>CM022702.1:68478116-69078116 GCA_012295165.1 Asparagus setaceus
ATTAAGTACTTGGATCCCCATTGTCACAAGAGGTGAAAAAATCGTATTTGAATCCTGTCCGCTACTGAAAGATAGACCGCTATGTTAATTATAGTTGCTGATTTACATAGTGGATGTCTATGTTTCATTCTATATCTAACACTCATCATCTATTCATAAATTGCACTATTTATCGATTTACACGTAAAGATAAATCATGATCATCTCAAATCGGCGATTATGAGATAGTAGTGGTCTCTCCACTACTTTTAGTAGTGGAGAGGATCCAATTTAAAAATTCTAGGCTAAATAGCTCTCGAACACCCCATAGTTTCACTCACTTAGCACTTGTATCCTCACTTATTTTTTGCGGTATTTATATACCGAATTTGTTTAAAATGGTATGTTAGTATCCTTAATCATGGAAGCGTGAAAATTTTCACACGAAAGTTCCTCTATGATGCTTACAATCGAATGATAAAGCTCTTTATGTAGAATTAAGATAAATTTAAAATAGAGTTTTGAAAGATTTAATAGTAAATTTAATAAATATTAATACTAAAAGCTCTATAATTAGCTTTGTAAGTATCATAAAGGGGCATTACGGTGAAATTTTTCATATTTACATGATTGAAGATACTAGGCAAAATTTAAACAACTTCGAGTGTATAAATGCTAAAAAAGTGACAATATATAAGTGCTAAGTGAGTGAGAACTATGTAATAAGTGCTATTTAGCCAAATGCCCCGTGATCGAACTCCGTGTCTTCTTCAATCGAGAAAGACTAAACCGCAACGCTGCGAGGCGCTGACTTTAGGGTTATGGCCAACCCCAGCCTTCAACGGTTTGACGAGCCTTTACCAACTACCGCTTGAGTTGGGCTAGCATGTAGATTGTCTAAATCCGTTCTACACACAACGCTGTGCTAAAAGAATGAAACTCTCTTAGACTTAATGCTACGATGTTGAATACGTAGGCTTCGCTTCTTTTCACGGGAAGACTAACTCGCAACGCTGCGGTTACACGACTCATCCCTTCTTAGGTTTCGGGACGGCAATTCCGTAATCGAACTCCGTGTCTTCTTCAATCGGAGAAAGACTAAACCGGGAACCTGCGGTGAGAGGCTGGCTTTATCCCTTCTTAGGCTTCGGGATAAAATGCCCTGCTTAACCTCGTGTCTTCTTCAATCTAAAAGACTAAACCGCAACGCTGCAGGAGGCGCTGGCTTTATCCCTTCTTAGGCCGATAAAATACCCCAAGGCTAACCTTGGTGTCCTCTTTGACCGGAGAATGACCGAACCGGATGAAGATTGATTGAGGTGGGAAAGGAAGAATGTGTTCTATTTCCCTGATGAGGCTAACAGCAGATTCCTTGTCAGAGGAATCGAAAGACTCGTGACCTTCGGCACGGACAACCTCGTCTCGAAAATCCCCAAGATACCTTCACCGGCTACCTAAGATGAAGATGGAACTAAGAGGGATCTCCACTCCGAGAACCGAAGAGACTCAGCACCTTCACCACAACCTGGTTCAAAATCCTACAAGATACCTTCACCGGCGCTACCTAAGATGAAGATGGAACTAAGAGTGGATCTCCACCGAGAACCGAAGAGACTCAGCACCTTCACGGACAACCCGGTCTCGAAATCCCTACAAGATACCTTCACGCTACCTAAGATGAAGATGGAACTAAGAGGGATTCCACCGAGAACCGAAAAGACTCGTGACCTTCACGGACAACTCGTCCGAAAATCCCTACAAGATACCTTCAATGGCGCTACCTAGGATGAAGATGGAACTAAGAGGGATCTCCACTCCGAGAACCGAAGAGACTCAGCACCTTCACCGGACAACCTCGTCTCAAAATCCCTACAGATACCTTCACGGCTACCTAAGATGAAGATGGAACTAAGAGTGGGATCTCCACCGAGAACCGAAGAGACTCAGCGACCTTCGCCGGACAACCTCGGTCTGAAAATCCCTACGAGCCTCTCGGCGCTACCTAAGATGAAGATGGAACTAAGAGTGGGATCTCCACCGAGAACCGAAGAGACTCAGCGCACCTTCACCGACAACTCCGTCTCGAAAATCCCGCAAGATACCTTCGGGCGCTACCTAAGATGAAGATGGAACTAAGAGGGATCTCCACCGAGAACCGGAAAGACTGTGACCTTCACGGACAACCCGGTCTCCAAAATCCCTACAAGATACCTTCAATCGGCGCTACCTAAGATGAAGATGGAACTAAGAGTGGATCTCCACCGAGAACCGAAAAGACTCGTGACCTTCAGTGGACAACGGTCTGAAAATCCCTACGATACCTTCACGGCGCTACTCGAAAAGGGATGGATAACCCTTCCGCTAATTAAAGGGATCTTACGCTGGAGAGGAAGAATTTTATATTCTATCTCCAAGAAAGGGATTTGAGTGGGCCTCTTGTTCATAGACGAATCAAGAGAGGATTTTGGTGATGTACCGTAGTATCAGAGACCCACCGCCAAGGAATTTGATCGGTGGGGAAATTGTGATGGAGGATAAATCTAGGTTATCTCGCAAAAAGTGGGTGAAACATCCCACGAGGAACTTCCCGCCGAACGGGTTATCCCAAGATACTATGGATAGTATTTCTTCAGAACTTCCCATTTATCTAAGATTAATTGCCGCCGCCATTTTGGGTAATGAGGCGATATGCACCATTGAGTAAACCGCTTATTACAAACGGCCTCCCATTTAGGTTCGAATTTACCTTTTTGGAAGTGAGGATTATCTGGTCGCCGAAAGCAGCCAGGACCAAATCTCCTTCTAGTTCTCTTCACGAACTTTCTTGTTGAAAGCCTTCGACATCCTAGCTTGGTAGAACTCAATGCATTGTTGAGCCTCCGCCATCTAACATCTCAAGCTCTTCGAGACGCTGATGTTGTTCTTCGGCCGCCATCTCTGCTGAAAGGGCTGGCGCGGCGACGGATCTGAATTTCCAATGGGAGAACTGCCACACCCGTAGACCGTGGAGTAACGGGTTGTTCCTGGCGCATGCATCAAGCAGCGATATGCCCGAAGTGCTTCTCCGAAGTTTATCATATCCCGCTTGTTACTTTTCACAAGCTTCGGCTGCATTTTGATAATCGCCTTGTTGAATGCTTCGCTAATCCATTTGTCGCCGGATTATAAGCCGCTGACGACATCTTGTATCTTGAATTTCTACAAAACCGATGAAGGAATTGCCGATAAATTGGGGACCGCTTGTCATGCACGATCCGCTTTGGGACACCCGGTCGATAGATGACATGGTGTTTGATAAACTTGATGACGGTACTCGCCTTTACTTCCTTTAGCGGATTGCTTACCACTTGAGAAGTAGTCGGTGATCGCTAGAATAAACCGATCTCCTTTAACGGACGGAGGAAAATGGGACCTACAACGCCCATTCCCCATGTCTCAATGGCTGTGATGGTCAAGGATGCAACCGCCAGAGGCCGATGCATATAATTCGCGGAATTTGACACGCTGCATTTCCGAAGGCATTTCCATCGCCATTAACCATTGTTGGCCAAAAGTAGCCCATTCTCCGATTCGATCAGAGTTTGGGACTGGCCGGTGCGCACCATTCATGCTTCCTCAAAGGACCTCTTCTCTCTCTTTGTTCAAAGGCATCGAGTAAAGACCATCGCATCTCCTCCGATATAACATCCGGGTTTCCGTGTCATAAAAGAATTGGAGCTCTTCACGGATTGACTCTTCTCCTCACGCCTTCCCGCGAATGCCATGTAAGACATAGTCGATGATAGGAAGCGCCAATCTGGCTCCAACTTGGTTTGGGTCGCATGTACTTCTTTGGTAGCTACCCTTATCTCCTTGTGCCTCATCATACCTTGGTACAAAAAGCGATGAGTCCCGACCGTAATTAATTGCTCGGTTTGGGGTTGTGCTAACGACAGCCTAACGCCGCAAGGCCTCCGCATGAGCCGCTCGGCGCTGATATATTCGATGAAGAATTCTTCGAACGAGTCCGCCATTTCCACGCTATCCGATGATAGGGGACTGATCGGTTCTCGACTTCGTGAGTCACCACGAACCTCGCTTAACTATCAATTGCGAAGTCGCCATACGCCGAGATATTCGACCCCCAGCTTCTGGCTAAACTAAGTCCAATAAGTAGCGATTGTATTCAGCTACATTATTAGAGCAAGGTGCAAAGGAGTGAATAAGCACGGGCATGACATGATTCCCTGGAAACTAAGACAACCCCGACCGGAAATCTTAGAACATCCGGGCACTTGCCACATTGGTAGCTCGAGGTTCACAAAATATAATCGCCATATTTGTTGGTGCGATGTAGTGTTGACTTCTTGAACTTCATCCGAAGATCATCATATAGCTCAACCAAGGCCCTGTCGGCCGGGCACCAAGAGATCGCAAATCGCCGTCCTTTGACCGACTTCTTGTTTGAAGTGTAAGTCATATGGGACAAGAGCAAGGCCCATTTCGCCAAACGCCAACTCATCGAGGCTCATTGGTCATAAATATTCGACCGGATTTACATTAGAGATAACATAAATCGCCTGTCCGACTAAATAGTGCCGCATTTTTCAATCGCTAACACTAATGCAAGGCACCGCCGCACCATGGATATCGAGACTCAAGACCACTAATGTTCGCCTGTAATACACCGCCTGCTCAGGATCCGCCGCCGCCTTGGCGCGAGTAAAGCGCTTAACGAGTGATCCGCCTTTGACGTAGATCAAAATGGTTTTCCGATCGTGCAACAAGAACGAGGTTTAGGGAGATACGACTTGATCTCTTGAATGCCTTCGGCAAAGGCCGCCCCAAATGTATGACACTTCTTGTTCAACTTGGAGAACGGCCGGCACTTCCGGATAGGTTCGATATGAACCGGCCGGATGTACGCCAATCGCCCTTGTAACCCCTCGAAGTTCTCTCGCATTTCTGAGGTTGCAACTCTTGCCTTCACTTTGTCGATCGACGTGGATTCCTTTGTTGGTGACGACGGCCAAGGAACTTACACCGGACATCCCAAGGAAGGACTTTGGTGATTCATCTTTAGTCGATGAGTTCGCATGAGCTCGAATACCGCTTCTAAGATCTTTGATGTGATCTCCTTTGTCACGCTTTTACGACCAAATCGCCGACGTAGCATTCGACCGCTCAAGATGATCCCGAAAATCTCCGCCATTGCTCGCCGGGTATCGCTATCGATTTTTGAGGCCGAACGCATGACCGTAGCAATATATGCCGATGGCTGCTCAACGCCGTGTGTTTGGCCATCGGGTGCATCTTGATTTGGTTGTACTCAAAAGCCATCCATAAAGGACATCCTCTCAATCCACATGTATTGTCAACTATGACGCCGGTGATTGGCGAGGGAAATCATCCTTTGGCAAGCACGCTAGGTCTCTCAGAGTCGACTGCATCCTAATCGAACCATTCTTCTTCATGACCGACTATATTCGCCACCCAATCCGATGTTGAATTTCCTCGACGAATCCCAATTCTATGAGTTTCTTCACTTCCAACAATTGCCTCCAATATTTGTGGACAAACCGCCTTTGCCGTTGCTTGACAGTTTGACATCCGCCTTGATGTTGAGGCGATGTGTTGCCACATTAGGGTCGAAGTCCCGCATGTCCTCGTAACTCCAGCGTAATACATCGATATACTCCCGATTAGGGCAATCAACTCTTCCTTTCTTCAAGGAGAGTATTGTCGATGTTTATGAGTTTGGGATGCTCTTCATCACCCATATTGACTCGACTACCTCATCCTTAGTGGGGGTTCTCTTTGTTCGAACCTATCCCCAAACCGCTTCTCGAAGTTGATGGATCCATGGGTCTTCCCATGTTGGCATATCTTCATCACCCCATAGTAGCAGGATCGATCGGCCATATTCGACATCAAAGCCTTGAAAGCTTCTCCAGTCGGGTCAATCCAAGCCGAGAGTCGACGCATCGTCCGCCTCACCGTGGATTATTATCAATCGCCACGAAGCATTCATCTTCGAGGAGGATTCGTATCCCAATCCCCTCTAAATGCATAGTAATTATCCGGCTTTCCTCTTGGGACATATGCCGCTTTAGGTGGGTTCGAGGGCCTCGTCCAAACATAGACCTTCCCTCGCGTCAAGTCATACCCCATCTTTTCATGATACCCAGTGTTTCTGGACTATATCTGAATGTGTGGAGGATAGGCCCATTGTCATCTTCACCTTCTTCAAAGAAATGATTCGGCGTTGGAACTGCATCTCCTTTTCCGTAAACCAAGTCTTTTTCACTACTTGATCTTCGTGGGATGACAAGTGTTGTCCCAAAGGAATCCCGGAACTGCTTTTGTGTGAAGCAAGATGATCGAAAGGTGTGCAACTCGATCATTGTATAATCCCGCTATCACATCATTCAAAGATAAAGGATACTCTAAATCGCCATTTATTGATTCATCGGCAATTTGCCAATTACAATGTTCATCCGACGATTCTTCATCGCCAAGATTGATTACAAGGTACAATGTCATTTAAAACAAAACCTCCACTATAACCAAGCCCGTTTCGTACGCCTTCTTCACCGCGTCCGCACTTGGGCCGATTCAGTTTCGACTCATTACCAGAGGAGAGAATCGTGAAATAATTCTCCATCCCCTTAAACGTTGTTTGTCCGCGACCACCGTCTTGACCTCATTATTCGTGTCTACATATTTGAGACACGATGAAGAGTAGATGGGACTATAACATTACCGTGGATCCAAGGTCGACCCAATAAGTTATAGGAAGTCTCGTGATCAATCACATAGCGTGACTTCGACTTTAAGTTCCCATTTGGCACTTTATCCGATTTTACCAAGTGGCCGGACCCACCGGTGTTAAACCCGTAGATTATCAGTGTTCGCTGACGCCACCATCGCGTGGATTCCAAGGTGATACATGAGGCCAGGGCATGATGCTCACAAGGAACCCGGATCGACTTGGATCCGTTAACTTCACTAGAGCCAATATACCCGTGAAGTATAGCGCCTATCGTTTTGAATTCCTCGTCATATCCTCCTTTGTAAAGGTGATGCAGGGAAGTGCTTAGTCGAGGTTGTTATTGTGGGCCAACTCTTTCCGACTCGCCTAACTGGGTGAGGAAGACTTCAATCACCGAGGGCTTCTTGAAGAGCTTCTCGCCTCTTTGATAAGCGCACCTCATAGAGAGTGATCCTTGCGGGGATATTGGCCAATTGTGCCATTACATCAAAGCGTATGGAGAGTTCGGTTCCCTGCTTATCTCTTCCAATCGGGCGACCAATCGAGACCGCCGAGTTGAACTTCATGCGGCCGCTTTGTCGTAGCTTTGGCAGCCTACCGCTTTCTCTCAGGCGAGTGAGGGATTTGTTGGTACCCCCAGCTCCGAGCCGCCTTGGCATTAGGGTCGGGACTTCCTGATACTTGTATTTGTACCGTCCACTCGGTATGGCTTCGTGTTCTCTTCTGACACCGGAATGTTACCACTGCTCATCGCCTCTCCCATTGCGGAAGTAGCATGACATGCCTTTCCCTTCGCTCGCCTTTTTCTTCAAGAAGAGGCTACCCATTGCTCGCCTTCCAAGAAGTTCGGTGGACCCACAAGACTTCGCCATTCGGGTCAGATACGATACAAGTCCTTTCTCGGCGCTGTTTGTGCGGTCGCCATTCACCGCTTTCACCGCAACTTTGACCACCGGTTCAGTTCAAACCATGTCAACGGCACCGACCAAACTTATGGATACCGTGATTCGCCCGACCTTTTCTTTGGACGGCTTCATAGTAATGACCCTACATCAATTAAAGCCCGGATTTTGTCCTTAAATAAACAGATTTAGTGGGGTGATGAATCGCCTCTATGGTACATAAGATCTTGGGTCATTCGTGTTCATCGCCTCCTCTTGATTCTCGAATTGAGGGAGCTTGATCTTGTTATTTTCCACAAGATATTTGAAGAGACCGGAATCTCGCCGCCCCTAAAGGAATAGGACTTCGGAATCTCGCTCTAAGACCTTCGCTTTTGTGGCCTGTGTTGCCACGCTGATCGTGTTCGCTATGGCTCACAGCTGCCGCTGCCGCTGGCCGGGTTGAAGAACGCTTGTTCGCGAACCGCCGCCTTGGTTTGTTTTCCCTTTGCCACGTGGGACAAAGTTACGCCGGAGCTTCCGCTGTCTACCGACCCTCTCGCTTTTTCCTTTTGAGGAATCTCGGCTTGCTCTCCACGAACCTTCAAGTCCTTCCACGTTATCGATGGTGCTGTACCCATTGCTTCAAGCACATCTATTGATAAGTTGTCGGGCGTTTGAGGATGAACTCGTTGATCCCGGCAGCTTCATTGCCTTGTTCCGAATCGCTTAACAAAGATGTCCACGGTTTCTCCGCCTTTTCTCGCTTCGAAAGTAACGCCCGACGATACCTCGTATCGCCATCAAAGAAATTGGTAAGGAAGCTAGACTCCATGTCGCCCAAAATGGAATGCTCCCCGGCTTGAGACGGCGGTATTATTCGGGCGTTCTACGAAGGGTGCCGACGAATGACCGAACCATCGGGTTCGCCGAAATAACTCGAGGTGTGACTTGAAATAAATCAAGTGTTGCGTCGGGGAACCCTTCCCACAAATGGTGTGAAGTTTATTAAGTTAAACTTCGACCGGTACGGGATTGATTCCCATCTCTGGTATGGGCAAGGAATACTGTCTTCTTTACTTCTTGAGCGGAAATCAATGAATTGATTTTGCTCTCCAAGTCTTTGATCTTCTCGCTTCTCTGAGCAATGCCAGCCGCTGCGGTTCGTGGGTTATCATCTTCGGTGCTTCCTCCCGATCCGATCGCTATCATCTTCATCGACGCTGACGCTACCACTGATTCACCTTGATGTTTTGTCGTGGCTTGATCTGCTGGTCGTGCATTTCTCTCATCGCTCGCATGGCCAACTCCATTTCTAACTTGAAGTTTTCCGTTGTTTATTCAACGCCGCCTAGCATTTTGGCCACTTGATTCAGATCGATCATAAGTGTTTCGGCTCCTTCGCTAGATACAAGATGATCGATGCGATTAGGAGCCAATATCTCGACGATCATCCTCCGCGGGTAACCCTTCGCTTATCAGATCTGACCGCCGGATAGTCCCGACCGCAAACGAAGTTAGCCGCTGCGTGATGCGCTGAATAGCCCGTGACGATGATTCTTTGCTGGTCATATTATTAGTGACCTCGGCAACTCACCCTCTCGAGATCGCCCTTTGGAATCGCCTTGTCCTAGGTCTCGTGATCTCCGCGTGAGTCTCTCGAAGACCGACACCCTTCGAGCTTCTTGATGGCAATTGCACTCGAGAGCATCGCCTTAATGAGCTTGGAGCACAAGCATGATCTGCCAATTTGGGGAATCCCTTCGAGATTTTCTCGCACTCTTGCACGGTGAGTACACCATCGTGTGTACCGGAGCAACCCGCCAGATGTCGGCGCGGATCTTTCGTATAACGCCCTCCTCATCGATGAAAACGCCTCCTTCCGAGGACGGATCAACCCATCGAAACTTCCGAAAGTGACTGCCTAGACTTTCGCCGATGTGAGCGGTTCGGCAGACTCTCGACTTCGATTTTCAACCGATAGGGAGGCTATAGGAATCTTCTTGTCCTTGTTGGAACGGGTGCACCTCCGCATGAGGAGTGACCCGTGATTCTCTCCGAGGACCAAGACGATCCTGATAGTCGGTTTGGTAGTGGTGACGGAGTTGGTTTCACCACCGATTCGTGATGCGCACGCCTTTGTCTTTGAGCGCTGTCGCCTGGGCTTTGGCGCTGGATTTGCAACGCCAGATCCTTCGGCTTTAAGCGCCGACGGAGTGTGGGCAATCGAGGTTGGGGCACCACTAGACTTGGGCCGCCAAACCCGGTGGTACGCTGGTGGCTTCTTTGCCACTTCTTTAACTCACGAGCCCTGCACCAAAGCTCGCGCTGGCGCTAGCGAGGGCGCCGGGCGCCGGAGCGCCCGAGGTGGAGCGGTTCCGTTTGACACGGACCTCACCCGTTGGTTGACGGCTTGGGTAAACCGTCGATCACTTGAGTGCAAGTCGCGTGAGTTTGATCTTAGATCCGCTTCATAGCGGACCCCATCCATGGATCGCATGGCTTTGGCAAGCTTGCGCCATGCTTTGTCGCCGCTTTGGCAAGCTCGCCGAGAGCCGCGATCGTCGGCGCTCATCTCGCACCATCCGGACTTCAGCGCCGGGGATTTCGCCACCGCGGTAGCGGGTTGGACTCCGCCCCGGGCTCTACATCGGAGGCCCATCTTCTCCTTGTACGAGACCTTCGGGAGGGGCGGGGAACCGGATCTGGAGGAGGGTGAGGACAGTACTCGAACTTCTCCTCGGTCGAACTCGAACTCGACCTCTTCTTCCACCGATAGGGATCCGGTTATGCACGACGACCTCGACCGGAGGGCGGTGGCTCCCATCGGTGGTCGCCACTTGTTCGCGTAAAAGTCGGGATGATTGTCATTGATTTGAATTTGTTTACGGCTTCTTTTGCCTACAACAAAATTCAAAAGAAATTGCCTTTATTTTAAAATGCAATGAAAATCAAAAAGATTGCGACTTCTTCCTAAACAAACACGAGGATCTCGTTATGTCGGGTCCTGCTTGGGTTCTTTGCCCGGCCGGGACTTTTTGTGTCCGTGGACCACCGCAATTCGATCCGTAGAGACCCGGTTCGAACTACAGATGTAAAGGCTCGCTTCACGGGAAACGGTTACCGAGGGGATCACACTCACGGGAGAGGATCGCCTGAAAGGGTGAGATCTACTAGGAGAAATCACAGCTATCCACGAGATTAAGACGAAGCTTAATCTAGAGGGTATCTCAGAGTTCGACCATTCGGTTACCTTTGCTTATAGATCGACGTCGACCGATTCTTAGCCGTGCTCTTGAACCGCATGCCGATTACCGATCTCAAGAATTCTTAAGTCCAGCTCTTCCAAATCACCAAAAATCCAAGCCCAAAGCCTTGAAATCCCCCAAATCCAAGACCTCCCCACCTTCAAGACCCCCTATTTATACAAAAAGAGGGGGATGTGCTGGCAAGTGGCTCCCAACCACTCAGCCGAGCCACGGTGCTGGTCGAGGTGGTTTACAGGCTCTGAGCCAGCTCTGCCACTGGTCGAGCACCTCGCCAGTTGGTCGAGGAGGCTCTGCCAAAGTGGCCGAGCCTCCCTACCACTTGTCGAGGCACCCTGCTTGTTGGTAGTGCTGCGCCAAAGTGGTCGAGCCACCTTGGCCATTTGGTCGGCCTGCGCCAGTTTTTTCTCCATTTGCTACCAAGCCCGCTGATTCTTCAGCACTCCGCGACTCTTCGGTCTCTCCCGGCTTAGTTTTGCTCCTGATGTCGCCATTGGGTTTGAGTTCGTGTCCGATCAACTTTCGAGCTCGGGCGGCTCGTTTGCATCGACGGACTAAGTACGGTTGATTCCGTCTCATCGTCGTTTGAGTTTAATCAACTCGACGCCGTTCATTGGCTCGACGCCTGTTGCCACTTCATGTGCTCGCCGACTCGCTTCTTTTCGTGATGCATTTTGCGACGTCGGTTTGTCGAATGGATCGTCGGTTGTCAACCCATCGTCACGAGTTTCGTTCGCGTACTGATAAGCAATTTTTTATGCCTACAGCTCCCACCTCTCATACTCCTTCTTTGCATCAGGAGTGCTTTCCGCAGTGAGAGGTTGAGGTTGTTCAGTTCTTAATGCAAGGTCTAGATCCATGCAACCAAGAACAATTAAAATGTTCTCTTTCGGACCTTGAAATTAGTCCCATTTAGCATGGGGATTGAGTTGATGTTAGCGTAAATTGATGCGCAGATGCATTAGTGAAA
Organism: Asparagus setaceus; assembly: GCA_012295165.1. Lineage (NCBI taxonomy): Eukaryota > Viridiplantae > Streptophyta > Magnoliopsida > Asparagales > Asparagaceae > Asparagus > Asparagus setaceus. The sequence continues at coordinate 68,489,964 of CM022702.1, forward strand.
ATAAATAAAAGATTTCACATTAATAATCAGTAGTTAGTGATCAATGAAATTCAAATATTTATAATAATCTCATCTCAAGATATTCGCACAACATTAATATTAAGTCTTTGGACAAGAATATTAATTGCAAGTGATACCTTGTTGCAATGATCAAACATCGACAATAACGCATGTCAAATAATGAAACTTATCTTTGGATTGATTAATTATCCACATGTAAACCTTATAATTGTCGCATTTATAATGTGATGTGTGCAGTCTACATAAATATTAACCTTCCTTTGGGCGATTAAATATTTACTCGAAAACATCCACACAACCATCTAATATCCTTCATGAATAATCTACACAATAGAGGTTACTTTGGCAACATCTTGTTTCAATTAATCATTTAGAATAAAAGACAACCTTAATGCCTTAGTGTCATGTTATTTGAATTAAATAATTGATTCACTACCAACTTAAAATAGATTTCTCTATTTTAATCAACCATAGATAGACCCATAAAGGCCTAAAAAGACTTAAACGGATTATTTGAGAAATTCAATTAATCCCAAATCTGAATTGAACTCGAGGTTCGCGTTGAGAACGAATGCGGAGTTCGTTTTGATTTCAAACGTGAGTTTGACTTGAGTTCGAACGCGAGTTCGACTTGAGTTTCGAACGTGAGGTTCGACTTGATGAACGAACGCGAGGTTCATTTTGATAACGAATGTGAGGTTCAATTTGATAACGAACACGAGGTTCGTTTGAGTTCAAACGCGAGTTTGACTTGAGTTCGAACGCGAGTTTGACTTGAGGTTCGAACGCGAGGTTCGACTGAAAGAACGAACGCGAGGTTCGTTTGAAGGAATGAACGCGGGGTTCAACGCGAGGTTCGACTGAAAGAACGAATGCGAGTTTTGTTTGAAGGAATGAACGCGAGGTTCGTTTGAAGGAATGAACGCTGGGTTCAACGCGAGGTTCGATCGAAAGAACTAACGCGAGGTTCGCTTTGAAGTCAGATTGAGCACGAGGCTCGCTGAGAACGAACATGAAGTTATTGAATCGAACCAAAGTTCGCTGAAGTTCAACACGAGGTTCGACCGAAGTTTTGTTTGAAGGAATGAACGCTGGGTTCAACGCGAGGTTCGACCGAAGTTTTGTTTTCACCCTTAGGGTTTTGAACCGAGCCCGCTTTTGGTTCCTCGCACCTAGGGTTTTGAAACCCTAGGGTTTCGATATACCGCCGCCGTCTCCATTGACAAGGGTGCGCCAATGAGAATCACGCGAGGAGCCGAGGGAATGACGGCGAGACCAACCGGGCAAAAACCAAACCGAAAGAGGAAAAGGAAAAGATCAAAAAACTAATCTTTACTGTTCATCCGTGAACAGTTCTCAAACCAACATAGATTAGATCAAAAAACCCAACTTTAATCTTAAATCCCTAAGAATTAATCACGAATTTAGCTCTGATACCACTTGTTTAACTTTATAAAGCATGATTAATCCAAAGAGATAAACATAATAAGAAAGCGGAAGCAATACCTGAATCCATAAAGATCTGAATTAGGGTTTGAGATCTTCTAATCTTGAGGGTTTCTCTATAGCTAAATTTCTCTCTAGATGGGGGTGAAGAGAATTAGAGAACGTAACCCTAGATTAGGGACCATAACCCCATATATATAGGTGTTGTACTTTTACAATTTGGCCCCTCATCAAATTGTAATTACAACTCAGATCCGACATTTAGCCCATAATTTATTTAAATACCCATTAACCCAAATTGATTGATCACTTTAGTGGGTTAGCCTTAAGTATAGCACTACACATTAATGTAACATATGTGCCCACAAATAGATTTAATTAGATTTAAATCTAACATTTCGTTTTTAATCCAAGAAATTAACATTTAAGTTTCTTTAAAATGAACATGAACAGAGTCTGGCAATTGGAAATGGTGATGTAAAATGATTCATTTTAAAACACACAACATCATGAAGTTATCAAACATCTTGCTTTCTTTAGGGTTATTTACATTTTATACTGGTCCCATGTTTAACCCTCTATTAACTTTGATGCCGTGATGTTATGAAAATTTGATGCAAAAGTAAAAAGTTGACGTGAATTTTGTTCAAGAATCTCAACATAAAAAGTGAACGAGAGATAATTTTTCCAATTGCAACTGTAAACTATAATTGGGATAATTCATATGATAAATTTATACAGCGATAATCAATTAGAACTTAAATTAAGATAAAATTTTAAGGTGTTATTCAAATAGAATTGATAAAAAGTAAAATATGAATTGTAAAATTTATCTCACTTTCATCCATCATATATAAAATTAGCTCTAGTATTTGAAATTATCCTACTTTTCAGGGCAGAGCTAAAGGAGGAACAATTTTGTTCTCTCATATGTTACAAAGCTTTTTTGATAGTTTTTTTACCGGAAAAATAGTGTAAGGAGCCCTATTTATAATACATATTATAAAAGAAATCTTAGTGATTTTAGAATGATGTTTGGATTATTATGATGCTTATTTACATTTGTTAATGAGACATGTTTAAGTTATTATAGAAACCACTAATATTTACTTTGAATCTAGGTTGATGACACAAAATGCATATTGCATGACTAGTAAACAACAAATATTATCAATGATCTAATTTGAGAAAACTTTTGTGGTTGCATCAAAACATGATTTCTTTATTTTCTTTACTTAAATAACACACTTCATACATCCACATATGCAGAGTTAAGACTTGAACTTATTATTATCTTTTGTTTTTACAAATAAAAATAGATAATTAAGGAATTTCATCATTTAAGTATATACATTATAACATTGATGCCTCAATTTATCCCACGACATTTTACCAAATTATCACGCCCAAAAGGTATTCCTTGTTACCCTACTAAAATATCTCACTTTCATCAACTATCTCACTTCAAGAATTATTCTAATTCTATTTCAAAAGTTCTAATTGACTAACACATTAACATACATAAATTTGTTCAACATCAATAATAAGAGTGAATAGTAAGTTAAAAAATAGAAGAGGATCACTTTTACTGTAATTTTTCTCTCCTATATTTTCTCCATACTAGGCAGTGCTTGCTCTGAACTTCATAAGATATATTTATCTCGGACAATATGTTCACTTCCCCTTAAAGTATTGATGAACTTTGAAGTTGCCCCTAAAGTATCAGTTTATCTATTTTGCCTCTTAAACTATGTAGTTCATTATTGTCTTATTATGAGTATAAAGTCAAATATTTAACAAATTAATCACGTAACAGAATTTTTGTATTTTTATGGGTTTTATCAGTTTATCTCATTTTCCCCAAACTAAAAAAATTAACATCTTTCTCCCAAAATTTTTGCCCTTTAACTCTTTTTATGAATAAAAATCTTCTTTTAGATTGCAAAAAAAAGAAGAAGAAGAAGAAGAAGAAACTTAAAAAATATTGTGACATCATTAACTGTTAAATATATATTTGACAAGAAGCCCACAAAATGATAACATTGGACATATGCACATAGTTTAAGGGAAAATAAGCAAATTGATACTTTAGAAAGCAACTTAATAAATCAACAGTACTTTAAATAGGAGGGAAATAATCATTTTGTCCATTTATCTTTGCTTTGATCTTGATATCAGTGAATTGTTTTGTACATTATTCCGTATCCATTATATTGGTTCATGAGTTAAGTGGTGCAACTTCGCTTAATAAAGTATTGAAACATTAATAGAATTTTCTTTTTCTTTTTCATCTTTGTCTTTGGTGAAAACGTGTGATTGATTGTGAGGAAAGAAGCTGGCAATTTAATTTGAGAAAGTAAGCACGTTGATCTTCCATGCACTTCTAAAACAAGCCCAAAATTTGTCCCTAACCACGCACAATAAGTTAGGTGAAGTCTGGAATAAGAACGAGAGAAGACAGCATCACGAAATGTTGAACTGCAACGCGAATTATGGTGCAGCTTGGACGATTGTTCAGCCATCTGAATGATGATGCAGCCGCAATGGACGATGGTGCAGCTGCAATGGATGCCGGTGCACCCGCCTGGACGACGAGTAGCCGTCTGGTTAAAACGGCCAGACATCTGCCTTGGGGTTCAACAGAAAACCTATTTTGTAAAAATTTTATCATAGACATCTGGAATTTTAGGGTAGACGTTTGGTTGATTGAAGTCATAATCTCACTCATGTCCTAGTCTTGAATCGGACCAAATATGAGACTTGATTGAAGTCTAAATATATTAAAGTTAGTCCCACTCTCACAACTAAATGTTGCCGTAGTATCTAGCGGTATCACATAAGATTACTAAATTGCTTATTATTTATTTGTATTTACTACACGGACATTACTAGAATTAGGATAAAATGTCACACCTCATGCCATCAATCATGTAGACCGTGTCCTTGATTTCTAGCACCAGAGAGTCAAACATGCTTTTAAATGAGTCAAATAGTCTCGTTGACTCCTTCAACGCTCTCAAACTCATCCCCTTCAGCATCATTGAAGACAGAAGTTTATTTTCTATGAGATATTTGATTGAGCAAGTAATAGGCAATGCTCAAGTCATCACATTTCCTTGTAAGAATTCATGACCAAGGTTCAAAACTCATAGCAGTCTTTGAGGATCTTCGGGATGAAGAACTTATTGGCTGGTACTCAGTTGTGAGCATGAAGGAGAAAGCGGAGAGGATAGAGGCCCATTGTATGTAAAAGTGTTTGATGCATTATTTCTGATGTTTTGTTATGTGTATGTTGATTAATTTGTAAATTAAATTATGGAGTTTAATGCAATTAAATGTTACTTATCTCTGACGTGTATGTTGTGTATGTTTTATTGTAGCAAACTGAAAGTACAGCAGTAAGAAAACACAATTATAGCAGGTAATCACTAAAAGTATAGCAGGAAAGAACACAAGTATAGCAGGTAAACACTGACAATATAACAGGAAAAGCCACAAGTATAACAAGAAAATCACAAGTATAGTGGAAAAAGTTACAAGTATACAGGAAAACACTGAAAGTATATATAGTAGGAAAGAAACAAGTATGATAACAAAACACTGAGGGGCTGTTTGGATGCATGAGGGAAACTAGAGTATTTATGACACAAAGTGGAAAGTGGTTATCCACCTCATCACTTTCCGTTTGAGTGTTTACATTGTTTAGTTAGGAATCTTTGTGAATCCTAAAATAATAGTATTACATTGTTTGGATAGTATAATGTAATCTTAGAAAGTGATAGTTATGTGTACCCTATTAAAATATTTATTTTACAATTGATAGGATTACCACCATGATACACGAAACACTATAATAATCCAATTGTAATTTTAAGACAACTAATAAGAATAGAGGGACCTTATTGTAATTTTTAATTATGAGAGACTAATTTGAAAATCATTAAGAATGGAACCTAATAATAAATCAAAGATTTGAGGAGCTAATTCAAAGTATGAAAGATATTAAGGGACTAAGTTGAAAAGGGTCATATAATCTCTGCGGGTCGGCGGAGATTTCTTCTAGATTGCAGGCGATCCAGGCTTTAATGCAGTCGGGATGGAACACGTGATCGCAACGAGGGAGGAGGCGGAGGGTCCCGTCGTCATCGAACTCCGACTAGCAGACGACGCACTCCAGCGAGCCCTTGTCGAGCTTGTGATCGCAGAAGGCGGAGTAGACGAGGGTCAGGAAGGTCGTGAGGATCTCCAGGTCGAGGCCGCGCTGGCGGCTGGAGCGGGCGGTGGCGGCGCGGTTGGGGGCGGTGGAGGCGTCGGAGCTGCTACAGTTACCGTCCATTAAACATGGTTTTGATTTTTTTAATTATTTTTTTGGTCACCCAGCTGACAGTGTGTCGGCTTTCCAACAAAATCACTCCAATTTGGAGTGATTTCGCTTTCAGCTACACCTCAGCATAAGGTGTCAGCGTTTCACGGAAGAGAAGATTTGAACAAACAAAGTAAAGTGGTAAAACCTAACAGTAGGACTCATTCACTGACAACTTTACTTGATTTTCACTACAATAAAATGCAACCGAACAACCCCTGAAAGTACAGCAGGAAAAAGGCACAAGTATAGCAGGAAAGTATAGGACAAAAAGACTTAATATAGCAGAAAAACGCAAAAAATTATAGCAGGTAAATGTGAAATTATAGCAATAAAATACTAAAAGTATTTTTAGTTATTATTAAATCTTTTAATTGTACTAAATATTCATAAGGAATCACGAATAATCATGAGAATTAACTGTGATGAAGAAAATAAGGAATTAATGATATAATTGTCTAAAATGTTTATGTGGAGTTATGCTTAAAATAGGATTTCCCAATTCATTGTAATTGTATATATTGTGTTTATGACAAAATAATGCTAAAAATAACCTTAATGAGATTTTGCTTGACAAAAAGATGAATACCCATCAAAATTGAGTATTTAAACCTTGTGTATTAATGAATTTGGGGAGTAATTAATGGATTAGATATGGATTAGATATGAGTTGAAGAAGAAAAGGAGAGGATAAAGAAGATGAGAGAGAAATAAATGAAGAAGGAGAGGGATGGGAGAAAGGGGTAAAAATAATGTTAATTTTGGAGGGACCACGTAAGTATGTAGTGTACTTTGGAGATTGGGTTTAAAGGCAAATGCACAAACATATTTAAAATATATATAGCAAGAAAACACTGAAAGTATATATAGGAGAAAGAAATAAGTATGATAACTAAATACTAAAAGTATAGCAGGAAAAGGTACAGTATAGTAGGAAAGTATAGCACAAAAAGACTTGATATATAGCAGAAAAATGCAAAAATTATAGCAGGTAAATGTGAAATTATAGCAAATAAATACTAAAAGTATAACAAAAAAACACAAGCATTGGAACAAAAGTAATATCTTATGAATATGGTCTCACCATACTGAATATGAATGACTCTACAAAAATTAAATTCTAAATTAAAATAAAAGTTTTGATTTTTAGTATTATTAAATATTGTTAATTGTACTAAATATCCATAAGGAATCATGAATAATCATGAGAATTAACTGTGATAAAGAAAATAAGGAATTAATATTATAATTATCTCAAATGTTTATGTGGAGTTATGCTTTAAAAATAGGATTTCCCAATTCATTGTAATTGTATATATTGTGTTTATGACAAAATAATGCTAAAAATAACCTTAATGAGATTTTGCTTGACAAAAAGATGAATACCCATCAAAATTGAGTATTTAAACCTTGTGTATTAATGAATTTGGGGAGTAATTAATGGATTAGATATGGATTAGATATGAGTTGAAGAAGAAAAGGAGAGGATAAAGAAGATGAGAGAGAAATAAATGAAGAAGGAGAGGGATGGGAGAAAGGGGTAAAAATAATGTTAATTTTGGAGGGACCACGTAAGTATGTAGTGTACTTTGGAGATTGGGTTTAAAGGCAAATGCACAAACATATTTAAAATATATATAGCAAGAAAACACTGAAAGTATATATAGGAGAAAGAAATAAGTATGATAACTAAATACTAAAAGTATAGCAGGAAAAGGTACGAGTATAGTAGGAAAGTATAGCACAAAAAGACTTGATATATAGCAGAAAAATGCAAAAATTATAGCAGGTAAATGTGAAATTATAGCAAATAAATACTAAAAGTATAACAAAAAAACACAAGCATTGGAACAAAAGTAATATCTTATGAATATGGTCTCACCATACTGAATATGAATGACTCTACAAAAATTAAATTCTAAATTAAAATAAAAGTTTTGATTTTTAGTATTATTAAATATTGTTAATTGTACTAAATATCCATAAGGAATCATGAATAATCATGAGAATTAACTGTGATAAAGAAAATAAGGAATTAATATTATAATTATCTCAAATGTTTATGTGGAGTTATGCTTTAAAAATAGGATTCGAATTCGTTGTAATTATGTTGTGTTTATGACAAAATAATGCTCAAAACTAACCTTAATGAGATTTTGCTGGACAAAAAAGATGAATCTCCATCAAAATTGAGTATTTAAACCTTGTGTATTAATGAATTTGGGGAGTAATTAATGGATTTGATATGAGTTGAAGAAGAAAAAGGAGAGGATAAAAGAGATGAGAGAGAAATAAATGAAGAAGAGAGAGGGATGGGAGAAAGGGGTAAAAATAAATAAATTTTTGTAGGAACCACATAAATATGTAGTGCATTTAGGAGATTAGGTTTAAAGACAAATACACAAACTTATGTGAGTACATATAAAATACTGAGATTTAAAAATAAATATGGGTAAAACATTGGGTCTAAAGTCACAAACTCCTTTTTTAAATTTCAACTTCTGTATGCCTACAAACAAATAACAAGGTACCCATGCATGCATTTACCAAAAGACAGAACACTCATCAAATTGCCAAGAAAGCCTCTCTCTCTCTCTCTCTCTCTCTCTCTCTCTCTCTCTCTCATCAAATTGCCAAGAAAGCCTCTCTCTCTCTCTCTCTCTCTCTCTCTCTCTCTCTCTCTCTCTCTCTCTCTTATTCTACCTCACAACATAATTCACTGAGGCGCAGCACAATTCTCCGGAACAAACGAGAACACCATATTAACAATATCGAACGTAAACCTTGTGTTGAACTGCTGATGCGCTCCGATATCAGTCGTCTTTTTGTCCCGAAAAATCCCGAGACAGAAAACCCGCAGTTGGTCATCCGTCACGTACAACTCCTTCGGCCCAACCTGAAGATCCGCACCCTGGAGGTGGAAAGTCACCGACGGCAGATTACCGAGACCGGACGCCGGCATAAAGCAACATAGCTTGTAATCACCCATTCCAAACTCTGCACCGTTTACCTGAAATCGGTATTTTTACATATTAATTCCGAAATCTTAGTCATTTCGAAACACTCACAGATTTGGAGGACTACTTTCAAAATATCAAGATTGGAGGGACTGACTTGAAAATATCAAAGATTATGGGGAGTGGGGTATGAATACCGAAATAATTAAAGAGCTTCTTTTTAACTAGATACTGGCCAAATCTATCTTACTTGCAGATTTAGCTGTCAAATATGACTATTTTCCAATTCATCCTACATTACTTGGAGGGTGTTTGGAAAGACTTATTTTTTGAAGCTTATAAGTTATACTAGCTTTTAGTGGCTTTTGACTTAAATGATAAAAATATTACAAAAATTGTTTAGGTAGTATAGTAATTTTTTTGGTCAAACCTAGCTTATTTAGGTGAGCTTATAAGTTAGTTTTTCAAAAGCTGAGGTATACCAGCTTTTAAAATGTGACTTATAAGCTAACTTATTTTGTATTTTACCAAACAGATAGAAATGAAAAAGTTAGCTTAAAAGCTAGTTTGACCAAAAAATAAGCTGCCCCAAACACCCTCTATTTAAGTTAATACCAAGGATTTACTACCAAGGATTTACTACCATGGAATATAGTTATAATATATTTGTACGCTTTCAGTTAAAGTGACTAATATTTTTAAAATATGACTACTACGTCTCTATTTAAGTTAATTAGTAAAAAGGCAAAAAATTTGTGAAGAGAAAAAGAGAGTTGTCGGTGGGGATATTTTAACCCAATTCAAGAGATGTAACTGTTAGTTTAACATTATTTCAAGAAAAGCTATATGAAATTTTGATAAAGTTTTTTTAAACCCCCATCATGTCATTAGGGGATATATTGAGAATATTGCAAGTGAGTGGGGGGTTTTGTTACAAGCCCGAAAAGTTAGAGCCGTAATCTCAAAAAAATCAAAACTGTGGGAGGTTTTTTATTGTTAAATTTACCTATAACAAAGAAAACTAAGGGCCTGTTTGGCAAATCCATAAAATTGGGCCAGGTCTAGTCCTGGTCTAATTTGAAGCTGTTTTTTGTTTGGGAAAAACTTAGGCCAACTTTGGCCCAGCTTTTTTAGTTCAATTTTAGGCCTTTAACTAGGCTAGACTTGGCCCAGCACCCCCAGGTTTAATCTTGGCCTGGTTAAAGTGATATACCATGCTGGCGTGGTTTTTCACTTCTTTGCCAAACAGACCCTAAGATTTACAAAAATGGGAAATACATGGGACTTACCCGAACCAGATTGAGACTACGAAAATAGCCAACGAGTACACCCCTCATAACATCATATGCTCCAGCGATCATATAGCTCATCGCGGCGCCTGAGTCAATGATGCATCCTCCGGTCCCATCAGCTCGACGATCAAAAGTCCCCGGTGGGAGATTCAGGCGCTGGTCAGCGACGCTGATATCAATGAGATTGACATAGTACAAGCTATTACTGTCCAATAATGGGGTTCTTTGAACCGGACCATTCATTACGATGTCATTGCCGAAGGATAAGTAGTTGTCGCCTGACGCTTCAGTTGGATGGAATAGGCAATATGAGAATCGACCGCCGGTGCGATCAATGAGTTGGTTGATTATAGATTGTGGGCTGGAATCTAGGCCGAGGATGCCGGAGGGCAAGCCTGTGTATCCGGTCATCCCCCCGCTGCCGTGGGTGCAACCTGTGAGATTTTAGATAGATATTTGTCAAATTGTGATATTAGCATAATGTGCATATAACTGCTTTCTTATACTAATTATGGATGTGCTTGGCAACCCTTATAAAATTGTATCAGGACCAGTTATGACCAAAAGGGGCTGGTCAAACATAGGACCACTTTAAAGACATTTTTTGGTCCAAGAAAAACCCGGTCAATTCTAACCGAGTTTTCCAACCAGAGTATTTTCCAAAATGAGGCCAGGATCAATCCTGACCCTATTTTGGGAGGTTGCCAAAACACAGTCTCAGTCTCGTGCATTGCATGATTAATTGCTAGTTACTTACCAAATGCCATGTCAGGAATTGATTCAAACTGCCCGCCAGAAGGCGAAGTGGGAAAGTTGAACGTCTCTGTCGATAGATCACCAGTGATATACGATCCATCAGCATACGAAAGCATATACTTACAGACACCAAATATACACCCGTATGGACGCACACAAAGTGGATCGTTACAGGGCATATGTTGGTACGTCGGAGAAGTACTAGGATTAAAAGTCCCAGTAGTCTGAGGAAAGCATGGGTTGCAAGGTTGGCATTGTATCCAGGTAAGGCCGCTGCCGGTGTCCATATCAAGATAGTACACTTTAGCTTCGTTTCCTGTGCCAATGCCAATTACTGCCAGGTAAAGTTGATCCTGCTCAAATATTGGAGGTCTCATGGCCGTCGTGTTGATTCCAGTGAATATGGTCTTTTTGAGATGAGAGAAGTGTGTTTGTGATTGTTGGAGGAGTCGTTGGGCGAGATTGCCGGATTTGGTTGTGTTGAAGGGAGAGCGGGGTGAGAAGCGGTTGATGAGCTCAAGGCGGAAGCCGGGTTTAGTGGTGGAGGCGGATGTAATTATGAGAGAGAGGAGGAGGAGGAGGAGGGAATGAAGGATTTGAGCCATGGAGATGCGTTGAGAGTTTGAGTGAGGGTAGAGGGGTATATATAAATGTTGAGCTGAAGTGTGAAACTTGAGTTAGTTTGACTGTAAAAACATGCATTAATGAAATATTAATACTGTCATTTTCCATGGGTTTAATGCTTGAATGCATGTATTGGAAGATTTAGAAGACTGCCCTTATTAGAAAAACTTGAATTATTTTGTTGCCTTTTATAAAACAGTCAAGATTCGATGTATTAGTTAATTATAGTGCTTTTGTTTAGGAATTTACTTTAGTCTTGTTAGAGTTTTTCTTTTATGAAGATTTTAAAAGTGTATAAATATGATCTTCAAGATCAATGAGAATATAGAATTCTCTCTCTTTCTTTTATTTCAACATGGTATCATAGTCGAGTTACCTATCCTAGAGAGCCTCTGCTCCGATTCTAGATCTTGGGGCCACCTTAGGATATAGTCCGTACAATAGCTCTTGTTTGAGTAATAACAAACTCCCATTTGGTATTAATATTTATTTGAGATAGTATAATACGTGTAAATACACGTATAAGAAGTGCACAAGACCAAACAACGTGAAAATAAGCTCAAGAGTTGATTTCAGCCTTCTCACCATCGATAGTGGATATTGACCATCAATGGTAAGAAGAGCTCATCGATGGTCAACAAGTACCATCGATGATTTTTACTCCAAATATTTTTATACCATCAATGGGCCTCTCAACCATCGATGGCGACACCATCAATGGTCAAGAGGCACCTAACTTCGGTTGTTTGCAGATTTTTAGATTTCATCACAATCATTCGTCATTTATAATATATCCAATCTCTACCACATTTAGGATATTTCTTTCCTGATATATTGAGGACTTTATATCAAAAGAGAGAGAAGAGGATTGTTCTAGGGTTTTAATTTGTGAGAGATTTCATTGAAGGATTTGACCTCTGAAGCCTCGATAAACTCTTATTCATCGCCCACAATATCTTCGGATCATTTCAGCAGAGAGTTGCCCTTGGATTGATTCTCTATTTTACTTTTTATTGATCTAAGCTTATATTCTTTGAATAAAGGTTTGTTTAACAAAATGGTTATAAGATCTTTTTAATATTCTAAGCTTTAATTATTCGTGTTGGTTTTGCTTTGAACCTTTTTTTTTTTTTTTTTGATGTAGTTAAGCCAGTTTGAATTGAGGGTTGGGACTAGCAAGGGCTAGGTGTTACTCATTGTGTCGAGTTTGGTTAGACAACTGGTTTCAGATAGATTGTAGGGTGTGGTCTTATAAGCCTACTGAATTGGGTTTGCGGTTCAAGAGAACTCTTTGTATAGTGAGGAAACCCCTTACCGAGAAGAACAAGTGGATATATGATTGCTGTCCGAATCACTATAAAATGGTGTGTTCTTGATTAGTTGCTATTTGTGTTTGATTATCGTTGATCACTTTTATTTTATCTTTTTCACTGCATATTCCAAATTTTTTGGAGAAAAATAGTAGCAACCCTATTCACCTCCTCTCTAGGCTTGCATTTCAGATCCAACAAGTAGTATCAGAGCTTCATCATCTTTAAGATTCACAATCTAGGCTAGAAATGTCTAATTTGACCATCGCAATAGCTTTTCCTGAAGGACACACAGTTAACCGATCCCCCCTTTTTGATAGATAAATTACACCTATTAAAAAGCGCACATGAAAATCATTATATTGTCCACCAATTTTGATGTTTGGAATATTATTGAGACTGGCCATAGTGAACCTACAGCCATTGTAGCTGAGACCACCATTATCCCTCCTAGAGATAAGTGGCCCCCCGGTGACAAAAAGTTTTATCTTTAAATGTAAAAGCTATGAATGATCTTTATTATTCTTTAATTGCTGAAGAGTTCAACCGTGTGGCAAACTGCGCAAAAAATTTGAAATACTTTGGAAGTTACATAAGGAACTTCAGACATGAAAGAGGCAAAAATTACAATGCTCATGAGTAAGTAGGAAAATTTCAAAATGAATTTCTCAGAGAGTATTCAGAACAAGTTCATCCAATTTACAGATTTTGTGAACAGATCAAAAGTTTTGAGGAAAAAATATGATTATAAGGAGCTTGTGAGAAAAATTCTTCATTCACTCTCCAAAGATTGGGAACCAAAGATAACGCCTATCAAAGAATTATAAAATTTTTCTGAACTAACTCTTGAGAATTTTGTAAGGAATCTTCTCACATATGAAATATATTTGAAAGAAAGAAAAGATGATTCAAAAAATACCCACAAGAAGAAATCATTAGCTTTAAAAATGAAAAGAGAAAAATCAAAGGCCAAGCTAAACAGGGGTGTGAGCTCAAGTTCTAAGAGTGAGAAAAATAATAATGAAGATCAAATTGTTAAAGGGTACAAATTATTCCTCAAATTAAAAGATGGTCATAACTTCCTATAAGACAAATGGGATCACTATATAAGCAAGGTAAATAAATATAATTTTAGCGATTCTAAAACTGAACCAACTTATTTTTGGTGTAGGAAACCCAATCACTTAAGGAAGAATTGGCCAGTAGGATCCGCTTCCTTTCAGAATTGCATTATTTTGTCTGGAGTAAAATATGATGTTGAAAGGTAGTTAATCAATGGATGTATAAACATTATTATTGGGTATAATTGGGTTTCAGCCCTGTGTATTTCCCCATTGAACACTTTTGACCAAGAGAATGAAAACTTATGCATGCCCCTATTTCTGAACTATTTCAATTAGACACCTAACCATAGTGACTAAACTATGGAATTTAATCCAAGCATTTGGTTTGGGTACTCAAAAGCCTCTTGCTCCCTTTAGCTCTTGAAGGGCCAAATCAAGTGAACTATCATCAGATCATCCTGAATAAGTGCTGAAAATTGCGTAGAGCGCTGTAAGTTACTTGTCATCATGTATTCTTATTATTAATAACAAAGCTTTATTTGGTGAAGGAGAAACTTTATTCTTGCAATTTATATTGCTTAACTGGATGGTATGTTTGCGCCAAACTTTTCTTAAAAGGTACCTCCTTACATATGTATCAATATCTAGCTAATTCTATACTTTGTAGCATGCTAGAACAGAAGCTTATTTGAGTAAATAACTTTGCTGCATGTTTGCATCTGATGAACATTTCTTTGTTCTTTGCTTTCTTTTTCTAGATTAATAGAAAATGTAGAATTTTAAAGAATGGTTTTTCTTTAAAATAATAGCAGTTGTTCATATTCACTGGCCAGAGAAAAACTTGGGATTAAACATCACAAGGATATATTACCTGCGTAAAGGTATAGGATCGTTAACGCGAAGAAGAAGAGCACGGGATGCTAACATTGCTTGAATGTATCACAAAGAAGTTGATATTATCTATTACATTTTGATAACTGATAAAAGCTGGAGAAAGAACAGGGTTCTTGACCCACAAACCAAGAGATAAATTCACATCTCAAGACCATCAGTTGTGCTCCTCCACTCTCATAGTAGAAAGAGCGAAAGCACAGTTTTCTCACACCAAATGCTCCACAAATACTCAAACCCCAGCACGAAACCCTACCGTTGAGATCAACGGTTATGAATCACGGGAAAGGCCTGAAAAGAAAGACTAAGATCAGGTAAGACAAAAAAATAACAAAGTTTTGGAAATCAAGGAATAATAGAGAAAATTAAATTGCTCGAAGAACTAATCATTTTCTGTTATGTGATCGACACTAATGTATTTGCACTTATTGGTTGCCAGATGCTATGCATTAAATGATGAGCAGAAACTAAGGGTATCACTACAATAGGAAAAATTATAACTGGAAATGAGACATGGAACTGAACAATGATGAGCAGAAACTAAGAGTATCACTATTGTATTCTTCTAAACGACATTAACCATAGCTCATATGTCTACTTCTAATCCTCCTTTCTGCATTAATTATGATCTTATAATTACTCCTAATTGATGCATTTAATGGTCACCGTTGCATAATAGCTATCCTTACAACTACAAGTCTAAACTTCCTGATACAATGGGCAGTCTACTGCATTATAAATCATCAGTGAGTCACCATCTCTTTGGCATAAAGAACCTCATAACCCACTGTAGTCTCTCGCATACGACCATTAACTCTGCCAATGTAACAGTTCACCCAATCAAAGTTACACTTATCGCTGATAAAAATCATACCCCACAATCTGGAACCAACGTGTATGTCCTGCATCCATCACTAACTGAAATGTTGTCAAAATTTATTTTTTCCCCAAACCCTATTTGTGGAGGTTCGCAGGTTAATATAATAGGGTATTGTACTTTCCCTTAGCAAAAAGAAAAGGAATCCAATTAAGTTACTGGTTTATATTTAACTTCTTGGAGCTCTTCTCAGGTCATTGTGTCACATCTGTGAACACCTTCTTGTCATTGCTTTCCATAACAACCATAGCGTATATTGTAAGTAAGAGGAGAGAATGAGATATTTTGGGGGCTCCGGTGAAAGGGTTGATTTATTTTTTCAGTGTGTATTTTCACAAAGAAAACCACTCTTTATATAGGCTATTCTCCCAATCATCTCTACCCCCAAAATCAGTCTAATTATTTTTTTCATTAACTACAAATTAAAGCCATTCATTGCCTTAATTTAAATTCTGATAATGACCCATTAATTCTCCATTAATGGCCAATTATAACCCATTAAACATGTGGATTATTTGGTTGATTTGGTCAACCATTTCTAACATCTCCCACTTGGCCAAATTAACCAAATGATATACCTCCCATTATCCGTGAGATTAGATATCTTATTCTTATCATTACTCCCACTATTCATGAAGAGTAACTCACATTTCATTATTCATGAAATTTACTTGGACTTATTTATTTCTAAATCCCATCAAACTTACATGTTTGATAAAGAATTCCGCTGGTATTCCTTTTGTTAAAGGATCAGCAATCATATCTGTAGTAGGGATGTAAGTCACTTTAACTTCTCCCTAATCTACAATATCTCGAATATAGTGATACTGGATCTCAATATTTTTTCCTTTGGAACTATTAGCTCCACTATTGATTAAGCTAATCGCTGCTTGATTATCACAATAAATATCAATAGGTCCTTCTAACAAATTGAAATCTAGATCAATAAAAAACCGTCTTATCCAGACAGCATGTGTAGTTGCCATACTACAAGCTATATATTCAGCTTCTTGTGTATATCTAGCAACACACAATTGTTTCTTGCTACTCCAAGAAACAGCTCCTCCTCCAAAGATGAACAAGTGTTCCGAAGTGGACTTTTCATCATCTTTATCTTTATCATCCCCGAAATCAGCATCGGAGTAACCGAGGACTTCAAGCGAACTCGCTTGATAAACCAATCTATGAGTCAATGTGCCTCTGATATACTTCATAATCCTTTTAACAGCTTCCCAGTGTGCTGATCCTGGATTACTTTGATATCGGCTAACCAGACTTACAGCATAAGCTAAATCAGATCTGGTGCATAACATTGCATACATCAAACTTTCAACTGCTTGAGCATAAGGAACATCTAATGCCTTCTGCCCCTCTCCAGGGTTTTGCTCTTTATACAATCTCTTTCCTATAACCAACGGAGTTGGTGCAGGATTGGAATTCTCCATTCCAAACCTTTTAAGAACTGATCTTAAATACTTTTCTTGTTTTAAACTCAACATTCTAGACTATATATCTCGAATTATTTGAATTCCAAGAATATATGATGCATCACCCATGTCTTTCATCTCAAACTTTTCATTGAGATCTGACTTGATTTTGTTCAACATTTCTATGTCATTTCCGGCGAGCAATATATCATCCACATACAAAGATAATATAGTGAACTTGCTCCCACTTTTCAAGACATACACACAATTATCTAATTTATTTTGAACAAAACCAAGTTTGGTGACCGCATCATGAAATTTGAGATACCATTGTCTAGAAGATTGTTTTAAACCATATAGAAATTTTATTAACTTATAAACTTTATGTTCCTGTTCTTTTACCTGAAAACCTTCAGGTTGTTGCATATATATCACTTCCTTCAACTCTCCGTTGAGGAATGTTGTTTTAACATCCATTTGGAATAACTCCAAATCAAGATATGCAACAATAGCCAAAATGATTCTAATGGATGCAAATTTAGCTACAGGAAAACACGTCTCCTGAAAATATATTCCTGCCTTCTGGTTGTAAACTTTGACAACTAACCGTGCTTTGAATTTATCAATAGACCCATCAACACGGTATTTCTTTTTGAGCACCCATTTGCATCATATGGCTTTTCTGTTTTCTAGTAGATCACTAAGCTCCCAAACTTTGTTCTTTTCTATAGAATCAAATTCTTCTCTCATGGCTTCCAGCCATAGATCTGACTCATGCGATTTCATCGCTTTAGAGAAGTTTAAAGGATCTTGTTCGTCTATATTTGCATCTACCGAAAAACAAGATGGTTCACATGAATGCAAATAGTAGTCATCCATCCATATAGGTTGTGTTCTAGGCCTTTTACCTAAAACACCTATATGCTAAGGTTCATCAATTTTCATAGGTATTTCGTCATTTTCAAGGTTAGGTTCATTCACAATATCTGGGTCATTAGTGGGAACGGCACTGCAATAATCATCATCTATTACAGTTAGAGGTTCTATTTCCTTTTGAACTTGTTCCTCTTCCTCTAGATTCTCTAGAAATGTAGCATCTCTGCTTTCAATGACCCCTTTTTCTTTATTATAGAACTTATAACCTTTTGATTTTTCTGAATACCCTATGAATCTACACTTTAATGTTTTAAATTCTAACTTATCTCTAAGTTGACTTGGAATGAGAACATGGGCTATACATCCCCATTTTATGAGATGACTTAGATCTTGTTTCCACCCATTCCATAACTCATAAGGTGTAGATGCAAGTGATTTGGTGGGAATTCTATTTAAAATGTAGTTTGCAGTTAACAATGCTTCTCCCCAAAATTTCTTGGAGAGACCTGAATGAGACAACATGCATCTAACTATATTTAGCAATGTTCTATTTCTTTCTTTCAGCTACACCATTCTGTTGTGGTGTGTACGGCATTGTTGTATGCCTTTTAATTCCATGCTGAATACAATAACTCTTAAATTCTTTAGAGTTATATTCCCCACCTCTATCAGTTCTTAATATTTTGATATTCCTTCTCAGTTGGTTTTCAACTTCTGTCTTATATCTTTTAAAGCATTCAAAAGCTTCCAATTTTCTAGATATAAGATAGACGTGTGCAAACTTGGAATAATCATCTATGAAAGTAATAAAATATTCCTTATTACTATGAGTTTTGACACTTAGGGGACCACAAATATCCGAGTGTATCAACCCTAAAAGTTCATTGGCTCTTTATCCGCCAATAAAAGTTTTTCTGGTCATTTTACCAGTTAGACAATGTTCACATGGTGACAAATGAACATTAGACAGTCCAGGCAACAAGTTCATTCTGATAATTTCTTTCATTTTTGAAATACTAGCATGTCCTAGTCTAGAATGCCACAATTCAGACTCAGAAATATAACAAGATAAGTAGTTCAAATTGAAAATTTTATTATCAAAATTATTACAAACTACTGGAAGAATGCATAATTCATGCTCGGGTACATATTTGCCCATAGCATACACTTTATTATTCTTGCCTATAGAAACCCGGTTATTGTAGAATCTAACTTCCGGTCCTTTCTTCATCAAGCGGGAACAGATCGATTATGCCAGATTCTCGGCGCATAGAACACATCTTTGAGGACAAGAATACTATCCCCAAGATCCAATCTATACGAACCAATACCTTCTACATCGAGATAGGTATTTTTTCCCATATAGATCCTCTGTTCTCCTTTCTTATTTCGGTGAATTCGTGACTCCATTCTTGTCTTTTATATGTCCGGTCGCGACCGAGTCGATCCACCAACCGCCGATGTTCACATCACAAAGATTGCATTCACCACACCGACGAATTCTCTTTTGCTATTACCCCTTGTTCCGGATGCTTATAGCCTCCTTATTCTCCTTTTCACCTTGTGGGCAAGTGGGCTTGAAATGCCCGAACTTTCCACAATTGTAGCAGGCTCCGCGGGGTACTTTCTTTCTCTTAAACTGCTGTGATTTCGGTCCTCGCGGTTGTGATTTACTAGGACCGGGATTTCTATTTCTTCCAGTTTGGTGCCTCTGATGCACATAGTTCATTTCCTGCTGCACCATGTTTAGTTCTGGTTCCTTCCTACTGGCTATTAAATCTTATTCTATCGCTAGGTGCATTGGAAGATCAGTGACAGATTTAATGGCAGGGTTCATTCTTAATGTGGTGGCAGCTACAGCAAGGAAAGGGGACAGACTATTCAATATAGTTGCCACTTGCATTCTTTTCAGGATTTCGGTCCCAGCAGTGGATAAGTCCTTAGCCATGACAATCATCTTATTAATATGCTCTACGACATTGTCTCCCTCTTGCATATGACAAGAATTATACTTATACAAGAGGAGTTGAATGTTAACCTCAGAGGTAGTGTCGTATTTTTCTTTTATAACATTCCACATGTCCATGGAAGTCTTATAAGTTTCAAAAACTTTGATTAGGTTATCTTCCATGAACATGAGCATTAGGCTTTTTGCCTTTTTATCTTTCGACTTTCACTGTTCAAACCCTTTCTTTTCTTCAGGTGTAGATTTATTAGTAAGGATTGGAGCAGTGGTTTCGATTACATCATCGATATTATCATGAATAAGAGCATATCCTATTTTTCTATGCCACATATCATAATTACTACCATTAAATTTATCAATTTTCTCTAGTTCTGATAGAACGAGCTTACTAGCCATTCGGTAGAGAACTAAAACTAAAAATTCAATTTAAAAAAATATTGTATAAGGTTGATGTATGGACAGATATACTAAAAAAATAGGATAAGGTTAGATCCCAAAAATAAATAAATGAATAAATTGAAAGAACCTGACTGTTTCGAGTTGAGAAAGGAAACTCCAATTCGAGCGAGATCGTCACAGAATGGTGTTGATTGAAGAAGTAGATGTTGAAGTCGAGTCAAGGCAGGCAACTCCGTCTTTGATCAAATTAGTTGTGTTCGTCGAGACGCAAATTGCAACAAAGTAAAGTCTCGGATCGGACAAAACAAGCTCTGCTCGAGGTGCGTCGGATCTGTGGATAGGCGCTGCTCGAGGTTGAAGTTTTCACGAAGTTGATCCAAAGGGGTAGAGGTGATTGGGATTTTGAAAATGGTGCAGCTACTTGCTTTTCTCGAGAACCGAGAAAGAGAGAACAGAAAAGACTACTGGATAAAAGCTCTTCTTCTCCGTTCAAGAGGGAGTGGAGCTTCTTCTTCTCTGCTGAAAAAAATGGCAGCGGGAGTGGAGAGGTTGTTTGCTCTGATACCAATATTGTAAGTAAGAGGCGAGAATGAGATATTTTGGGGGCTCCGGTGAAAGGGTTGATTTATTTTTTCAGTGTATATTTTCACAAAGAAAACCACTCTTCATAAAGGCTATTCTCCCAATCATCTCTACACCCAAAATCAGCCTAATTATTTTTTGCAATAAGTACAAATTAAAGCCATTCATTGCCCTAATTTAAATTCTGATAATGACCCATTAATTCTCCATTAATGGCCAATTATAACCCATTAAACATGTGGATTATTTGGTTGATTTGGTCAACCATTTCTAACATGTAGCACACTGTAGCACTCAAAATTGACTCTTCTAAAATAGTAGATGTCCCTAGTGTGCCTAGAATCTCTCTCTCCTTAATCCAACTCCTTTTATTCACATGTCATTGACCTAGATGTGCGGATGCTATTATGCATATAAATCCTGGACTCTTATCAATGAGAACTACATACAGCCACCGATGAAGAGACATGCATTGGCACGAGCTATTTCGGCACTAAGAGTTAGGCATTCATAAAATTTAAGGAGTAAGAAGTAATATCCTGCATTATTCGCTTTAAGGATCAAGGATAAATGTTATGTGCTATAATAAGTCCTATCATGGTAAGAATTGGCACATAAAGCCAAAGACTCAAGAGAGATGTCACTCACGTATAAATAAATGTCAAATCTATTTTAGGATCATTTTGTTTGTATTTGTACAATATTATGATGCTATGTACCACAAAAGAAATGTATTGCTGTTAGTATGAATATGCGCATGCACATTGCACAATACCTGTGTCTTTATCTGTGTCCAAGACCAACTTACACATTTATCATTATGTACACCTAACTTTCCTCTAGGATTGCACAAACGCTACTGCACATTGACACGCAAAAAAGCTATTGCACATCAAAATGCTAGTGGCGTCCCCTGTCAGATATCGACATAGATGCATGCAGGATGCTTGATAGACACATGTGAGGAACTTGCAATGTGATGAGAAACTTCCTTCTGCATTGGGAGGGAAGAGACAAAAGATGTAAGCTATCCCTCCTATATGAAAAACTTGATTTAATTTGTTTCAACTAGATATGTTGGTTTCATGTTGACTTTCAACCTGACATATGTCTTAGTCTAGCTATGTTCTGGGAATTAAGTTGCTTGCTCTCAATATGTCCCTCACTTCTTTTTTCTAAAGGAAGCTCAATATCAAATCTATCAATTAAATTATTTTCTTGAACCTATATCTCTTTCATGATCATAAAGATGCCTTACCACTATGACACGAAATCAGCCAATTATGTCTAAGCACTATATTTGATGGTTTAAGGTTATTTGCAAGAAGGACTTGGACCTTTTAAGGAAGATAGCAGATAGCACATTGGATGTCATCAAACAACATTCTCAGTAAATGGACTTAATATCATTTACATTTGAGGAATGTGCTAAATCTCGATGCCTGAAATTAAACTTCAGTACACCTGTAGTCAAATTAAACTGGCATGTTTGTGCTGCTCAATACACCATCAGAAGATTTCACGTGCTCAAGCTAGAAGATCATTTGGGTATCAAACAAAAGTGATTCGAAGAAGTATCTAAAAAATGAACATGATAAGACATCACATACGCGATAGTAAAAAACAAAAACAAAAACAAAAGTACAAGCATGAAAGGTTCAATCCAGAAAAGCATGAAACAACATTTGAACCACAATCTTAATGATTCTATTTTGTAACCATTCCCTTGGTGGCAAATACATACCTGCACACCAAATGGCTCAGCAAATGACAGAAGAGCAATCAGATATGAAATCATAACAACACTAACCTAAATACCTAATTAAACCAGCACCACTACATAACTAACAACATTTATATGTATAATTGTCATAATACAATTGCCATCAAAGATGTAAATTAGGGGGGGAATGAATTACCTAACAAGCTTTCCAAATGAGAAGTTAAAAAACTGAAACTTTAACCAATTAGAAGAACGCAAACCTTGAATCGGAGGACTAACATAAGCGGGGCACAAATAACAGCCGAGCATAATTCTGAAACTGCGAGGCATTTGGAAGCTGCAAATCCGTCACCCTCCCAGTACCTAAATCAAACACATTCCATTGTCCTTGTCCATTGTTTTCCCCTGTCGTGAAATAAATACAGTTTCCTCTAGCTCCAATATCAGCTGCTATCAATGAAACGGACCGAATCCAATGAATTATGATCACTCTGTTATCACCAACGCTCTCCACCTTCACCCACATCTTTCTGTCGAGATCCGCTCTATACACTTCAAACCCAACAGGAATCCTTCCATATTCGAGTTCGAGGATCTCCTTAACAAGTAATGGCTCCTCACCAAACTCCACCAAATGAGCAGTGCCGTGCAGAGTTTTTACCGCCGTCTGTCTCAAGCCCGCCATCGCAAACAATTGAAAAGTAGGAGGCGTAGCGAGAGCATCAACCGCTAATAAATCGTGATACCTGACCCTTCGATCCGGTGATCGCTTTGAGAGAGTACGGTAATGCTTGCCACTGATGGATACCGTCCTGTCAAACAAGCGGCTGGCTGCTACCTCGGGGAGCTTCAGTACGACCCAATCCGAGTCGAACCAGCGAAGCAAGAAGATGGAGGGGTAGCGGGCGATGGAAACTAAGTAATGGGGCGGAGGTGAGATTGCGACAACGCCGTCTCTGAAATGGGGACCATCCATCCCATGGATCAGTTGAGGGAGCTCGATCTTGTCGCCGGAGATTGGATTCCAGAGAATAAGGTTGCCAGAATCGCGGCTCAGCAACCATCCATGGTCAAAAGACACGAAAAAGAAAGGGAAGAAAGGGAAGGGAAAGCTGAAGGATCGGTCCTCGAAGGGGACGGGAAGTGTGAAGAATCTGTCCTCGAAGGGGCTGTAGCAAGAGAGGGTTTGTCGATTACGGGGTCTTGAGGAGATGAGCCAAGGGAGGCGGAGCATCGGAGGAGGGGACGGAGAGTGGCGGCGGCGGTGGGTGGTTTGGACGGAGAGCCACCGGCGGCAGACGGCGGAGAAGCGCACGTAGCCGGAGAGAGGGAGGCGCTCGAGGATGTTCTCGAGGATAGGATCTGGGAGGTCCGCCCATGGCCGATCTCGGCCGGCTAGGGTTTCCATTACTAAAAAAGTTTGGGGCCGATCGAGGCGAAGAGGACGCTGACTGATTAGGGTTCTTTTGTACTTCGAAGAGTGATTTCCTAATCGGGTTCGGGTCGTACCCAGTAGGGTCCGCTTCCTTTCAGAATTGCATTATTTTGCCTGGAGTAAAATATGACGTTGAAAGGTAGTTAATCAATGGATGTATAAGCATTATTATTGTTGGGTATAATTGGGTTTCAGCCCTGTGTATTTCCCCATTGAACACTTTTGACCAAGAGAATGAAAACTTATGCATGCCCCCTATTTCTGAACTATTTCAATTAGACACCTAACCATAGTGACTAAACTATGGAATTTAATCTAAGCATTTGGTTTGGGTACTCAAAAGCCTCTTGCTCCCTTTAGCTCTTGAAGGGCCAAATCAAGTGAACTATCATCAGATCATCCTAAATAAGTGCTGAAAATTGCGTAGAGCGCTGTAAGTTACTTGTCGTCATGTATTCTTATTATTAATAACAAAGCTTTATTTAGTGAAGGAGAAACTTTATTCTTGCAATTTATATTGCTCAACTTGATGGTATGTTTGCGCCAAATTTTTCTTAAAAGGTACCTCCTTACATATGTATCAATATCTAGCTAATTCTATACTTTGTAGCATGCTAGAACAGAAGCTTATTTGAGTAAATAACTTTGCTGCATGTTTGCATCTGATGGACATTTCTTTGTTCTTTGCTTTCTTTTTCCAGATTAATAGAAGATGAAGGATTTTAAAGAATGGTTTTCTTACGAGATGTTATCTAAATCATTACTCTCTGCAAGGCCTTTCAGTTTCTTTTATGAGGAATCACTTGATGGTGAGCTCCGCAATCAAGGTGTGGCCTTATTTCTTTGCACATTAAATTACTTCTCCTTTTGATACCGAGCCAAATGTTTTATGTTTTTAGCATTTTTAATTTACTAAAACTAATTTCACATACCTTCTGCTTTTTGTAACAAACTCTTCATTATTCTTTAGCTATTACTATCACTACTCGGCTCCCGCACTTTGGTGTGCATTTTTTTTTAAAAAAAATGTACTGCAAGTATTAGGTAGAGACAGGAGCCGAGGCGGTTGACTTGTAACTTGCCACTTAATCAGAGTATATCTTTGCAATTAACTTTTCAGTGTCCAGAAAGATTGCACAGAATTCTTTTCCTAAAGATTTGGGATAACACTATGTTACTTGTTTCTGTGCATGAAGCAGCAACACAAATTTCAACTTTCAAACAACCTCTTAATCATGTTGGAACTTTACGTTCTTGGTTCTGACAGGAAATCATTTAAACTGTTGAAACTTGAAAAAAGAAAATACAAATTGTGAGGTACATTAACATTGGAGGTACATAAATTTGAGATAATTTGGTTATGCAAACATTTACTTGGTTTTATTGTAATTTCCAAGAGCTCATAGGTCAAGCTTAACTTCTCAGAGTTGCTTCCAAATAACTTGACCATAAATCCAGGAGGAATAGGAAAACCGGAGAAGAAAGCTGCTTATCTGATCAAATTTTTACTACCTTACTACTTTGTGGATAATACAATTTCCACTTATAACACTTTGCCATTATTCCTAATTTTTTTGGATTTATAACTTTGTTTCAGATACAACAGTAACAAGCATGTCAGTAATATCAACACGTACTAATTCTAATGATACCCAAGGGGAAATACTTCCAGTTCATTCAAAGCCTATTGCAGCTGAAATCTCTGATCTTGCTCAATACAACACAATCGACAAAAACTCAGATTTATTAACTCAAGTCGAGGCACTCCAAATCAATTTCATGCGTCTAATTCAAAGGATTGGGCAATCTCCTGCAAACCCTATAGTGTCCCAGGTACTATACCGACTTCAATTAGCAAGCTTGATACGAGCCGGTGAAGTCCAAGTTAAAAGACCTGCACTCAAACTAGATAAAGTTTGAACTATAGCCTCTGAGCTTGAGGCATCGGGTCATTCTAATCTTGCTCTCTCCTTCAAAATTCTCATCATAGGTAAGACTGGTGTTGGCAAGAGTGCAACCATAAACTCCATTTTTTATCAACCGAAGGTTCTCACTGATGCATTCCGACCTGCAACAAACAAGATTCAGGAGATTACTGGAACTATTAAAGGAATCAGGGTTACGGTAATTGATACTCCGGGCCTTTCTCCTTCCCACCATAGCCAACAAAGAAATAGAAAGATCTCCCCATGCTGTACTCTATTTAGATCGTTTAGATACTATTAACCGTGGATACAGTGACTACCGACTCCTGCAGCTTATTACCGATGTCTTCAGTGCTTCGATCTGGTGCAATGCCATTATTGGTATGACCCATTGTTCATCATTTCCTCCAGAAGGACCTGATGGTTATACTGTAAGTTACGATTCATATGTTGACCATTGCACGAAAGTATTGCAGCATTGCATACATCAAGCAATACAAAGCACTCAGCTTCAGAATCCAGTGCTTTTGGTAGAGAACCATCCTATGTGCAGGAAAAATGCTAAAGGTGAGAAAATTCTCCCCAGTGGCCAAGTTTGGATGTCTCAGTTGTTACTACTATGTGCAGCTACCAAAGTATTGGGGGATGCAAACAAAATACTTGGATTTCAGGATAGTTTCCAGGTGACAAAGGGCAGAACTAGACTTCCTTCACTTCCTCATCTCCTCTCATCACTTCTTCATCCAAGAAATTATATGGAAGAGGAATCCAATGAGCCTTTTGATGATATTGAGGATGACGAATATGATCAGTTGCCACCGATTAGGATTCTAACAAAAGCCCAATACTGAAAACTATCCAAAGAGCAGAGAAAAACTTATCTTGATGAACTTGAGTACCGTGAGACAGTATATCTGAAGAAACAATGGAATGATGAGCTTAGAAGACAAAAAGAGAAAAATTATGATGACTATGAAGATGACAATTCACAAGAGTTAGTACAGTTGCCAGATATTGCCGTCCCTTTAAATTTTGACCCTGATTGCCCAAGTTACAGATACCGATGCTTGATGAATACTAGTGATCAATGGCTTGTGAGGCCAGTTCTTAATTCTCAAGGCTGGGAGCATGATGTTGGATTCGATGGAATCAGTCTTGAGACCTCACAAGACCTAAAATCGAATCTTAAAGCTTCATTTATTGGACAAATGAGCAAAGAGAAGGAAGGTTTCAACAGTCAATCAGAAAGTGCAGCAAAGTATTCTGATGAAAAGGGCAGATCAGTGCTCACTGGAATTGACATCCAAAACTGGAATTGACATCCAAAGTGCAGAGAAAAACCTGGTTTGTACTGTTCATGGGGCTGCAAAATTCAAGAATTTGGGTTGCAACACAACAGGAAGTGGAGTTGCACTGACTTCCTTCGGGAAATCATTATTTGTAGGGGCAAAGGTTGAGGACTCTGTTTCAATTGGAAAAAGGTTTCAAATAATGGTAAATGCTGGAAGATTGATGGGTAATGGCCAAATTGCTGATGGAGGAAGCATGGAGGCAATACTGAAGGGTAAAGGCCATCCAGTGAGGAACGATAAGGTCAAATTCGCTGCATCGCTGCTTTCCTTTGAAAAGGAAGTGGTTTTCAGTGGAAGTGTGGAGTCTGACTTCCGTGTAAGTCGCCATGGGAAAGTTTCGGTGAATGCCAGTTTAAACAGCAGGAGTTTGGGTCAAATTCGTTTGAAGTTCAACACCTCAGAACATAACGGGATTGGTTTATTAGCGCTTGTTTCGTTGTTTCAGGCCTTGTTTCGAGTTACAAGATCTTATTCTGTGGAAGAATAGCGGACATACTTAGTGATGGTTTCCACTGGTTGGAAATTTTTTATCAAAAAAATTTCCTAGATAATTGCATAGTAGACAAGTGAGAAAAGGGTAGGCAAAATAGTTTCTGATGTTAATTTGGATACGTTGGGATGAAAGTTTTGTGAGTGCTCTTTCAGATATTGATTTGGATACAGGGAATTAAAAGTTCTTTGTGCTAGTCTTTTGAGCGCTAGCTCCTATATGATCATTATCTATGATGAAGGGTTCAAACATTGCTGTTCATTGTAAAACAGCATGCGAGTTTTTTTGGTGAAACAATTCTTGATATGATATAAGAGCATGATTTTTTTATTAATAAAGTTTTGGATTTAAAACCCCATTACTTGACGGTGGGACTATGTGTCTTCCATCTGATTTTTCAGTTCTTTTTATGGTTTTAAGACAATACAGAGTTTCCCCACTATTCTTAGTAGAATGTAACTTATTCTGTTATTACATAAGGCCCTGTTTGGCAATTAGTTAGCCTATTGGATAACCTAAAGGACTAAATTATTAATTTGTTAAACAAGTTTTATTTTAGTCTTTGTGATTAGTTTTAGTGTCTGGGAATAATGAGGATTTTGACTATTTTCTTTATAAATAGAGGAGTTAACTCTTAATCCTTCTAAATAGAAGTATTAGTAAACCCCTTATTTTGAGGGGTTAACTCATTTAAATCCCTCTAGAGGGTTAGCTTAACCCTTATGCATTTGTTTTGTTTGGTAAATGTTGCGTGCAGCGGAAATTTCGGCAGCACCTCTGCCGAACAACAAGAGAGGAAGATCACAACTAAATCCCCGTTTCACAAAGGAAACAAGAATTGACAGTGAATATCTCAACAAAGTGGGATATACACTCTTCCTCTCATCAGTTCTAGGACTGACCTGTCGAGGGAACCTAACAAGCTATTACAAATCTCAACAGCAAAACAAAACGAATTTACGTGGTTCGGCAAATTGCAAATAGGGTTTACAATCACACAAGATCTCACAAATAAACCCTCAAAACAATCTCTCAAATCTCTCACAAATACTCTCTCAAAAGGGATCCAAAAACTCCTTCAGAACCCTAGCCGCCAGCCCTGTTCACCTTCAGCCTCGCACTCACATTCTGCTGCCTGCAAAACCCTATTTATAGGGTTCGTAATCCGTGAAAACGCGTCAAAAATACATGAGGGAACGCGTGGGGTGGCCCCCACGAGCCCCACGAGCACGAATTCCTCGTGCTCGTGGGCATCGTGGTTGTGGCCCCCACCCAGCACGAGACGCCTTTTTAAACGCGTCTCGTGATGGGTGTGGCCCCCACGTCCCACGCACAATTCTCCACATCGGTGAAGTTTCTCTCAAACCTGAGCCGACACCAAAACAACCAAATGTCCCACTTGTTGTGTCCAGGACGAAGTAGAATAAATCTATGACAATGGACTCAATCCACAACAAGTCGGGAACCCAAACGAGAGTTTAAATAATCTCCCTCCATCACAATCAACTAATCCAAACCGGCTGCATCGAAAGACTGCCTACATATCCTCTTGCCCAATGAATCAAGCCTCACGTAGTTCATCCAAATGGCCTCCAAAGGCCTTAACACCGAAGAATGTTCAAAATCTCCAAATAATGACCAAACTTAACACTCGAAATTACTTTGGTCAGCATATCAGCAGGGTTGTCCTTTGTGTGGATCTTTTCCAACTTGACATCTCCTTCATTTAAGACATCACGAACAAAGTAGAATCTGACATCAATGTGCTTTGTGCGTGCATGATAAACCTGGTTCTTTGCCAAATAGATGGCCGACATACTATCACAATATCCCCGAATGGTGTCCTGTGATATCCCCAAGTCCTCCAATAATCCATGCAGCGACAAAGCCTCCTTCATAGCTTGATCCAGCCATATACTCCGCCAGAGTAGAGAGAGCTACTTGTCATGAAGTGTACATCTCCAACATACCGGTGCTCCTGTCAATGTAAATACATATCCTGAAGTAGACCGACGCTTGTCAAGATCTCCTGCATAATCTGAATCCACATAACCAATACAATCATGTCCTGTCTTCTCATTCTTCTGAAAAGTCAAACAAACATCCACGGTCCCTTTAATGTACCGTAGAATCCACTTCACGGCCTCCCAATGACCCTTCCCGGGGTCATGCATGTACCTCGATACCATGCTCACGGCCTGTGACAAATCTAGCCTTGTACACACCATCGCATACATCAAGCTACCCACCGCACTAGCATATGGAACCTTCAACATATATTCTCTGTCCTCTCCTGAAACAGGCGACATCTTAGCTGAAAGCTTAAAGTGGGGAGCCAACGGAGTACTCACTGCCTTTGTATTGCCATCAAAGCTGAATTTCTTCAACATCTTCTGCAGATAACTCCTCTGTATAAGCTTCAATTTCCCCTTCGCCCTGTCTCTCTCGATCTCCATATCCAGTATCTTCTTCGCCTCTCCAAGATCCTTCATCTCAAACTCAGATGACAGCTCCTTTTTCAACTTTTGAATAGCTAAAGAATTCCTGGAAGCAATGAGCATATCATCAACATACAACAATAAATAGATATACTCACCATCCTATAGCTTATGCATGTAAACACATGGGTTATATGGGCTCCTAGTGTACCCTCGGCCAATCATAAAGCCGTCGAATCTCTTGTACCATTGTCGCGGTGATTGCTTCAATCCGTAAAGAGACTTCTTTAGCTTGCACAACAATTCTTCCTTTCCTGCTGCCTTGAACCCCATAGGTTGTGTCATGTAGATCTCCTCCTCTAAATCTCCATGTAGAAAGGCTGTCTTCACATCCATCTGGACCAACTCCAAATCCAGCTGTGCCACCAATGCAAACAGAATCCTAATCGACGAATGCTTCACAACGGGTGAGAATACCTCATTGTAATCAACGCCCTCAAGCTGGGCATATCCTTTGACAACCAATCTGGCTTTGTATCGAATGTCCCCAATAGAAGATCTCTCTTTCTTTGCATATACCCACTTACATCCAATAGCTTTCTTACCGTTCGGTAGCTTTGTAAATTTCCAAGTGTCGTTCTTCTGAAGAGACCGCATCTCCTCCTCCATAGCTTCCCTCCACCTAATCGAATCAGAGCTAGACTCTGCCTCCCTGAATGTAGAAGGAAGCAAATCATCAATGACTTCTGCTGATAAGGCATATGCAACCATGACATCATTATATCTCGCTGGCCGACGAATTTCTCTTCTGGGTCTATTTGCTGCAATGGACTCTGAACATGACCACGCTCTGAGTCTCACCATTCCTTTGTATCCACCAACTGCCTGCATGTCATCTCATCTCCTCCTGTCACCTCTCAGGAGCCTCAATTGATACAATGCTATCTGGAGTGGGTGGAGTTACATCATCCTCCACCTGCTGCGATATCCCACTTGTCTGATCTCCCTCCACCTACTGAGGGACTTGAGGCCTCATCATGAACGCCTCGTCGAATGTGACATCTCTGATAATGACTATCTTCTTGTCCTGTGGATCCCACAATTTGAAGCCTTTAACTCCTTCTCTAAAGCCCACAAAGACAGCTTTCCTCGCCCTCGGATTCAATTTACCATCACTGATATGATAATAAGCTGGACACCCAAATATCCGAAGCGACTCATAGTCACTAGCCACCGAACCAGACCAACGCTCTATTAGAATCTTTCCCTGTATCGCAGTGCACGGCAACCTATTTACGAGATGGCTCGCATAAACTAAAGTTTCGGCCCAAAAGGATCTAGGCAATCCACTTTGCGTCATCATACATCGTACCTTCTCCAGCAAGGTACGGTTCAATCTCTCAGCCACCCCGTTTTGTTGCGGTGTCTCACGAACTGTGAAGTGTCATCTAATGCCGTGATCCCGACAAAACTGCAGAAACGGATCACTCTTATACTCTCCACCATTGTCCGAACGAAGAGTCTTCACCTTTCTACCTGTCTGCAGTTCCACTTTCTTCTTCCACTCCACAAAAATATTCAGGACCTCATATTTATGCTTCATAGGGTATACCCAATTTCTCCTGAAATAATCGTCAATGAAAGTGACAAAATAGTTGGCCCCACCAAGTGATGTGTGCTTGGAAGGTCTCCAAACGTCTGTGTGAATGTAATCCAATATACCTTGAGTATTGTGAATAGCGGTGCCGAACTTCACTTTCGTCTTCTTCCCAAGTATGCAATGTTCACACAATTCCATCTTGCAGGTCTTTGCACCTTTCAATAGTTTCTGTTTCGCCAATGCCTGTAGGAACTTATCACCAGTGTGTCCAAGTCTCATGTGCCATAAGGTGGTAGTGTCCTCCTCTGTAGTGATTAAAACTGTCAGACCCCTTGTAACTGTCTAGCCCTTCAAGTAGTATAGGTTATTTTCCCTGACACCTCGCATCACCACCATGGATCCCTTCGTGACCTTCAGAGTTGCATTCTCCAAGATCACCCGATAGCCAGCTGTCTCCAAAGTTCCAAGGGAAATAATGTTCTTTGTTATCTGCGGAACGAACCTTACTTCCTTCAACTCTCTAGTCACCCCGTCACACATGCGCATTCGAACTGTACCAATACCACCGATAGGGCATACGTGATCATTACCCATGAACACGACATCCCCTCTTTCCAACTCCTCAAGGTTGGAGAACCAATCCCTCCTAGGGCAAATATGGTATGTAGCTCCCGAATCCATCAACCACTCCGTAGAGTCGGCGTAACAAACTGACGGTAATGCTGAGTATGAAAAACCTGAAGAATCCATATCTGAATTGTCGTCACTAGCCTTGACAACATTCACTTTCGAAGCTTGTACAACTTTCCCTTTATTCTTCTCGGTTTTATCTTTTAACTTTGGGCATTCTTTCTTCCAATGTCCCTCTTCTTTACAAAAGCGACCCTGGTTCCTACCAACACTCTTATGGCCACCTCTATTCTTCGATTTTGGCGGTTGGATGCCAGCGGTTTAGATGCGACCTCGAGCTGCTAATGCATCTCCGATGCCTTCTGAGGATTCATTATCACTTTTTCTCAACTCATAATTTACTAATCTGAGATCACCTCCTTATAACTAACAGTAGTTCTCCCATTTATCATAGTGAGGATAAATGTACCGTAATCATCCTCCAGCAACGAACACAAGAGTAGTACCGCCTTGTCTTCATCCTCAACCTTGATATCTACATTGGTCATATCCGAAAGCAACTTCGTGAAGTTATTTATATGCTCTCTAATGGAAACTCCCCTCTTCATCTTGAACTGATAAAACTTCCTCTTCAAGTGAAGCCGATTCTCAATGCTCTTAGCAAGATACTTTTCATTGAGCGTTTCCCATAATTTCTTAGCCGACATCTCAGTCATCACATCATAAATGAAACCCGACGTCAAGCATGACCGAATAACTCTACAAGCTCTACTGTTCATCTTCTTCCAAACCTTACCATCCATGTCTTCAGGTTTCTCTTGTAACTCAAGAGTCTCCTCTAAATTTTGTGCATCCAACGCATCCATCACCTGGCATCTCCACAAACTGAAATTAATCTTGTCATCGAACTTCGGAACATCAATCTTTGTATTATTGATGCTCAGACTTTGTATCGCCTTCGTAAGAGACGATCCCGATGTGCTTGTTTTACCCATGTTGTAGATCTAACTCTTCAAATAAGAATCCTTCAGCGAATCCTTCAAACAAGCCCTAGGTCAAAACCCGGAAGCTCTGATACCACTTGTTGTTGCGTAATGGTAATTTGACACCTGCGAGCGAAGAGGAAGATCACAACTAAATCCCCGTTTCACAAAGAAAATAAGAATTGACAGTGAATATCTCAACAAAGTGGGATATACACTCTTCCTCTCATCAGTTCTAGGACTGACCTGTTGAGGGAATCTAATAAGCTATTACAAATCTCAACAGCAAAACAAAATGAATTTACGTGGTTCGGCAAATTGCCTATGTCCACGGGGCAAGGAGGGGAGAGATTTTACTATTTGAGAGAAAGAGAATACAACTAGGGTTTACAATCACACAAGATCTCACAAATAAACCCTCAAAACAATCTCTCAAATCTCTCACAAATACTCTCTCAAAAGGGATCCAAAAACTCCTTTAGAACCCTAGCCACCTATTCACCCTCACCAGACTCACATTCTCACCGCAAAACCCTAGTTATAGGGTTCGTAATCCGTGAAAACGGGTCAAAAACGTGTGAGGGAACGCGTGGGGTGGCCCCCACGAGCGCCACGAGCACGAATTCCTCGTGCTCGTGGGCATTGTGGTTGTGGCCCCCACCCAGCACGAGACACATTTTTAAACGCGTCTCGTGATGGGTGTGGCCCCCACGTCCCACGCACAGTAAATTATGAAGGATTAACTCACTTTACCCTTGTACAGAGTTTTTGTGTTTGGCAGGTTAAGAAAGGGTTAAGCTCCTCAACCTCGTTGCTAAACGGCACCTAAAAGAATTAGTTTCTTTCTAAATACACAATCTATTTTAATTGTTAATATACCATGTTTTTCTTAGGGTAAGTTACACTAAACCCCATGAACTTTTAGTTTTTGCAAGTAAAAACCCCATGAACTTTCAAAATAGCACTAAAGCCTCAATAACTTTTGCAGAAAAACCCCAAAATATTTTGAGCAAATTACACTAGATCCCAATCACTTTCAAAATGTTGTTTATTATGTTGGGTACATTACCGGGGGGAGGGGCTTACTACAAAAGCCTGAATGTTCATGGGGGTTTAGTGTATTACCGTAAAAGTATCTACTATTACTAAAAAGTATCACTATTACTAGAATCTTGAATGTAAAAAAGATAGGAAACTCCTATCCCAGTTGTAATTTGTTAAAAAACGGTTGCATGCAGGGGTGGAAATGAACCAAATAATTAATAAACAGTTTGATAATTGTTCGAGTAACTATTCGGTCATATTCGATTCGGCAGTTCATTTACCACTAAACAAATATTTTTTAGTATTCGAGTTTACTAACTAATAGAATTTAACCATATATATATTCGATTAGTTTGTCTATCAAATATTCATTAAAAATTTGATCACTTATTATTTGTATTATTGCACATATGATGTTATATTTTTAACCCACTTACCATTTCTACTTAAGTTTTATGTACTAATTTTAAGACTTAAACAATCTTAAATTTGTTTTCTAATGGAAATTTTGATTTAAATATATATACATCATATATTATAAATGAATTTTTATATTTATGAATTTAAATACTATTTAAAAATTAAATTTTTAGCGGAATAAATATACTTTGATATTCAATAAGTATTCGTGAATATTCATGAATATTTATCAAATATTAAGTATTCGAAGTTCAATTTGAAAACTCATTAGAGTCCGCATTTGAATTTGATAATTCTAAACAAATATAAATACGAACACCTTATTATTCGATTCGATTCGATCATTTACCACCCCTACCGAGGAGTCCTCCTTCCTTTCATTTTATTGATGCTTCATTTGTCTAATGCTCTTCAAATTATCTTGCATCTGGGAACATCTGAATTGAATGTGACCTTTCTTCTCACAATAGTAGCATTTCCTTTCATTGTCATCTCGGGCCTGAGATTTTGACCTTTCTTGATAACTATCACATCTCCCCTTACTCCTACCTTGATTAGAAGCTTCAAAAGCTAGTGCACTGTTGTCACGCCCCCAAATTGCGCTGCTTATTTTGAGATGCATGACAACGGTAACACGTGCAAAAAGCACATGCTAAGCCTGCGGTGCACTTCTATATTACAAACAAATTTCACTTAAAAAAAACTTTATTGACAAATAGAAGTCTCAGAGCAAAAACTACATCATAACAAGTTCACTCTAATGAGTCGAAAGACTCTTATTACATAAGCATAGCAGCATGACTAGTATAACTATAACTTTCAGCATCAAACACTCTAAAAGATCTTTCTCATATTCCAAAGCTCCGAGGTACAGATAAAGCTATCTAATTTTCATCTGAAAAAGATTGAAAAACAACGGGGTGAGTTTACACTCAGTGAGCAGATAACTTATCATTAGCGGATCAGACAAGTTTACGAAATTATCACTACTAAATTTAAATAAGCTATTGTCAGACAGAACGGTTGAGAAACACCTAATATTTTGAATAAGAGAAATTGTCAAGAATAGTATGTGACATTACCATAAAAGAATATTCACAAATTTAAGAAACAATACGAATATGAACTATATAATTTTAAACTATAAAACCAAGCTTTGCAAAGCTTCCTCAGTTATCACATTATGGCTACGAAAATTATAGCCCAGTAGCATGGGAATGCGCATCAAATCACTTTATGTCAACCCGAGGACAGAATGTACCTAGCACTACCATAGGTTGCCCGAAGGCCACTTCACTTTTGTCAAAAAGGCCACTTTAATACTGGTCGGTACATTCAATACCATATGGTAGGCTTAAACAAATTACTTCACTCCATAGCGGACTTCTGAGGATTTTTAACATTTTTAACACTTTTCTTTTCGCTCAAAGTATCACTTGCAATTTTTTTCACTTGTACGAAAAGCAATATAAATGCTTAAACACTTTTATAAACTTTTCTCATGTCAATTTCATGAAAATAGAATATTCATGAATCTAAACAAATAAATCATTTTCTTTTCAAATAGAACTCTTCAATAAATGCATTTGAACAGTAAATTTGAAATGACATTTTTCACAAATCTCATATACTAAATAATATTTATCTTGCAAAAGATAAATAGCTATCAATTCAAATTTGTTAACAGCTACTTTAAATGAGCGAGAATAACATGTCCGATCCACAATTTCTATACAAAATAAAATTATTATTTAAATAATATATAATAGATTAAAATAACTAATGAGAAGAAATCTACTCACCGTCGAGAAAATCGATAACAATTTGGAAAACCGTACTCCAAGAACCTACTCCTCGATCAAACCTATAAGCATACAAGCGTATAAATTTCTAATACTAAAGATTCCGCATTCAAACTATTTTGGATATAAAATTAATATTTCTAGTTGCTAGGGGTTTTCTGAAATTTATTTCTACTCTTTAAACGTAATTTGGGCCTAATAAACTTTTCTAGTTTAATGGGTCAAAAGGAAAATTTTCCATTAAATAGATTTCATGTTACATCTCTTTATAGGCTTTTGGACCCAAAACTAGTTTCCATATTAATGAGGGTCTAATAAGAATTTTTATTTTCTTCTTCCTCATCTCTGTTCCTTGATGCTCCGAACCCATCAACTTAAATTGGGTTCTGAGGTTAGGTGGGTACCACCGCGAAGATCCGGTCCAAGAGATGACCGAGATCACCTGACATTGCCTGAGGTGACGCCAAAGGACCTAAAAGGTACTTTTTAATGTTTCTAACCAAAACAAAATAACTGACCTCTTACAAGCTTGTCTTCGTCCTCTTCCTTCTTTGGTTCTCAACGCTTTCCTTTCTCTCGATCTCAAACTTCTTCTTCCTTTTTCTTTTGTTTTGTGTATGAGGATATGAGAGATTTTGGTCACTTATATAGGTTTTCAGTGGCTTTTGAGTTCTGATCTGATGTTGGAAATAAATGCATATAAAACCCCCAATATCTTCAATTAAATGATCCTCATAAACTTCAATTATAAACCTTTGAGTTTCTATATATTTTTTTAATTAATTGTGAAAAAATGATTCTCTACAACTGTCACCACCATTAGATGTGCTCTCCTTGCTCATTATTCTTTCATTCTCGCGTAGGAGTTTTGTCACATTATCAAACTTCAAAGTTTGCTTCTTGCAATTATTGTCTGCATCAACTGCTTATACTATTTCAGTAGGAAAAATAGTAGGAGTAGCGTCCACTCTTCTTCTTTAATCTCCTCATCAATATTCATCAATTGACACACTATCTGAATAAAGGCATTGATATGGTCTTGAATATAAATACATTCTTTCATCTTCAATGAATAAAGCTCCATCCTCAAACACAAGCGGTTTGTCATCGACTTCGACGTATAAATACCCTCAAGCTTGTCCCATAGCCCCCTTGGCGTGGTCTCCTGCATAACGTTGTACTTGATCTTGGGTCGAGTGTCAAACAAATTGTGCTGACAGCCTTCTTTTGCATGGAACTCCGTTCAACATCCTTCATCCCTTTAGTCTTCTTCTCTTTCAAAGCTTGATCAACACCCTGCTGTACAATAAGATCTTGAATTGTACACTATGATATTGCAAAATCTATCTTACCATTGAATAGCGAAATATCGAACTTCGGACACGAAGATGTCATTATCCTCTAACCATAACTAAATTCAAATCAATCACTGTAGAAGTTGAATTTGGTAGAACCAACGTTAAAAATAAACTCGGCACGTCAAAAACCTTAGAAACGACTCCTGAATCGTCAAATTTTGTCTTCAATTCCCGATCAGAAGATAAATCAATCTACATCGTCGAATTTTATTTAAAAAATAATTTTTAACCAAACCCTCCTCACCCATGTGAACAGTGTTCCGCTGTTTGCTACAGTAACCTTCTTATTTATATTTTGTTTTTTTATATACCCTTTTCTTCACTTGTTGTTCATGTGATTCCTCTCCTCCAACGGTATCCGTTTCTCTCGTTCACCCGATATCGATCACCGCGCCTTGATCACTGACACCTTCACTAAATGCATACCGCTCGAAACTCCATGAACCATCAAATGCCGCTCTGATACCACTTGTTGGGATTTTTTGATCACATAAAGACCCTAAAAACCACCAAACTCAGTAAATAGAATCTCACACAAGATTTAAAGTGGAAAATCCTCAATAGGGAAAAACATGGGATCGAAATTAATCCACTATCACCTCTAAATTACAATCTTTTACACTGATAAAGAATGTGAAACTCTATCTCTCTCAATACCCTTGAAACCGGTTACACCATCTGTTAAGTCCTGATTACAAGAATATTGTTTCCCTCCCTCTCTCTACTAAAAAACCCTAGAATAAGGTCTCTTATTTTAAAGACATCTCTGAGTTGCCCATCAAGTTAATTTGGCCTAAAAAAACCTATGAACTTCGCCTCTAAAAAAGCTACTAGGACTGGGCCTAGCCTTCAAATCCAGCTCCAACTTGGAGTTTTAGTCGACTGCTGACTGATAAAATATGTGGAGATAGGCGTGGTCTATCCTACTGCATCATTTTCCAAAACCTCCCAATCCAAAAGATTAATTTCATATATAGAATTATTTTCCAAATAAAGCGTAACGCAGAAGGATCGATCCATCTTCACTAATTGCATAAATTTTATCATGGGTAGTCTAGGCGTGAGAGTGATGCCCATGAGTGAAGGAGGTGGGGAATGTGAGGAGAGGGTGACACAGGTTGAGGGTTGGAGCGCGGTGGGAAGAAGGAAATTAAAAGTTAAAGGTACTGTTCACAAGTTTCCTCCCTTTTCAACACAAATTTTCCTTCGGCCACACTTGGTGAAGGAAGAATATGGGAGAGAGAGATGCTGGGTTTAAAGAAGAGAGAGGGGATGAAATAAAGAGGAAGAGATGGGAGAGTCAAATAATTATTGTACCAACTACTCACCAGGAAAAATTAAGATGCCAACTCATAACTTTTGAAAAGTAAGGGTGTTTTGCAACAACAAAAAGGGTCCAGTCTATCCATACATCATCTCATGATTCCCTACATCATGCACGGGAGTTCATCAGCCACTTTGAACTGCCAAAGCCGGACTGATATCAATGACACCATCGGATACTCAAAGATCTTTGGTTCCTTTTTACATCCTTGCATGCAGACAAATTTGGCAGCTTATCAATACTGTCTCTTTATTCTGTGGATCCTATGAACAACATTATTTAAATAAATTACAGAAAAACTCATCCAATTCAATGAAGAATATCAAATTTAATTTGATGTGAGTGCAACGAAAGTTTCCATGTAATTTGAGGCATCTGGTATCTAGAGGTGTTTGGGGGAGTTAATTTTTGGGCTAATTTTAGAAAACAACCCTAATTATACGGGTGTCTCAAGAAAACTTATCTCAAATATTTAGTGAGTAAACCCTCCTCAATTTTGGGGTATTGTAAATAATTCCCCTCAACTTTGAAAATTTGAGAAAACCCTTATGAACTTTTCTTACTTAACCCCATAAGTAATACCATTAACTCTAACATGTCATGTTGTAAGCTTATGACTTAGAACACTAAGAGAGAGAGAGAGAGAGAGAGAGAGAGAGAGAGAGAGAGAGAGAGAGAGAGAGAGAGAGAGAGAGAGAGAGAGAGAGAGAGAGAGAGAGAGAGAGAGAGAGAGAGAGTAAAGAGAAGAAGGGGACGAGAGAAGTAATATTAAATCTCTAATCCACCAAGGTCGTTTCTAAACCAATGAATCCATCTTTAAATCCACAAAGAATTTTGAATTCACGAAGAAAATATAATAAAATGAAATTTTATTGATGGAAGTTATATAATAATTTTGGGATTACATGTCTCTTCTTAAATAGAATAACAAAATAGACTCCTAATAAGACTAGAATTACAAAGAAATAAAAATATTAAATCCTACTCTAAAAGACTCCTATAATAAAGAAAATAAATCGGTTTGACATGAATTAAAATCGAGTTTGTTTCCTAATTTAAATAGACTCCAACTTTATTACTAAAAATAAATTAAATGCTGATTATTTTTTAATTTTTACAAAAAATTGATGATATTGTTGTGATTTTAAAAATCTGTAAGTCTGGATGACTTCATCTCATCGAGATAGGTGAGTTTCATATATAATATATTAGAATCTGCCTTCCGGATTGGGAGTTATGATTGTTTCTTTGCGAACAAGTAAATAAGTCATCCACATCTGTATTTGACTCGTGAAAGTCCCACTTCCCCATTAATTTGCTTGTTATGCGTCCTACATCAGTCTCCTCTTATTGAAAGAAGCTCGACCCCAAGTTTATATTTGCTTGAATAGAAGCTTTCTTGATAAATATTTTTCTTCTTCTGCGTCGATCAACATCCTTCTTGTACTTAGCATTAATTTTCTCCATTTGTTCTTTTACCTCCTCGACTAAGACTTCTTCTGAATCAAATTTGTGTATGAATCTTTCCTACATCATGTGTATTTTATTGGCGGCATGTCGATCTGGAGTTGACTTGAAAAACTCTTCAAAATATATTCCATATTGCTTCTCATATTCTATTGCCGGAAATATCATCAAAATCTTCTTGAAATTATTCATAACCTTTGCTTCTAAAGAAGAAATTCTCCCTCATACTCCATACATAATTATTTCATCTCCTTTGCCTCGAGCCCTCCATCAAACAATTCACACATATCATCAATTGTCTCACTTTCTATTTTATCATTTTCATCCATCGGGACAACATCAATATGTGCAATATCGCTCACAACCTATTTGGGAATATCAGGCATAATATCCGTCTTCACTATCATATCACCATCAGCATTATGAATCTCATGCATAACGAGTGTTTGCACATTAGGAGGAATTTCAGCAGGGGTAAGTTCTTCTTTTCTATTTACAACCAAGTCATAGACCTCTTCAAATTGCTTCAAGTCTTCTGCTAAAGTCTCATTGTCTGCCACAAAAAGTCTCTTCTTCTCAGTAGTTTCTATCTTGGATTGCTTCCTTTCTATAGAGCTATGAGTGCAATTCAACGCCCATCCTTCTTGAAGATATAAGTATTGTCTCTGCTCTTGTGGGTGGCACCAACGTCAAACTGTCATGGCCTACCTAAAAGCATATGATAAGTATCCATGTTGACCACATCACATAACACCTCACTAACATAATTATGATCGATAGGAAAAGGTACCCGACATACCTCATCAATCTGTACATCATTGCCCTTGTGAATCCAGTCGATCTTGCAATGGGTGGAGTATTTCTCTATATTCAAGCCTAACTTATCCACCATATGCCAAGAGATAAGGTTTCTGCTACTGCCGCTGTCAATGGTAATATCACAAGTCTTTTGCATCACTGTGCATCTCGTGCAGAAGATATTATACTTCTGAGATGGTTCCTCTCTCTTTGTTGATTTTTCAATCCTCTTCATAACTCCAAGGTCTTACTTAGGAACTGATTGGGCTTGCTTAATCTCTCTATGATCATAGTTAGAGTGTAAACTCGATATCGATTGAACACATAATAATGCGTGGGAAGGAAATGAGCTTTTAATAATTCCTTCATATTTGCACATGGTCGATTTTTTTTGCTTCTGTTAATGTGCTCGATCCTAGCATAATGATAGCCACCAAAAAGTTATTTTACCCTTAAGTCAATTGACTACTCGCTTAACCTTCTGATCTTCTATAATTCCTAAGTACCCAAAAAATCTCTCCACCTCATCAATCCAATCAAGGAAATCCTCTAAACCAAGTTTCTCATTGAAAGATGGTAAATCAACCCTCGTGTTTTCAGTATCATATATATCACATCTTAAGCAGTCTCTGCGACCATGATTTTGGCATGAGGCTTCAAAGTCATAGCTATTGCTGCTGTATTCATACTGCTGAGTTGGGTCATGTCTTTGGCAGCCATCAATGCAATCTCAAACTCGTTCTAGGTTCAGACACTCCACTACCAATGCAAGTCAGTCCACATGAGTTTTATAGGGGCTTCGTGTGCGCCATCGGATTGGAGAAACCTAGCTCTAATACCCATTAATGCAGTGCGGAAGTAATAAACATCAGAATCCACCAAGGGTTGTCCTCTAAATCCATAAAGAATGACCTTCGAATCCACGAAGAACTTCAAATCTAAGAAGAAAATATAATAAAGAGAAAATTTTATTGATTAAAAGTTATCTAATAATTTTGGGTTTACATGTCTTTTCTTAAATAGAATAACAAAATAGACTCTGGTAAGACTAGAATTATGAAGTAATAGAAAATATTAGATCCTACCCTAAAAACTCCTATAATAAAGAAAACAAATCAATCGACATGAATTAAAATTGAATTTATTTTCTAATCTAAATAGACTCCAACTTTTATTACTAAAAATAAACTAAATCTCGATTATTTTAAGATTTTTACCAAAAACAAGGATAATGATGTGATTTCGTAAATCAGAATCTAGATGGCTTTGTTTCATTGAGATAGATGATTTTCATATATAATATGTTAGAATCTGCCTTCCAAATTAGAAGATATGATTGTTTCTTTGCCAGTAAATAAATAATTTTTCTACACCTATATTTGACTCGTGAAAGTCTTACTTCTCCATTAATTTGTTTGTTATGCGTCCTACATCAGAGAGAGAGAGAGAGAGAGAGGGAAAAGCGTCAGAAATGGCTAAGGGACATTTTTACTGGTTGAAAGATTTATTTTAACTATAATGAGTTTTTTTTCCAAAGGATATATAGGCCCTTACATATTCTGAAATAACAATGTTGTGGGGTTTTCTAAGAAAAGTGTAAAACTCATAGGGTTTTGTGAGACACACAATAGTTAGAACTTCTCTCAAATATTCAAAGTTGAGGGGATCTACAACCCCCACCACCACCACCACCAAACTTAAGGTGAGTTAACTCAAATTAAAATAGTTGAGGAAAGTTTTCTGAGACACCCCCATAGTTGAGGATGTTTTCTAAAACTACCCTTTATTTTTTTTTTGATGAAACTAGCTCATAGTCTAGCTTATTTATATCTATATATTTGGTGACATAAAAAACAAGCTAGCTTTTAAGCCATATTTATAAGAAAAAAAAAATTAAAGTTTCCCAACTTTTGAAACTAAAATAAGCCTAAACCTTTAGCAACTCTTTGAGAGGGTTCAGGCCCTATTCAAGACATTCTAATAATGCTGTGAAGATTTAGTGGTTTCTATGCCGCTAAGGTTTGCCTAAAAACTAATTCTATAAACAAAAAAAAAAGAGAAAAAAAAAAACGTTTGTCCTTAAAAACATGTCGCGTAGAGGGGATAGGAAGTCTTAAATCTTAAATAACCTTTTCCAAAGATCCACGTATTCTTATTAAGCGCAAGATAATGTTAGCGTGTGTAAAATTATAACTATTATCACAATTTCGGAGATTTTGTATAGTGGTAGTGACTTCAACATGATATCAAAGCAATCCGAATCGAATCTAACTGGTGACGAATTTTCAAAGTAGATTAACAAAAAAGACACCTTTTTGTGAGTCCATTACAACCATGAAAGGACTCTAAACCTACATGAATATATTAGAGTATAAAATTATAGCACTCAATCCTCAACATAACTTCCAGCGACTTTAACAGATGAAATTACTTTACCTCTCAACGTTGCTCTTCAATAGTATCACGAGATACATATTGATTCTTATGCCTTCGCTGTTAACTGTGCAGTTTTCAATATTTTTTCCTGCACATATTTCTTACAATCTTTAAAATTTAAGCTCAATAAGGACCCTCTTTACACTTCTAGACTGCTCAAGGTGAAACTTTTAAGTAAAGTGAAAAAAGGGTCAATTTCAGAAACGCCTTAGGTTTGAGGTTTAATAGTTTATCCCCTTGACTATTTTAATTCCATACCCCTTGAACCTGAGAGGTTTTGCATATTAACCCCTGAATTTCTTTTATCCTACTAAACCCCTTGCAAATTTTTTGCTTTAACCTCCAAAATAAAATCGTGAGATCTTAGAGAGGAGAAAGTATCATATGGATCCCAGTCCGTGGCATTAATTATGCACCCAAGAGATTCTATTCTTGGATTAGAGCACATTTA
The DNA here is from genome assembly GCA_012295165.1 of Asparagus setaceus. NCBI lineage: Eukaryota > Viridiplantae > Streptophyta > Magnoliopsida > Asparagales > Asparagaceae > Asparagus > Asparagus setaceus. Next base: position 68,534,491 of record CM022702.1, read on the forward strand.
ATGTCATAGATTTCCGCTTTACTGATTTCTAAATTAAACGTGACATGAAGTGTGTCATATTTCCTGCCCAGACATTAATATAAATTTCTCCCGAGTCCTGAATGCCATAGTGATTGATATACTTTTTTTTTTCTTCTTGCCAACTGGTTTAGGTCTGATACAATGAGCTGAAATATCATATTGAAATGATTTCACCTAACTTTTCATTAATCCTATCTAGATTCCTTGTTCATAAGTCAATGACTATTTTTAGCTTACTAATTCTCTGTCCCAGCTATGGCCACTCTGCAATTTTACATTCCTCTCATTTTAGTCAACTCTTGACTGGATGATATTAACGTCATTAGAACCAATAAAAATATAACTAGTAGTTCCCTCAAGAAAATTGGTATTGCAATAGGAATCAGTGCACACCACAAACAGCGAGACGTACGCTGAATACTCATTCTCAAGCATCCAAGATTCTTGAAAATTGCGACAGTTTTGAATGTTGTATTGTATTTTATTGCAACTTGTGAGTTGGCTCAGAGAGAGAGAGAGAGAGAGAGAGAGAGAGAGAGAGAGAGAGAGAGAGAGAAAAGGGCTAAGGGACATTTTACTGGTTGAAAGATTTATTTTAACTATAATGAGTTTTTTTCCAAAGGATATATAGGCCCTTACATATTCGAAATAACAATGTTGTGGGGTTTTCTAAGAAAAGTGTAAAACTCATAGGGTTTTGTGAGACACACAATAGTTAGAACTTCTCTCAAATATTCAAAGTTGAGGGGATCTACAACCCCCAACCCCTACCAAACTTAAGGTGAGTTAACTCAAATTAAAATAGTTGAGGAAAGTTTTCGAGACACCCCATAGTTGAGGATGTTTTCTAAAACTACCCTTTATTTTTTGATGAAACTAGCTCATAGTCTAGCTTATTTATATCTATATATTTGGTGACATAAAAACAAGCTAGCTTTTAAGCCATATTTATAAGAAAAAAAAATTAAAGTTTCCCAACTTTTGAAACTAAAATAAGCCTAAACCTTTAGCAACTCTTTGAGAGGGTTCAGGCCCTATTCAAGACATTCTAATAATGCTGTGAAGATTTAGTGGTTTCTATGCCGCTAAGGTTTGCCTAAAAACTAATTCTATAAACAAAAAAAAAAACGTTTGTCCTTAAAAACATGTCGCGTAGAGGGGATAGGAAGTCTTAAATCTTAAATAACCTTTTCCAAAGATCCACGTATTCTTATTAAGCGCAAGATAATGTTAGCGTGTGTAAAATTATAACTATTATCACAATTTCGGAGATTTTGTATAGTGGTAGTGACTTCAACATGATATCAAAACAATCCAGAATCGAATCTAACTGGTGACGAATTTTCAAAGTAGATTAACAAAAAAGACATCTTTTTGTGAGTCCATTACAACCATGAAAGGACTCTAAACCTACATGAATATATTAGAGTATAAAATTATAGCACTCAATCCTCAACATAACTTCCAGCGACTTTGACAGATGAAATTACTTTACCTCTCAACGTTGCTCTTCAATAGTATCACGAGATACATATTGATTCTTATGCCTTCGCTGTTAACTGTGCAGTTTTCAATATTTTTTCCTGCACATATTTCTTACAATCTTTAAAATTTAAGCTCAATAAGGACCCTCTTTACACTTCTAGACTGCTCAAGGTGAAACTTTTAAGTAAAGTGAAAAAAGGGTCAATTTCAGAAACGCCTTAGGTTTGAGGTTTAATAGTTTATCCCCTTGACTATTTTAATTCCATACCCCTTGAACCTGAGAGGTTTTGCATATTAACCCTGAATTTCTTTTATCCAACTAAACCCCTTGCAAATTTTTTGCTTTAACCTCCAAAATAAAATCGTGAGATCTTAGAGAGGAGAAAGTATCATATGGATCCCAGTCCGTGGCATTAAATGTGCACCCAAGAGATTCTATTCTTGGATTAGAGCACATTTAATGTCATAGATTTCCGCTTTACTGATTTCTAAATTAAACGTGACATGAAGTGTGTCATATTTCCCGCCGGACATTAATATAAATTTCTCCGAGTCCTGAATGCCATAGTGATTGATATACTTTTTTTTCTTCTTGCCAACTGGTTTAGGTCTGATACAATGAGCTGAAATATCATATTGAAATGATTTCACCTAACTTTTCATTAATCCTATCTAGATTCCTTGTTCATAAGTCAATGACTATTTTTAGCTTACTAATTCTCTGTCCCAGCTATGGCCACTCTGCAATTTTACATTCCTATCATTTTAGTCAACTCTTGACTGGATGATATTAACGTCATTAGAACCAATAAAAATATAACTAGTAGTTCCCTCAAGAAAATTGGTATTGCAATAGGAATCAGTGCACACCACAAACAGCGAGACGTACGCTGAATACTCATTCTCAAGCATCCAAGATTCTTGAAAATTGCGACAGTTTTGAATGTTGTATTGTATTTTATTGCAACTTGTGAGTTGGCTCAACCCTTAACAACCTAAGGTCAACTGGATTGGTAACTTAGACCAAATATTAAGATTAGCTTATCTAAAAGTGGATCATATAGGAAGTGCTTTTCAAAGAATAATAGAAAAATAATGGTAGCTATTTAATTTATGAGTTAATTGTTAACTCTGTGGTACGTATTATGTCTGTAGATAGTGTATGAAAATATTTGTACTTTTATACCATATGGCCATATCAACATTTGTATTGTGTCCGTATTTGATTGTATAATTCACCTCTAATTAAGCATGTCCACCCAAAAAAAAAATCTACTTGAAAACTTGGTTTAATTATGTACGTGCTGCCCACAATGTAAGTTGGTCAATGACTTTGGAGTAGTTCCAGTTTGTCAAAATTTCCAGCTTTGCAATTGCCTCCCTTCGTTGACATTGATCATCATGCCACTATCTTTATTGAAGAGTTGAAGGAAACAAGCGTATACCAAATTGGTGACCATGTATTACATTACTTTTTTGGTCTTTGACCATGTATCCCCACATTGGACTAATCTCACTGGTTCGTGGTGAATTTTGACAAGACCACCGAACACAGACCTTTGGTCTCGCCTTCAGCAATGGCCTTTATCACCTAATCCTCCCGGTTATGTATTACATTACTTGATAGGGTGAAATTTCAGAAAACCACCCTCAATTTGGCCCATTTTGAGATAATCCCTCTAGCCTAATAATCCCTCTAATCTTCATAAATATCACCCCTAAGTTTTGTCAGATAACTCTAATAAAATTTTTTTATAGGGTTACATTTTCATACTTAACATGCCCCCTAACCTTCATAAATATCATGTCAAATAACCTTGACACTATACCAAAACTCTGAAGATATAGTGATGATTGAGGGTTATATTTCTATATTTTAACAACACTGATCAGATGCGTATACACAAACAATTATGCACACAACACACAAGCACGCAGCGCAAGCACGCATAATTCCAGTCATACCCATCAAGCTGGACGTGTGCATCATCAGAGACATACTGGTTAATTGTGCGCATGTATGCGTACATATCACCTCACATTCATTTTGCCATATATATCCTATATATATCTGTAAATATCTTCCACATGATTAATACTAACGAAGAATTCAATCATAACCCAAAAATATAAATTATAACTAATAAAATTAACTAACAAGCACAAGTACATGGACACACAACTCACAATAGTATCCACCAACTTCCCTCACAAATGCAGTACTAAAGCCGATATCACAGCAGCGACCATAATCAACAAGTTTGAGAAAAACATAAGGAGGAAAATGTTAGCGTTCCATTTGAATCATGTCAGGCCTAGTGAGTCTCTTAATGCAGGAAATTTTAACACATACAGTAAGAACAAACTATAGATAACTATATATGTTCTATCCGTTATACTACTCAAACAAATTCATTATTTGAAAGATACACGTCTAGAATCTGATCATATTAGAATTAGCCTTTGAGAAAAAAGAAGAAGATCGATGATGATGAAGATTACGCATACAATCAGTAGAAGTTATGTGAAATTCAGTAAAATTTGGTAAAACTATCTGAATCCTGGGCTATTTCTGAATTCATATAGTATGCCCTGTCATTGGTAAACTTTAGGACTCACAGTGTCAAAATATCTTGTTACACCTCCTTAATCAATTGGATTATGTTGTCCTTGCACGCTACTTCCACATCTAGAATAAACAGAACGAGAGGGTGTTTTGGAATAAACTCAGATTAATCCAAAGACCATCATCAGTTGGTATAGCATCACATGCATTACATCAAAATAGACGACAAACTCAGAGCACGCGCAACATATTGACATCTTGACTCAAAGTAATATTAGCTTTTTCTTTTCTGATATTTCCTCTTATCTTCTCCTTTTTTATACATCAACTCCTCATTTTCCTTTTTATGTATATTTTTAATCTATTTTCTCTAGTTAACAAATTTTCTTAGCATTTTTCCGTGTTAATCAAAATATCCGTAGTCAAAACTCTCTTGACTGGATATTAATTATTAGCTTCATTAGTACTAATAAAATTAACTAACAAGCACAAGTACATGGACACACAACTCACAATAGTATCCACCAACTTCCCTCACAAATGCAGTACTAAAGCCGATATCACAGCAGCGACCATAATCAACAAGTTTGAGAAAAACATAAGGAGGAAAATGTTAGCGTTCCATTTGAATCATGTCAGGCCTAGTGAGTCTCTTAATGCAGGAAATTTTAACACATACAGTAAGAACAAACTATAGATAACTATATATGTTCTATCCGTTATACTACTCAAACAAATTCATTATTTGAAAGATACACGTCTAGAATCTGATCATATTAGAATTAGCCTTTGAGAAAAAAGAAGAAGATCGATGATGATGAAGATTACGATACAATCAGTAGAAGTTATGTGAAATTCAGTAAAATTTGGTAAAACTATCTGAATCCTGGGCTATTTCTGAATTCATATAGTATGCCCTGTCATTGGTAAACTTTAGGACTCACAGTGTCAAAATATCTTGTTACACCTCCTTAATCAATTGGATTATGTTGTCCTTGCACGCTACTTCCACATCTAGAATAAACAGAACGAGAGGGTGTTTTGGAATAAACTCAGATTAATCCAAAGACCATCATCAGTTGGTATAGCATCACATGCATTACATCAAAATAGACGACAAACTCAGAGCACGCGCAACATATTGACATCTTGACTCAAAGTAATATTAGCTTTTTCTTTTTCTGATATTTCCTCTTATCTTCTCCTTTTTTATACATCAACTCCTCATTTTCCTTTTTATGTATATTTTTAATCTATTTTCTCTAGTTAACAAATTTTCTTAGCATTTTTCCGTGTTAATCAAAATATCCGTAGTCAAAACTCTCTTGACTGGATATTAATTATTAGCTTCATTAGTACTAATAAAAGTATAATTAGTTCCCTACATCAATGGGAATTAATGCACACTAAAAACAGCGAGACATATGCAGACTCCTACATTCGAAGTCATCTTAAATTCCAAATATTGCGGCAGTCTTGATTATCGTATAGTATTATATTGCAACTTGTGAGTAGACTCAACGCTTAATTAACAACCTAATATCAACTGGATTGGTAATTTAGACCAAATACTAAGATAGTTTATGTGCAAATGTATCATACAAGAAGTGCTAAACAAAAAAGAGAAAAATAAACCAGAAAAAAGAACCGGTGCTCTGCCTATTGATGATGACGATGACCATGAAGACAGAACTATCGAAAGTATAATTCCTAGAAAGTTAATGGTAGCTAATTTCAGAGTTCTATTATGATTACAAGCACATAATTGCTTAATGTTATTACGACATAACATTTAACATTGCGGTGCAATACAGAGTACAAAATTATAATCGTCTTATGGTTCAGAACACCTCCCTATGAGTGTTTTGATAAGATTTGTATTCTGAGTGTTATGTGTATAGCTAGAGTATAAAAAGTACTTGGATTTCATGCTATATTCATTATTTATTGTATAATTCAATGTCTTTTCTATGCATATTTTGTATCTTTTAATTCCAATCATTTGTTTACTCTTGAAAACCTAGTTTAATGTAAGTCGGTCAATGGCCTTGAAGCAATTCCAGTTTGTCAAATTTCCAGCTTTGCATAGCTCCCTCAGTTGACATTGACCAATTCTCCAAAGAGTTCGAGGAGGTAATCATACCCACATGGTGACCACATGCTCAACCATACTACATTACTTAATAGTTAGTACTCACATCTTCTATAAATACATCCTATGAACTAAAGAGCTAGCATACATTCACTTACATCTTTACCTGTAAATTTCAATGGAGATGCAAAGCAAACCTGGTCCAAATGGAACTCCAGGCACATTCCCTAGCCCGAGCCCGGGCATCGCGAGTCCCTCGCCGCCTTCGAGTGCAGATCGAATACTAGGCATTATTTTTCGTGGTATCGCTGTTGTTCTGATCTTGATTGCCACCATTTTGATGGGTGCGGCTAAGCAATCTAAGACGTTTGTTACAGCTACTGATGATTATGCTAATAGGGTGTATACTGATACTGCGACCATCAAGTCGACGTATTCTTCTGCCTATGTGTAAGTCTTGTTATAATATTTAATTGGATTAATTGCACATAGATTCCCTGTAGCACGATGTTTTAAACTTAAGACTTTACAAATTTCATGCATGAGCAAAAGTTCATGGGTACGTGCAATTACCAATTAATTTTCTCATCTATGTAAAATATCTATTATTCTTTATTTTACTATCAAAAAGCTTTAGAACTGCCATTTCTTAAAAAAAACTAGTGATTTTTCCGAATATTAAGATATAGGTGCTATAATCGACCATTGACGCAGAATTCAACTTGAATTCACACGTCATTTTAATTCATGTTTTACGCCATTTATATTATCATTATTGAGATTTCTGATCCAGTAAATAGCTTTTTTTTCTTGTGGGAAAAATATGAAATGAAAGTTTGAACTTTTGAATTAAAATTTAAGAGGAAAGGAGAGATTAAAATTAGGGTTTTTCCAAGGAAACACCCCTAACTTAGGGCCTATTACATGTTACCGCCCTTAATTACTCAAGTTTCAGAAGACCACCCATATCTACCATTACATTAACATAGAACCACCCATGTCCTTTTCCCATTCAATTTTCCATCTAGAATATTATAGTTTGACAGTGTTACCCCTACATAGGTTTAATATGTTGAACTTTGAGTATTAAAGTTAAATTTTTGTTGAACGTTAAAAATTTTCTTAACTTTAGAGGTTCTTTTTTTGCCAAAAAAGAATTTTGTCATCTCAAAGTGAAAAATAAAGTAGACTTCGGATATTTTTGGGCAATGAAAAATTTTGGGTATCAAAGTTAAAATGGGAAATAATTTGGGTGCTTAAATTTGATGCTCAAAGTTCAACAAAATTAAACCTATATATGTGGGAGTAAATCCATCAAACTAAAACTTTTTGGATAGAAAATTGGATAGAAAAGAGTGTGAGTGGTTCTACGTTAACAGATGATATATAAGGATAGTTTTCTGAAACTTGAGTAATCAAAGATGGTAACATGAAACAGGCCATAAGTTAAGGATGGTTGCCTGGGGCAAAAAAAAAAAGAACCCTTAAAATAAAACTCATGTGTGTTTTAGTTGGCAATGGTGCATTAATAACTTTGAAATGGATCCTTTCCTATGGTTTTCTTTTTCTTTCATTTGCTTCCGTGAAATCATCTCATGAACTTGCTATAGCTATCAATTAGAGTTGGAGTAAACATGACCGATATGTCACTCCATGGTGTTGGGTGGTTTGTCTCTGAATGACACGCATACAGACTATTACAAATTAAATCGTTAACATACCTAATTCATAGCTGGCGACTTGGATATGTATCACGTCAAAGATACACCAGACAACACCACGAATGGACACAACAAAACCGTTTATTGGTATATTTGAACGGTTGGTTGTTGATAGACCCCTTCTACTATCGCCCAGTTCCGAATAAACCCTGTGTAATTCTATTGTTGCAGATAGAACCCTTGAGTAAACCTTTTTGACTCATTTAAAGTCAAGGAAAGAGAAAATTATTCTTTGACAAATAGACTTCCCGAGGGTGAAGAATCTAATATATATATATATATATATATCACTCCTCTAACTGCAATTGGACGATAGTAAGGGGTCTATCAGCAACAATAGAACTAATTGAGTCTATCCGCATTTGGGCGATAGTAAAAGGGCTCTTTTTGCAATTAACCCAAGCTGATATACAAAAGTTGAGAAACTAACCATATAATATTCTTTTATCATGCCCACAGATACTTCATAGCGGCCAATGCCTTATCATTCTTCTTCTCTACCGTCTCCTTCGCCCTAACAATCATAAACCGTTCCAGCTTCGCAAACCTGCCATTGCTCTCCATCATCGATCAGGTAATCCTCGTTCTCCTCTTCACATCCAATGGTGCAGCTGCAGCGATAACAATGGCGCTCAAGAATGGAAATGACGAGTTTGGGTGGGACAAAATCTGCAGCGTGGCTGGAAAATTCTGCAGTGAGGTCACAGCTGCCATTGTTCTTTCGATGTTCGCTGCTCTGGCTTATGTGCTGTTGCTCTTGCTGTCTATTATCGCGTTGCATAAGAGATCTTAGTGGAGATATCAATTGTGTAGGTTTTTGTATTTGCCTTTTGTTTGTGTGGTTAGATTTGGCTGCAAATGTGTTATTTGGTTGTCGCGCAGGTTTCAGTCTACAGTTTGTGTCATGTTTATGTTCAAATGAGGGCAAAGAGTTTGTATTTGATTATTAAATATATTCATTAATATATGGGTTGTTTTTCTGAATCAGATTTTCTATAAATTTTTCTTAAGATAACAGTAGTACTACTAGTATCAGCATTTTCTTACAACAGCTCTTCATAACTACTTACACAAAATATACACAATCTAAATTGTGATCCAATATCTGTAACACAACTAGCAGCCTGTCAAATTCATGACGATAGACCTGCTCAAAAGCTTCATTCAGATAGCAGCTCTGTGCCAATGATACTGATAGTAGCAGTAGAAACCCAAATATGCACGAGATACTTAACCAAATCATGACCATGGCACTTGATTCACCTTAGATTGCAAAATTGCGTATCTATTAGCGATGGTTACCAAAATCTAAAGCTTTGGTTCTTGATTCACCTTAGCAAATCGCCCCTTGATCCTCACCCTGCTATCTGCCCGAGCCTTCCTTGATTCATACCTTATAAGCTTGTCGTATCTGTTTAATCAGCAAATAAAAAGGTTACATAAGTATTGGCACATTGCAAGGGAAGAGCAGCTAATTAAGTGCTATCTAAGATCTAACTGCATCTACAAAGTGACTGGATTTGCATCACCACTAATTTCACAAGTTAATTATTTTTTACTCTTTTGCCTACAGACAGACTCACTAATTTCACCCAGGGCCATATCTGCCAAAATATCACCAAGAGCAAAAGAGTTGGGGGAAAAAATGAACCCAAGGGATCGATCTGCAACGATGAATCTACAGGTGTAGTAAGTGCAAAACAACGATCCTACACGGGTCTGTGTAATTAACCCTATTGTATATGTTGGGCATTTATACTGACCTTCTCGTCTTCCTCTTTTCCTTGTATCGTGAGATCACAGAGTCCCGGTCTGGACATAGTAACTCAAGTGCTCGTTTCGGTGTCAATGGTGATAGATTCTCTCCGTGAATTTGATGAAAGTTCGCAGCTCCATCAGGAATGAATGAGGTAACATCAGGAAATTTTTCTGATTGTTCGTTATAAGGATATAGTACTTGGTCAGTTGCCTCTTGCCAGTCATTGTTATTCCATTGGAGCTGGCATGCCTGCAAGTAGAAAACTCTTTCTCATATAGTAGCAAAAGAAAACAGTTTCTCATTGATTTCTGAATTTTGAAAAGGTTAGATTTCACAAACCTCCTGAAGTTTAGGGGAGTATGCACAAGACCCTCATGAATTCTATAAATTGTAGAAAACCTCCCCGCATGCCTTACTTAAACTTAAGTACCATAACTGAAGGCAGTTATTTTATATGTCATGTGCAAAAGAAATTATACCCTTAAATTACTAAATATACCTTTTATATTATCCTTTACAGATAAGGCTAGGTAAAAAGGAAAAAAAGGATTATTTCGACTTGTTATCCTACCTGTTAAGCTATTTATGAGAATTGCCAATAGTTCTGGAGGATTTAGTATAGTTCAGGGGGTTTCTATGATTTATAAAGTTAGGAGGTTGTGCAAAACCCTGCCGGGATCAGAGAGTTTTGTGAAATTTTCCTTTTTAAAAAGATGTCTAAGACTTGAAGGCCTAAATGAGAATTGATAAAAGAAAAAAAGATGTAATAAAATTGTAGTCTTATACACTTGAATAGAACATGAGAAGTAGATTCAACCTCAAAGTTAGGTGTCTCTGTGAATGTTGCAACCTCATTGACATCAATATGCAAAGTGTCTTGTTGTTGTTCAACATTATTGAGTTGCAGGAGAGATTTGAATTCATCTTCTGGGTAAAGCTCCTCATGATCATTACTCAGTGGGCTCTCGGAATTGATCAGTTCACGTAGCTGATGGAGTATTTCTTCCTTATTTTTCCCACAAGCTAAATTTCGGTCCTGAGGCAGTAATAAAACCATCATAGTGTCAAAAACCGATCGTAAGGGGCAAAAGAACATGAACGTGTATGTGAGACTAGGACAATCAAGCTTGTGAAAGAACTAAAACAGTATATTCTAATGAGAGAACAATAAAATGGTAGAGCTAAAAAGGATAACAATCAAGATATAAGCTCATATTGCAAATTATGCACCAAACTAAACACAGAACAATTTCCTCAATATCAGAAAGGAAAGCTTTATCTTAAAAACACGAGAGAGGAATCATGAAAAATTCTTTTAGGGATAACTATCACCAGTCTTAACCTCAAGAAAAATTATTATCAGCATCGGTTGTCATATGTGTCTAACCTTGTACTCCGTGAAATAATCTCTTCATAGCAATGTGACCTCATGCTCCTTAAATAATAGGACTAAACAGGCATCAGTTTATCATCAGAAAGAAAAGGATACACACACACTAATTATAAATATCTAACCTTTGTCTAACAATTGTTTTTGAATTACTGGCCAACAAAGTCATAGCCAATCATATATGTAATATCCTCTCTAGCAAAAGCTTCCAACATTCAGGAACTAAGAATGAGTGATGACATCATGATACGAGAGACAATTTTGTGATATACTTCTATCTTCAACCCAAAGGCTAAAACCCTAAGAAATGCTTCATTAAAACCTGTCTAATAAGCATAAAATCTACCCGGTATTGTCCTAACTCCTAAACCCTTCTTGCAATTGCTGAACACCCTTCAACTTCAACAATCCCAATCCCGACTCAAACATGGTTGAGCACAAACTGAATGTTACTAAGTTCTTCCAATACTTTCACCATGAGGAACTACCATATTCTATGATAATCTGCTGAAGGTAATCGCTAGATTGGCTAATTGTGCTGGGATACCTAGTCCTAAACCCCTCCCAACACACCAAACTTTCAAAGTTTTCATTAGGATTAAGGGATGGACCAAAAACTTGACTATTTTGCGCATAATATTTTTAAAGCTTGGTTCCTCTAATAGCAAAATTCCAAATTTTGGTTGAGAGTTGAAGATTACATCACATAAGCAAATAGCCCACAATTAAGCTAATAGTGTGGGTGGCAATTTTGTACTCTACAACTGATAACAACACTTAGTAATCTAGCCCACAATTAATCTAATAGCCATCAAACACCAATATAGTTCAATTAAAGATATCAAAAGAAGAAATAGCATACAAGCCCAAATCAAACCAAATTGAGATGCAAATTATCCAACTCTTTTCGTATACCTTCGGCAGAGGAGGAACCCCAATAGCCTGAAAACCACAACAAGAATCCCTACCAGGCACAATCAAATCATCCAATCTGACCACTTTGGGCATCTCCCACTTAAAACCTCCTTCTTCATCCAACAAGTAATCATCCTCCTCCTCATTTTCCTTCTTCTTCTTGAGTATTTCTTGATTTCCTCCTAACCCAAGAGCGGAAAGGAGCTCAACAGCAGTCGGGCACCCGGAGAAAGCCTCGACAGGCCTCCTCCCATGATGGGCCAAAAGCCCATCTCGGCTATGGGCCTCAAAGTCACAGTTAGAGCACAGAACCAACCCATCTGAGGAGCAGAAGATAGAAGAAGGAGCAGAGGAGCAAGAGTTGCAGAGGAGAGCTCGAGGGTGCCTGGAGCAGACTGAGTTGGCCTGGTGCACGTGCCTGTCACATGACAGGCAGAGCCTGGCATCGTCAGCTCTGCAGTAGAGGATGGCCTTTGAATTGCTGCAGAAATCGCAGAGGTTGGTGGGTTTTTCTTCTTCTTCCTCTTCTTTCCCCATTTTTGGTTTGTTGATGAGAGAGAGAGAGGGAAGATGAGGGGATTTGAGATTAATGGGCGTGGGTTTTCTTGGGAGGCAAGTAGAAAAGAAGGACAAATTTTCGAAATAGCCCCTTTTTGAACTTTAAATCCAAACAAGGACCTATTTAATAAGCCGATCCTGATCTACCGCCGCTGCGTAAACAGCCGAAATCATCGAAAAAAGTTAGCCAACTTCATGGAAAATCATTTCCCGTGAAGTTTAGTGGCTAATCACCTTTCTAATCTTAACATTGGCTAATTACCTTGCTAATCACCACTAATCTTCACATAAAATCATTTCCCGTGAAGATTTATTTGCAAAATCCGACCTGGTTTCGGCAGTTGGCTGCAACCATGTTGAATTTTAAAAATAAATACAAAACCGATCGTTTTTTGTAATTAAATCACGAAAACTGTCTAAATCTAAAATTTGTCCTAGAAAAGAAAGTGATGTTTTTTGAGGAGAAGAGTCTTCTAGGATCTTTTTGGTTGTGGGGTGTAGTTTTCAAAGGTGAGAGGTTTGGTTTTGTGGCATTTTCAGTTCATTTTGCTTTCTGTTGTGTGGGCGCGCTCAATCTGGCGTACTGATCTTGGCACGTGAAGCATTATTATCCTGAAATTTGGAGGATATTTTCAGTATTTACCTCAAAATAAAGATATTTTTAATTTTTTAGGATATACTTATTTCTCACAGACACACACAAAATGAAGTTTGGCAAGATAACTCCTTGACTTTAGAAACATCACAAAACCCCTTTAAGTGTATATTCAGAGATAACCCACCTAAACCTTAGAACCCCATAAATTTGGGATGTCTCATTAAACGCCCAAAATGTTTTCAATTTTTCAACTAACCACCCTAACAGTAATAATGAACTGGTAAAAGCCTAAATACGCTTTTCTAACGATCTAATGATTAAATTAAATTAAGCAATTATTAAATTAATCAAGAGGGGGGCATGTATCAATAGAGAGGAGAATGTGATGTCACATTCTCCTCTAGCCACACGCCCTTTCTATCGGAGGGATTTAGATCTGCCTACCCACGAAGAAAGAACTTCTCCTAACTTAGGGTGTTTATGTGAGAATTATATTTAAAATTATTAAAAGAACATGAAGGGTTTTTTTTAATATTTTGGGCATTTGGTCATTTTGATGCGTGTGATTTTCATATACGTTGACAAAGCTAAAAATGTTAGTTAGATGAGTAATCTGCACGTACGCTGTAATATTAGTTAGATGAGCAATCTGCATGTATGTTGTCAAGTCTAAAAATATTAGTTAGGTGAGTAATCTAACAAAACGGGTGTCTCATAACATTTTAAAGTTAGAGGTTATCTCATAATCGGCTAATCTTAAGGTGGCTTTTGACATTTTTTAAAGTTAAGGAGGGTTATCTTAGAAACAGCCAAACTTAATTGGGGTTTGTGAAATTTACCCTTAATTTTATCCATGTTAATAACTTAATATTTTCAATGCACCAAAACTCCGAGTTGTTGTGAGGAGTTAGGGTTGCAATTTTATGTTCTAACATGTTCCGCAAATTGAACCCTCTTTTAGTGAGCAGAAACTTTTTTGATAACATGCTGACGTCTTTAAAATCTATTTAGGGCATGTTTGGTTTGCTGCAAAATAAATTGCAACAAATGTGAAACTTGTCTCAAACTTATTGGGATTCGCTCATACGAGAAAGATTCTCTCATGTAACAAAGAGGGGAAGAGAAACTCTCATTAAACTAGTCCAAAACTTACCCACACTAAAAATCAATGGGTATCCTTATCATGTGAGGGATTCCCTAATATGACAATGATGTAGCTCAATCTTCACCAAATTAATAATGAAAGACACTCTCTCATACTACACTTGGTTTAGATTGAATGACATCATTGTATATGAGGAGATTCTCTTATATGGCATATTTTAAGAAAAAAGGATGGAGTAGCAATACTTCAGCCTAACTATTATTTTCCTCATATCACATATTCACATATGATACTCATTAATCTCATCCTAAAAATTGTAATTGTCAAGGCTACGTATCCGGACTCAATGTGTTACGAGGTCATAAAGATATCTATCCAACTCATGAAGAGGAGAGGAAGTGATAAGTATCAGAGTTGTCTAATGAGAAAAGACTGCTGGGGCCAAGGTTGATAAATTTTTCTTTTTCTTTTTTTCTTTTCTTTTTTTTTTTCCCTAGGATAAACAAAGTTGATAATATTGGTTCGTTTTTATTCAATTTTTCTCTGAACAACCAAATGACCACGTCGGCAGCTTAGTAGTCAACGTTGATGAGGAAAAAAAGCCATCAATGAAGATCTTTGCATATCTTTGTGGATGTCATCTACTAACTAGAAACTCTGACGTAACTCCTTTTCTAAATACCAGAAGTTTCAATTCTAGAGATCTCTGTTCTTGATTTGGCTCCACTAGGCAACATTTGTTCAAAGGTGGCAACACTTTTTTGCTATAGTTCACTTACACATTAGTAAGGATGATCTGTCTTTTTTAAACACGGTCGTCAGCACCGTGATCAGCATCAATCTTACCAATAATCAACAAAATTTGAAAGAGTTGATGGTTAAATTATGAATTAATTTTGAGGGTAAATTACACTAAATCCTCAGGAACTTTCAGCATTTTGTAGTAAATCCCCAATAACTTTCAAAATCAGACTAAACTCCCAGTAACGTTTGTAGAAAACCCCTAATATCTTTTGGATAAATTACACTACACCCCCAATAACTTTCAAAATGCTTTTTTTGTTGTTTTTTTGTTCTAATTTCTGGGGGTTATCTGCAAAATGAAGAAACTTATTGGTGGGTTTCTGCAAAACACAAAAATTATCGGGAGAAGTGAGATTTTGAAAGTTATTGGGGGTTTACTGCAAAATGCTAAAAGTTCTTGGGGGTTTAGTGAAATTTACTCTAATTTTGATTGAGACCCTTGGAACTATTGAGGTTTTGGATTACAATGCTGAGTGGTATTTGTGTGAGTAGGTTAGGTGCTATAATCATGTCGTTTCCAATGTTCAAAAAAGTTTTACTGCCAGCGTCGAGTTTGGAATTTTAATTGAGATGAACTGGTGGGTTTTTATTTTCATATCTGGAATGAGCTGTGAATTCTTTTGGTGCATACTGACTTTGAGTGCTTACTTGAATATTTTTGCATGCTTTTCTTGGTTCTTTGATGGCTTAAGTGAGGTAAATTTGTCATGTTAATTCCTTTTGAATGTTTATAAGAGAATTTTTGAAGATGGCTACTTGAATGAGTGAGCAAATTGCATAACTATTACATAAGATAAGTTTTTCAATTTACTATTTAGCTTACAAGGTTGGCTACGGCCATTTTCCCTATTAAAAAAATTACTTGGTTATTAGCAAACTTCTTGTGCTTATAGACCAGGAATTTGTCACCAAAACTTAAAACGGTTAACAGTCCTGCACTAGGTTGCAAAAATTTTACCGATGTTTCCAAAATATCCACAACACAGATTTTGCTCTATCTAACTCGGTCTAATAAAAGACAAAACTATCAAGTAAGTGAAGTGAATCATGTATATTGGATAGTTTGTGCTTCAACGTCTCTTGTTATAGGTTTATATAAATCTTAGACAACCAACTGTCCAGTAAACAATAACTATTGAACAGTTTCACTGTCAAGGTGACAATGACAATGAGATTATCGGGAACAATAGAATTGTTGCATTTCTTGTCAATTTATTATGTCCTACTTATTTCATCATTTTGGTTAAAACCCAATTATTCACAAATGCTTCCAATTATATTATGATGATGATCCTACCATGATGCCTCAGCTGAACTTATTGGTAGTTTTGAAATGCAGTTGTCATACACCAACACTATACATCTTGAGGTAGTTGGGGTTCAACAACTTGGTGTATAATCAGTATATATGCAATCCCATAAATTAATGTATCAATATGTTCACGCTCCACATTTTTTCCTGCAATCATCAGAGCAATGAAACTCAAGGAAATAGTAGTTGAAGTCCACAGAGACTGGTAAGTTGAGATTTTGTCTTGAGTTGAATGTTAGACTCATTCATCTAACTTGAATATTTGGTAGACTAACGTTACTACTATGACTATATAAACTTGGTCGCTACAGCCTGAATGTCACATATCAGATCCTATCATCATAAAAATAACAATGGGACCTGGTGGACCTCCTGGGCCTGGACATGGTCGGGGTTGGGCTCCTCTGCCACCAGGTCCACCAGGACCCGGTTGGTGGTCTGGACCTGGTTGGGGTTGTGATATTTGTGGCCTCTTCGCCTCTTGGTGAGTCCTTATCAAACTGGAGGCATTACTTTTTCAGATTTAACTGCTGATAGCCCCTCTTCCTACTGTCAAATTTGGTATAGACTCTTGTTGTTGCAGATAGATCCCCTAGGTGAATCTTTTTCTTTTTTTTTTAGTTTTTCCCCTTTGAAGGCGCTTTTTTCTTTTTAACATTCAAATGTACTAAACTTTTTACTGTTGTATTTCATCGCTGGCAGCTTTCATATATTGTGTTGCTGCTTCCTCGTACAAGAGTGTTGCGGTCCCTTATTTGCTCCTCCTCCTCCGCCAGCTCCTCCCTTTTGACAGAAAAGAATAGCTCATGGTTCTGACTCATAAATGAAGCAGCAACAGAGATTTGAATGACTAGCTGTTGAGCAAACTGCAGCTTCTACTATCACGAACCTTTCTCCTGTCTGGTTAATTTAGTTTTTATTTACTGTTCGTATTCAATAAACAAGTGTGAAATGGCAATAGTGTATATACCCGAGCTATTAATTGTCGATGATCGAATTCTTATGCATACTTGCTCTGTTCAGGGTACACTGCCTGAAAGTGGTCTTTAATGTATGTATCTGAGGATTTTCTCCTCGACATATGGTATTTTGGAATGCGTTAACATATTTGTTTGAGCTAACTATCATCTGTAGTTTGCTCTCTCCTATCATATAATATGTGCATTCAAAAATGAAAGATGGTTTGCAAACACATTGCAAACACACTGGATATATGACCAGCAAAGGTCCCATGTAGAATTATCAATAGATAATGATCAATAAGATTTTTAATGCAATAATAACATAACTAACAACATAGTTGGAAGCATAATAACTAATGATGCATTGCTCCACAATATAAGTAATCAAGTACCCCCTAAAAAGATAAGTGTCTAGGATGTATATAATTGTCTGCACCAAGTACTTGCGAGCATCAAACAGACGTTTTAGCAATAAAATTCAAAGTTTGTCTCATGAATATTCACCTATAGGGTTATGTTAAAAATTCACCGCAAGACTCACAGATCAAAACGCAACACTGATTTATGGGCCATCATGAGATTGGCAGCGTGGTTCATACCATGGTTAAGAAAAAGATGGAACTTTAATCAATATAGACACGAGACAGCAAAATATCCCACAGAATCAAAACTAATATCAGGTTCAAGTGAAATGCAGAACTCTATAGCAACACTTTATTGACAAGCCATCGCTTGCTAAAACATTCAACATATATTGCCATAGTACTGATAATGATATCCAACACTCAAAAACTCATCTCCTAGACAGTAAGAGTCACAAAGGGTATAGTAAAATTGACAGGATTGTAGCATTACTAAGAAAATAACATAACTAACAACATAGTTGGAAGCATAATAACTAATGATGCATTGCTCCACAATATAAGTAATCAAGTACCCCCTAAAAAGATAAGTGTCTAGGATGTATATAATTGTCTGCACCAAGTACTTGCGAGCATCAAACAGACGTTTTAGCAATAAAATTCAAAGTTTGTCTCATGAATATTCACCTATAGGGTTATGTTAAAAATTCACCGCAAGACTCACAGATCAAAACGCAACACTGATTTATGGGCCATCATGAGATTGGCAGCGTGGTTCATACCATGGTTAAGAAAAAGATGGAACTTTAATCGAATATAGACACGAGACAGCAAAATATCACACAGAATCAAAACTAATATCAGGTTCAAGTGAAATGCGAGAACTCTATAGCAACACTTTATTGACAAGCCATCGCTTGCTAAAAACATTCAACATATATTGCCATAGTACTGATACGATATCCAACACTCAAAAACTCATCTCCTAGACAGTAAGAGTCACAAAGGGTATAGTAAAATTGACAGGATTGTAGCATTACTAAGAAAATAACAGACCGAGTCTAACAAAAAACAGCACAGGCATCTCCTTTCCACAATTATCAAGTTCAAAAGTACAGTAAACGATAGATGTTACTCTTAAGAAAAGTTTAGATATCTCCGTTCCAGATTAAGTTTGTGATTCCTGCTTAGAACACCCTGAAGGGCTTGCCCATGGTGCTCTTCAGGTACAAGCATCGAACCTGTTCATACAAAATACAAAAGCACAAATCAATAATGTTGTAGAAAAAACATGAAGAGAAATCAATGGCGACATCTGCACAATCTATATGAAAACATGTCCATAAAAGAAGAAATGAGATAGCACGTTTATGGGCTGTAAGTGTAACAAAAGTTGCAATGCAGAAAATGTCATAGGCAACATTTGTTGCAGGAAATTAACCTGAAATCCACCACTTGGACATCTACATTTTTATTGTAGGAAATGCGTCTCCAAATCAAAATCTAATCCAATGTTTGGTTAACTGCAAAGTTGTGATTTACATTGTTCATTGCAGGAGATGTATTTGTATTGCAAGTCAATTGCTTGATTAACACCATCTAAACTCCAAAAGCATAACCACATGTTATGATTTCAGATATTCCTATTTCTTTTTTGTTAAACCAATGTTACCAGTAGTTACCTGTAATCATCAAGGATTAAGACTATCAAGGCAGAAACTCAGGTTTTTAAAAAAAAAGGAAGGAGGGAGAACCCAGAAAAGGAGCACAATCAAACCAAGAAGGCTGTAAATAAATTGGACAGCTAAGTGTGCAACATTAAAAACTGTAAGATAATCTAGGCAACTAATTGCCTTGAATTATACTTGCCTTTTGGGTTATTCGTACACTTCCATATACTTTCTGTCTTTCCCTATGTTTTTGGATATTTTATATTTTCTATAATATTAAAAAATCAAATCGACAATTCCTGGAACGACAAATAATAAAATCAATGTTATGGAACATTCACTACCTATGCCAGGTTACATACACTGAGAATCTTGCAGAAGAATTAAGCATTCAATTTAAGGTATGCCATAAGCAGTAACATACTACATGGTGCACACAATCTAAACACAAGGATGACAGTCTTGAGAACATTTCCTTAAGTTGGACTCAACAAAATCCATAATAATAATGCAAAATCACCAAAAATGAATATATTAACCCATTCGCCCCACGATAATTCAAAAAAACATTGTAAGTTAACAATAATTTAGGGGAGCAGCAAAAGAATGATCATTGAGAGAGAGAGAGAGAGAGCGAGCTCACATTTTGCCAATTCTTCTTCAGCAATGATACCAGGAAGTTGACACTGAGTTGCACATTCTGAAAAATCTGCTTTTCCTCCATTCCAAGGTTTCCAACAGCAACACCCATGCAAAGAACTTTCTTGAGCTGAAACTTAACCATTGCTTTGGTTTCATTAACTTTAGACTCCAATGATTCCTGATGGGTCACCAATGTAGGAAACTTTCCTGCACAACAAATAATACATTTAGAGCAAGAACAAACAGTTGCAGATGAACAGTCAGACAAAGATTGGAAAAGCAATTTCCTCGTGTGTATTATATCACGAATATGTTATAAACATGTCTGAAAATGGTAGTCTGACTGTAAATGTTTTATAGGAATATGTAAAAATCAAAAGTTATCAAGTTTCTTAATTTTTTTTAAAAAAGCAAAATCATAGTCTGTCAAAAATAGGAACCAATCATATCCAAAACTCATAAAGTTATTTACTACTCCAATTCGTCACAACTAATTTGAGGATTTTCAAACTAATGTAAACTAAAATCCAAGTTAGCTGACTAACCACTTGTACTTTGATTTATGTAGGTTATATACCCAATCCAAATGCATCATTCAATTGCTCAATCCAATTAGACTTATTCATCCGATCACAACCAAAACTTCACCGACCAATCCGGCCAAGTCCACCCCACCCATACCGAATGCACTGCTATTAGGGGGGAACAACATATGACTTAATTTTGGAACATTCAGAAAAGAGTTCTCTTATCATTTACTCCTTCAAATATTTGAAGCAAAAATATTAACCTCATTTTACTGCATATCAATAATTTGAACCAAGTTATATTAATTTCAGTAACCTCCGTAGTTCTTTCCTCATCTAGAAAAGTATCAGCTGTAGAGCAAACTTCTATCGTGATTTATTGTCAACAAAGTAGAGCTTAACTTGATAAGACAGAAATTAATCTCATAGAAACACACTATCAATCCATATGTACTATGAGAACTATCATGCTAAATGATAATGACATGATACTCATGTACAAAAAAAGTGTTGTGATGCAACCTACTGATTAAAAACCTACCTGATGACTTTTATGAAATCCAAAGGAACTAATAGAGTAACCTTAATTCTTAACAGTTTTCTCCAACTAAAGATAGTTTCTATTAACTTATGTTTATTTTTAACCTGTGCATGTCTTTGGAAACTCAAATTGAATTTAGATGGATAAAAGAACTTTTTGAAAAGAAACACATTCATTGAAATGAAGAGTTCAATAAATTTTGCATGACTTTAACATGTTTCATCACATATACAAGAAATGCTGCCGAACAATTCGTAAAGCTAATACTATGCAAATCTAAGAAAAACTACCAAATAATCATTATGAGGTGATAATGTGCCATAATAGAAACAAATTTCTAAAAACAACAGAAGTAGACAATGACTTCAGAAGAAAAGAAATCATCCCAGGATAAAAGGTAAAGGCTCCTTGCCTGCCTTGTTAAGACCAGGTCCGAGAAGACGAGGAATCTGCTTAATGACAGCTTCTGATGCAAGGAAAGCATGATATTTCTTCGCGAGCTTCTTGACAAGCTTCTTGTTCTTGTTCATTTTCTTCAAAGATTCAACATCCATCCACTCTAGTCCTATCCTCTGTGCCTGTAGTGACAATATCATACATTACATCAATATCCCCAACATCTTGTCATTTATAAAGCATATTCATTGATACAATATTTTCAATTATTCTCTACCTCTTATCATGGAGATTACATGTCCAATATAGAACATTGTCAAAATTATATAAATATGCATAACATAATGTTGAATAACAAGAAACGGATCATATGTAAAGTAACTAGATATTATATACAAACATTCCATATCAGTCGACATAATAAACTTGAACAGAGTAATGTATATCTTCAAATATATTTATATATAGAAAACAAGTCAATATATCTCTCCAACATGTGGAGTAAATTATACACAACAATCCACATTGGTGGACATAATAAACTCGCAACAAGTAATGTATAGCTTCAGCAAAAGTATATATTATGAATCAATATACCTCTTCAACATGCTGAGCATCTCCAAGCATGCAGACTTTCATTTTCGGACGTGGGATATGTGGCAGCTTCACAGACCCACTGAAACGCTTATCCTTCTGCGGATCATAATTCTTGAGTCCAATCTGGAGCTCAATGGTCTCAGTGAACTTACGATTCTTCTCGCGAGCATCAGCAACTATCTTAGAGATACCCTCTCTTAGAACGTCACTCTGCAACTTACTGCAAAAGGGCAAAACATAAATTGGGCATTTGTAGGTAACATGCTTTTTTCAATCTTTTTCGATCTAAGCAAGGTCAACAGAGCTGCAAATTTCTTTATTTCATGATATGGGGTTCCTTTATTAACGTCTAATACAAACAGTGAACTTCAGACAAATAAATCACAGATTATAAGATTGAGTGATTCACTGAAATAATGACAAAATAAAACATTAACAGCAATGATTTAATACATGATTTCCTGCATTATCCGGTTACAATCAGGGTCAAAAGTGAATTTTAATTTTTGCAACTTAACAAATTTATTGATTTTGATGAAAACCATAAAAAACCAACAAAGATTTAATAGATTAGGGTAAAAGATCCAATACCTCATGATTCCCAACTTTCAGGAGACCACTCCTTCGCGATTATTTGTGCCCTAATTTCAAAAATAACAAAGTGAAAAGAGATTGAAAATTGATTGATTGAAAAAATAAAATTTAAATGGAAAAGATTTTATTTTTGAATCGACGAAGTATTGAAGAAGAGGGTACCTAAGAAAAGGGTATTGAGGGTGAGAGGCGGCCTGTTGAGGTTTTCGATCTTAAATCTATAAACCCTAGTGAGGAGAAATGTACGGTTTTGGGCATTTGGGTTCTGTGTTCGAGAACCCGACCCGTATTCGCTTGATCCGTACCCGAAATCAGTTTTAGCTTATTGGGCTCTTGTAGCTCTAATGGGCTTCAATTGGTACCACTTTTTTACACTTTGAAGTCTAGGGGTTTTCAGGTATTCCTCCCTCAAATCACCTGTATTTTGATATAACTCCTTCAAATCATCATAATAGCTATTACCTTCCCGAAATCATTTAAGTTACTTGAAATAGCTTCCTCTATTTGTATAACCATTCAAATGCTCCAACATGGGTTAGGTTAAGGGTAACTAGGGTTGTGCAATTACAATTTTGTCATGGGAGTCAAAATACATCTATTTTCGTTGCTTAAAAGCTACAAACTTTAACAAATAACTAATATTTTACATAAATTCAAAACTCCTAATACAACCAAAAGAATTTTCATCAAGAATAACACCGCATCCAACTTCTTCCCAAACAAATTGATTTCTTTTGACATTTTCACCATTAAATTTTTGTTCTCATCAACCCAAGCAAAATACTCGCAGCCCTTGAATGGTGAATTCCTATATGTTGAATAGCCATAGAACTAGAGTCATTTGTTCTCTCAATGCTTGCATGTCCTAATCTTGCATTGCAACTAGGGGTGCTAAACGGTTCGGATATATCCGAACCAACCGCAACCGTATCTGATAATGATGCAGATACGGTAGCCAAAATCTGAAACCGACCGGATACGGTTTCGGATATGAGTTTTCCCTTTTTACTCAAATACGATTCCGGATACGGTAATCGGGTTCAACTAGCAGATACCGTTCGGATATCCGGATGTTCATTTTAAGAAAAAATATGAATAACAATATAATGCACTTGCCAGATTTCAAACCTTGGCCACTTAGTTATAAGGCAATTAACCTAACCACTAGGCTACAAACAAACCCACTATATATCTGATTCACATATTACTTATCACAATTTGCGTTTTTTCCACTACCCTCCACCGTGTCACTAAAATCCTAGTGCTATAAGCTAAATGAGACTGTTGTAGTATTGGCACTTGTTCAAGATTTAGATTAGATAAGTGATTCCATATGTATGTACTATCTTATTCTATGTGATTGTACATTTTTTTTTTGTCATATCCGATATATGTCTGAGTCATATATGTTTCCTAAATATCCGATTTGTATCCATGATCATAACAGTATCCGATTCTCTAATATTCGAACCGTATCCGTTTCCGTTTAGCGCGGATATGGTCTTGATTTTTTCTAACCGACGCATATCCATATCCGTATCTGTTTTTAGAAAGCGAATATGGATATGGTAAGTGTCATATCCGAGCCGTATCCGGACTGAATGCACCCCTAATTGCAACCCACAAAAACACCTCATAGTAGTTCCAACACCATCATTTCTATTAGAAAAGAAGTTCAAAATTGAAAAGTCCATCACAGACCTGAAAATAATATAGGAGAGACTCTAAGAAATGATTATTTGTTTTTATTCTTCAAATCTTCTTTTATTTAGTTTACAGAACCAAAATTTAAATTATCCAATTTAAAAAATGATTTGGCATCAAAGTGTTCAAAATAAACTTCAGAACATCAAAGATCAAAAGATTGACAACTTTGTAGCACCAAAGTGTCAATTATCCTTTAGTTTTGGGTGAATTTCACAAAACTCCTAATATAGGGAATTTGCATCCCTCTAAACTCTGTAGATTTCACATAGCCCCATGAACTTTGGAGAGTTTTTCCCATGACCTCGGAGTTAGAGGGGAAATGTTTTGACAAGGAAATCACTTGAAGGGTGTGTTTGGCAACGACTCAAAATGGGGCTAGGATTGGTCCTGGCTTCATTTTTGGCAATATCCTGTTTGGAAAAAACTGAGTCAGAACTGGCCCGATTTTTCTTGAGCCAAAAGGGGCTTTTAAACAGGATCTTTATTGGACCACCCTCCTCCTGGTTCAACTTTAAACTGGTTTAGAATAAAACTGGCTTAGAACTGATCCTGACCCAGTTTTTCATGAGTTGCCAGACACACCTTTAGATTTTTTAGCTCTAATATGAATAGGCCTCCCTACTTTTGTTGATGCAATGGGCCATAACTTAAAAGTTGAAGATTACACTTATTTATACGGTGTTTGTTCCAACTTTTTTGTTTGTATTTGTAATACATCTTGTTTGCATTAACATTTCCCCTAACGACTTGGTTTGGATCTACCTCCAAAGATAACTAGCGTGTAGGCAAATAATTGGATTTGAATCCACTCCACAACTAAAAATTAGTGAAGAGACTACAACTTTTAAAATATGATTATTTTATAGATGATTATTATTTGTTTTTCGATACAAAATAAGAACAAAAGCAATTCATGAAAATATGGTAACTGTTGTATTTGAAATGAATCACAAATATCTGCCCACAAATATCCACTAAATAATCAACAAATATAATTAAATACAACGGTCTCTCAACTATTTTTTGATAGGAGAGATCAAGGATCCAAATTCCAGAGAATTATGACATTAAAATAGAGGAAATTAAATTCACTTGTATAAGAACTCCAATTGTAGGTTACTAGTCCTCCAAACCAGCGGCTCAAACAAACAAAGAAATCCATGTTGTCCAAAATCTTCAATTGTCATACACTTTACTTTCAAGACTACATTAACGAGTGACAACTAGGATAAGAATTAAGAGCCGCCTCAATAAACGACATGCGTTCATATATATAGAGCGCAACAATACTGAGACAGAGAAAATCTAATTCACTCTTAACTCCAAGCATCAGACGTCAGTAGGGATCTTATCAGAACCACCCCCATAGGATTGGGGTGATCTACACCATTAATAGCAGAGTTATAATTTTCAAACTAACCCTCTAACCACCCGTGAATGGTATAGATATGTTGCTAGTTAGTTAGTTACAAGTCCTTCTCCGATCAATGAATTGTTCAATGAAACAAAGAAATCAATGTCATCCAAAATCTAAGCTTAGATTGATCTAAAATTGAGTTAATTTGACATACCCTCTCCACCCACACCCACACACACACACACACCAAAAAAACAACTTGGGGGGCTGTTTCATATAACCCTCTTAATTTTTGTTTATATCACTTAATCCCCTAGAACTTTGGGGTTCCCCCCCCCCCCCAGCGGAACTTTAATGTTTTCTCACCGGAGCCCCCTACATGTAATTTATAAATAAAATAAAATTTCATTGATAGAAAAAATCTAAAAAATTGGGGGAGAGGGTATGTTGCATGTAAATGACAACCAAAAAAAAATTTGGGATTCTTTTTCTCCCATGGGAGTTTTAGTTATTTGTAAATTACTCGTACTTGTAAGAAAAGTTCAAAGTTTAGGGTGGTTTGTGAGACACCCAAAAGTTCAGTGGGAGTGAAGGTTAAGTGAGAGAAATAAAGTTTAAGAGTTAAGTGAGAGAAATAAAATTTAGGGGTTATGTAAAATAACCCCCAAAGCGTTTTTGTGAAATTAACTGTCAAAAATTGTTGCTTGTGCTAATCGTAGGACTACATTAACAATTAATGACTTGGTTTTGGATTTGCCTCGAGGAACAACATGCATTGATGAAGAGGATTATATATGGCACTGAAAAGCAAAAGGAAATCTAAGAGGCTGTTTGGTTGGCAAAAAATCTGAAGTATAGGAAACCTATTTTTGCCAACACTTTCTTTTCTCTTGTTTGGTTCACCCTTGAAATCATCTTGAAACCAACCAAGTGGAAGGGTGACATGACACCCTCCTATTGGTTGATGTGACATATAATTAAGGAAACCTTTTTCATGGGTTTTTATATAGAAATGAGAGAAAACTCTCTTTAATGATTTCCTCCCCCTACTTCTTTTTCAAAAGTGGGTGTCATAATTCATTTCGTTGATAGTTCATAGTTATTTATCTCATTCTCCAAATATCAGTGACTAGATCACTTTGTTTATACTAATTACATACTATATTAACACTTAACAAACTAGTTCGAGTATGTGCTTCAAAAAAACGTCTCCCCTTGGAGAGGATTAAAGAACCACAACGGAGAGGTCATTCCCAAGGTCTTAAAGTTAAATGAGGTTGGAAGGATGTTTAGTTGACAATACTAAGTGAATAGTACATGACAATGCTATAAAATGAAAATGTCAGATTGATGAATGAGAGAATCACAAGAATCATGCAACTTTAGCACATGAATAGCTAACCCTCTGCATTCTTAACTAGCCTTTTATAGTATAAGATCACTGGATACGCGACATAATTTTGAATCATTGGCTTAGTCTTGACAGGTTAGTTGAATAATATCAAAAGAATCACCATAAGATATAAACACATCTCTTCAATTTTTTTTTTTTTGGATCTTGCCTTTGGCGCACACGGGAGGAATTGAACCCATGCCCCCCCCCCCGAGAGAGCGACAAGACTTTGCCATGTGACCTACTGGGTTGCCCCTAAACACCTCTCTTCTTGAAGATTAGAAAGTTACATACAACTAAACTCTAAAAACTCCTTGCTTACTCAGTTTCAAGAGGTCGACTATCAAATGCAGTCAACATTCACTTCCGGCAATCATCTTCTTGTTTGTGTTGGTACATATTTACACGTGCCCCTAATAATTTAATAAATTACCTTTTAACACTTGTAAAACTTCGACCGCCCCCCATAGTTTTAAAAAATTGCACCTAGATTCTTATTTATATAACCACTAAACAAATTAGCAGCCCATTTGCAACTAGCATAATTGCATTTATTAGTCCATTTGAATTTTTAAACAACCAATCCAAATGGATTAACCCATTTGAATTTAGCTCATTAATCATTAGCAATTAAAATCCAAAAATTCAAAGCGTGCATTTTTCCGTTAGGTACTATAAGTTTATAATATTATATTTTTATTTTTAAATAATAGATACTCGTCATTTGCTCTCTCGCTATGAAATTTTTTCTGAATCCGCCACTAATTAACTGATCCTCCTCATCCATTGTGCTGACCTAATTATAGAAGTCGGTGCGACATTAGGAGACAATTCTGAGGATCCAAAATTCCTATTCACATATGTTACCGACCAAGTAATGATTGCTCAAAATAATGTACACCAACCGCATTCATCCTACGCGGTGCGTCGCTGTCGCCAGCTCACACCCTCATGTTGCCCCGCTGGTCATGGATTAACATCACACGCAAATTCGAACCGGATTTGATGTCCGTCACCAAACACGAGATCGCGTTGAGCAACCTTTTAGCAAACCCACGTTTTAATTGAATTAAATTTTGCATAGTTTTCGACTGGTTTAAAAGCGAGAAAATATCAAATAGTTCCGGATATATGGCATTAAATGTGCACCAAATAGAGATGAACTCTTAGGCACCGTTTGGTTCACGATAGGACTGGGATTAGGACTTAGGTTGGGATTAAGATTAGGTGGGACTAGGATTAGAAGTCCTAGTCCCATGTTTGGTTAGATGTTCAAAGTCCTTAGGACTTTGATGCCCAAAATCCCAATCCCATGTTTGGTTCCTACAACTGGGATTACAAATTTCGATCCACTAATTTTTGTTCACCTTACAACTATATTTCTTAGTTTTGAGAATAAATTATATATATAGCCCAATTATAAATAAGAAAACTATCAACAAAATTAATTGCACTAAGAATATAAAAATAGATTGGGCTTCACAGACCAAGACCTAGCCGAATGTGTCTAATTATAATATTAAGAATGATTACTAAGTAAGATTAATCGCAAATGAGCTATTAGGAAGCAATCAACTATCTATATTTCAGTGAACAAAAAAAGAAACAAAAAAAAATATTACATTGCAATAACCAAATATTTCAGAGATGCAATAACACCAAAAACTTAACAACCTTCCTTCAACTGTTTACATAACATAACTAGAAGAAAATATTTTACATGCTTAATATCCGAATTCAAATAGCCTAACATTCACACAGATGGTGTGCACAAATACATCATTTACTTGTGCCCCTCTCTCTACCATATACTTTCCTTATTCTCTCGGCCTTTGAGGAAAGCAGCTTTCATAGAACTGTCAAATAAATGATCATTGATTAGTAAGCAAGTGATGACAAGAAAAGAAAATCTTAAGAAAAATGCAACAAAAATACATCTAGCCACTTATATTTTCTTTTTCTCTAGCATGCCAAGTACTTCAAGACAAAATTCCATGTTTTTGCGCTTATACTTCAAAAATTGTTAGGATTCTACAATCCTAGAAAATTGACTTGCCTTTAATTTTCTGTTTATGAGATAAATTTACTACACCTTTTAGAAGTAGTTTCAAATGTCCAATGCCTATCATGTAACACAAACTGAAATTTTGATATAATTAGGGCTTAGGATGAAAGTAAGTCTATCTACTTATTTCTTCAACATAAACAACAAGACATGTTTCACATCAAAAGTTTAGCTCCATTCTCCTGTATAGCCAAATAATGATAAAAACACATAATACATACATGAACTCATCTAAAGTAAAAAATCCTGCTATTACTTGCATAACTAAACCTGATAGTTGAATAACTATAAAACAAACTAAATAAAATATAAAGTTTTTCTTATTGCTTATTAGTATTCCTACGTTCATGATATCTGTAGCCTAACATTGTATATGCATTGCGGTACATCTATCCATGTATATGTTTTGTAATTTCCTGCTCTAAAAATATGTTCTTTTCATAGGCTTACACTACTTAAATTAGTAGAATGTGATCAAATGAGCACATCCAGCAGTTAAACTTAGCAAGGCATGACGATATAAAAATCAAAACTTTGGAGGAAAGATACCTCTTTGATGATTTAACAGTAAAATCCCAAACACCCAATATGTGAAGTTGCACTGGGATATAAGAAATACAGAAGATTAGTAGATTTAGGATGAAGTCAATCTCAAAGTGGTCATCGAGAAATATTCCTAGATAACAGATAGAAGATGACTTAAGCTAATATCGAATAACCAAGAAAATAAGAAGAAATATCAATGAAATAAATCTTTAATAACTTGAAGAAACTGCAATAGGACCAAATTCTCGTGTAATATAGACTATCAATGACTGTAATTTAAGTTGTCTGAGAGTATTACATATGATTGCATGAGCATTGATACTAATAGGAGAGTTAAATATATAAATTTTGACCTTCATGATTTTGTTGTTGAAATAACATCTCCATGAGTGTGTGTCGACGGTGTTGAAGGAGCTGAACTTGGAGATAGACCAGCAGTATTTGCAGTTCCAGAACTATTGGCTGGTCCAGAGGATGAGACAGGTTATTTTCGCTTGCGCCCAGTTTGGTTCTTTGAGTTCTACACAGCCCATCAAAGTCGTAGCTTCAAAATTACCCAATTGTGAAAATGAAGAAAACAGAATTTGAACAAATCACGATAATGCTTAGATAATGCATTTCTTTGTCGATAACAAGTTACGGTCATTCTGGAGAATCACTTCACCTTCTTAAACTCCTATAATAAATAAACCTGACTACTTTAACTCCAAAAACTATAAAATGACTGCTGAAACATGATTCAGAGATTACTGCCACCAGTAGAGAACGGCTGGAAGTAGATAAACAAGTTCCATACGAACATTTAAACAGAGAAATAAAGAAACACAATGTCCTGTAGAAATATCAAAAAGCTAATGCACATTTGAGATATGAAAGTTTACCATCCCATGTTCTAAGCGAATTGGAATTCAAAAGCTACAACTAAACAGGAGGTATATTTTACTAAAGCATTCAACAAAAAACAGGAGGGTGGCTTGGCCACACATTGGTAACAGGCTGGTTCAGATGATTACCATTTTGAATAATCACCATGTAATAAATAACATTAGATTTTTCAGCATAACACAACACATCAGTAGCCAATAAAAAGTTGCCAATTTTAGAGAAGTTCATTACCATCGAAAACAAACCTGATCATTTCCTCTGAAGGAGTTTGAGAGGCTACAATCCATTGTTACGCTACCAGCACCAATCTTTTATTGTTGAGGAAGATGATGATTTGAATTTTGTGACAGCTGACCTGATATACCTGGCTGTTGAAGCTGCTGCTGCGGACTGTTGCCGTGTTGTTGCTGCTGGTGCAATTGAGCTATCTTCAACTAAACAAAAATAACGAACTAAGAAAATAACAAAAGAAACTTTCAAAATTATGTAAGATTACTCTACATTTGCAGTGACATCTAAAGCATCAGTAAGTTCAAGAGGACCTATTTGTTGAACACTAGCCATACATGGCCAATGTCAGCTTGATGATGAGAATTAGAACAGAAAAACACCAAACAAACCAGGCAGTTAAAATAGGTCCAGTACAAATTGTATTTGATGTGCCCTCTGAGGAGAGATGCGCACAAGACAGGATATGTTTATTCTATTGTGTCAAATAGAATGACCATATGTGTAGCGTGATAGAAAAATATAACTAGAAACATATTTGTCAATTATACGCAAAAAGAACCATCTGTCAAACAAAATATATGCCTATAAAATAAATTAGTAATTAGGCTGCTAGATTTAGCACTCTAATCCGAGTTAAATACACTGGACGTCAAGATGTCTGATAGCAAGTTTTCAAAAATGTAATCCCACAGCCCAGAAATAACAAGTTCTAGCCTAATATTCATCAAGTTTAGTATCAAACTCCAAATTCCACTAAACTAACTGCATATGAAAATTATTTGATATTACAGTGCAAGACATGTAAGCTACCATATAAACATAATGAAAATACATGGATAAGAAGTTCGAAACAACGATACTACAGGAGGTCTATGTGCATTTGACAACTTCATAATACGATCCAGCCTTCTTAGTTCAAAATGAGGACTAAGAAAACCACAACATGATAAAAACAAAGGATCAAAGCAAACCACAGCAGTGGTATATAAAGGATAAATCCTGAACTTCAAAATGAGCCAAAAAGAAAAATGAGCAGTAATGTAGAATGTCTTACCGCAAGTTCAAGGTCAGTTTTGACTGATGCCTGTTCCTGAATTAGTTTCTCTGAAAAATCAAGCACATAAGTAGTAATGGTCAAAAGAAAGAACAGGTTCTCATGGGATAAAAAAGAAAATAAGCTGAAAGAAGCTTCTTTTGCTATAAAGGAAAAAAGAAAAAAAGAAATGGAGGCATTCAGCCTGTATCTCAGCGAAGTTACTAAACTAGGGGTGGAAACGAACTGAATCGAATCGAATGCCATGGTATTCATATTCGTATTCGGTTAATTTTCACGAATTTGAAGTCGAACACGAATTCGTGTCGAATAGGGAAAGGGTGTTCGAATCGAATACCATGGAGATCGGGTCGTTTTTGAGAGGCGGAAGAGAGTCCCGATCGCTCTAATACCTGGGGGGGGGCGGTCAGGTATTTGATAAAACCAGTTTTGGGGTTTAAAACAAAGTCCCAGTCCTCCTTTAATCCTAATCCTATGTAATACCAAACATAGGATTAGACCCAAATCCCAGGACTTCAAGTCCTAGTCCTAGTCCTGGGCTCAACCAAACGGTGCCTTAGACCATTGGATATAAGGATTCAAGCCAATAGTTGACATTCATTTAGTGTGCATATTAAATGACATGAACCGTTACTGATGGATACTTTGCATTGATGTGACTTAATGCATTAGATTTTAAAGGTGTTTATTTGATGTAGTTGGAATCCACTCTTTAATGACAATCTCTTTATTGCTATTTACTAAAATAGTTTACTGGTTGCATGACTAACAAGCAGTAATTGTTTTTTAAAAAAATTACTATGATACTTTTTATTTTTTATTTTTGCATGTTTCTAGTTTAGGAATTTGTACTAATTTGTAGAGTGTCTCCCAATCATTCAGTTAAGTGTGAGTTTGGATAGTAAAAGACATGAGACGAGATTTAAGTCTCAACATGGGAAAAAAACATCGCGTCTCCAAAAATAATTAATCTTTTGAGTTTTTTTTAGATTACTCCCTCAAATTATCATATTTGAATAGAAATTAGGGTTGGGCCTGGGCCGTTCAAACCGCAGGCCAACCGGCCCAGACCGGTCTGGGTCTAAACCTAGCCCGGCCCACACCGGACCAGGCCCAACCCGACCCACATTGGTGGCGGTTCATGGGCCGAGCTGGGTTTTGATCCAGACTCGGGACCAAAGAAATAGGCCTGACCCAACCCCCCCTCCCCCCCTCCGAGTTTAATTACAAATATTTACTTTTTTTATCAAAAAATAACAGGGCCTCAGGAAGTCAGGCAGTCCTTCAAAATCCGAATTGTGTGTATCTTTGTGTTTGCGATGTTTTCTGTGTGATGTGTGGGTGTATCATTTTAAGTAAAGAATTTGATATAAGAAAACAATAAATTAAATATAATTTTACAAATATGAATACAAAGTTAATATAATTTTGAAATGAAAAAAAATAGTAAAAGGTCAAAAAAGCCCATGGGTAGACCCTCGACCCATGGGCTCTAGGCCGAGCCGGACTCAGCCCTCTCCTAGACGGATCGTGAGCCGGGCTGGGTCCAGTCTCAGACCCGGAATCAGATAAACAAGCCCGACCTACTCTGACCCAAGCGGGCTAGGATTAAACCCGGCCAGGCTTTGAATCCAATGGGACGGGTCACGGGCCTGAACCGGCCCAGCCCACGCCCACCCCTAATAGAAATACTCCGAAACTCATATTTGAATAGAAATAGTCTCTCTTAATAGGTTTCCACTAAAAACATGATAGTAGTTCACGTTAAACAGATATTTGTCAAATCACCATAACATTATCAAAATGTACGTATAACAATATTGTAATGCCATGTCCGCACGTATAACAATAATTAATTAAAAAGATTTAAGATTTCAAATAATGAAGTGACCAGGAAAAGATTTGAAATGATAAAATTGATTCTAATTTTAAACTATCAAAATCTAGAATAAGTATAAGGACATAAGTAACAAATTAACAATCACATGCTGTAAGATGTAAGGTTTTTTTCTTAGAAACCATCTAAAAATAGGGTCCTTATGTTAAAACCATCTTTAATTTTAATTTTGTGGATGCAAAAATTCATGATTTCATGAGCTATAACCCACAAATTTTGATATTTTTAGTTATTTCGACCCACTGGCAAATAATTTCATAGAGGCGAAAATTCACAATTTCATAAACTATAACACACGGTTTTTGACCAATTTTAATCATGTAGATCCACTAGAAAATAATTACATAGAGGCTAAAATTCACAATTTTATGAGCTATAACCCATGAGTTTTGGCCAAATTTTATCGTTTTGACACATTGTCAAATAATTTCAACGAGGCTAATATTCACATTTCATAATTTCATTACTAATAACGCACGACTTTTGGTCATTTTTAGTCATTTCGACCCATTATAATTTCGTAGATTCTGAAATTCATTATTTTTTGAGCTAAAACCCATGACTTTGGCCCAATTTTAAATTGTTTGACCCTTTTGCAAATAATTTTATGGAGGCCAATATTCATGATTTCGCGCGATTTTTTACCATTTCGGCCCATTGGCAAATAATTTCGTGGATGCAAAAATTCATGATTTCATGAGCTATATAGCACATGATTTTTGGTCATGTTTAATTATTTCGACCCATTGGCAAAAAATTAATTAAGGCCAAAATTCATGATTTCATGAACTATAGCACAAGATTTTTTTTGCCATTTTTAGTCGTTTCAACCCATTAGCAAATAATTTCGCAAAAGGCAAAGTTTTCACAAATTCATAAGCTATATAGCACATGATTTTTGGTCATGTTTAATTATTTCGACCCATTGACAAATAATTTTATGTAGGCAAAATTCATGATTTCATAAGCTATAATCTATGACTTTTTGGCAATTTTAGTCATTTCGACCCATTGACAAATAATTTTATGGAGGCCAATATTCATGATTTCATAAGCTATAATCTATGACTTTTTGGCAATTTTAGTCATTTCGACCCATTGACAAATAATTTTATGGAGGCCAATATTCATGATTTCATGAACTATAGCACAAGATTTTTTGCCATTTTAGTCGTTCAACCCATTAGCAAATAATTTCATAAAGGCAAAGTTTTCACAAATTCATAAGCTATATAGCACATGATTTTTGGTCATGTTTAATTATTTCGACCCATTGACAAATAATTTTATGTAGGCAAAATTCATGATTTCATAAGCTATAATCTATGACTTTTTGGCAATTTTAGTCATTTCGACCCATTAACAAACAATTTCATGGAGGTCAAAATTTACAATTTCATGAGCTCTAACCTATGATTTTACCTATTTTTGGTCATTTCGATCCATTGGCAAATAATTTCGTGGATGCAAAAATTCATGATTTCATGAGCTATAACACATAATTTTAAGCCATTTTTACTCGTTCCAGCCCATTGGCAAAAAAAATTAATTAAGGCCAAAATTCATGATTTCATGAACTATAGCACAAGATTTTTTTTGCCATTTTTAGTCGTTTCAACCCATTAGCAAATAATTTCGCAAAAGGCAAAGTTTTCACAAATTCATAAGCTATATAGCACATGATTTTTGGTCATGTTTAATTATTTCGACCCATTGACAAATAATTTTATGTAGGCAAAAATTCATGATTTCATAAGCTATAATCTATGACTTTTTTGGCAATTTTTAGTCATTTCGACCCATTAGAAAGTAATTTCACAGAGGCCAATACTAATAATTCATGAGCTATAACCCATAATTTTTGGCTATTTTTTGTCACTTTAACCCATTGTCATATTATTTCACAGAGGCCAAATTCATGATTTCATTAGCTAACACATGATTTTTTATCATTTTTAGTCATTTCGACCCATCGATAAATAATTTTGTGGAGGCCAAAATTCACGATTTCATGAGTTATAGCACACGATCTTTTGCTATTTTTAATCATTTCGACCCATTAACAAACAATTTCATGGAGGTCAAAATTTACAATTTCATGAGCTCTAACCTATGATTTTTACCTATTTTTGGTCATTTCGATCCATTGGCAAATAATTATACGTAGGCAAATATTCACGATTTCCTGAGCTATAACGCATGATTTTTGACCATTTTTAGTTATTTCGACCCATTGACAAATAATTTCATGGATGTTAAAATTTATTATTTCATGAGCTATAACGCATGTGTTTTTTGCCATTTTTAGTCATCTCAACCCATTGACAAATAATTTCATGGATGCTAAAACTCATGATTGCATGAGTTATAACCTATAATTTTTAGCCATTTTTACATGTTTCGACCATTTGAAAAATTATTTAATGTAGACCTAAATTCATAATTTCATGAGCTATAACACATGATTTTTAGCCATCTTAGTCATTTCAATCCATTAACAAATAATTTCGTGAAGGCCAATATTCACGATTTCATGATCTGAATGCATGATTTTTGGCTATTTTTAGCCATTTTGACCTATTGACAAATAATTTTGTGTATGCCAAAATTTAGAATTTCATGAGCTATTATAACGCATAATTTTTTACTTTTTAATCATTTTGACCTACTGGCAAATAATTTTATGAAGACCAAAATTCACGATTTCATGAGCTATAACCCACAATTTTTTACCATTTTTTCGATCCACCAGTAAATAATTTCACAGAGGCCTATATTCACGATTTCATAAACTATAACGCATGATTTTTATCAATTTTTTGTCATTCGACTCAATGGCAAATAATTCATGAATGTTGAAATTCATGATTTCATGAGCTATAACCCATAATGTTTTGGCTAGTTTTAGTTATTTCGACGTATTAGCAAATAACACATAACTTTTGGCCATTTCCATGATTTCATTAGTAAATAATTTTGTAGAGGACAAAATTCACGATTCATGAGCTATAACACAAGATTTTTATTGGAAAATTTTACAATTTCATGACCTATAATCGATAATTTTGGCAATTTTAATTATTTTGACCCACTAGTAATTAATTTCATAGAGGCCGATATTCATAATTTCATGATCTATAATACATAATTTTTAACATTTTTAGTCATTTCAACCCATTGGCAAATAATTTCATGAATGCTAAAATTTATGATTTCATGAGCTATAGCATAATATTTTACCATTTTTAGTCATTTAACTCATTGGTGAATAATTTTACGGATGCTAAAATGCACGATTACATTAGCTATAATGCATAATTTTTTGATATTTTTGAGCTCTTGACCCATTGGCAAATAATTTTGCGGAAGTAAAATTGATGATTTCATGAGCTATAACACAAGATTTTTGTCTTTGTTTAATATTATCGATCGATTAACAAATAATTTAGTGGAGGTAAAAGTTCATGATTTCATAAGTTATAACACATGATTTTTGGTTATTTTTAGTCATTTCGACCCATTATAATTTCTGATTCTAAAATTCATTATTTTATGAGCTATATAACCTACAACTTTGGGTAGTTTAGTCATTTCAACTATTTGGCAAATAGTTTTACGGAGGCTAATATGCATGCTTTAATGATCTATAACGCACGATTTTTTTACCATTTTTAGACATTTCGACCCATTCGCAAATAATTTCATGGAAGCAAAAATTCATGATTTCATGAGCTATAGTACATGATTTTTGGCTTTTTTTATTGTTTCGACCGATTGGCAAATAATTTTGGTGCAGGTCAAAAATTCATGATTTTATTAGTTATAGCATATGATTTTTGGCCATTTTAGTCGTTTCGACCCGTAATAATTTCACAGATTTTAAAATTCATCATTTCTTGAGCTATAATCCATGACTTTGGGCTAATTCTAGTCATTTCGACCCTTTAATAAATAATTTCACAGAGGTCAATATTCGTGATTTCATGATCTATAGCACACGACTTTTTGTTAGTTTTAGTCATTTCAAACTATTTTCAATAATTTGGTGGATGCTAAAATTCATGATTACATGATTTATTATCCATAATTTTTAGCTATATTTACTCATTTCACCCAATGGCAAATAATTTTATGAAGACCAAAATTCACGATTTCATGAGCTATAACCCACAATTTTTACCATTTTTTCGATCCACCAAGAAATAATTTCACAGAGGCCTATATTCACGATTTCATAAACTATAACGCATGATTTTTATCAATTTTTGTCATTCGACTCAATGGCAAATAATTCATGAATGTTGAAATTCATGATTTCATGAGCTATAACCCATAATGTTTTGGCTAGTTTTAGTTATTTCGACGTATTAGCAAATAACACATAACTTTTGGCCATTTCCATGATTTCATTAGTAAATAATTTTGTAGAGGACAAAATTCACGATTCATGAGCTATAACACAAGATTTTTATTGGAAAATTTTACAATTTCATGACCTATAATCGATAATTTTGGCAATTTTAATTATTTTGACCCACTAGTAATTAATTTCATAGAGGCCGATATTCATAATTTCATGATCTATAATACATAATTTTTAACATTTTTAGTCATTTCAACCCATTGGCAAATAATTTCATGAATGCTAAAATTTATGATTTCATGAGCTATAGCATAATATTTTACCATTTTTAGTCATTTAACTCATTGGTGAATAATTTTACGGATGCTAAAATGCACGATTACATTAGCTATAATGCATAATTTTTTGATATTTTTGAGCTCTTGACCCATTGGCAAATAATTTTATGGAAGTAAAATTGATGATTTCATGAGCTATAACACAAGATTTTTGTCTTTGTTTAATATTATCGATCGATTAACAAATAATTTAGTGGAGGTAAAAGTTCATGATTTCATAAGTTATAACACATGATTTTTGGTTATTTTTAGTCATTTCGACCCATTATAATTTTACTGATTCTAAAATTCATTATTTTATGAGCTATATAACCTACAACTTTGGGTAGTTTAGTCATTTCAACTATTTGGCAAATAGTTTTACGGAGGCTAATATGCATGCTTTAATGATCTATAACGCACGATTTTTTACCATTTTAGACATTTCGACCCATTCAAAATAATTTCATGGAAGCAAAAATTCATGATTTCATGAGCTATAGTACATGATTTTTGGCCATTTTAGTCATTTCAACCCATTGGCAAATAATTTTGGTGCAGTCAAAAATTCATGATTTTATTAGTTATAGCATATGATTTTTGGCCATTTTAGTCGTTCGACCAGTAATAATTTCCAGATTTTAAAATTCATCATTTCTTGAGCTATAATCCATGACTTTGGGCTAATTCTAGTCATTTCGACCCTTTAATAAATAATTTCACAGAGGTCAATATTCGTGATTTCATGATCTATAGCACACGACTTTTTGTTAGTTTTAGTCATTTCAAACTATTTTCAATAATTTGGTGGATGCTAAAATTCATGATTACATGATTTATTATCCATAATTTTTAGCTATATTTACTCATTTCGACCCAATGGCAAATAATTTACTAGAGGTAAAAATTCACTATTTCATGAGCTGTAACACATAAATTTTAGTCATTTTTAGTCATTTCGATACGTTAGCAAAGAACTTCACGGAGGACAAACTTCACAATTTCATATACTATAATACATAATTTTTAGCCATTTAAAGCATTTCGATCCATTGGCAAATAATTTTATGGAGGACAAATTCACAATTGCATGTATCCCATGATTTTTGGCGATTATTAGTTGTTTCGACCTACCGACAAATAATTTCATGCAAGCCAATATGCACAATTTCATCATTACATGATTTTTGGCCATTTTTAGTCATTTCAATCCATTGACGAATAATTTCGTGGATGCAAAAAATCATGATTTCATGAGATATAACCCATAATTTATTGCATTTTCATCATTTTGACCCATTGACTTATTATTTCATGGAGGCCAAATTCATTATTTCATTAGCTATAATACATAATTTTTGTCCCTTTTTAGACATTTCGATCCATCGATAAATAATTTTGTGGAGGCCAAAATTCACGATTTCATGAGCTATATCACATGATCTTTAGCCATTTTTAATCATTTTAACGTATTAGCAAAAAATTTCATGGATGTCAAAATTCGCAATTTCATGAGCTATAACCCACGATTGTCACTCATTTTTAGTCGTTTCGACACATTGGCAAATAATTTTATGGAGGTAAAAATTCACGATTTCATGAGCTATAACGTATAAGTTTTATCTATTTTTAGTCATTTCGACCCATTAACAAATAATTTCGGGGATGTTAAAATTTATTAAGTTCATGAGCTATAACCCATGATCTTTTGTTATTTTTAGACATTTTGACCCATTGGCAAATAATTTCATGGAGGCCAAAATTCATGATTTCAATAGCTATAATTCATGACTTTGGGCTAGTTTTAGTCATTTTGACCATTTGGCAAATAATTTCATGCAGATCAATATTCATGATATCATGATCTATAACGCATGATTTTTTTAGTCATTTTAACCATTGACAAATAGTATCGTGGATGCTAAAACTCATAATTTCATGAGCTATAACCCACATTTAAAAGCTATTTTTACTCATTTTGACCATTTGGTAAATAATTTAGACCCAAAATTCGCGATTTTATGAGCTATAACACATGATTTTTGGTCATTTTAGTCATTTCGATCTATTAGTAAATAATTTCACGGAGGACAATATTCACAATTTTTAAAGCTATAACACATGATTTTTAGCCTTTTTTATCGTTTCGACTCCTTGACAAATAATTTCATGTATACTAAAATTCACGATTTCATGAGCTATAACGCATAATATTTTGATTTTTTAGTCATTTCGGCCTATTGGTAAATAATTTTATCGAGGTCAAAATTCACGATTTCATGAGCTATAACACATGACTTTTGGTCATTTTTAGATGTTTCAGCCAACTGATAAATAATTTCATGGAGGTCAATATTCACGATTTCATAAGTTATAATGCACGGTTTTTGCCCATATTTAGTCATTCGACCCATTGGCAAATAATTTATGGATGTTAAAGTTCATGATTTCACGAGTTACCCATAATTTTTGGCTAGTTTTAGTTATGTTGGCCAATTGATAAATAACACATGATTTTTGGCTATTTTTAGTTATTTCGACCAATTATTAAATTATATTGTGGAGGACAAAATTCATGATTTCATGAGCTATATAACATGATATTTGATGGAGAAATTTCAAAATATCGTGACCAATAATTCACTATTTTTGGTAATTTTTAATCGTTTCGACCTGTTGGCAAATAATTTCATGGAGGCTAATATTCACAATTTCACGATCTATAATGCGTGATTGTTTTTCTATTTTTAGTCATTTCAACTCATTAGCAAATAATTTCACAAATGGTAAAATTCATGATTTTATGAGCTATAATCCAAAATTTTTAGTAATTTTTACTCCTTTCGACCCATTAGCAAATAATTTAATAGAGGTCAAAATTCATGATTTCATTTCATGAGCTATAACACATGATTTTTAGCCATTTTAAATCATTTCAACCCATTGGTAAATAATTTCATAGAGGGAAAAATTCATGATTTCATGAACTATAACTCTTAATTTTTGGCGATTTTTAGTCACTTTGACCCATTAGAAAATATTTTCACGAAGGCCCATCTTCGCATTTTTATGAGCTATAACGCAAGATTTTAGGCTATTTTTAGTCATTTCAACCTATTGGCAAATAATTTTATTGAGACAAAATTTATTATTTTATGAGCTATAATCCATAATTTTTAGCCATTTTAGTCATTTCGACCCATTAGCAAATTATTTTAGTAGCCTAAAATTCATGATTTTATAAGCTATAACATGCGATTTTTAACCATTTTTAGTCATTTTGACCTATTGGTAAATAATTTCATGGAGATCAAAATTCACGATTTCATGAGCTATAATATATGATTTTTGGCCATTTTTAATCATTTTGACCCACTAACAAATAATTCATGGATGCCAAAATTCTCAATTTTAGAGCTATAACTCATAATTTTTAGCCATTATTAGTCATTTCAACCCACTAGCAAGTAATTTCACGGAGGTCAATATTCACAATTTTATGAGTTATAACACGATTTTTACCTATTTTTAGTCATTTTGAATCATTGGCAAAAACGTTTGTGGATGTTAAATTTCATGATTTCATGAGCTGTTACCCACAGTATTTTGTCATTTTTAGATATTTCGAACCATTGGAAAATATTTTCATTGATGCCAAA
Organism: Asparagus setaceus; assembly: GCA_012295165.1. Lineage (NCBI taxonomy): Eukaryota > Viridiplantae > Streptophyta > Magnoliopsida > Asparagales > Asparagaceae > Asparagus > Asparagus setaceus. The sequence continues at coordinate 68,576,582 of CM022702.1, forward strand.
ATTCATAACTTGAAAAGCTATAACCCATGACTTTGGGCCCAGTTTATTCGTTTCGACCCTTTCACAAGTAATTTCACAGAGGCCAATGTTCACGAGTTCATGATCTATAACACATAATTTTTTTACCATTTTAAATTATTTTTGACCCATTGGCAAATAGCTCCGTGAAGGCTAAAATGTAAGATTTCATGAGCTATAACCTATAATTTTTAACCATCGTTACTCTATTAGACCTATTGGCAAATAATTTTAAGGATGCCAAAATTCATAATTTCATTAGCCATAACACACGATGTCATGACCTATAACACAAATTTTTTTATAATTTTAGTCATTTCAACCCATTGGAAAATAATTTCACACTGGGCAAAATTCATAATTTCATGAGCTATAACCCATAATTTTTATTTATTTTTAATCGCTTCAACCCATTATTAAATAATTTCACGAAGGCCAATATTTATCATTTCATGAGCTATAACGCACGATATTTGGCCATTTCTAGTTATTTCGACCTATTGGCAAATAATTTTATGGATGTTAAAATTCACGATTTCATGAGCTATTATCATATATTTTTTTTCCAGTTTTAGATATTTCGAGCTATTGGCAAATTATTTCATGGAAGCAAAAATTCGTGATTTCATGAGCTATAATCCATGACTTTGGGCTAATTTTAGTCATTTCAACCCGTTGCCAAATTATTTCATGAAGGTTAATATTCACGATTTCATGATCTACAGTGCATGATATTTTTTAAATTTTTAATCATTTCGTTCCATTGGCAAATAATTTTATGACGCTGAAACTCATAATTTCATGAGCTATAACTCACAAATTTTGGCCAATTTTACTCACTTTGACCGATTGGCAAATAATTTAACGGAGGCCAAAATTCACGATTTCATGAACTATAACACATTATTTTTAGCCATTTTAGTCATTTTGACCCATTGGCTAACAATTTCACAGATGACAAAATTCACGTTTCATGAGCTATAATACACAATAGTTAGCTATTTTTAATTATTTCGAACTATTGGCAAATAATTTTGTGGAGGACAAAATTCATGATTCAATGGGCTATATCCCATGACTTTGGGCTAATTTAATTCATTTCAATCCTTTGGCAAATAATTTCACGAAGGCTAATATTCACGATTTCATGATTATAATGCACGATTTTTGGCTATTTTTAATCTTTTTTTACCAATTGGTAAATAATTTCATGGATGCTAAAATTCATAATTTTATAAGTTATAACGCATAAGTTTTTAGCTTTTATTAGTCATTTTGATCCATTGATAAATAATTTCATGCAGGCCAAAACTTTCGATTTTATGAGCTACAACCTGCGATTTTTGGTCATTTTAGTTATTTCACCCACCGGAAAATAACATCACGAAGGCTAATATTCACGATTTCATGATTATAATGCACGATTTTTGGCTATTTTTAATCTTTTTTTACCAATTGGTAAATAATTTCATGGATGCTAAAATTCATAATTTTATAAGTTATAACGCATAAGTTTTTAGCTTTTATTAGTCATTTTGATCCATTGATAAATAATTTCATGCAGGCCAAAACTTTCGATTTTATGAGCTACAACCTGCGATTTTTGGTCATTTTTAGTTATTTCGACCCACTGGAAAATAACATCACGAAGGCTAATATTCACAATTTTATAAGCTATAATGTATGATTTTTGTCCTTTTTAGTCATTCAACCCGTTGGTAAATAATGACATGAATGTTAAAATTCATGATTTTTTAAGCTATAACCCACGATTTTTTGTTATTTTTAGACATTTCGACCCATTGGCAAAGAATTTCATGGATGCCAAAATTTTTGATTTCAGAGCTATAACTCATGACTTTGTGCCAGTTTTAGTCGTTTCGACCATTTGACAAATAATTTCACGAAAGCTAATATTCATAATTTCATGATCTCTAACGCATGATTTTTTATAATTTTTAGTATTTCGACCCATTGACAAATAATTTTGTAGATGCTAAGACTCATGATTTCATGAGCATAACCCATAATTTTTAGCTATTTTTGCTCATTTCGACCATTTGACAAGTAATTTAACGGAGGCCTAATTCATAATTTCATGAGCTATAACACATAATTTTTAGCCATTTTAGTCATTTGGATTCATTCACAAATAATTTTGCAGATGGAAAAATCCATGATTTCTTGAGCTATAACACAGATTTTTAGCCATTTTTAATCATTTTGACTTATAGACAAATGATTTCATGGATGCTAAAATTCACGATTTCATGAGCTACATCCCACGAAGGCTAATATTCACGATTTCATGTTCTAAAATACATGTTTTTTTTCCATTTTCAGCCATTTTGATGCATTAACAAATAAATTTGTATATGCTAAAATTCACGTGCTATAACGCATAATTTTTGGCTTTTTTAATCATTTCGACCTATTGGCAAATAATTTTATGGAGATCAAAATTCACGATTTTATGAGCTATAACTCATGATTTTTTATTATTTTGACCCGCTAGTAAATGATTTCACCGAGGCCAATATTCACGATTTCATAAGCTATAACGCACGATTTTTGTCCATTTTTAGTCAATCAACCCACTGGTAAATAATGCATAGATGCTAAAGCTCATGATTTATGTGCCATAAACCATAATTTTAATCTAATTTTAGTTATTTTGGCCCATTGGCAAATAACACATGATTTTTGACCAATTTTAACAATTTCATCAGCTATAACACATAATTTTTAGCAATTTTTAGTTGTTTTAACCCATTGTTAAAGATTTTTTGCGGAGGATAAAATTAATGATTTCATGAGCTATAACACATGATTTTTAACTAGATAAAATTTATTATTTCATGATTTATAACCCATGATTTTTGATAATTTTAAATACTTTCGACTCACTGGAAAATAATTTCATGGAGGCCAAACTTCATGATTTCAAAAGCTATAACCCATGACTTTGGGCCCAATTTATTCTTTTTGACCCTGTCGCAAATAATTTCACAGAGGCTAATGTTCACAATATCATGATCTATGATGCGTGATTTTTTATCTTTTTTAATTTTTTCGACCCATTGGCATATAACTTCGTGAATGCTAAAATTTGAGATTTTATGAGCTTCAACCTATAATTTTTAGCCATCGTTACTTGCTTGGACCTAGTGGCAAATAATTTTATAGAGGCCAAAATTCATGATTTCATGAACCATACACATGATATCATGAGCTATATGTAAAACCCCGATAATTTGAATATTTTGTGATATATATTGATAAATATATTTTATGGTGACAAATATCATTAAATGACATTTAAGTATGTTATCAAGTGCTTTGAGAATAAACAAGTTCACATTTGTGAGAGAAACGTGTCAAAACATGCACGAAACATGCACGAGTATAAATCTGGAAATAATGACCAGTTATGAGTTTATAGGTTTTACACACTGCTACAGTTATAATATAGAAAATCTTAAAACACCAAAGTTGTAGGTCTCTTCAACATATTTCCAACAAATCTTAGATCACCTCATTTGGAGTTCGTATGAAAGTTATGGTCAAACTACCGAAGGGGATACTTTCCTAGTCAAAACAGATTTCCGGTTCTTATTTGGATTTCGGTCCGACTGGTTATTTCGGGTTTACCTGTATATAAATACATATTTTCAAGAATTTTCACATCTTTTATCAGAACTCTCAAACCCTAACAGCCACCAAACCCTCCTCTAAACCCTAGAACTTTCTTGTGAGAATTCAAGAGCCTTTGAAGCAAGATTCCACCTTGGATTGGCGCGCAACTTAGGGATCTACCTCGCCTTTGCATCCTTCACTTGTTTTAACAAGATTTTAGGCGAGTTTCATCTCTGCTAACCCTACACCTAATTTTTCAGAGAATCGTTTTAATGAAATTCTTTCACAAGGTTTTATTGAGCCTAAAAGAACTAGTTTTGAATATAGAAAAGAGATTCTTTTATATTATATGTGTAAAGATTTGATCTTTTGTGTTTAAAAAGATTTACAATGAGTTATAGAGATGTTTTGTGATCTGAAAATAATTAAACAACCTTGTTTATCTGAGTTCTGATGATTTTACAACATATATATGTGCATATATGAGTGCAAGTGCACAAATCATGCTCGATGCATAAATCTGGAAATTTATGACTAGTGGAGAGATTCTGTCTTTTTCACACTGATACGTTGTGAATATGGAAAAACTTAAAAGATAAAAGTTGTAGATACCTTCAGCAGATTTTCAGAAAATCTTTAATCATCTCATTCTGAGGTCGGATGCAAAAGTTATAGCTAAAATACCGAAGAGTTTGTTTCTAGTCAGATTGTTTTTTTTTTCCAGTTTCAGGTTTCAGGTTTAGGGCTGTAGTTTTTCGGGTTTGCTGTCATATATACACATGTTTAAACATGAACAATACCTCTTTTCTCCTGTGTCCCAAACCCTAGTAGCCCTTTTCCCTTCTCTCAAAGCCTTGTTCTTTTCTTTGGCGATTTTGAGGGATTTCAGAGGATTTTTCAAAGAAATTTATGCATGTGTATGTTTTGAGTCGTATACTTTTGATTTGAGAAATTTCTTGACCAACCTGAATTGTATTATGATGTCTAGAATCTATTAAACACCTGAGATGTTGTGGACATGAGATATTATTTGTACAGAGATATGTGCACGAACACATAAGTACATGTTCTTAATAAAGTATCGTGACATCCGGGACACGCTTAGGCTAGTGAGCCATATATGTCGATCCGCAAGATAATGCGATGAGGCCGATGAGCGTATACATCGATCCATAAGGTAATGCGATGAGGCTAGTGAGCCGTCTATGTCGATCCGCAAGATAATGCGATGAGGCTAGTGAGCCATATATGTCGATCCGCATGATGATGCAACGAAGTAGAATTTCTTGTAAAAAATAGCATGGTGGAATGTTAATAACTTAAGTTAAATAGACGATTCTATTAGTCCTTGCTCCTTGTCGGGATATATTGTGAGAATATATATATATATATATATATATATATATATATATATATATATATGTGTGTGTGTGTGTGTGTGTGTGTGTGTGTGTGTGTGTGGTCACGGCTTGTGTTATTGCTTCCTTGTTAAATTACCCGAGTGTTGGGTACGTTTAGATGCATTGCATACATAGTATATATGTGATATGATTTGTGGTGATGACTGAGCTAGACGATATTCCCTTGTGATCTGTGCCACCTATCCGAGGGTACTTCGAGATGTGACTTTGACTCTAAAGTTGAGGTTTGGAATAATTGTATTTTACCTCTGGTAACATTTTTCATTCGTAGGACTGGAATTGGTATATAGTGATTCACAATTCGAGACATGGTATATACATGAGGGTTTCCTTATTTGGATTATTTTGCTCGACGTACTAACTCTTATATTGTGGGTCTCTACATGCCAATTTTCCTTTAGTACTTTATGAATGATTTTGTATCTATATGTATTAACCAGTATTTTCTTATATTCTCCTAGCCCTTCCCACAGGCGGTGGAGATGATTCTCGCTATAGCTTGGCTCATTGTTTCCCCTCTTTCGTGCAAATGAGGTGTGTACCTGAGAGTCGCAGTTGATGGATAGCATCACGCACTCTTTTAGTTATTTATATTAGTAGTTATTTTTCCGAGCTCCACAAGAGATGTTTATTTTAATTGTTTTAGACTCTAGAGATTTGTGACCCTATTGTGTAAAGGTGAGTGCCTTAGTGAACCTCTTATTGATTCTTGTCTTGAGACGATTCTATATATGCTATTTTATCTCGGTTGGGCCTGTTGATGTTGATGATCTTTATACTACTTAGTAAATTCTCGATCTCATTGTTCTATTTTATTATTTATTTGCTGTCTTGTACTTTCACTGTTACTTGACTTCATGAGAGATATTACTGTGATGGTGAAACATGTTGTTGCACGGTGTTGGTGCATGGCAGGTTTGACATTCTGGGTTTCACCTTGGACTGCAGCCTTGTTGAAACCTGGGGCGTCACACTATAACACACAATTTTTGCCATTTTCGTCATTTCAACCTATTGACAACTAATTTCACACAAACAAAATTCACAATTTCATGAGCTGTAACTCACGATTTTTAGCCATTTTAAATTATTTCATCCTATTGCCAAATAATTTCACAGAGGCCAATATTCACGATTTGATGAGCTACAACGCATGATTTTTTGATCATTTCTAGCTATTTCGATCCATTAGCAAATAATTTTGTACATGTTCAAATTCATGATTTAATGAGTGAATAACCCCTGATTTTTTTCCATTTTTTGATATTTTGAGCTATTAGCAAATCATTTCATGGAGTCAAAAATTCATGATTTCATGAGCTATGATCCATGACTTTTGGCCAATTTTAGTCGTTTCGACCCGTTGGCAAATTATTTCATTGAGGTTAATATTCACGATTTCATGATCTATAATGCATGATTTTTTTATTTCTGGTCATTTCATCCCACTGGCAAATAATTTTATGGATGCTAAATTCATAATTTCATGAGCTATAACTCACAAATTTTAGCCATTTTTACTCGTTTCGATCGATTGGCAAATAATTTAACGGAGGCTAAAATTTACGATTTCATAAGCTATCACACTTTTTTAGCTATTTTGGTTATTTTGACCCATTGGCCAATAATTTTTGTGGAGGATAAAATTCACGATATCATGAGCTATAACACATAATTTTAGCTATTTTTAATTATTTCAAACCATTGGCAAAAAAATTTATGGAGGCCAAAATTTATGATTTCATGAGCTATATCTCATGACTTGGGCTAATTTTAGTTATTTCAATCCCTTGGCAAATAATTTCATGAATGCTAAGATTCACGATTTCATGATTATAACGCACAATTTTTTTGCTATTTTTAGTCATTTTCGACTCATTGACAAATAATTTTGTGGATGCTAAAATTTATGATTTCATGAACTATAACAAATAATTTTTGTCTTTTATTAGTTGTTATGATCCATTAGCAAATAATTTCATGGAGGCCAAAATTTTTGATTTTATGTCCTATAACCAGCGATTTTTAGCTATTTTTAGTTGTTTCGACCTATTGGCAAATAATACGACTATGGCTAATGTTCACAATTTTATAAGCTATAATGTATAATTTTTTTCATTTTTAGTCATTCGACCCGTTAGCAAATAATTTTGTGGATGTTAAAATTTATGATTTTATGATTTTATGAGCTATAACCCACGATTTTTTGCCATTTTAAGACATTTCGACCCATTGGCAAAGAATTTTATGGAGGCCAATATTTCTAATTTTATGAGCATAACTCATGACTTTGTGCCAGTTTTAGTCGTTTCGACCATTTGACAAATAATTTCACTGAGTCTAATATTCACAATTTTATTATCTATGACACATAACTATTTTTTGCCATTTTTAGTATTTCGAATCATTGGAAAATAATTTCGTGGATGCTAAATGATAATCACATTTTTCTTACAGTTTTATACCCTTATTATATATTTTAATTAAATAACAATATCACTAATAATATGTTTTATCTTAATTTACAGGGTTAATGAATAAAAGCCCTCAAATATCTCATCTCTCAATTTATTTGAAGCCCAAGAAGCCAAGCCCACAAAGAAAATCGGCAAAGAAAAAAATCGAGCAAGGCATCGATGCCCCCATCGATGCTGTCATAGATGTGCAGTGTGATATGTTGTAAAGCTGATTTTTATGGGATTTATACTAGTTTAATTGTTAGGGTCGATTGTAATGCTCTATAAATAGTGGTAGAGAATGAAAGTTTAAGGGGTGGAAAAATTTTGCAACTCCATTTGGAGAGGAGGGTTACTCTTGATTGAGAAGACCTTCCAAATTTATAATTTTATTACAATCAATAAACAAAATTTTCACTTCTTCATATTTTTTTTCTTTTTTCTCTTAATTGTGGATGAAGATGAGTATGGAGATGGAGATTTACCTTCAAGTGGCTAGAACCCTCTTGAAATGTAAGTTTTCCTTTTTCTTTTATTTCTTTTATTTTATTTTATTTTTTAGTAGATTAGATTTATTTTCTTGCATAGTAGAATAGATTTCCTTTCATGTCTTGTATTACTTTCTTAGTATAAATTTACTTTCTTGCATAATCTAGATTTTCGTTTATTTTTGTAATTAGTTTAGTTTTTATTTTCATGTTCATAATTTAGATTTTTATTTATTTGTTCTTCTTTTATTTTTATAATTAGTTTTTATTTTTATGTTCATAGTTAGATTTTTATTTATTTGTTCTTCTTTTATTTTTGTAATTAGTTTTTATTTTTCTTTCTTTCCTAGTTTAGATTTTACTTTTATTTGTCAATGTGGAACTAAAATCTTGTAGGAATTATAGAGTTGTATGAAATTAGTTAAGTTTCATTTATAATTTGTGAATTATTCTCTTATGCTAAAATGATCATGTTAGGATAATAAACTAGAGAACTAGAAGAAGAATTTGATAATCTACGCTTTTCTTAAGTGGTTTGATAGGTTACACTTATGAATTCGGAATTAATCTCTAGTTGATTGTTCTTTTCATGAACATAAATTTTACTTGAAAGATAATTTGATAGATTACACTTTTCTTAAGTGGTTTGATCGTCTATACTTAATAAATCGAAGGAAAAATTTGATAAAAGAAAAAGAGACTAGTTCATAATTACTAAGTGAAATAGACTAGTGGTTTCAATTTTAGATTCCTCATATCTATAATTGAATTCCTAATCTTTATTTCTTGATTTTCCTCTTTTCTTGATTTTCCTTTATTTGCTTCTTGATTTTATTTTCCTCGAATTTATTTATTTTTCTTTCTTCCCTCTTGATCTAGTCTTGTTTTATTTGCACATAATTACACTTTCACCACAAATCTCCAAAACCAAAACAGACTTATCACTCCACTCACAATTGTCCGCACACATTTTATGAATCAAGTCTCGATAAATCTCGTAAAAACACCTTTCCTCGTGGGATCGATATCTTTTTATACTATAACTTGTTAGTTGTGTGCTTGCGACTACTTTTACCACAACACTAAAACTCATGATTTCATGAGCTAGTACCCACAATTTTCAGCCATTTTTTCTCGTTTTGACCATTTGGAAAATAATTTAACAGAGGCATAAATTCATAATTTCATGAGCTATAACACACGATTTTTGGCCATTTCAGTTATTTTGATCCATTGGCAAATAATTTCACAAAGTGCAAAATTCATGATTTCTTGAGCTATAACACATGATTTTTAGCCATTTTTAATTACGTTTACTTATTGACAAATAATTTCACAGATGATAAAATTCACGATTTCATAAGCTATATCCCACAAAGGCCAATACCCACTATTTTATGATCTCTAACGCATGATTTTTGGCTATATTTAGCCATTGGCCCATTGACAAATAATTTCGTGTATGCTAAAATTCACGATTTCTTGAGCTATAATGCATAATTTTTGACTTTTTTAGTCATTTCAACCTATTGACAAATAATTTTATGGAGACCAAAATTCACGATTTTCTGAGCTATAATCCATGATTTTTGGCCATTTTTAGTTATTTTGACCCACTAGTAAATAATTTCACGGAGGCCAATATTCACGATTTCATAAGCTATAACGCACAATTTTTATCCATTTTTAATCATTTGACCCACTGGCAAATAATTCATAGAAGCTAAAAATTCATGATTTTATGAGCTATAACCCATAATGTTTGGTTAATTTTAGTTGTTTCGACCCATTGGCATAACACATAATTTCTGATAATTTTTGGCCAATTTCCACGATTTCATGAGCTATATAACACGTAATTTCTGGCAATTTTTAGTTGTTTCGATCCATTGTTAAATAATTTTGCGTAGGATAAAATTCACGATTTCATAAGCTATAAGACATGATTTTTGACTGGATAAAATTCACAATTTCATGATCTATTATAATCCATAATTTTTAGCAATTTTAAATTGTTTCGACCCATTGACAAATAATTTTATGGAGACCAAAATTCACGATTTTCGAGCTATAATCCATGATTTTTGGCCATTTTAGTTATTTTGACCCACTAGTAAATAATTTCACGGAGGCCAATATTCACGATTTCATAAGCTATAACGCACAATTTTTATCCATTTTAATCATTTTGACCCATCGGCAAATAATTCATAGAAGCTAAAAATTCATGATTTTATGAGCTATAACCCATAATGTTTGGTTAATTTTAGTTGTTTCGACCCATTGGCATAACACATAATTTCTGATAATTTTTGGCCAATTTCCACGATTTCATGAGCTATATAACACGTAATTTCTGGCAATTTTTAGTTGTTTCGATCCATTGTTAAATAATTTTGCGTAGGATAAAATTCACGATTTCATAAGCTATAAGACATGATTTTTGACTGGATAAAATTCACAATTTCATGATCTATTATAATCCATAATTTTTAGCAATTTTAAATTCTTTCGATCCACTGGCAAATAATTTCATGGAGGCCAAAATGCATGACTTTAAAACCTATAACCCATGACTTTGGACCCATTTTTTCGTTTCAACCCTTTGGTAAATAATTATATAGAGGCCAATGTTCACGATTTCATGATCTGTAACGCATGATTTTTTTATCATTTTTAATCATTTTGACCCATTGGCAAATAACTTCGTGAATGCTAAAATTTAAGATTTCATGAGCTACAACTTAAAATTTTTAGCCATCACTACTCGCTTGGACCTATTAGCAAATAATTTCATGGAGGCTAAAATTCATGATTTCATGAGCCATAACACACGATATCATGAGCTATAACACAATTTTTTTGCCATTTTAGTCATTTCAACCCATTGGCAAATAATTACACGCTAGGCAAAATTCACAATTTTATGAGCTATATCCAACGATTTTTAGCTATTTTTAATCATTTCAACCCATTGGCAAATAATTTTAGGGAGGCCAATATTCACGATTTCATGAGCTACAATGCACGATTTTTGGCCATTTCTAGTTATTGCAATCAATTGGTAAATAATTTTGTAGATGCTAAAATTTAAGATTTCATGAGCTATTACCCATGATTTTTTTTTTCATTTTTAGATATTTCGAGCTATTGGCAAATCATTACTTAGAGGCAAAAATTCATGATTTCATGTGCTATAATCCCTGACTTTGGGCCAATTTTAGTCTTTTTAACCACTTGGCAAATTATTTCATGGAGGTTAATATTCACAATTTCATGATCTATAATGCATGATTTATTTTTCATTTTTAGTCATTTCGTTTCTTGGCAAATAATTTCATGGATGCTAAAATGCATAATTTCATGAGCTATAACTCATAAAATTTAGTCATTTTACTCATTTTGACCTATTGGCAAATAATTTAACTGAGGCTAAAATTCATGATTTCATGCGGTATAAGATATTATTTTGAGCTATTTTAGTCATTATGATCCATTGGCCAATAATTTTGAGGAGGACAAAATTCATGATTTCATGAGCTATAACACATAAGTTTTAGATATTTTTAATTATTTTGAACAAATGGCAAATAATTTCATGGAGGTCTAAATTCATTATTTCATGAGCTATATATCCCATGACTTTGGGCCAATTTTAGTCATTTTAATCCTTTGGCAAATAATTTCACGAAGGACAATATTCACAATTTCATGATTATAACTCACGATTTTTGGCTATTTTTAGTCATTTTTGACACATTGGCAAATAATTTTGTGGATTCTAAAATTCACAATTTCATGAGCTACATCTCACAAAGGCCAATAGTCACTATTTAATGATCTATAACGCAGGAGTTTTCGCCATTTTAGCTATTTTGACCCATTAACAAATTATTTCATGTATACTAAAATTCACGATTTCATGAGCTATAATGTATAATTTTTTGGCTTTTTAGTCACTTTGACCTATTGGCAAATAATTTTATGAAGACCAACATTCATAATTTTATGAGCTATAACCCATAATATTTGGCTAATTTTAGTTGTTTCGACCCATTGTTAAATAATTTTATGAAGACCAACATTCATAATTTTATAAGCTATAACCCATGATTTTTTTTTCATTTTTAGTCATTTTTGACTCATTGGCAAATAATTCATAGATGCTAAAATTCATAATTTTATAAGCTATAACCCATAATATTTGGCTAATTTTAGTTGTTTCGACCCATTGACAAATAACACATAATTTTTTGGCTAATTTGTATGATTTTATGAGCTATAACACATAATTTTTGTAATTTTTAGTTTTTCGACCCATTGTTAAATAATTTTATGGAGGATAAAATTCATGATTTCGTGAGCTATAACATATAATTTTTGATTGGATAAAATTCATAATTTTATGATCTATAACCTATAATTTTTAGCAATTTTAAATTCTTTTCGACCTCTTGGTAAATAATTTCATGGAGGCTAATTTTCACAATTTCATGATCTGTAACACACAATATTTTTTTTATTATTTTTAGTTATTTCAACCCATTCACAAATAATTTCATGTATGTTAAAATTCATGACTTTATCAGCTATAATCCATAATTTTTAGTAATTTTTACTCCTTTTGACCCATTGGCAAGTAATTTAACAGTGGCCAAAATTCACGATTTATGAGTTATAAGTTATGGTTTTGCGGAGGGCAAAATTCACAATTTCATGAGCTATAACAGACAATATTTAGCCATTTTAATTATTTCGACCTATTAGCAAATAATTTCATAGAGGACAAGATTCACGATTTTATGAGTTATAACTCACAAACTTTAGCGATTTTTAGTCATAGCAATCCACTAGGAAATATTTTGACGGAGGCCAATATACTCAATTTCATGAGCTATGATGCAGGATTTTGGGCCATTTTTAGTCATTTAAACCTACTGGCAAATAATTTCATGGATGTAAAAATTCATTATTTCATGAGCTATAACCCATAATTTTTGGTTGTTTTTAATCATTTTGACCTATTGGTAAATTATTTCACGGAGGTCAAAATTTATGTATTTATAAGTTATAACACACAATTTTGTCTATTTTTTGCCATTTCGACCAATTGGTAAATAGTTTCACGGAGGTAAAAATTTATAATTTTATGAGCTATAATATTTGATTTTTGGTCATTTTTAATCATTTTGAGCCATTGGAAAATAATTTCATGGAGGCTAAAATTCATAATTTCATGAGCTGTAACCCACGAATTTTAGCCATTTTTGGTTATTTTGACTCATTGGCAAATAATTTCATGCAGGCCAATATTTAATCTACTGGTAAATAATTTAATGGAGGCTGATATTCATAATTTCATAAGTTATAACACAATTTTTTAGCCATTTTTGGTCAATCAAACCATTGGCAAATAATTCATGGATGCTAAAATTCATGATTACATGAGCTGTAACCCATAATTTTTGGCCAATCATTTTGACCCTTTGATAAATAATTTCATGGAGGCCAAATTTCATGATTCGTGAGCTATAACACATGATTTTTAGCCATTTTTAGTTAGTTCTACCCATTCTTAAATAATTTTGTGGACGACAAAATTTAGTATTTCATGAGCTGTGACACACATTTTTTGGTTTTTTTTGTCGTTTCGATTGATTGACAAATAATTTTAGTGGAGGCTAAAATTCATAATTTCATTGATTATAACGCACTATTTTTGGCCACATTTAGTCATTTTGACCCATTATAATTTCATAGATTCTGGAATAAATCATTTCGTGAGCTTTAACCCACGACTTTGGGGCAATTTTAGATATTTCGACCCATTGACAAATAATTTCACGGAGACCAATATTCATGATTTCATATTCTATAACGCGTGATATTTTGTTATTTTTATTGGCAAGTAATTTTGGGAACGCTAAAAATTATGATTTTATGAGCTACAACCCATAATTTTTAGCCATTTTTACTCATTTCTACGCTTTGGTATATAATTTTATGGAGTTGATTCACGGATGCCAAAATTCACATTTCATTACCTATAATCCATGATATTTTGTCATTTTTAGATATTTCGACCTATTGGCAAATAATTTTGCAGAGGCAACAATCCACGATTTCATGAACTATAACACACGATTTTAGGCTTTTTTCAACAAATTTTAGTGGAGGTCAAAATTTGTGATTTCATTAGTTATAATGTATGATTTTAGGCCATTTTTAATCATTTCGACCATTATAATTTTGTGGATTTAAAAATTCATCATTTCATGAGCTATAACGACTTTGGGCCTATTTTAGTCATTTTGACTATTTGGCAAATAATTTCATGGAGGCTAATATTCACGATTTAATGATCTATGATGGATGATTTTTGGATATTTTAAGTCATTTCAACCCATTGGTAAATAACTTTATGGATACTAAAATTCATGATTTCATGAGCTATAACCCATAACTTTTTACCATTTTTAGTTATTTTGACCCATTAAAAAAATAATTTCTTGGAGGCTAGAATTTACAATTTCATGAGCTGTAACACACGATTTTTGACCATTTTTAAATATTTTTAATAAATTAACAAATAATTTCACATATTCTAAAATTCATTAGTTCATGAGCTATAAACCGCGACATTGGGCTAATTTTAGTTGTTTCGACCATTTGGCAGACAATTTTATGGAGGCTAGTATTCACAATTTCATGATCTATAACGAATAATTTTTTTGCCATTTTTAGTTATTTTGACGATGCTGAAATTCATGATTTCATGAGCTATAAACTACACTCTTTAGCCATTTTTACTCTTATTGACCCATTGGCCACTAATTTGACGGAGTCCAACTTTATGATTTAATGACCTATAACAGATGATTTTTGACCATTTTTAGTCGTTCGATCCATTAGCAAATAATTTCGCAGATGCTCAAATTCACGATTTCATTAGCTAAAATCCATGACTTTTTGCCATTTTTAGACATCTTGACCCATTGATAAATAATTTTGCGAAGAAAAAATTATGATTTATAATCTATAACACATGATTTTTGTCTTTTTAATCATTTCAACCAATTAGAAAATAATTTTAGTGGAAACCAAAATTCATGATTTTAGTTATAACGTATGATTTTTGTCTGTTTTTAGTCATTTCAGCCCATTATAATTTCAGGATTCAAAATTTATCATTTCATGAGCTATAACCAATGACTTTGGACCAATTTTAGTCATTAACTATTTGGCAAATATTTTACGGAGGCCAATATTCAGGATTTTATGATCTTTAACGCATGATTTTTTATAATTTTTAGTTATTTCGACCTATTGGCAAATAATTTCGTGAATGCTAAAATTCATGATGTCATGAGCTATAACCCATAATGTTATGCTAATTTTACTCATTTCGGCCCATTCACAAATAATTTAACCGGAGGCCAAATTCCACGATTTCTTGAGCTATAACCCATGATTTCTGACCATTTTTAGTCATTTCGACCCTTTGGATAATAATTTTATGGATGTTAAAATTCATAATGTCATGTGCACTAACCCATAATTTTTGGCCATTTTTGTCGTTTTGACCCATTGTAAAGTAATTTTTGGAGGTCAAAATTCACGATTTCATGAGCTATAACACATGACTTTTAGACATTTTTAATCATTTTGACCAATTGGCAAATAATTTTTCATATTTGAAAATCCATATATCATTTTGTGAGGACTTTGGGCCAATTTAGTCATTATGACTCTTTTGGCAAATAATTTCATGAAGGTAAATATTCACGATTTCATGATCTATAAGTCATGATTTTTGGCCATTTTTAGTCATTTCGATCCATTGGCAAATAATTTTATAGATGCTAAAATTCATGATTTCATGAGCTATAACTTATAATTTTTGGCCATTTTTAGTCAATTCGACTCATTTACAAATAATTTTACGGAAATCATAATTCTCGATTTCGTGAGCTATAACACATGGTTTTTGGCCATTTTTACTTGTTTGGACCGATAGGCAAATAATTTTATGGAGGCCAAAATTCATGATTTCGTGAACTACAACACATGATTTTTAGCTATTTTTAATCATTTCAACCCATTAGCATATAACTTCATGGAGGCGAAATTCACGATTTCATGAGCTATAACCAACGTTTTTTAGCCATTTTAAATCATTTCAATCCATTGACAAATAATTTTATGGAGGCTAATATTCACGATTTTATAAGCTATAATACACGATTTTTAGCTATTTCTAGTCATTTTGACTCATTGGCAAATAATTTTATGGATGCTAAAATTCATAATTTCATGAGCTATATAACCCATGGTTTTTGGCTATTTTTAATCATTTCGGCCCACATTCAAATAATTTAATGGAGGATAATATTCATGATTTTATGAGTTATAATCCATAATGTTTAGCTAATTCTAATCATTTCAATTCGTTTACAAATAATTTCACGGATGTAGACGGTCAAAATGTATTTTTACTTAGGCCGATGATTAGCTTGGATCTAAGAAGTGAACGCACATGGGCTAAACACTTCGAATGGGCCCAAAGTCAAGCCCACAATAAGCTATAGCAAAGGTCACCCAATGACCAAAGCAAACCTCGCCAAACAACCCATGTCGACGTGACTCGACCAAGTCAGATACGAGTCGACCCCACACGCCTCAAAACAACTCGAAAGGTGTCATTAGTTAGCCAAGCATAGAGTCGAATTTTGTGCCAAATTCGAACTCATAGGCGAAGCTCGCTAACTAATGAACTCCGTCCACTTAGACCAAGTCGTCCACTTCCGAAGAAGGCGCACCCATATTCGAAGTGACCATCACCCGCACTCGCAGCGACCTTCGCCCACATCTTCAGCAAACTTCGCCAGGCCCGGAAAGTTCGCCTAATAGCCCTTTCAGAGCTATTTTTAGGGAATAATTGCCCACACTATCTCCTATTTTTATGGCCACTTAATCCACAGTTAAGGGGCCATTAACTCTCTTTTAGCCTATAAAAGGAGGGGAGATCACTCATTTTAAAGCATCTAAGAGATAGCATCTAAGATAATCAGATCTATCCAAGAAGACTGAGTTATCTTCTAAAAAGATCAAGAGATCAACCCACACGCATCGCACTTGCGAGCTCATTGAGGAATATTGTTGAGAGAAGACTAAGCTAGCTTCCAAACAATTCGACCATCATCAATCAGCAAAAGACCCATCGTCTTAATCGGTTCACCATCGGAGTACAAGATTTACGCTCCACAGGCACACAGAAAAGAACCCTAGGAAAAAATAAATTTTTTCTTCGTTTTAATTGTAAT
Source organism: Asparagus setaceus (assembly GCA_012295165.1). Taxonomy (NCBI): domain Eukaryota; kingdom Viridiplantae; phylum Streptophyta; class Magnoliopsida; order Asparagales; family Asparagaceae; genus Asparagus; species Asparagus setaceus. Next base: position 68,593,924 of record CM022702.1, read on the forward strand.
TCTTTTATTGTAATCTACGTTAATTGCAATATACAAAGAACCCGAAACAATGGAGACCAAAATTCACGATTTCATGAGCTATAACACACAATTTTTTGGCCATTTTTAGTTGTTTCCACCCATTGGCAGATAATTTTAGAAAGACCAAAATTTATAATTTTATAAGCTATTAGACACATTTTTTAGCATTTTTTAAATTATTTGCCAATGAATTTTGACCCATTGGCAAATAATTTCATGGCGGCTTAAATTCACAATTTTATGAGCTATAACACATGTTTTTTTGTTATTTTCAGTAGTTTCAACCTACTAGCAAATAATTTTACGGAGGCTAATACTCATGATTTCATGAGCTAAGCACAAATTTTGGTCATTTTTAATCGTTTCAACCCATTAGTGATTAATTTCATGGCAGCCAAGATTCACGATTTCATTAGCTATAACAGATATTATTTAGCCATTTTCAGTCGTTTCGACCCACTGACAAATCATTTCATGGAGGCTAATATTAACAATTTATAAGGACATAAAGTAACAAATTAACAATCACATGCTGTAAGATGTAAGGTTTTTTTTTCTTAGAAACCTTTTAAAAATAGGGTCCTTATGTTAAAACTATCTTTGATTTTTAATTTATACATAAACCACCTTTAAAGTGGGTTTGTACTATAATTAATCATCTCTCATCAAAATTTTAATAGAAAATCCAAAATACCCTTTAAAACTCACATTTTAAGGCACATGACTTATTTTGTTAATATTTAGGTCAAGTTGGAATACAAATCACGTATCTTGAACGTAAAATTTTGGAGGTCGTTTTTTATTTTGAGTGAAAATTTGACTGAGAGATTGCAATATAAATCCACTTTAAATATTATTTATGTATAAATTGAAAATGCTTTATGCATAATAGTCATATTCTTAAGGTGATTTGTTGGGAAAATAAATCCCTAAAGATGTGTGTATTCTAAAATAATCACAATGTAATCATTTACAAATTGATAAATTATATTTTTACTGTAAATCATAGGCGGAATCACATTGAGCAGAGTGGGGTCACTTGACCCCACTTTGCTCAAAAAATACTATGAACACATAGTAAACACCCACAAATCAGAAAATTTTATCACACACTAATGGGCGTGTGATCCCACTTCAAAACCGACGAGACCCATATCCCACTCGGCCAAGATCAATTAGAAACTCCAAAAGACCCAATAGCTCCTACTTATCTAATAATGCACCAATTAGACTAATAATTCCACTAAAACCCCAATTGGACCCACTCTTGTGTCCAACCGTCTCCACCAAACTTAAAAAGTCTCTTGCAAACTAGTTGGCATCAATATGGATAATCTTTTACTTTTCCGGCTTTGCTATTTTTTTTTTTCAATTCTCTACCTCCTCCGCCCTTTAATATCTTCAACTTTGTCATAACTTGTTTGCCTCCTTGCAACCCTAACTTCTCCTCATCCGCTTTGTAAGACCCCCTTCCGATTGCTCCTTGCCTTGCCCTTGTGTTGAGTTATTGTTTTTTTTATAAATATATATAATTTAGGATTTTTGGGGATTTTGGTCGTGATTACAATAGCTGTGGAGAGAGATTTTTCTTCAATGAAGTTGATAAAAAGCAAGTTATTGAATAAACTGAGTGATGATTGGCTCAATAATTTCTTATAGATATATATTGAAAAAGATGTATTTAATATTATTACTAATGATACGATTACCTACTTTTTAAAAAAATATAAAATATCATCAGAAGCAATTATAATTTTTTAATTATTAATATAATCATATAGTCACCACTTCTCAAAAATATTTAATCCACCACTGCAGTTAATATTGTCAAAACTTTATCTTAAGACCGATCCAGACGGACCAACACGGGATCCGATATGAAGAGTTGAAACTTCAATTGTTGGATTTTATTATTAATCATTCACTAATTTTAGTCCATGAGTTGATTGAAGCCATGCTATAGGATCAGAGCACCAAAAAATACAAGTTGATTGAAGCCATGCGATAGGATCAGAGCACCAAAAAATACAATCTGTGACACTCACTTATGACGTGGCCCACATGTCTTGCCCATTAACTGAAATTACATAAAACTCCTCAAAGTAAAGTGAATATTACACAGAATTTAATGGTCGAACGAGCAAAATTTACCCGCGTGATGTAGCGGCATTACTGGGAAACAACAACAAAAAATAGTTTAAATATTTAATTTAAAATACACCGTATTTGACCACTTGGAACAAATATGTAGTGATTAATAGAAAAACATAATGATTTATCTATATACGGAGCTGGTGAAATTCAAAATAGATTTAAAAATAATTTGACCGAAAGTATTTCATGTGTAATAGTAATTTTAGAAGTGGGTGAGTTTAAAATAAACAGGTAAAAAATAATAAAGAAAGAAAGAAAGAAAAAAAAAAGAAAAAAGAGGTGGGTCTACATGCTAAAAATCAATATCTATATGGTTACTATGATAAAACCTTAAAATAGTCTAAGCATTTGATTCAAAAATACATTGTACTCCTAATTATTTAGAACAAAAATATATAAAGTTATAATAAAATATATAAATTCACAATGTATACCAAGTGTTGATGTATTAAATCACAGTCACTAATCTTTTTTAGGTTTGGTTCTTAAAAGAGTGTGGAGTCTGCCTTCTCTTCTTATATCCGGTGATGACGCCTGCGGAAGAAGCGGAGTTGGGATCTCCGATGGTCCCTCCGACGGTCAAGTTAGTAATGGAGAGAGAAAATTAATGGAGCAAGAATCCACTGAGAAAAAATCACTTACTTGCTTCATAGAACAGTTCTCCATTTATACCTAGGATTTTGGGGGTATATTCGTCTTTCCATTCGATGAAAGACAGCGGGTGAGACAGCCTTCTTCTCCACGTGTCGATTAATGACTGGGTGTGTATTTTCATTGTCGGCCACGGTGGCTGCCTTTACAGGTGTCGAGCTGTGGGTGGACCTAAGGGTTGGTGTTATTCATTCATTATTAATGAGATAGGACTGGCGACGTCCGCAGCTGTATTAGTCCGAGATACCTTAAATACTGTGAGAGATGGAGGAGTTATGGGGTTGAGAGTGTATTTAATGCGATATTGACATATTATCGAGATCAGATTTTACGTAACCGTAGTTTAGGTAGAGTGAGCCACGTAGGACGAGAAAGGGGGGAGTCGAGACTGAAGGGCCGACTCGCACATCTTCTCGGGTCGCCTATGAGGGTAGTCAGTTGGAGGGATGACTAGTACCGCCTTTCGCGTCGTCCAAGGGTACGGGTATCTGAAAGGGACGGCTAACACTATCTCTCGTGTTGTCCGAAGGGACAAATGACCGAAAAAGTGACTCTATGGCGAATAACTGGTTGAAGGGACGACCAGTACCGCCTTTCGCGTCGTCCAAGGAGAAAAACTGGTGGGAGGTCGGCCAACACCATCCCTCGTCATCTGGGAGGGTGGTCGTCCGGTACGGTTGAGCTCGAATGAAAAGTGCAAGATGTCCACTGGACTTGTTATGGAGATCAGCGTCGTCCTAAGTCAACGGACGAAAGTATTCGAAATGATTAACGCTCAACATTTTTCCTCTTTAACTACTAATTAGTGGTTATGACCATAACACCAAGCTACTAAAATATAAAATGGGTTTAAGATTAGTTCAAAGGAGTATTTTGGGTCTTGGAGTGAAATTGGAAGTATGATGACTTTAAAAATAAATGAAGGTCAGAGTTCGGGCATATAGGCAAAAGATCCATTTTAGGAAGTGAGTGAATTTAAAAGTAAATAGGGGTACAATTTGAATTTATACATGATTAGCATGAAAAATGTTTTATATATATATATATATATATATATATATATATATATATATATATATATATATATATATATATATATATATAGTAAATTCTATAAACTTAAGTGGATAGGAGCACTTGTCCACCAAACTTTTTATCCCTTCATTATGCTTTGAGATTTATGCTACACATCAATATTATCTTTGAGATTTGTGCCTTCATTTGTATCACATGCTAGCACAAATCTTAATGCAAAATTAATGGATAAAAAGTTGGTGGACAAAGAGCTCATATATATATATATATATATATATATATATATATATATATATATATATATATATATATATATATATATATATATATATATATATATATATATATAAATGGTTTACAAATATATCATTATGCCCAGTCACTTATGATAAAAAAAATGTAGATTAAAGCAAGATATAACAACTTATCTCAGATAAGAAACTGCTAGAATACAATGGGAGATTAGAAATAATTCAGTAGAGTATTTTGGGTCTAAGAGTGATTTTTGAAGTAGGTAGATTTAAAATAAATGGGGTAAAACTTTTGGTTTATAAGAAAAATCTTTTTAGAAGTAGATGGATTTAAAATAAATGATGGTAAAACTTAGGGCTTATCTGAAAAACCTATTTGCAGTTCATGGTGTTGCTACGTTGTAACCTAAACATAATGCTTTAAGTATTTTATTTAATACATCACATACCTAATCACCTAGAAAAGAAATATAGCAAGTTAAAGTGAAATATAACAACTTAAACCATATGTCAAACTGTTGGAACACAAAGTGAGTTTGAAAATAATTTTTTTGTAGTTTAAGTCTAAGAGTGACTTTAGAAGTGAGTTTAAAATAAATAGAGCTTATAAACTTTGGGTTTATAGATTAAAGCCCTTTTGGAAAGTGGTTGGATTTGAAAAATAATTAAATAAATAAGAAAAGCTTTTGGATTTATATGTAGGAGTTTTGTGTATATACCCCTCAAAAATTCCATATTTGTAAAATCAAACCCTAAATCTTGGTATTTGCAAAATTATCCCTCAATTCTCTCACATTGGCGTTTTGCCCTTCACTTAATAATTTTGGTTTTAAATGGGAAACATTTTATAACTTTATTAGAAATTATTGAAACTTTTAAATTATATAGTTTAAAACCAACGTCGTTAAGATATAGGGATAGAAAAACCAAATGTGACATATTTGGATGGTAATTTTGTAAATACTAAGACTTGAGGGGTAAATTTGCAAATATGGAAGATATGAAGGGTGTATATGTAAAAATCCCTTATAGTAAAATATCTTATCTTGGAACCTACACTATATCTACAATACAAATGCACGGTGCATTTTGTGGTTAATATAAATCTTTGAAATGAGTGGACTTACGTTTAAAATGAGTTATTACATTGGGTATGATAGACAAAAGTTATTTATTAATTGCTTCTTTTAATATAAGCTATTGCCCATTGGGATGTACTGTAACATGAATAATGCCAAGCTACACTACTAACCTCAATAGCTTTATGATTATCACATTTTAATTATAAATTTATACCCTCATTGCCTATTTTATATGAATAAAGATATTACTAATAATTGTTTTTATCTTATTTTGCAGGTTAATAAAGAAATAATGAATAAAAGCCCAAATGACTCAAGTCCTCTGATTTTCTACCAATTTTTAAAGCCCACACATGAAGACAAACGAAGGCCCAAGAAGACCCTAGGATCTAAGAGAAATTCGTGAAGAAAAATCAAGAAAAGACAAATTCGGTTGGAAACCATCGATTAAAACCATAGGTTATTATGGATTGGTTAAGCAGATTTGATCAATGGCTGATTTCTCTTCCTTGGTGGCCAAGTTTGATCCAATGGTTCACATCAACTCCGTTGGGCTATAAATAGAGGGGTAGAGGGAGAGGTTTGAGTGTGAAATATTTTATAAAAACTCTATTTGGAGAGAAGGGTTACTCTTAATTGAGAAGACCTTTCAAAAATTATAACTTTTATTACACAATAAATAAAATTTTTCGCCCCTTCATTTTCCTTTCTCTTCTTCTTGTCCAAGGACCAAAAGGAGGATGAGATAAAGATCAGGAGTTGTAGGTTTCTATTTTATTTCTTTTGCATTTCTTTTTCATTTCTTGTTCATTTATATGCTTTGTAGCTTAGATTTACTTTCATGCAATTTATTTTCTTGCAATGTCTTTAATTCTTGTATTTATTTTCTAGTATAGATTTTTCTTTTCTTTAATTCACTTTGAGGCTAGAACCCTCTAGGGAATTACTCTTTTCTAAGTGTGGAGCTAATATTTGTGGGATCCCTAGAGATTGTTTGAAACTAGCTAACAAATCCAACTTATTCCCATAAGATTGAGATAAGCTAAGTGGATCTACTCTAGATTCCTCATATCTTTAATTAATCCTCCATATTTTACCTTCTTTATTTTCCTCTTATCCTTGCTTTTCATTTGTTTGTTTTTCTTTTAATTTTCTTTCTCCTCTCTTGATTTCTTTTTCTTTTTATTTGCACAAATCACAATCACTCTCCATCTCTCAAACACCTTTTCTTTTATTTTCACTTTACCACTCCATCTTTAAATCTCTCCACTCTCATTTTCTTCCTCGCTTTTATCACACACATTTTCTAATCTCTCCACTCTCATTTTCTTCCTCGTTTTATTGCGCATAATCCACAACCACTTTCTCTTATCTCTCACAAACCACTTTCACCATGTTTTTTTTTATTCTTGAATAATTCCTAATTATCGCGCACATAATCAAACAAAGAACCAAACTTAATTAACTTCCTTCTTCACGTTCCTCGTGGGATCGATAATCTTTTATACTATAACTTGATCAAGATTGTATCCTTGCAACTTAAAGGTAATCCCGTTTTTACCCCATCACTTTAGTATAGAGATAAATATGATTATAATTTATAGTAAAAATAAAGGGCTATTTGGTTATGTGAAAATAGCGGTGCAAATGTTAATACAACAACTATATTTATATTTCAATTAACGAATGTTATTGCATCACAGTTCCAAATTTCGAAGCAATAACCAAGACTAGAAACGAATCGAATCAAATTAAAAACTAAAGTGTTCATATATATAACTACTTAAATTCTTTAAATTCGAATCGAAATTTGTATATCCTTCTTTGACTTTCCAATAATTTGAACACGAATAATTTTGAATATTAAGGCATATTTGATAAACAAATTTTGAACAAAAATTCATTTAAAACTATGTCTGCAAATATGCAAGTTATAACGGATCAAACTTTAAGCAAACCACTTAATAAACAAACAAATCAATATTTAGTTAAATTTTATTCGTTTATATAAAATAAACTACAAAATAGAAGATAACAGGATAGTTAGATGAACATCCTCCAAACTTTACCTATTTTGGTATCTTTACAGTGGTAGCTATTTTTCTAGATTTACAAAAGTTGAGTGCATAATATAATCTCTGGAGCAAGGCTCCTATAAACTTAAGTTGATAGGGAAGAGTGTTCACCAACTTTTATATCTATTGATCTTGCCTTGAGATCCGTAAAATCAAGATGTACACAAATCTCAAAGTAGGCTTTATATTTTTCACGGATCTCAAGGCAACATCAATGAATAGAAAAGTTGATGGATGACTATTCCCTATTAAGTTAAGTTTACAGGAGTCTTGCTCATAATATCTGAAAAACAATAAATTTTGCAACTCATGACTCAACACTCACAGCTGACCAATAAGAATTCGTGGACTGGATAAAAAGGACCACAGAGACCGGGACACGAGAACTACGCAAAGCAAAAAATTAATAATAAAAACAAGCGCCCATGGATTTATGTGCCGCTACAAGATAACTCTGCCACGTGTCACTCCCTTTCCTTGCTCTTTTTAACTCCCTCCTCTTCTCCCCTTTTTCTTCAAGAAAGAAAGTCTCTATCCTTTTTTTTAACAAATAAGTCCCCGGCATTTTTCCATATTTGATGGAGGCAGCTTTTGCAGTTCAACAGGCGAGCTTGGCCAGACCGGAGCTGGTTCCGGTTCGTAGCGGTTGGGAGAACCGTACCGGAAGCAAAGCGGTCCCCGTTTCGGTGAGAAAGCGGCCGGTTTTAGTCGGTCTCAAGGCCGTCCGGTCGGAGATTTCTATAGAGGGGAAAAAGTCGGCAGCGTCGAAAAATTCGGTAAATTTTGTTTCTTTTTGCACTCTTTTTTTGGGAAATGTTTGTAAAAGTAGTTGCAGAGAAGCGTAAAAGCAAGCAATTTGGTTACTGTTTACAACCAAAATAAGAGAAATTTGAATTGCAATGATTTTGATAAACCAAAAGATATTTGTTTGAATTACATGAATTGGGTTTCCATGATTTATTGACATGGAATTATACAAAGTTCTAGATCTGCATAGCGATTTGATTAATTAACTTCATCTATTCAAAACTTCATAGGTTTCATAATGCGGTCATTTTTTTAATTGTTTTTGCGGTAGGGTTAGAAGGTTTTAGGTCCTTTTTGCTGAAAACAGACGGTGAAGAGTTCACTTCTTCGATAATGACATTTGATCTTTTAGTAGATGATTAGGGTTTGTCTTGATTAAGAACTAGAAATAGATGAAATTCACATAAATTATAGCATTGCTTATTTATGAGGGAACGAGTTTTGGTACTCTTCTCTGCATATTAAGCTGGTGCGTTGCTAATATGACACATATCTAGACCCACACAATCCTGGTCATCATGTTATCCAAATTATTGTTGATAGTTTGGATGTTTGTCACGTCAGTGATACACCAGCTTAGTGCAGAAAGGGACAGAGTAAACCAGTTTACTACTCATAATTGGATTGATTCTTAACAATTTTAATATAAATGAACAATTGTGATTTTGCGAAGTTATAACAAGCAATGAATTCCCCTAATCTTACATCTTTTTCAAGTGAATTTTTCCAATTTTCTTGTTACTTACAAGACATCTACTCTTGTTTTCCTTTGTTTCAGACATCTCCAAACCGACTCTTTGTAGGTCTACCCCTAGACTCAGTCTCCGATTGCAACACTATAAACCACACCAAAGCAATCTCAGCCGGTCTAAGAGCCCTCAAGCTCTTGGGTGTCCAAGGAGTAGAACTTCCGATACAATGGTCCATCGCCCAACCAGAGTCCGCTTCCGATTACTGCTGGTCTTCTTATCTCGCCCTCGCTCGCATGGTTCAGGATACTGGCCTTGAGCTTCGCGTTGGACTTCACTTTTATGGCTCCAAGAAGAGCAGACAGGAGTTTTGTCTGCCTAGATGGGTGAAAAGGATTGCGAAGGAGAACCCTGATATACTATTTACTGATAGAGCTGGTCAGCGACATGAGGAGTGCCTTTCGTTCGCTGTTGATGAGTTACCAGTTCTTGATGGGAAGACGCCGATGCAGGTGTTTGAGGAGTTCTTCTTGAGCTTTCAGAGTGAATTCTCTGGTCTCATCGGTTCAACCATTACGGTAAGAAAATGCTACTTGTTTTCATATTTACTCTATTTAGTGTCTGTACATATTTGCACTTTGAAATTGTAGTTTATTGTACACTAATGCCAATATGCAGACAGAAACTTACAGAGATGACTCTTACCACCATAACTATTATCACTTTATTGGATAATGAGTATGGTTAATAGCAGATAGACCCCATCTACTATTGCTAATTGAACTTACTAGCCCTGCAGTTCTATTGTTGCAGATAGACCCCCTGAGTGAAATTTTCTTGACCCTTTTCGGGGGTCTATCTGCAACAGTAGATTTTCTCTCAGGGGCTCTATCTGCAACAATGGAGCTCTTTCATGGAGGCTATCTGCAACAATAGAACTACAAGGGTAGTAAGTTTCTGGTGGTAGTTTAGGGGATCTATCCGCAATTTACCCTAATAAATATTCTAGAACCTAATAAATTATCAATATGCTTAAACAAAGCTAGGTCTTTAGTAATGCCAAAGCTAGTCTTTCGTAATGCAACTTTGTAATATCCAATACCCTCTGTGAAGTCAAGACTTGAGGACCCATTTTTATCATAAAGAGTATAAAAATTATATATTGGCAAAAAGGACCATTTTGGAGGAATTGGAATTGTTTCGTCCTTACATTGCATATGACCGGTGCCAACTCATGCTTGAGTAGGTTTTAGTACTCTCTGTCTCTTGATGGATAAGATTGCCAGATCACAATTTAAATAGGAAGGTCTTATTCAACTCCCTTGGCCTCTAAAGTTGGCATGTTACTACTTTGACAGCTAGGACTTGATTGACTGATTCCAGCTACTTAACTATCACAATTTCTTGATTGAACTGTTGTATTTGATATGCTCTCTTTCTTTTTGGCTTCATTACTATCTTTGATGAAAGAATGGGACTTATCAACCACCATTGATCCACTCCAAATAAAATGAAATGTAAAAGAATAACGCCGTTTCAAACTTTCTACCCCTCTAGTTTTGTTTTTGCAAACAGACCCCCAGTGATTTTTTTTTCATACTTCTTTACCCTCAAGAGTAAAAAAATTCACTCAGGGAGTCTATCTGCACAAATAAAACTAGAGGGTGGTTGGTATGTTCAAAACACATATATTATAGGGGGTCTAACCGCAATTAACCACAAAGAGAATAGAGAAAAAGAAATATATTCTCTAAATGATTTTGCAAAGGAAAAAAAATTAAAGAAAAGGGACTAATTAACCCACTTTATTGTTACAATTTTTTCTAAAAGAATCTGTTATTAATTTTTTTCCCCTTACTCTGATTTTCAGGACATACTAGTAGGCCTTGGACCAGACGGAGAGCTCCGATACCCATCCTATCCACCAACCACCACCACTAGCCATCCCTTCACCGGAGTCGGAGAATTCCAATGCTATGACAAATTCTTGCTCGCCAATCTCAAATCCCATGCCGAGAACTCCGGCAACCCCTGCTGGGGTCTCTCAGGCCCTCACGATGCCCCAAGCTATAACGAATCGCCAAACTCAACCAACTTCTTCAACGACCAAAATGGCTCATGGGACTCGCCCTATGGAAAATTCTTCCTCTCTTGGTATTCCAACCAACTCCTCTCTCATGGTGATCGCCTCCTCTCCATTGCATCGAAAAGTTTTGCAAACTTGCCAATAACCCTCTCTGCGAAAATCCCGCTTCTGCATAATTGGCATAAGACTCGGTCTCGTCCAGCTGAACTCACTGCTGGATACTATAATGGTTATGTCTCGGTTGCAGAGACTTTTGGGAGGAATTCTTGTCAAATGGTTGTATCAGGCATGGATTTGGTCGATAAAGACCAACCAGAAGGATTACAATCAAGCCCAGAGTTGTTACTCGATGAAATTATCGGAGCGTGTAAAAGAAACGGAGTGAGGATTTCTGGGGAGAATTCTCGATTGGTTGGCTGTGATTTTGGTAGAATTAAGGAGAAGTTATCGGTGGTTGATTCGTTTACTTATCAGAGAATGGGGGCGGATTTCTTCTCGCCACAGCATTTCCCTAAGTTTGCAGGGTTTGTGAGGAGTATGAAGGAGATAGAGTTAGGGGTCGATGATTTGGTGAGCGAGGAAGAGACATTGTCGATTGGAATGGAGGGTGCGTCGAGTGGAGATAGAGAGATGCAAGCAGTGTAAGAATTATGATATCTTTATGTGCAAAGGTGCGTATGTATATAATATATTGAGTTGAGGCAACGTTATACTGGAAACAAAGTGAAATTGAATGTTGTAAGAGTGTTATTTCACAGGTCTAATATGCAATCATGTCCTGAATGTATGATGAGAGCTGAAGAAGATAAAACCATAAAACATGTAATGTGATATGCAGTTGATTCATAGAAAAGCTACACTATGCATTGAGATGAGAAAGCGAATAAAGGACACTACAAAAGCACAAGCCATAGATTAATACAGAGATCATTCTTTTGCTTGCAAATAAGTTTGGACTGTGAACGCCTCAAATAATATTGTTTTTGTCACATGATTACATATTTCATGGGCAGCTCAAGGAATCTTTGTATTAAATTAAGCTCATAAAAAAGAACGGCAAAATTTCGCAGCCAGCCGCATGAACTGTCTCCTCTATTCGTCTTTATTGGAAGGCGCCACTTCTTGGATAAGTATCGAAGCATCCAGCAGGGACTCGAGGAACTGAGGAAGAAATGGAAAATCTCCATTATTTTCACCAAAAATATGCGAAAAATGGAATTTACGGGTACTAGAAACTTGAAGAAGCATTAGGTTGAGTGCTACTTTGTCACAAGGGAATCATGTGTTTGAATCAAGACAACCATCAAAGGGAGAAGGGAAAAACAATCATCAAGCATCAAGGTGCAACAAATTGCTTAAAGTGTTTCAGTTGACCGATGAGCTCCTTGGGTATTAATATCCAGCAATACATTCACACGTACATATATAAGAAAAACACAATATGACGAATACATGCAACACAATATAACCAACAAAATGAACAAATTTAAGTGAAGAAAGCAGTCAAGATAAAAATATCGTCACAAAACATGCCAACAAAAGACACAACATAACTTCCCATAAAAGTGCCCACGCTACACGCTACATATGACTCCCACGGTCTTAGGTTCGATTCTACGCTGGGTTATCAGAATTTTTTTTAAAAAAAATGTACATGCTACATAATAGCTAAGAAGTTCAAAACTCAACAGCTGAAATCACCGGAACAAAGTACAAAAGGAAATTGCATTTGTCCAACTACAACTATGCATCACACAATAGATGAAACCAAAAACCAAATATGTAAACTCATGCGGAAATCTTTTAGGGCATATAGTAATACTGTGATAATATATAGAAGCTATAAAATAACAAAGATGCAGAAGTATCCTGCCACATCATCTATCGCATAAAACAACTAAGAATTACAACAGTTACATTCAGCAAAGCAGTGTACATGGAGCCTTTCCCTTCCTCTTTCAAGCCAGATTAAAAAAAACAGTGTTATAAATTAAATTGTACTCAGCTTTCCTAACAAATGCCAAAGCCATATGCTGAACAAACTCAGAAAAGTTATGTACATCAATGAAGAAAATAGTATACAAACGCAACAAGCAACCATGCAAGCAGCTACTACCAGCATGCCAATCCGTGATCGTGATACCTATTCTCCCTGATCTTTATTCAGATGGCTCGGCATCTTAAGATTCCTTGAGGTTTGGCTGCTTTGAAAAGAAAATTAAAACGTTAGACAAAAGTTATACAAGAATGAAATAGCAATTTCTGAAGATGAGCAAAACAAAATCATAAGTTACTAAGGAGGCACCTTAGATTCAAACTAAGGATGCCTCTTGATGAATGGATTGAACTATTCCAATGGATGATCTGCTCCATTCATCATGATTTAAATGTCTCAAAGCATCTATAAAGCAAAAATCAAGATTTTTTATACTCCTAACACATTTTTCATTGTCTCTTTAGTTGTATTATCGTATAACTGTTAATTTTACAATCACTTGATGCATAAGTAACTATAACCCAATATACCTAATTTTTATTTATATACAATCCAAAACATATAGATCGAAATGAACGGATTGGATCAAGTAAATTGATTGCATATAATGTGCATCCTTAGATTGAATCTAAAGATGCGAACTTAGTTTCATATTTCCCTATTTATAATATGTATTATGAATGGATTGTTTAGCTACATGACAACAGAATTATCTCATACTATTAGTGTTATAAAATCTTTAGCTTGTTTAGCCATCAATCAAGTTACTCTTTTATATATGAGAAATTGAAAGTAAAGTCTCTTAATAATTATTATTACTAAAGAATAATATTTTCTTCAGTTTTCTAATTATATTGACTAATTTTTGTAATAATCAAGTGAAAATAATGTACTTAAAATCTTATCTATCAAAATATTGAGCTAAAACGAGTAATAACTAGATTATGGCTCATTTACATCGTTCAAGGTTTAATGAGATGAACTCAAATGTTCTAACTTCAAAATGAGCAGAACATAAAGGGGTCGAACATGAACTAGCCCTATTGGATTTTGAGCCAAATTCAACAAGCTTGCCTCATATGATGTGTGTGTGTGTGTTAGGGGATCTTTTTCATAAACACGCATGATTAAAGGCTACATTTAAGTATAATTTCCTCTAAATACTTCTTTTTCAAAGTATTCTAGCATTATTTAGGACAGGATCAAGAAAACTCTTGTCAAAATATCAGCATTACTATCATCATTATTACTTCAATTGATCACTTCTAACATGGTGGGATTTTTTTGCATGCAAAACATAACTACTTATATCTTATATGAAAGATCACAGCATAATCTGAAGAAATAAGACACACCTTTGCCTTCACTCACAAGCAATTTTGGTGTCAAAAGAACTGAGGCAGATCGCAAATGCCTGGAAAGCTGATATGGGATAGCAAAAGTCCATTGTAAATAAGTCCTTCCCAACCTTTCCAAACTGAAGAATAACCTTATCATGCTCCTGCCCAGTCGTTCCGTTTTCTTCTGAAGCCACCAGCTGGAAATTCTTCACTGACGCAACTGTTACTCTTCCTCTAAAATTCAAACACCAGCACTGTAGCTGCTCATGCCATCTTGGAGCCTTGTTCTTCAACACTAATTTTTCTTCTTTGTGCCCAGAGAGAGCACCCGACATGCTTTCCATGCGAGATGACTTCGATCTGAAAAATGGCATTGATGAAAAGGAATCAAGGCTGTTGATAAGGAACTCAGCTTGGGTAGGTGCTGTCCCTCCAGGTTCAATTGAGGAGGCTGGGATAGAGTCCATAACACACTGCATTCTCCTAGGACCCCTGATAATCACATATGATAGTATAAGAACAAGATCAATCATAATAATCAATTTTATAACCTGTTAGAATTAATATAAAACTATAATCCTCGATCCTCACCATAACTTCGGAGTTTTGGTGTAATGGTTAGAAGGACTTAATTTAAGATGGTATCAGAGCAACCCAAGTTCGAATCCCACCGCCGGCCACGAATTTTAAGCGGATTTTCTAAAAATTGACACCGCTACGTGAGTCCAGGTTTCAGCCCATAAAAAAGGGCGTTCAACCTGTGTGGGCATGTTAGAATTAATTTAAGATAACCTATGTAATACAAGTTGGTGCACAGTTTCGTGCTTCAACATGTTCGGTTAACACGGTGCAGTTTTGCATCCATTCTCACAATCCATAAGAACTGCTGTATTTGGGAAAATTGACTTTAATATCAGAAACACTTCTCATCACGCCATACTAAGCAACAAAAGTATTTAACCAGTGAAACCAAGCTCGTGGAGACTTTTCAATTCACAGATAGCCTTTCTGGGATGACACACTTTATGAAAACTCCCCCTGAATCTTGTAACCCGCTGATTGAATCATGTATCAGTGGGAGTATCAAATGCGGAAACAGGGAGAGGGCAGCTAGTGTGAAGGTTTATGTAGTTTAAACTGTATACATATAGGATATAGCCTATAAGTGATCCCTTCCAACAACCACACAACCAAGATAACCATAATTGGAAAATTGATAATAATGCAATCTGGAATAATGATATAGGTGAACAAAAATAATTAATATGGAGCTGTCACTAGCTAAGGCTTACCAAGAAGTTTATCAGGATCCATTTAATCTTTGCTATTAGATTCATGCCAGATCTTTCTCAGCTGTCAAAGTACTGTTGCGATGTCATATGTGACTATGTAGTTACCCAAGGATCTGGATCACCACTGTCTTTTCCTAAATGAAAATGTTTTAATTTTTAAATAACATAAGTTGGTTTGATCTTTAAAAAAAAGATTCACCGTTTGGCTCAATAAGTTGTCTGACTGAGCCAAATACTCTGACTAAGAAATAAAACAACATTTGGTGCAATATGTACTCCTCCATTAAAATTAAATGATGTTAAGAGAAACAATCTAAGCTTGAAAGCCACATAAATTCCATTAGGTGTTAAAAACACATACCCATTAGCGTGCATGGACATGCACAAACCCAAGAATGTATCAAAATGCACATACGAAAAGTGTTCAGGAAATAACCTTACTAGCCAAAATAAAAATTATACAGATTACTTTTTATTGGTATTCAGGCTTATCATCATGCTTTATCAACATGCAAGGAAGATGTAACTGAGTGCTAATACGCTATTTAGAAAAAGAAATGAAAATAATAAGAGTTAAGACTTCAGATGTCAAGTAGTTATCCTGAGCTTATGTGCAGATCAGCCTAAGCAGACACAAAATTTTTATTTTTATATTTTTTAATTGAGGTGAATCTTTATCTGCTAGATACTCAAAGATTGATGTTCCTCACCTGGCACCTAGGACATTTAACTCATAAGAAATGTGGGCAACTTGGTAGTTCCCAGCTGGAGCTCTCGGGGAGACTTGTTTGGAACTCACTAGACGAGTGGAGCGACTTTTTGTAAACATTGCTCCAGTGTGAGGAGGCTGAGCATCATAGACTGTAAACTTGGTTCCTAAAAAGTTTGACCTGTTCAATCAAAACATGTTAGAATATCATCCAAAAAGATTTCTTAAGGCAACACACAAAGTTAATTCCAGAGACCTCTCTCCACAAAGAAATCAGTTCTTATAAATATATAACATATTTGTGGAGAGTGATTTCGTGGTCAGTTGGCGAACAAAAATGTAATACACAGCTCTTTTTCCTGATCGCTGAAAAATTTATAGATCGATAAAATGCAGAAAGGCCGTCTATTAGGTTTCACAAATTTCCATGTTGTAGTTAGATTTGCTGATAACCCACTAAACCAGATTAGTCAGTCAGATTTAAGGATAATCCATTACACTTAACATTAATTCTGCAGATAATTCCCCAAAAGGGCCAAAACTGAATTAAAGGTGGATTATCTGCAGAATCTAATAGGCTGAAGGTTTTGCTACAAAAACTGAAAGAGGGGCTTTCTGCAATTTGTGTGTTATAGACTTACAAGCTTTTACTTGCTACCTACTCCATAGTTTAGAAACCAAAGGTTTATCAAAATATTAAATGTCTTCCCATCAATATCTGAACTGTCTTTTTTTATCACAAGTCACAACTATTAAAATGTCCAACAAATATGGTAGGCTTATCAAATAAATAAATGTCTTCCCATGAATACGTGTCATTTCCTTATTAACAAGTATTCAAATGTCCAATAGGTACATTCACATTCACTATACAAATAAGAAGGGTACTATTAACTTTCATTCCATGTATTTGCAACAAATCTTACGCCTCGTTTGGTACGCGGGAATAGAGTCAAGTGAGAATAGAATGAATGTAGGAATAGAATGGAATTGATGTGGGAATGGAATGCTCATTCCCATTCTCATGTTTGGGTGTGATTAGAGAATTAAGTGGGAATATCTTTAAGAAGGGTATATGCGGAATTTATTTTATTATTTTCATTCTCACTTAAGTGAGAATATCAATTCCTTGATAACTCATTTGGAATGACAATTCCCACATTAAGTGGGAATTGATGAGAAGTGGGAATGTCATTTCTAGCATCAAAAAACACATCATGTTTGGTAAGCATGAATGAGAAGTTAGAATTGCATTCCATTTCCACTCATTCCCGCATACCAAACGAGGCATTAAGAGTACTAGAATTCAGATACTAGGCATATAACATGCTCTCAATAAGCAAACCAGATTAGCTGCATTTCATAAATCCTAAAACATCCCACTGAAACAAGTATAGTTATGCACCTAGGTATAGTCTTTATGTGTTAAATATTATTGTCATCCACTTATTAGTTTTTCATATTTTCCAGAGATTGAGCAATTGATACCAAAGTGCGAGAATTTGAAACTAGAATAAAAAATGTTTTGTCCGCTAGAAGAAATCACAAAACTTGAAGGAAACTCATGGTTTTGCTACAAATCTCAAGATTTACATGCTTATGTGATTTCAGTATATTTCACCTTGATAATTCTTACTTTTCAGAAATCTAGTAAATCCTCTCCTACAATAGGCAGCCATACCATAACACACGTCACATGACCAAAAAAAAGAAGTTTCTGTGTGCTGTGACAAATCACAATGAAAGCATATTTAAAGTATACCTCAACTTTCCAATATAGGTACCACTTCCCTTTGACATGTCATCTGCATTTAGTGAGATAAGATAGTCTGTACAGGTAGTTCTTCGGCATTTGCGAGCAGCCAGGAGAAATTTGCCATTATCAGTCAGGGCTGCAAGGTTACAGTAAAAGATGAAAAAGAATTATCAGATTACCAACTTTGGTAATAAGTTAAAAGGAAATTATGTAGATATGGTAGAAGATTAAATAGAGGATTGGACGAAGATGAGGACTACATTACTTATGTAATCCCATCACACCAAGTACACTATGGTGATTTAATACACTTCACCCGCAAACAGATATCATTATGATACCATTGAATTGTTATATGTTGTTATGGAGGCTGAAGTAAATGAAGAAAGGTTCTGAAATATATTTAGTAGAAGTTGCATGAAAAATACAAGACCAGGTATCAAGAGAGGAACTCGTTTAGCAATTAATAAAAGGTAAAATATGCAACATAAGTTATAGCACATGATGAGAATAGCAGTAAAAGAAGCACACTCAGATGCTAATAACAAAATGATTGTGATGATAACTTTTGAAATAAAAGCCATAGCCCGATCCTGAACTTGGGACCTTCCATAATCCAATTTTACCACGTAGCAATCAAATAGCGGTGTTATGAAGATAGTTTTACTATGACCTTTGAATGCGCCGAGAACATATAAAATACATTAAATATCTACTCAACCATAAAAGGAAGAAAATTGAAGAAGTAATTGAAAGGGCAATGAAATACTAAAGGCAAGAAGCCACTATAACATATCGAGGTAGAAACTATTTTCCCTATAGAAGAAGATTCAGGAAGGCCTATTAACTCTTTCTGGAGCAGCTGAACAGTTCATCCTTGTTGTTTTACCATACATTATTTCCTCACACAGTCCTTTCTGTTATACCATACATGCATTGCAACAATTTAAGCTGCTATCTCATCCTGCTTGCATGAACCTTCTTTGTCACAACATTTTGGAAATACACTCTTAACGAAAAGGTCATGTAGGTTACAACATATTCATCCTTAATTTAAACTATTTTACAAACAATCATGTTACCTTGCACACCTTTGTTCACCAATATCTTAACCTCTACAAAATCACAACCATGTAATTCATGGATTAACTGTTTTCCCTTCACATGTCAATGTATTCATTGGATTTGTAACATCCTAGAAGCACATTTGTTATTCATCAATCAGCACCAATCTGCTAGAATGCCTTTATCTATCTTTATATTGACATGAAGGGACAAATTCTGTACGAGATACACAAAAGGGATTGACATGCAACCTCTTAAATGGTCAAATCTAATGCTTAAAGAAGCCTAGCCAATGCATAACGTAGAAGTTGCACTTCCACAGCAAGCATAAAACACAGTAAGCTTAAACATAAGAGCATGACCAACCAATGTTGTTCGACATGATTGGAGGTTAAATGAACATCTACTTTTCTATCATTTTGTACATGATTCATTGATACTCATCCAGTGTCTAAAATATCTTTCAAAGCGCATGTATCATGTCCCAATCACTCAGGGGGATTTTCCCCTTATAAACCCCACATCATTCACCTATATTATAATCCAAGTAAATGGTATTTGAATTTTGAACACTGTAACATGGTTTTTCTAACAACTATGAGGAGCCCGACTTAATAACCAGAAGGAAAAAAGCAAATTGAAGGCATAACTTGATTGACACATGTAGTTTCAACTGCTCCATTAAAGTTTTCAGACAAACACTCTATCAAATCCTGGCCTAATCACCAACGAATATAGGCTCGGAACGAATCATATGCACACATACCATATTGCATACCATGATAAAGCGCATATTGAGGCTTGGGGTAATATTTAATAAGGCAAGAATATAGTGTGAGGTCTGCATGGAAGGAAACTAATAAATGGAAAAACCAAATTGAATTGACAAATGTACTTTCAACTGCTCCATTAAATTCTAGGCTCTGAACGAATCCTATGCCATCCATTTGCACAACACGATAAAGCATATATTGAGGCTTGGGATTGTTCCACATAAATTGCAAGATACTTAATAAGCAAATAATACTGAGTGAAGTCACAGGAAACTAATAAATGGAAACAATAAAGTGTCAGTAACATTAGGATTCTAAAAGAAGCATCCGACTCATTGAAGCCAAAGATGGTTTCTAAGAAAAGTATGTGACCGGCTAATATATCATAGAAGATATGAATTTCTCTATATCATTGACTTTGCTAACAGGTAAATAACCAAATAAACCCACAATTACCAAGCATATCTATAGCCTTTACTAACAAGCATACCTTGAGTTAGACCGAGGTAAAGATGGTATGTCTGATTCGTCCTGTTCCTCTTTATGAAGCACTGAAGGGGAAAGTCTCTCGGCCCCGGCTACAAAGCGCATATAACATCAAAAAATAAATCAAGAATATCAAGCTTAAGCAAACATAGCAACATGCTTCTTTTAACTCTTTGTTGAGCTATTCTTTACAGTTGAAAGTAGTTCCCTATAGCAAATTAACTTTTTCTTAGTCAAAGCAAATTACAAAATGTTTCTTCACTTAAACGAAATAACCTATAAGCTATATTTTTCTGGTTTACTTGTCGGTTAAATTTTGTCGAATCTCTTGTATGATGAACCCAATTAAATAGGAAAAGGAGGCTTCACCATAATCTCTTTCAACATTCAAATACAAGACTCGTCAACCCATCTAAAGAGAAATGAGATTTTTTCCCCCATAAAACTCATATAACATCAAAAAAAAAAAAAATCCAAGTATAGTACGCATACACAAATATGGCAACATGCTTCTTCCAGATCTTTCCTTAGCTATTCTTTACCATTGCATGCAACTCCCTAGAGTAAATTGATTGTCGTTCTCATTTCGTGATTAAATTGTCAAATCTTGAGTACAGCTAACATAATTGAATGGAAAAAAGAGGATTCAACATAACAAACAGATCAAATGACTGGTCAAGATGCGATTTTTTTGACCCTAATCTCATCAATTCACAACAATTGACAACACCAACCAAAATCTATACCTGCTTCAAAGAGATCGGGAACGTAATCAACCCCGAAACCTCGGGAATCTTCACAATCTCCTTCATGATCTCCCTCCAACTCCTACAAACCCCAGCGCAAGCAACCACATCTTTCCTCGGCGGCCACGAGCTCTCCGCCTCCTCGATCCTCATCAGCACGTCCCTCAGCAACTCAGTCGGCATGTTCGCCCAGCAACTCTGCTTCAAAGCGTCGATCGCCGCCGCAGGAATCATGGATCCGTCGGCGACCACCGCCGCTCGATGCGATCGAGGCCGGAGCTTCACGTCGAAGCCCCGCCTCGATCTGCTCCCGATCTCGTCCATTATGCTCCTGAAAGACATCGAGATCGATTTTGGTTTGGTTTTTCCTAGGGTTTGGTTTTTTTCTAGGGTTTGAGGGAGGAGGAGGGAGGAGACATGATTAGTGCTCGTTGGACATATCTTTTCCCTTATCTTATTCGTTTATTCTTATCTACTAATAATGTAGTGGGTTGATAAATATTTTTTATGTAGGTGGGGAAAATATTGGGAGAAAATGGAGGGGTGAATGGGAATTTTAGCTTTTCGGGAGGAAGTGGGGACCATGGCAATTATTGGATGCTCTGACTGTCACTGGGTTGCTCTTTTTGGGTTTTGTTTTTGCAGGAGAAGCTATTTTCATTCATTTGTTAGGTTGGGTTTTTGCAAGAGAATCTATCTTTTTTGCTTTATGAAGGAAAAAAAAATCTGCATAAAGGGGAAATTTTATTAGATCTATACCATTTAAGAATAATATATTGCCATTTTTAGATCAAAATTTCAAGAAAATAGATTAAAAATATAAAAGTGCTAGATACTTTCCCCCTTCTTATCACGAAAGCTTCTTTCGTTTTTTACATGTTTAATTATTAAAATAGTTGTTTCTTTTAAAGTATTGCTTTTAGAAGCCATGTGAGAATGCCTTCGACGACAGCAGCTATCTTTTGCATTTTTATACCATATATATCTTTTAGCTATTGACAATATTATCTTATGCTTTTCATTAATAATGAATCTTATGCTTTTCATTAATAATGAATAAGTAGGTAAAATTATTTCTAATCTAGTCATTTTCCTCGTAATGATAATTAAAACACAATTTTATCAAACACCTTAACTACGTTTGGAAACAAGTTATAACATATAGTTACCCAATGACTATTTTCTGCAGCTTATACAAGTTATTTTTATTAATTAATAATATAAACAACTTATCAAAAAAGTATCCAATGCCTCACAGGTACTATGTCATCCCTATCTCAAAACCAATCAGTTAATGCCATTTGGCACTAAAAATCTACGTCACTTATCCCCTGTTAACCCTCCTATCTTTTATTTATTTATTTTGCCTCAGCCCTCAACCCACCAAACCCCAACAAGCCCCTTCTTCTGTCGGTGATACGCGGGGACTTTCAAAATAACCATCAGAGGAAGTAAAACTGACACACCGCCGATTAAAATAGCGGGCAAACGAAACCATTGGTGGGAGCCCAAGAATCAATTAAGAAAGAACAAATGAAGAATATTATTTTGTAGGATTATTCCAAAACCAGAACCAGATTTGTTAGGAATATAAAGGAAGTGTCCTAATGTCCATATCAAAGTGTGAATTAATCAATCCAAAGTTCCAAACCCATCAAGCAAATCAACTAGTTTCTCTAAATAACCAAAGTATATGTTCTTCTAAATCCAACAAATCTTCACAAGACTCATATGAGAAAGTCCTTATCGGTGGAGTATGGTCTTAGTCACTGACGGTGGGGGCACGTCGGAGAGTCTTAGTCATCAGCGGTGGAGCGTCTGGATAGATAAGAAATCTTCATCGAAGAGCGGGAAATTAATGGTTAGATTGGAATTGGGTGTTGTTGATTAAAAGAGAAGAAAGAAGATGAAGAAATCAATGAGATGACATGGAGATTTTGTGGCAAGTGTCACTAACTTATTGGGTCAGGTATGGATGATGTGGTGCCTTTGAGGCAGTGGATACTTTATCCAGGATACTTTATCCAACTTATCATAAGCTTTAGACCAGTGGCGGAGCCAGGACTTTCGGGAAGGGGGGACCAGAATTAAACGCGATGACATATTAATTATTTTTGCAAAAAACATATAATTATTATTATATAGCAAGACTTTAAAAATCATTTTCCCAATTAGAATATAGTATTAACAATAGCATTATTATTGCAAGGAGTTCATGCTCATCTGGATTATCCATAATTTTTGAACGTGGCGAGTGACAGTGGTGGTGACAATGACGGTTGCAGGTTACCTCACTCCAGTTGGTAGAACATACTCGGTTTCTTTTTTAAGAAATCATTTCATGATTGAGCCACCCTCGATTCCGATCATATAAGATACTCAATTTCTCTTAAAAAATAGCTCTGTGATTGAAACGAGATAAAATATTTGGATATTGTTTATGTCAGAAAGTTAATTGTATGGGTAAGTAGATGTTTAGAGGATTTTAGGGTCCTTTAATCAGAAAGAAGAAGATTCATGCACGGGAAACACCCGCGTGTCCTCCCACATTCAAGTCAATAATAGATTAAGCAAATTTGCAGAATCTAGTTTTAGGGTGTTATTTAGTAATTTTTGTGTACCTTTGTAGTGGAGGTTGCCCACTATTTATAGAGGGTTGGCAAGGGCACATTAGTAATTTGATCGAATTGGTGCAGTCGGCTGATCAGATCGCATTTTACATGTATCGGCGGTCAGTTGAATGAGCCACCTTAGCGTTTAATGCAACGGTGACAGAATGGCTGAAGTGATGGCATAGTCCGAGGAGTCATAACTTCAGCTCGAAGAATCACAATGATCTAGCATTAAATGCAATGGTGATTGGGTGACAAAGTATGACTGTTTAAGCTGATAGGTCGTATTGTCATTCGAGACATTCATTAGCGAGGGCCCGAGTAGAAGACACATTTCATCTCGGATTTGGGTTCTTCCAGTGGATCCCTGCTTGAAGACGCCTTTCGTCTCGGACTTAGGCTGCCATAGAGGTCGATAATTCTCACACCCGAGTCGAGTCTTCAGACTTATAGGATTAGGCTAGTTAATCATGACACATGACCGATTCCCAAGAGTTCATTAGACTTAGAGGGTGTTTGGGGCGGCTTATTTTTTGGTCAAACTAGCTTTTAAGCTAGCTTTTTTATTTCTACATGTTTGGTAAAATACAAAATAAGTTAGCTTATAAGTCACATTTTAAAAGCGTTATACCTCGACTTTTGAAAAACTAACTTATAAGCTTACCTAAATAAGCTAGGTTTGACCAAACAAATTAATATACTACCCAAATAATTTTTATAATATTTTTATTATAAAAGCCAAAAGCCACTAAAAGCTAGCATAACTTATAAGCTTTAAAAAATAAGCCTTCCCAAACACCCCTTAGTAATTCTCATGATACAACAGATATCAAAAGTTTTAAAGCGTATTATTATGTTCAAATATAATTCATAGATATTATTATTTATGAAATAGTCTCGCAATTTGTTCGTGGGTGAGAAAACAACCAAAGCGGATCACGAGAAGAAAGAAGTGAAACAAAGTGAGCTGTTGGCAAGAAGAAAACTAGTCTAGCGGTGTTAGGATCTCACGTCTTAGACGCAAAAGCTTGGGATTTATTGATAAGTTTTTGTGTTGACAGGGTTCATTTTGTGATATTTGTAAAGTTTAGGAGTTAATTGCAAAACTCCACTCTTGTGGTCCTTTAATTAGGCCACGAGAGGAAGCCTGACGTCAGCTTTTTCAGTAATAAAAAATCAGTGATTCCTTTCTTCCCAAATTCCTTTTACTCCTCTTAACTCGCTCTCTTTACCCTAGTTTTTTCTCAGGGACAATTCAAGCTAATCCATGGCAGAAAGAAGAAGAACCAGAGAGTGGAAGGAACTTGCGACCCTTTCAAGCAGAACAGCGGAGTTTTTGTTTATCGAGGGCTTTACATTTTAGCCCTTCTACCAAACTAACACTTAATTATTGATTAATCACATTCATTACTAGATACATTCATATTCAAATTTTAATAAATAAATCTATCCTAACTTGCACAAAGAAAATTCAAAACTTCTAGAATGCAAGTGCTATCATATCACGTCTAATAAAAGCAATGTGTCTTGAACCATAAGAAGAACAGCTAAAATTTCCGGATGACCCACTACCGTTCATACCAAACACCTTACTTTTATGTGGCTGTTCTAATAGAATTTGTATTCAAAACTTTTATACCAACCTTTCATAAATTATCATTGAATTGGAAATTCGTACTAAACTTTAACATTCTAGTTAACATTGATTTTGAATGGGTTAATTTTAGAAACCCCCTCAACTATGGGGCTTATCTCAGAAAACCCCCCTCAGCTATTTTATCTTTAGAAAACCCCCCTCAAATTTGAGGATGTTTTAGATAACCCCCCTCAACTTTTAAAATATGACTAAACCCCCCTAACTATGGGTGTCTCACAAAACCCCCTTTATCTTTCTAGTTTTTTTTCAAATAACCCCCTTAATATTATTAATTTGAAATATGCAATGACTAAAATACCCTTGGTTAAAAAAATTCATGCATATGAGTTTAAAAACCTAACCCAATTAAAATATTAGACTTCGATCCGATGGGTTTTGATGAGGAAACTAATCTTCAAAAAATTTTAAAAGTTTCAATTGTTTCAAACATTATAAGCATGGATAAGCGAAAATAAAAGAAATTTAGTGTTTCAAAAAAAATTAAAATAGATTTGCACGGAAACCTAGCAATGAAGATGGAGGAATAAGAAGAAGGGGAAATAAAATGAAAGTTATTTTTAACCAAAAAGTTAAAAATAAACACCGTGGTAAAAAATTTGGAGGAATAAGAAGAGGGGGAACTAAAATGAAAGTTATTTTTAACCAAAAAATTAAAAATAAACACTATGGTAAAAAAAATTTAATGTATTGGGAATAGTGTGGTCATTTTAAATCATTTGTTCATTTAGATTTAAATTATATTAGTTTAGGGGGTTAAGTGAGAAAAGTTGAGGGGGGTTAAATAATATTTTGAAAGTTGAGGGGGGTTATCTACAGCAAGTCCATAATTGATGGGGCTTTTCTAGAGTTAAAATAGTTGAGAGGGGGTTTTCTGAGATGACCCCATAGTTGACGGGTTTTCTAAAATTAACCCATTTTGAATTCCATAATAACAATATAAATGACACCTCGATGGGATGTTAGCAAGATTAGGTAAGACTAATGAAATTAACACGAAAACCCATGATTTGCTTTCCGTTATTATTAATTTATTTATTCTAGTATCTGTTAACGTAAGTATAAGACGACATACAATGCCTCTACTTTTACTTCACTTTGTACCACGAAGAATTACCTTGGACATCATGCAACCATCATTATCTAGAATTTTTTTACGGTCAAATCTAAGTAAAGTATGAATTAATCATTCTTGCGTTAGGTAAAAATCTCTCGTGAATACAACTGTGCAATAACAAAAAGAATAAACTAGCAAGTTGAGAATAAACTAGCAAGTTGCATTACTTTAATATTCATGAAAATGACAATATATGTCCTTTTAAACATTAAATTAAAATAATTGGCTTTTCTTGGAGGGTCCGACATTGTGTGCGTGCACGATAAAAACAGACAAGTCCTAAGTGAGTTTGCATCACATAAAAATAGAAGGCACAATTATCAGATAACCTCCTACAACTTTTAAGACATCAGAAAATCCTCTTAAGCTAAGGGTTACTAGAAGACCCCCATTAAGTTTGAGATTTCATCAGAAAACCCCCTTAATAGAGTTGATCGCAGTTTTTACTAGCAAAAAACATCTCCCGCCTAATTTTACTTACTCATGTGAAATTGCGGTTTTTTTCATATTTAGCATGTAATGAGGAGTTTTGTGAAAAAGTATTAAATTTAAAGGGTTTTTCTGATAAATCCAAGTTTAAGGGGTTTTCTGATATTTTAAAACTATGGGAAGTTATCTGATAATCGTCCAAAGTTAAGGGGTTTTCTGATATTTAGCCAAAATAAAAATTAAAAAATAAAGCTAGATTAATACACCAAATGAATACACAAGCAGTAGTTGAGTCCAAATAAAAATTAAATTAAATTGAGAATTTCAACGTGTCAAAAAAAGTGGTCAAGGTGAGCTCACATGCTATGATATTTAAAATTTTGTGAAAGCGACTCCGTCAGTTTTAGAGAAATCCAATTTAGATTCTTGCAACTTCGGTGATTAATTTTGAATTAATTAAAATTTTGTTAAACTTTTCTTACCTAATGAAAATTATATTAAATCCCTATTTCACTTTGATCTTAGCCCAGACCAAAGGGCTATGTTGTGTGACATATTATTTTAGAATTAAGCAATCATTTCTCTTGGAATTTTTGTAGTTAGATTAGGATGTAAATTTGGATTTTTCTGATAGTTGTTAAATCAGGAAAAAAGGACAAGAAAAGGATGTCACAGTCAAGATAAGAGAGAAAACATGAAACTCTAAGTTTTTCATGAAATAATAAACTTTTATCATATTACACATCTACTTCTATTATCAAATAGTCTGTATCTGACATTATGCAGTACTTCTATTTGATATGTATATTTAAGAAGTTGTTGTGCGTTAGGCTAGTTGAGAGTTCATTCACTACAACTGTAATTGCAATGAAAATATCAGTTGCAACTGTTGTCGCATGCTGTTATTTTGTTCAATTTTGAAATTTCACAATTTAAAGGTGCAATTGTAGGTATAGGGGTTTCTTTCTTGTATCATTTTCCCCTGAACTTATTTTCACCATTGGTTGCAATTGGAGATATATTTAAACCCCATTTACAACTAATAATTGTGGCTTTAGCCGAGTTTATCACCAGAGGTCTTTTTGAAATTATAGTTGCAACTGCATTTTATTAATGGTAAACAAATAACTGCAAATGCAATTACCTCATAATAGTCTTGCATGCAACTGCAGTTACAATCAATTTAGTTTGCAGCGAACCAAATGGTGCAGTGATTATGTCCGAGTTTCTTAACTTTCAAAGTCTTATTCTAGCCATTTGAAATGAATTTTCCTTTTCTTAGAATTTAGTTTTTGTTCTAATAACTTTAAGAATTTAGTTACTATTATTAAACACAAATACAAGTACTGGTACAAGAATACTTAAACAAAAGATTGAAAGCACACATGAAAATAAAATAAGATAAAAAATCCTCTCTAATGTCTGTTACAAACACAAACATCAGCATGCAACAATATCTTGTACAACTAATGCTGACATCTTAAGAATGATACATGAAGAGATACAGAAATCTCACAAGAACTCTGTTTAAATAATTGAAAGTAATGTCAATACACTACATAACATTACAGATACAAGACAACAGAACAGATCCTAAATCCTAGTATTGTACACCACTCTTTGAAGGAAAAAAAAACATTTTACATACAAAAACTGTTAGCCTCAACATCAACGAATGCAATCAGCCACACCCAAAAATCACACAAAAAAATCTCCTATAAATACTAAAATCATGCACACCAATCCTAATTTCCCCTTGAAATCGAATCGTATCGAAAAACCCAGATTTCTTTTCTTTTTCCGTCCGTTTCAGTCTCTGTTTTTCTCACTTTCATCCATGAAAACTTTGTTCTGTTGGTGATCCAGGAACAAAAGGAACAAACCCTCTTCCTCCAAATACTGGACGCATGCAGGCATCATCGAACTTTCGCCAGTAGTAATGAACAGTGTGAGTTGGTTTACTGAGGAGCATTCGGATGCTTGAAGGACGGAATAAATTACGGTTTTGTCCTCCTCCTTCGGCTTCAAATCCTGGTACGTTCTCAAGAAGTGGGGCTGAGAATTCTGATGTAAAACTTTCAGTGATGCTCTTTTGACCCGGAGGTAAGAGCAGCCTTATCAAAGGCTTTGTCAGCATTCCGAACACCTAATGCAGCAAAATTATGGTCATTAAAGTACAAAGCTTTTGAAATAATAATAATATGGTAGTCTATTTGTACATGTAAATTTCTTGGACAAGAAAGATGTACTCAGAATATATAAGTGGGATCGCAAAGGTATGGAATCCTATGATTACTTACAATGAAAACTCTCTTCGAAAATAATAAATATTGAGTCCAGAGAAACACGTAAAGAATATTAAAATTTGGAAAGATACTACACATTATATGATGAGAAACAACACAATCATAATATTGATGAATGTAATATGATTAGAAATTCATAAAACTGCCAGCAACCAAATCTTGACAGTAGTCAAGATATCAGTATGCACTCATATGCGCAATTGCTTGAAGAACAAATTTCCATTAAGAAATAATTGTTTTGTTAATGGTTATGGAGAAGGGGTTTTCTTGAAACAAGGTATACACGAATAAGGTTTCTTGTAATTTGCCCTTTAAAAAGATTAATGTAACAATATTTATTTAGTTGTGAGCAATTTAATTTTTGACAAATAAAACTAAAACGCAATGTGTAGACAACAAAGTAAAAGGATGTAATCAAGCAAGAGCGTAAAGTACACTTATTGATATAAATTCAACATAGGAGACTAGCAACGAAATATGTTCACCGTTAAGACGTAAGTCAAAGAGAAGATCAAACTATGAAACCTATAGTGAAGTTGTAACTGTAGTTTGTCACTCTATATTGTAAGCGAGGAGCAACAAGATGTCATTATTATGATTTATCAAGTAAAACACAAAAGATATGCACACAAATGCACAAAAGTATATGGAGTCAGAGCCTGAATCATCATACCATCGTGCTGAAGAGTACAACTGTTATGGTACTGGTGATCATGATTGCATTGGCCACTAGTTGAGTGTGACCAGATCTTGTAAACTGCAGATTTGAATACGCTTCATTTATCAGCAAAATGAGACTACATAGAGTGTACAAATTAAAAAAGTCTATCATATACCTTATTATAAGCAAGTGCAATTGATACAGCGCCTCTCATCAGACCAGCCCACCATATTGTAAACTGTATGTTAAGAGGAACGAGTTAGATTATTAATTCTCGAATCAACTAGCTTAGAAGAGGAAGAACAGAATGTTCGAGCACCCACTTGCTGCTTGAAGATGATCTTTTCACCCGAAGACTTCTTAGTGAAGTTGGACAAGAAAGAAAGTGGGAAGACAAAAGCAGCTCTGCCTACTAAAACCAAACCTAGCAGAATCGAGCTAACACCTATTGATTTAGCAGGACTGCAGAAGGTAAAGACAAAGTGCGTAAATACCAACCAATCCATTCAATTAATAAAAATGACCAAACTTCAAATTTTAAAACAAAAGGAGGTATAAGAACAATACTAACAGATGTTCAAGTATAAGCATAGACTCACATAACAATTCACGCAAAATTAGGTACATCTATTACAAATCAGACATCAGAAAATGTTTGTAAGCATCATATCTCACATTCCTTGAACACCAGCCTGGCTTTGTGTTGGTTGACTCAAAGTGGTTCTTGGTCGAATTGTGGTAATAATACCATTAGCTGGTGGGTAAATCTTAAGCTTTTCTAGCACTATGAATAACTCTTACAGTTGGAAAGAGCGGCCTTGGTTGTTTTTTGAGTGGTGGGGATGAGAGTAACATGAGTTTGAGATATGACGAGGGAGATGAGGAAATATTAGAGTTTTCTGCCATAATCTTGTGTTGTTTCATAACATAGTGATTATCTCCCTTGATGCGCAACTTAGTATCCCAGGTTTCTCTGGACACACATATTGTGTTCTTGATTTTCATTGCGTAGTGTAAGTGATCTTAGGGTATAAACATGCAAGTTCATTGTCATTCCCACCAAAGCTAACAAAACGTATAGAAAGCAGTTTTTGGAGCCAATTCAGTTCAGATATCATAACCGCAATATGGATTACATCAGATCTTTGTTCATCATTATATGCATTTGATAAGCACCACCATGCACACGCACATGTTTGTGCGCGCACTCACGCACCCACCCATCCACTGACACCCAAGCACATGCATACAAAATAACGGGGATCACAGACCATTAAAAAAATGTGTTGAAGACCTTGTCTTTGATCAGGGGTTTTTCCTTCCTTCTCGAAATAAATGTCAACGTAATGGTAGTTCTAACCACATGTAGAATATAGAGATAAAGTCCAAATAATTGTCTAGAGATCAGATAAAACAACTCACGTATCCTTGACAAATTTCCACTTCTCAATGTCTAATGCATCCATGCCAACATACAGGAAGAGAAAGATCTCAGCAATAAAAGACAAAGTTGCAAAAGCATGCCTGCAGAAAATTTTAACAAAGAAAAAATTATTAGTTGAATCAAGGGTACGTGAACGAAACAATAACTTTGCTTGATGAAGCACACAAGAGGACTACATACTTGGTGGTAATTCTTGAACTCTCTGTCACATTGTGCCAGGTATAGTGAGACATTACTATCCCACAAAAGAACATTGTCAGAATACCACTTAGATCTAATAACTGCAATGAAATTGAACTTGTCAATATCTCCGATGTCATTCAATAGAACAAAAAAGAAATATATATTTTAGAACTCGTCTGGTTTTAGCTGAGAAGGTTCTCACCTCAGCCATTGTATATGAAAGGTAAGCCATAAGCATCATGAGTGCGACTTCACGATCAGTAGAATGTCTGTTGTTAAAAGATATGTTAGTGACAAGTAACAGTTGCATTAATAACTATAGAAGAATGTGCAATGTGATCGTTCTGCATTGTGCTGCCTATACATTTAATTTAAGAGCGTCATGTTATAATCTCACCAAAAATGGTTTCTTTTTCTTTTCTTTTTCCCTTTTCTCCTTCTACTTTTTAACTTTTCTTCAATGATATAAATGGGAGGCAAAGTCTTCCCATGGTTTTTTTAAAAGGGTCACTGAAACATTTGTCGAGTCCTACACTTCAAGCTGATCATTAGAAAGCAATGATCAAGCTAATATCTAATACAACTAATGATCCTTGACATGCCAGCTAGTTGACTAAAATGGTCACAGAGGCTAACATAGTTGACAATTATAATGAAAGGAACACTAGCGCATTTATCTTCAGGTCTATGTACAACCAAAGTAAAATATAAACATTATCAGGTTACATATTCCACAAACCTGCCAAAATACAATTTTTTGATGATGTAGGCACTAAGTAATCCAGCCTGCAGATGAGATATATTATTAGCCAATATACATGTAATAGAAAAGAGAGGGGAGGACAAGAGTGGTACTTAAAAACTCACAAATGCTCCCAAGAAGGTGCTGGTTGCAAATAAATAAAAGAAGTTCCCTAAGAACTTCAGTGCTATGAGAACATCAATGTGCTCAAGATCAAAATTCTGGATTGCGTTAAAAAGCACCACAGATGTGGCATCATTTACGACACCCTCACCAAAAACCAAACTATACAGCAAAGGCGTCTCATCCTGATTAAGAACCTGCGAAGAAGTAAAAAACTTCTGATTAAAATGAAATTTTCTTTTAAAAGTTACAATAAAGGCATTACTAAACACTAAATTTGCAAACCTGCAAGGTGCAAACAGAATCTGTTGCAGAAAAGATAGCCCCAAGTGCTGCAAATATACAGATGTGTAAATAGAAAGAAAGACCAATTGCAAAGAAATGAATACAATCCAGGAAACAAACAGAAGGAAGTAGAGAAGTTACCAAGAAAATCCCCAATCTCCAGACCTATATCCATATTCCTAAATAATCCCATTGCACCTGGTTTAAATAAAAAATGGACAAAAGAGAAAACTCAAAATTTGATATTATACAACATATTGAGGAAAAGCAAACTTTATCTTACAGGGGAAATAGAAAACCTGGGTTGTCTCAGCACTATAAAATAAGTTTAATCTAATGGATCTATGTAGGGAACTATCCAGATTAAGTCTAGTTGAACAAAACTTATCACATGCCTTGCAAATTCATTTGTAAGAATTTACA
The DNA here is from genome assembly GCA_012295165.1 of Asparagus setaceus. Classification (NCBI taxonomy): domain Eukaryota; kingdom Viridiplantae; phylum Streptophyta; class Magnoliopsida; order Asparagales; family Asparagaceae; genus Asparagus; species Asparagus setaceus. The sequence continues at coordinate 68,626,917 of CM022702.1, forward strand.
AATTACCATATATTCCATTAATTAATCTTACAGAAATCAGTTTCATTATAAAGATTTCCAATCTGAAGAAGTCTAGAAATTGTATTAACGACTCATTTTTTACCTAAGAACTTATAACGATTGAACAGTACAATGGATTGCAATAGTTAAGTTGACATCTTACCAAAAGAAATTATGAAGAAGGAGATAAGGGTTCCAACTGCACCAAAGAGCATAATCGTCATAAAATTGCGGAAGAACTGTTTCTTTTTCACTTGAAACCTGATTTAAAAAGAAAATTTGAGACATATTAAGCAACAAACGGGTACTAAATCCTACGACACTAATTATATTAAGTTTAAAACTGAAAGATGAGTGATTGAAAGGAGCAACCACATGATGATCCTGCAAGATGAATTCATGCAACCCATCAAGAAGAAACAAGAAAATGGATACATAAAAGCACCAATTTTCATGGACAATTTAAGATTGAATAGCTTTCTGGATTACTCCAAACACTAAAACCTTCAGCTTTATTTGTCGAAGATTGCTTTAACAGTCAAAATTTCATCAAATTCCTGAGCAAAGAACCTAAAAAAAGGTTGCCTGAAGGAGTACAAGTATAAGAGAGAAGACACTAAATTGGCCTCCAGTAAGCTAATCAGACACCAGACAAGCACTTGTTGTGCAATCATTTTGGAATCACTTAGCGATTCATAGTTTTTCAAGTTCGGGAAATATTAGCATTTCAATCAGCTTCTTGCTTCTGCAAGTAAGAATTGCGCTTCAAATCTCATAGCAATACTCTTCTCAATGTTGAAACTTTTATCAAGCTTGATAACTCCTTATCAGTTACTAAAGTTCAAAAGGCAAGCCCGAGTTTGCAAACTTTCATACTAGAGCTATAAGAAGAAGCCTTTTTCTATAGCAGAGTGATTACTTCTTCTAATATCTAACTATTCTGTTCATATATAGTTCTAGAAAAATGCCAATGCTCCAATTGAAGTAAAATATTCTATATAACATTCTCTGTTCTAAGCAAGTAATGCTAGCAACTACTAAGATTTAGGCCCGCCACTCCAAAACTAATTCAAAGAAGGCGAAGTAGAGGAAGATCAACCAAACCCATTAAAATAAACTGAAAAGGTCCGAAAAGGGGAAAAAGCGAAAAATTACCCAGCATTGAATATAATTGGCGGCAGCAGGTAAATAAAGAAGAGATCCTCGCTGAACATCAAAACATGAGATTTCTTCCCGTTGGTGGTAAGCAAAATCAAAGCGCCAGTGAGCAACCCCTGCCATCAAATCAAATTAAAAACAGAAAAAAAGCTAAATTACGTTGTTCATACCAAAATCAAAACTTTATTAGCTAAAAAGTACCTCAAAGTTTCACTATTTTAACATCAGTATATTATATGTGACATCACAGTCCAAAATTCCATTCTTCCTTCTTTACATATTCAAGCATGATCCCAAACACAATTGACTCAAATTTTCCCTTAAATTCTAAACTGACGTAACATAGTCAAAAGTGGTCAAATTTTGGATTTTTTTTTAAAGCAAAATTCAAACTTTAGGGTATTAAAAGGCAATTAACCCAATAAAAATCAAAACTAAACAAGAATTACTAACAATGGCGAGGGCAGTGATGGATTCGTTCATCCATCGATTCTCCTCAAGCAAGTGCCCAATCACAATACAAGCACAGAGCAACGCAACAAAGAGATTGATGGAGACAACCGAGGCGTGATCCGACGTGGCCTTTAGAATCCCCAACCGAACCAACTGCGCCCCAAATTCGAACCCCATGGCGAATTCTTCCCTCTTTCGCCCAAAAAGAGAAAGAAAAAAAATAACAGAGAGAGCAATTAGGGCCAAAAACGAAGCATGTATGGAGGAGAATTGGACGGGTGCCCTAAATGAGGTAACTTGGAGCTGATATTGGAAGAAATTTAATGGAAGCTCGTCGCAATCAAATCCTTCTATTTTTAAATTCTCTCTCTCTAAAAAAAGAGAAATTTGAGGGAGAGAGAAGAATGTACGATTTCATCGAGCAGATTTATGTGGAATCCAGAGAAGCCGATGAGGAGGAAGGACACGTGGCGGTTTATGGTCTGGTGATTGGCTGTATGGTGTTCAGTGAACAGCGAATGGACAGCGGCCAGCGCGCGGTCGGCGGTTTGAACTCTTTGTTTGTAGGGTAAAATTCATGAAACCCCTGACCTAGGAGTGATTTGTAAACGACTCCCTGAAGTCTAAAAATTAGATAAAGCCGTCCAAATTTTGTGGAGTTTCATAAAACCCCTTGAAATTTCGCAAAGTATCACATAAATGTTAGAGTACAATTTATAGCAGAGCGGTATGCAGGGGCGAACCGAAGCAAATAGATATCACACTTCCTCTCTTTGGCGCAGATCTTTTGACACTCTACAGAGCTTTTTTGTAGACGCTACAATACAAACTTTTGGAAAAATCTATTATATGGATTGTTTAGGAAATGAAGAAGATGTAGGGGTGGAAATGAACCTGATAGGTAATTAGTAGTATTCGATTCGATAGCTCGTTAAATGAATAATTTTTGGTATGTGGTTACTAAATTAATAAACTTTAACCTGATGGGTATTATTGTTAACTATTATTTTATATTTTAAATTTATTTTTATAAATGTATTTTATTGCAAATATCATTATTAACACATTCATTAAATGTAAATAAGTTAATAGATTAGGGCCATGCGGATAAGTTAATAATCTGTGTCTACATAGATAAGTTGAAAGTAAAAGCTCAGTTAGTAGCAGTCTAGGGTTTATTGTTATCATCGAATAGTTAAATAACACATGTATAAACATATGAATTGAATTCGATTCAATTTAATATTTGAACTGAATTCAAATATCTCGATATGAACTGAATTCGAATTCGAATTTGAATCATGTGATATTCGATTTGATTCAAGAACTAGAGTAACATTTTCTAACAGCTTTATAGAGGGAGAAGGGTTCTTTTTTTTGAAGAAAAGGCATTTCAATTTATTAAACGTTTAGAAAGTTGAGGAGGTTATGTGAAACTCCCTAGAGGTTTTCTTTAATTTTTAAAGTTTAGAGAGTTTCTGTGCAAATCACATAAAACATTAGGGTTTTAATCCAAATTTATGTCCCCATCGCTGCCTCGGGCACTTCTCTACCGTTCGAGGGCCGTTGGATCTGATCATAGAAGTGGGACCCACATCCATCTTTCGATAGATACGTGGAGCTCGAATTATAATTGGGCAGGGCCAGAAATAGAAATAGGAGTCCCTTTGGCGATCAGGTGTTCGTACAAACAGCAAACAGCAAGCTTGTAAACATGCACTATAGAATCTTTGGCAATCCAGTGTTCCGAGGTATGATGTAATTACACTGCTAATTCTAGACTCTATATATCTACATGGATAATCTGAAGGCTATGATTGTTATTACACGAGTAATTCTTATTTTTTATCTGGACTCTAAAATGACTCATGTAGTTACAATTAGTAATCTTAAAATTATTCATGTAGATATATAAACTTTAGAATAGGGATGATAAAATTGACCCAAACCCATTTATCCACCCATACTCACCCACTAAATGACTCAGCTAAATCCACTCATTTAGTTAAATGGCTCATAAATGAGTGGATATTATTTCTATTAAAGATAAATGGGTCATAAATGGGCGGGCTATAGCCCATCCATTTGCCCATTTAGATGGATATTTTTTTCAAAAACACCCTCAAAATTTTAACAATTACAAAAAATATTTTTTAAAATTTAAAATTACATAAAACATCATAACGGTAAACTAACGACCAACACACATAAAATTTAAAAATTATCAGCATCCCCTTAAAAATTTAAAATTTACAAACAACACCCCCAAAGTTTAAAAAATCCAAAAATACCCTCAAAAATTTAAAATTACAAAAAAACTCTAAAATTTTTCTAACTTCACAAATGACACATGAAATCATGAAATTTACAGTAGGCCCCTAAAAATTTAAAATTTACAAATAACACCCTCAAAGTTTTAGAAAATGCACAAAACACCCTCAAGGGTCTAAAATTAGTAAAACCACCCTGACATTTCACAACCTACAAAGGACATATGAAATCAAAAAATTTCCAGCAGCCCCATGTAAATTTAGAATTTGCAAAAAACATCCTCAAAGTTTAAAAATTACAAAAAACACCCTCAAGAGTTCAAAATTATCAAAAAAAACTCCTAGAATTTTCTAAACTTACAAATGACACATGAAATCTAAAATTTTTAGCAGTCCCTATAAATTTAAAATTTGTAAAAACCACCCTCAATATTTTAGAAAATACGAAAAACAACTTGAAGGGTTTAAAATTAGTAAAGCCACCGAGAATTTTCTAAACTTAAAAATGACACATGAAATCTAAAATTTGCAGTAGCCCTTTTAAATTTGAAATTTTCAAAACACCCTCAAAGTTTTAAAATTTGCAAAAACACCCTTAAATTTCAAAATTTGCATAAAACACCAAAAATCCAAAACATGCAAAAACAAACTACAAATCAAAAAATTACAAGCATCTTCTGCGGGTTGTGTTCCATAAATTTCAAACTTAGGGGTATTTTTTGTAATTTTTAAACTTTAAGGGTGTTTTTTGTAATTTGTAAATTTATAGGGGACTGCTGGTAGTTTTCAAATTTTATGTGTCATTTGTGAGTTTTGAAGTTTCAGAGTGGTTTTTGTAATTTTAAACCCTTGAAGGTTTTTTTTTTGCCTTTTTTAAAACTTGGAGGGTATTTTTTTTACAAATTTTAAATTTATAAGGGGCTGCTCTAGATTTCATGTGTCATTTTTAAGTTTAGAAAATTCTGGGAGTTTTTTAATAATTTTGAACTCTTGAGAGTATTTTTTACAATTTATTAAATTTTGAGGGTGTTTTTTACAAATTGCAAATTGAGTTCCGGAGGAGGTTTTTATTAAGGGCTTAATTGAGTCAAGCCACAGAGTGGTTAAAGTGTGTGGGTGTAGGATAAGGATTTTTTCTATTTTTGAAAGATGCACGTGTGAGGTCACACGAGCTTGAAAGTTTGCAAGCAACCCCTAAAAATTGTAAAAGCCCTCAAAAGTTTGCAAAGAGCCCCCCCAAAAGTTTACAAAGAGCCCTTGAAAGTTTACAAAGAGCCCCCTGAAAGTTTGCAAAAAGACCCTTAAAATTTTATATATACAACACTATTATAATTAAATAGATAAATGGACGGCCCGCTTATTAAATGGGCACGCAAAAACCCACCCATTTAGCAATTAATAACTGGGCAAATGGGCAAAATCTGTCCGCCCGTTTATGATCTATGCCCACCCATTTAACATCCCTACTTCAGAATTACCAGTAGAATAACATGATACTTCACAGTACTGAAATGTTATTTATTCTAAATCTTAAGTCGGAATCGAACTACTTGATTTGTTCCTTTTGCTTTCATGAAAATGTGGGCCCTCTGGCTTTTAAGAATGTTCTTGCTGTGTGGTCCTCGAAATTTAATAGCGTTTGGACCTTTGTAATATTAAATCGCGGCCGCCACAATCAGAGATGACGAGTCCAACTTGGTTACTACAAGTGGATTCAGATTTAGATCAGATCCAACTTGACTCGTTTATGATTCAAATCTAACTTCTTAATCATAATAGACCAATTAAGGCGACAGAAGTATCAAATTAATAAGTAGATTAAAAAAATAACTTTTGAAGTTGTAAAGTAGAAATAGTGACCATAGGACTTCTCTGTTTGTTTCAGATATTTTTAGAAGTAGTAGAAATAATATTTCATCCTCTTCATTTGATTTTGAGTTTGAATTTGAGAAGTATAAAAGGAGAGGCAAATAGAAGCACTAACTTTTTCCAATAATCACGCACGTTTTAGCCACTTCTAAGCCTTGAGGGCAGAAGCAAATTTAAGTAGTAGGATGTCACGTAAGAGCCAAATCAATATTTAAAGTACCAGAAATAGTCTTTTCTAGATAAACAAATAAATCTTTTGCTAAAAAAAACTACAGAAGTCTATCATCTACTTTACTTCAGCTATTTTATAGTTACTTCCTTGCAAACAAAATGGAGCCTAAGTGGTTGTTTGGTTGTGAGAGAGTAGGATTGCAGAAGTAAATACCACAATCGATTTAGATTTAACTTTTGATTTACAACATTGTGTAATTAGAAAATATAAAACATTTTATAGAAAAAGTTGTAGCAAATTTGCAAATCAATTTGGTGGGAGCAAAAGTTTCTTGAACAAAATTAAAAACTAAAAATAATTTAATCTCATAAAACCAAGCTTTTCTATTCCAACTAGAAATTTGAATTAAATACAGTTTTAACATTAGTTATTTTCACCAAACACCTAATTTGCATTAGAGATATATTTTTAGTTAAACAAGATGAATTTGTATTAGAAATATATTTCTTGCAATAAATTGCATAGATTTATCCAAAAATTGCATTAGTATAAAATATGGACATTGTTATTATTCTTATTGTCGTAATTATGATTCAGAAACTTAGGAAAAATTAATTACGGAATTGCTTAGATTTATATAATGCTTTCCATGTTATGTTAACATTGACGGTTATAAATGCTAATCCATTTCATGAACACTTAACTTTGGACAACTGTTTTCTACTATTTATTTTAAGAGAATAAAAGAATTTAGATCTGGATTGATGCCAATCGCATAATTAGCTAGCCAATCACTCTGTCCCAACAATAAACTATGTTCAAACTAAATAAATAATTAGATCAATACGAACATGTTGGTTTCATCTTAAGCTAATAAAGTGTTTGATTGTGTTTTATAGGACATGAAAGTGGTGCACTGGTTTAACTTTGTGAGTGCACTTGGACCACGTTATATAACAAAGGCAATGCAAAGTGATTGTTTTTCTTCTTTTTGTTGCTAATGTGGGTGTTAGGATCTTTCATTAGCATATATGGTCGGAACTTTAATATCAAATCCTTATACGCATGACATTATTTTTTTTACCATCTATTTTCGAGGCATTTCTCTTGCACACGGGTAGAAAAAGTTTTAATACAGACGGATCCTTGTTACCAGTGCCAACAGGTCGGATACGACTCGAATATGATACTTACCATTTATTATTTAGATAACATAGTGCACAATTAGCCAAACAAAACAGTAGCTATTATTTGGCTACATGACATTTTGTTTAACCATCAAATCCAATTCTGGCTACTTCCATGAGTAGACTAACACTACGGACTACAGTTGGTGCATTTGGCTAACTTGTGGACCGGACAGTGACGGGAACCAATTTGAGGCACGAGGCATCACATGGAACCTATAGGCTATAAGTTGTAAGTTTTGATATGATAAGTAGCCAAGGTTATATTTTGAGCCACATGCGACTGCATTTCCTCCCATGTTTCCATTTAAGCGAATAGTTATGAGATTCTTTCTTTTTCATATTGAGGAACAAGCCAAGATTAAAACATGTGGATATTGGAGAGAAATGTAATTGGAATTGGCTTCTGACGCTAAAATGCTAGAACTCTTTGGCTTGTATACGTGTACCATGATGGTTAGGTATGCCTATCTAACTCCCTTTTGGCAATGAGAGATTCTTATTATCTTTTGATTGTTATCTCCTAGCTCTAAATTGAAGGAGTTTGAGAGTTGTAGTTATCATTTGGGCTTTTATTTCATATGGTCCCTTACAACTTTATTATTTTGAATTAGTCCCTCAAATCCTATTGATATTACTTTATGGGGGCTTTTGCTTTATAAACCCGAAGTTTTTATCCCTATTTACTTTAAAACCCAAATAGTTTTATACGGATCCAAGATTTCTGAAAAGCGATATCACCCCGTAATTAATAATTAAAAAATTACAACTACATTAAAAAATATATAATCACATTATTAATAACACTATCAAACACATTTTTCTCAATAAAAGTCACTTAACAATCTTAGAGCTAAGCGTCACTTTGACTAGTAACATTACCAATCATCTCATCATTAGTAACATTACCCTCCTCTAAGATAGATCCGCCCCTTTAGTTATACATCCCCTAAATTCCTCCATTCTAAGTGTTTATGTCAGAAAGTTAATTGTATGAGTGGGAGGATATTTAGATGAGTTTAGAGTCCCTTAATCTTCTCTGATGGCTGATAAATTGAGAGAAGTAGATCCCTGCACAAGTAACAAACGTTAGAGGTCCGGAGGAGATTCCCCCGGCGTGCCCTCTGACGCTCAAGTCAGTGATAGATAAAGCAATCTGAAGGGGGAATGCGTAATCTAGTTTAGGGTTTTGATCCAAAGTACCTTAGTATGATGGAGTTATTCACTATTTATAGAGGATTCATGAGGGGCACATTGGCAATTCGCCCGACCGGCAAAGCTGGCGCTCTGCCTCCACTTTATACGCGTCGGCAGCTGATTGGGGTGGATGTAAAGGTGTGTCAGCCTCTCATTTAATGTGATAGCAACAGAATGGAGGGAGTGCGAACGACATCCAAGGAGTCATTATGACACCAACCATGTATTTAATGCGATGGCGACTGGGCAGCAAAGCATGAGCGCCGACTGGTTGTGCATTAAATGTGAACGGCGTTGACGAGACTGATTGGTCATTCTCTCCTCTAGAATGTTCCCTAGTGGAGTCCGATCAAAAGACTTCTTTCGTCTCGGACTCGGACTTCTTTGAGGGATTCCGACTTGAAGACACCTTTCGTCTCAAACTCAGTCTGCTAGAGAGGTCGGCTTGGTTGGTCAAGTTGTTCGGGTCAGGCCTTTTGGTCATACGATTCGGCCCGTTAATGTGACACGTTACCAACTTTTAAGGGCTCATTAAACTTAGTAATTTTCAGGATATAACACTAAGTTAGATAAAAGTTATTTTTTCTTCAAATTTCTTCTTTATCTAAAAACTTATTGGTACACCGGCAACACTTACTCATAATCTTTAAATAAAAGGTTAATTGTTGAGAGACCCATATACTATTGCCAAATTGCAGATAGATCCATGTACCCCTGCATTCTCAACTTCCTAGTTTTTTTTCATTTAAATTAGTTATACTTAATGATCAGTATGCAAGTATATAGTAAGTAGATCAGTTTATACACAAAGCTTGCATGTTTCTCTTTATGAAGTCTAATTTTAATGTGAAATTAAACAGGGCTGAAAATCCAAGTGATTTATCTTCAACAGTAGAAGTATAGGGAGTCTGTCTATAATTTGGCTATAGTAAACCGAATGAGATCATATCAAAACCATCCCTATAGGAGTACGGTGGTTTGCACCACAAATAAAGTAGATAAATTTTCTAAGTTAACCCTCTAACTACCTATGAATACTATAGATGACTCTTTTCTATGAGGGTGTTATAATAGAATCTATACTCTTAAACCCTTTAACAAATTGTCTGATATCATTACTCAACTGAAGTTGAAGGATCCTACAATATCTTTGTAGATCCTAGTCTTCATCACAACCACAAAAGAGACACATGAGAGAACAATGCACTCGATACTGCAGATCAATAAACAATACATTAAGCTAAACAACCATTATTGTCCTTCATGATCACCTAATTCTAAGCAATCGAATGGAACCGATACACAGGAGCACGTGTAGTGTGAATCTTTATTAGCTAACTTTTGTACTAAACTTTTTCAATGAAACAAGTATTAGATATTTTTCTCTCTCTTTGTCAGTTGAGGTTGAGAGTACAAGAGACATGATAACGACCACCTTTGAGTGGAGACATAACTGGGCTTCACTTTGAATCTTGCCCTCTCCTTTGTGAGGCAAAGTGTGTGAACTGTGGAGATTTTGTAGACAAAAATCAAAGGAGAGGATTATTTTGAGCAAGAACCCCTCCTAATTTATCTGGGATATGAAAAGCACTACACTGTGGATTCTTTTTAGAAAATATAAGGAGTGAAAGTATACCATATGATCATCTCTTTTTTGTGATATTACAGCATACCTGACGATGAACAAGTGACACCTGATTCAGAAATCTAGATTGCTCTATTTCGTCTTCTCAATTTATCTTCTAATACTTATTCTACTCCTTCATGTATATTGTGTACCTATTTTCTTTAGCTAGTAAATTTTCTAGACATTTTGCAGTGATTACTAAAGGAGACATTGAGAGTAGTTTTGTCAAGAGCTTTAATGCTAATCGATCCTTTGTTCCTTGTTAAGGAGAAGGCAAATCTTATTAGAAAATAATGTAATTATTTATTGCTAATATGAAAAAGGTAAGCATTTTATTATTTGGATGCTATTTAGACTCCAAAAACTAGATAAAAACATAATTCCGGCCCTTACAAAAGTAGAACTACCCCTAGGCTTCTATACAACCTTTATGTATGCCTTGAACCACACTTATGTACTAATATTAAACTCTGGGCCTGCACGTGCTTAGGAAGAGTATCATAGAAATTCCATGCTAAAGCCCAGTGGGCTATTCGGAGTCCAATAGCCATCCAATCCCTGTTTATTCTGATAAGGTCCATATATATTCCCATAAAACCAAAAGACTGACAATGTTACTGAAATACTTGACGTATGCCCATAGAATCAAACCAGTGCGTGAGAATATAGGGCTCTTGGATTTTAAAGCAACTTGACTTCAAACATCAACTATAAAAACAAAAATGCAAAAATTAAACACACATTGGTATCTCATAAAGGTCTCTCCTACCTCAAAATCATACATGAAGATAAAAAAGTCCCAAGTCCAAGGTGATGGAGGAAACCCTTGAATAGCTCCTCTATAGGCTATACACAAGAAGGGGGAAAAAGTATGATCCTTTACATGAGAGTGCTGTATTCTAGTATGATACTATCATAATACACACAGTAAAAACCCTTTATGGTCTATTTCTATATACTTTCTCATATCAACTACTTGCTTAAATTTGGTTATAGCTCTCCGTTGATCTCCCTCGTGAAGATGAATTTTCCTTTTTCATTGGCGTAGCAAGTACCCAAGTGATGCACCGACAAGTGCCATGAAAACTACAAACAAGAAGGGGAAGCCAACCTGAACCTTTGCAGCACATCTTCTTCTCAAAAGAGCCTGAAATCAAAAGGCCGAAATTTTTACAATCAGACTGAAATCGCAAACCGAATAGTATTAAGCTAAAGTTTGAGGTTTAGTAAATTAAGGTTCATTTCGGGTAAGTGGGATTTCATAAATTAACCTAGAATGTTGATATCTGGTAAGTCTCATAATAGTGTAAGTGTATAACAATACCCATCCACTCTTGTAATAATGAGTACTTCTCATATAATACATGCTCCTCCACCTCCAATGCCACAATGGATTTCACTATATTTTCATCCTTTTATTTGTGTCCCCGTCAATAAAATGGGCTAAGGCCCTTATTTCCTAAAAAGGTTAATTTTGGATAGCATATCCTAAAAGCGTGGGCTTTATATTGCATATGATTATATGGTATAGGAATCAACATCAAGGGCAATGGCACCAAGATGAATATATTTAAATTTGGTCCTCAGATGAGAAAGGTGAATATTGCTGCCACTGAAACGTACTGAAGTCAGAATTCAAGCAATGATATAGCATTCCCAGTGTAGTCCACTATATTACATAAAGAAAAGTAGGTAATCATAAGAAAAGAAACGAGCTAACACTGTACATCCAATAGATTGCCCAGTTAGTTACTTGAACTCACACTACTTGGTACTCTTAAGGTCCTTGCCCCTACACCAAAACTCCAAAGTTGTGGTGAGAGTAGAGGTTATAATTTTATATTCTAACATGCCCATATACGTTGAAGGCCCTTTCATGGGCAGAAGCCTAGACTCATGCAGTGGTGTCAACTTTTTTTTAATTCGCTTAGAAGTTTGTGGCCAGCAAAATTCAAAACTAGGTTTGCTTTGATACCATCTTAATGTCCCTGCCACTATAGCAAAACTCCAAAGTTGTGGTGAGGGTTGAGGGTCATAACAAACATCAAAGAGTACAAGCTCAGTAATAGATCACTCACCACTTCCTGTTGCAGTTTATCTCTCTCTTGAATGGCAAAGCTCTTTTCTTCCCTCAGTATGACAATGGTCTTATCAGCCTGCAAAAAGTTTCAACTTCTTTTACAAATATAAATATTATAACACCGCCTTGAATGAATTCAGAGAATATGAATGCGCTGAAAACAAAGCCACTAAACACAGCAACTAAGTTGAAAACAGATGTCATAGATGATCCCCTTAATCACAAAACAGCATCAATTATTAGAAACACCCTGTAATATGAACGAAAGCTCAGGCCGTACATTAGGTGAGAAAGTGCAGAAATGGCTAACCTCATTTAGCTTTGATTCAAGATTGATGACCGTCAATTTTAAATCCTCAAAATCCGTCACCTGGACAGAAATAGAATATATGCTTCAGTGTCTGTATCTAAAGAAGAATACTAAAAGCAAGAGGCAGTAACAATTACATTCAACACGTAAAACAAAATCAGATGCCAATAAATCCACACCAGATGAATAGCACAATCTAGATGAGGGGTCTCAAGGCCTCAGTAAGTTAATGGTCTCATGTTAAGAAAACAATGACACACAAAAGCTATAAGGCACAAAAAATATGGTCCTAAGATACATAATACGATATACTGTTCCACACATGGAATGTAACTCTTACGTGAGATATGGGAAGATCGTGGACTCCATTTAATGGTGTGTAATCTTTTCGAACAAGTTTTTCTTTTGCAACAGGAGTTTCTTTCATGGTAGTGGCTTCTTTCATGATAGGACTTTCTTTGACGAAAGGAGCTTCTTTCATGACAGGAGCTTCTTTGACAAAAGGAGCTTCTTTCATGATAGGAGCTTCTTTGGCAAAAGGAGCTTCTTTCACAGCAGGAGCTTCATTAACCGGTTCCTGCTTCAATGTACCATTAATTGGTTGCAACACTGGAGAATGAGGTGGACTAACAAGAACCACCCTCAGCTTACTTTCTTCGATATATCTGCCATTTTCTTTTGAGAACTGTCAAATGGAAAAGGTTAGGATCCATGGCGGGAAAAAACAGCTCAGTTAACTTTATTGCTTACCATGCTAGGTACAATGTCCTCATCTGCACTCCCATATGGAGCAATTGTACTTTGAATAAGGAACTTATCTTTCAATTGCATATCTGGTGGTGCGGTCCTTGAAGCTTGCATAGTAACTGGAAATTTTATAATAAAGACATAAGAGGCATTAAGCAAAGCAAAGTTAAATTTAATGCTCAGGACATTCAGGGTAAACTTAAATGTCAATGCTCAATGGAGAACATAATCATGATACAACAAGACAAATCATGTTGAAGAAGCAACAAGGCCTGATGTATATAGTGTATACAACAGCTGCCGCAAATATCACCTAGTTGTTTATTATCCCGTAGCACAAAATTGATGGTGATAGAGTGGATAAGTACGATATAACCCAATCTAGGGCATTCATGGCTGAAACTCATACGACAAGGATAAATATGTACCGATATAAGGATGATCTCCACTTTCCCTACATCTGTTTCCTTTCCTGCACTATAACTTGTCAGAGCTACACCAGGCTTGAAGGCTTATAAAAGGGGGTTTCCATTACAACATTACCAGTTTGTATAAGTTTGAGGGTTCAAGCATGAAAAGGACTAGTCAGGAGCAGGTAGGCAGCAGTTCATTTTATTACAAGTTAGAATGAACAAAAAAGAAATTAGAGGAGCCAGTAAAGCAGAAGTAATTTGATAACACTTCTTTAACATGGTCTCTTATACTAACGTAGACAATATACCCTTCATCCTAATAAATTACAAGAATAACAAAAATCATAGCAAATATTTGGATTTCCAAATTAGAAAGAGATACGCGTTAATAAGAATGTACCTGTAAAATCACATGTTGACCTTGGTAAAACGATGCCAGTGTTTGGTCGCACACAGTATCTTTTTGGAGATGTTGTTTTTACCTAGCAACAAGAAAGTTTAACTCAGTTGCTAACTTGCTATCATATTTTAAATCTCCACAGTAACAAAAAGTGCAGTTTAGGAGCCAGAATTGCAGGATTAGAGAAAAATCTAAAGGACTAATATTTCACATTGAAGTGGCATTCCATAAAAGAGGATAGATAAGGGATGAACAATTAAAAATAGCAAAAATTGATTATATAGATGTCAGTTCACATAAAACATATCCTTCAGAAAATTAACATCAAAGGATCTAGGGTATTGACATATTGTGCATCCCTGAAAGATCTACCTTCAAATTGAGAGCAAAAGTGACTTTTTTGGAGCCATATTTATAACTTTATTCAAAATGCAACATGTATAAAGAGGAAAGATTATTACCTTGAACGCCACATATTCGTTGGACTTATTGACAAGATGCACCATACACGAGCTTTGCTTCTTTAACTCGACTATAACAAAAGGAGAAGAAAATCCAAAGTCCATTAAACCCATATAAATATTAGCCGCAAACATCCCATTATATCAACAACAAAAAAATTTACGATGTAGAACGCTTCTGTTGAAGGACGATGAACCTAATTTGAGAAGGTGAATCAAACCATTTCAACTTGGTCTACACATCATAAAACTCTCAATTCACATAATCAGTATATGTTTCATCCTATTTATCCAATTCAATCCTTCATGTTGCATTTTTTTTCGTGGCAAATACTTAATTTTGTAGCATGACTCCCTTCAAATGGTTAATAAATCAGGTTAACATCATTCATTGAATTTCAAATTTCAGCAATTCTCTCAGCAGTGACATTTTATGAAAATGAGTAAAATTTTGCCTTATTACACAAAAGATCAATACCGAAATCACTGAAAACAGATCAAAAATCAATTTTAACTTCTCAAAATCTACTCACAATTGAACTTGAGTTCTCGAGGTTGGATCTCAAGCAGCTCCATCTCAATCGCCAGCAAATCTGCACCAAAACACACCAAATACACCAAAATCTTCAAATTCAAGTACAAAACCCTCAAAATCAACTAAAATCACAGTCCAAGTACAGAGATCGATGATTCACAACCTCTGCAACAGAATATCTCGAAGATCACGCGAAAATTTGTTTTCGAAATTTTTTTTAATTTAATTATTTGAAGAGAGGAACAAGAAATGGCGACAAACCCTAGAATTATGGGAACGGAGAATTTGGACAGAGGCTTCGACTTCGATCGGTCGCTTCCAAAAATCTATTTATTTTCGATGAAAAAAAATTGAGAAAAAATTAAGCGGAGAATATTTATAAGGAGAGGGAGGGAAGAGTTTGGTGAGATAAAAACTAGACAAGCTTTGCGGTTACAGGCACTTTTTGACCATCAGCAGATTTTTGTCGAATAGCAAACAGCAACTCGACAGGTTATAAAAAGAGCACGTACTTTAGTTAAAGTGGGACCCGTGTAGAATTGAGGACGTGTAAGGAGTTCGTTGTGGTTTGTGGGGTTTGGTGTGTTGTCTTGTTATGAAAAAGAGTCCGCCGAGTTTGTAAGCTCAGAGGAGTTGAAATTTGATCTGATTGATATTTACACGCTCTCATATTCTGTGGTCTACTCCCTTTGGGTCTTTGAGAAGATGAACTTTTTAACTTATCTCTCTTTAAGTTCATCTTCTTGATTTATTTGCGTATATGGATATTGAAAAGATACAATGTACACGTAATCAAAATCTCTCTATGTGCAAGGAATTTTGAATATAAGAGTTTATTTGTTTGGCATGATCTTTGCATAATTGGGGATGAGTTGATTTACTTCATCACATGACAAAAGCTAATTTGCTTACAAACCGACTTAACCTACAGAAAATGAACAAACAAATGTTTTCTTTTCGTTTTCTAATTTCATATTTCTTAACTATTTTACATTTTTTTTATTTTGTTGTAAGCATTTTAATTTTTTAACTGTAAATTAGAGAGAACTTTAAATTTTTTGGACATGCAACCCTCATTTGCATATAAAAAGAAATTGGTGGTTTACCTAAAGTTCCTACTTGGCAGTTAGAGAGAAATCTGAAGACGTCATGTGACAGTTAGTTGAGATTTTAGGATAATTGCCCTGATTATTTCCAATTAGTTTGGAAATCTAATTGATTCTAAAGATATTTTAGGAAAGAATAGGTATTTGGACACATCAAAGTTTCATCAGTGTATAGTTTAAAATTTTAATTGATTCTAATGGACATCGAGATTTATCAAGATATTTGCTCAGAGATGGTATACTCCTACATCAACTATTTTTCAGACTTCACAATTTCTTAGGATTTTCAGAAATCCAAAAATATATCACCTCAAAATCCTAAAGAACTAAAACTCCTAGCAAATGGGACAGGCTTTAACTCTACAAACCTAATTCAAGTATAATATAGATTTCTAAAGGGTTAATTTCACATTACCTCCTAGAACTTTGGGACGATTTCCCATATAACCTTCCTGAATTTTATTTATCCCACATAACCCTCCCTTTGAGGTGCCTCGCAAAACCTACCAGAACTTTCATATTTTCTCACTGGATTCCGTACATGTAATTTGCAAATAACTAAAGTATTCTTGAGAGAAAAATCTCAAATTTTCACGTTTGTCGTTTATAGGTAGCGTACTTCCTTCCCAAATTTTAGGGTTAAGGAGGTCCAATGAGAAAAGCTCAAAATCAAAGAGGTTTGTGAGAATCACAATGGGGTATGTGAAATTAACTCATTTCTAAAAGACTGGATTCCACAAAGTTCATAGAAGCATAAAATTATAGAAACACTTTATTACATGTATTTAGAACTTTTTCTTTTATATTTATATAGTATATTCTTAGTTTTTTTCCTCATTTATATATTGCATAGACCAAATACATAACTCTATACAAAGTTACTATATGCATATCCAATTTAGAGTGAGTAGTCCAATTAGAATAAAAATCTTTGATATATGAATCAAAGAAATTAGACTCATCCATGCAAGGACAGACATAATACTTACAAGATGTGATAAGAAAAAGCTCTATCATGTTGTTAGTTTATTATTACCACATGACCTTCGATACTGTATCACTGTATACTTCAAAATCAAAATAAATACAAACATTTAAAATCTCAAAGACAATGTATCTCCAAAAAAGGAGAGTATACATATCAATAAAACACCGGTTAACAATACCCACACCCCATGAGAAGCAGCGTACCGTTAAGCGGTAGAGTAGCTTCTGAGCTTCAGACTTTCAGCGGTTGCACCTATCACGTTTGCGTAAGTCAGGACTCCAGAAAAATAACTTTTACCACAATACCCCTCGCACTCTAGATGACCCTCTCCGTCGACGAAGGGTAAAAGAGTAAATAGTCATAACGAGAAGTTCCCTCGGTTGTGACGTCGTTATCCCAACGTTAAATCCTCAAAGTAATGGAAGGGGGAATAAGACGAGGAATAGCTGGAATTGGATTGGGATTAGACAACCAAATTTGGTTTGAAAGTTGAATAGCTTTTGTAAAGTTTAGTTGAGAAATTTAATTTCATTTGGAATCATAATTGAAAGTGTTGGTAAGGTGGGGCCAAGATCTTGTTGTGGTTGGATTGTAGTTGTATTTGAAGGAGAAAAAAGGGGGTTGGGAGTTATGCTCACGTAAGGAGGGGTACAAAATTAAACCTAAAGACCTGTTTGACAGCCTCCCAACTCCCAACGGAAAATTAGGATTGATCGTGGACCTATTTTAGCTTTTCTAATTAGAAAATATTGGGTCAATTCTAGCCTAGTTTTTCTCAACTCGGATCCTCTTCACTATTAAAAAAAAATAGTAGAAAGCCCTTACAATATTAATCACCGTTGATTTATTAGTGGATGATTGTAATTTTTCTTTAAATGTTAATTAGAAATGAGTGCAATTCATGGAGATTTAAAGAGTGTAAGATTTAGAATGTATCATAATCGCTCACTAGATGATCAACAATCATTAACAACGCAGTGGTCTCTCCACCACTTTTTTGATAGTGGCGATCCAAATTCATTTTTATTAGGTCAAAACAGATAATCTTAAACTGATTCTCTTTTGATCAACCTATCTCCCTGATCAAAACAGAACCAATTTAATTCAAAATTAGATAGAGATTAATTCTAGTCTGTTTTAAGGAGTTTACTAAACGTAGCCTGAGAACTAGAGGTTGTTTGGCTTCAAATTTGGATTCTGATATTCGGATATATTTAAAATTCTTTTGATTCAAAATTTTTAAATATGACATAAATAGTTTAATAAAAATGTGTAATTTGTGTGAAATATTTATCAAACAAGTTTCAAATGAATAAAATACTCAAATTATTTGGATAAATTTAAGAAACAGAGGGTGGTCGTAGAAACGTAGGTTTTCCCATGAATTAGTTAGCTTTGTTTATTACGATTATATATAAATGATGATTATCAATGACAAGATGTTATAAAGATAGATTAAAGAAAAGAACATACTGTAATTGAGAGACAAGAGAAATGAGTGATGAACTTAAAAGAGAGCTTTTCATTTTCTTACGTTATTTGTTGTACAATTATACCTCTATTAATTATGCATAACTTGATCCTCCACATAAAGTATCTACCTATGCCAACAATCAATGCACAAACTATACAATCTATTCACGGTCAAAACTATGTGTAAAATACATGAGTAATTTAAGGTGCCACTCAACTTATAATGACAACTATCAAATTGATATGTTGTCATTTGAACCTATAGACATCCGTTTCATTGACACAAGATCGTATTTACATTTTTTATTAAACAGTTAGTTTATTATTAGAAATTATTAGATGCTTAATGATATCTTGGTTTTCAAAAATAAACTTTCTGTCATTTGATTAGTGACTAACGTTCATACTCTTCAACTTAAAATTGATTATTTATAAATTTATTTGGTACATTTTGTTTAAACTTGGAAGGAATCACATTTGAATCACAAGACGAGTTTATGAGGTCTAAAAGCTTGATTTGATGGGATATCGTAATCTCTACTGAAGTTATGCATGTGATGTTTATTTAATTTTATAGTAACTCCATAAATGTATCTTTGACACTTGTTATGTGATTATGATTACCATTATCCAAATGTCACATATATTGTCACTCACAATCATAAGTAAAGATTCTTTACCATTTCTTTTCTCTTGTTTTAATTATTCATAAAATGATTTATGTTATCTCTATTCCTAGGCCAACTCCGTTTGTCAATATATCCATATGTTTTTTTGGTAGATCAAGAGGGCCGAAGCTCTAAAGCAAAATAAAATTAAAGCTTATAAACACGGGTTACAGAAAGCCTCATCAACTCACTAACTAATACAAGTTTAAAGAAATCCTGAGTTATGCATAGTCTTTTAAGACGTAGTTCTAGACTAAGAGATTATCTAGCCTACAGGTCTACACTACGATTACCTTCGCCAAATATGATGCAATTTAACCTCCCATTCATGACGTATCAGCTCTTTAATCTCAAATAAGAGGCCTCGATCAAGAGAAGATTCTACTACCTCCTCTTGCTGTCTTAATAACAACCATCAAATCATATTCCAATTCTAGTCTCCTACGCCCTATATCTCAAGCGATTTGCAAGTCGTAAAGGAGACCCCACAACACTGCTTCATTTGCCGACAACTTTCAATTTATACAGAGCACTTTACTTTTAGGAATTACATGGGTGGATACGAAGACTGTATATCTATATGGATAATATCAAGATTGTTGATTGAAATTACACGAGTAATGCTAGAATCTGTCAGCAAATTAACACCTAACTATTTTTATTTTTATTTTTGTAGATTTGGTAGTTTTAATTGATGTTGGTTACCATTACGATTAAGGAGAAAGTGTTTTGGTCAGGGTTATGAGTAGGGTTGGGATTAGGGTTATCGTTATAGATTGCTCACTAAAATTTCATTATGACAATCTCAATTTGGACTCTGATATTCTATAACTTTTGCTATAATCTAATCATAATTTTCATCCTAGAGGTGACCATAAACCTAATCTCACAGAAAATAAAACAACTCCATATCAACAAAAAAATTCTATTAGCTTTTCGATAGATACTAGGATCACTCATGTAATTATCAACAATCTCAGCTTCACCCGGTAGATACACAAACTTTAGGTGCACCCGTGTAATTACACCATATTTTAAGGTATTAAAATGTAATTAATCCTTCTTTTCGTGTGAGCAATCAATTTCAATATGTTTAATCTTTTTCTTAAGTAAAATAGTTGGCGACTATCTCTGCTTTGTCATTTTTTAAAAAGTAGATTTTTTTTCCAAACTATTATTTTAAAAATTACTGCAACAAATGTTATCATTTTTGGCTATTAACATTTGATGCCTTAAATTCTTTTTCCTACTTTGTACTTAGGGGTGTTTGTTTGCATGTATAAGTGAAAGATGAAAGTGAGAAAGTGACTTTTACAAATATTTTAGGTGTTTGTTTCCATGCAAGTGATTCCGAAAGTGAAATGCAAAATCATTGCCACATAGGATTTAATGCAAATTTAACTTCCCCTAAGGGCCCATTTGATTTGACAGAAGTACCGGAAGTAGAAAATAGATCAAAGAAGTAACTTTTAAATTTATGAAGTAGGAAGCAGTGGAAGTAGTACTTTTTTTGTTTATTTCACATATGTTTTAAAGTAGTGGAAATAGAACTTCTTATTCTTTATTCTCTTTTTTTGTTTGGATAGCAATGAAAAGTTATTAGGAAGTAACTAATAAAGAAAATATTAATAAGAAAATTTATTTATTTCCTAATTAATATGCATTTCACCTACTTCCAAGTTACTTCCGAGCCTTTAGGGGTGGAAAATATTTTGGAAGTAAGGATGATACGTAGGCGCCACATCAGCGTTTAAGGAAGTATTAGAAATGAGTTTTTCAGAGAAACAAATATAATTTTTTGCTTGGAAGTAGCAGAAGTAGCATCTACTTTCTTTATTTCAGCTACTTCATAATTACTTCCGTGCCAGGCCCTAAAAGGTGGCGAAGTCACATGAAAGTTACAAAAATAGTAACAAATTTTAGTTAAATAATTTTAACTATATTTACTAATAAATCCTATTTTGCCACATTATCCTCACGTTTCACTTTTAACAGTAATCTAGTTTTTCGAACAAACACTATATTTCACTTACATGTTGACGTGAATGTGAAAGTTATTTGCAAAAGAAACGTAACTTACACATTTTCAATTCACTTTCAAATTGCCAAACACCCCATTGTATTCTCTCACTTGTTTTTTTTTCTTTCGTAAGAAAGGATTTTTTATTTATTTATACCAAACGTAAAGATCACATACACAAGGAAATAAAACACTAACCTTCTAATTACATAAGCTCATACAAAATATTGGAATGTCATCATTTGAGAACGCCACAATCTATTTCCTACGTTATTTTTGACTTTCTGAATAAAACTCGACCTCAATTTTAATTCATGCATTACCTGCATCCACTTGAGGCTCTTTGCTGCAAATGCACACTGATTTCTAGCATGCCAGAGAGCATAAACTACTGTTAAGCATAAACTACTGTTACTACGCAGCGGTGAGCATGCTCTTCATTGCTCCTTTCGCACTGCATTTCCTATTACACCATTCAACAGTCTCTCATTCCAATTATAATGAACATAAGGAATATGCGTAAGCTCAACACTCCTCCTCCACACCTCTCTACTACACTGACAATTAAAGAACAAGCGTTCAGTATTTTCTACCTCCAATTTACATATTTCAAATCTAATATCATTGCCCCATCCCCATCTTGCAATTCTTTCTCTAGTCAAAAGCTTGTTCTTACATAAGAGCAACATGATAAAAGAATATTTAGGAGAATTAAATCTACCCCCAAATAGTATAAGCATGGCTCTGTTTCTTCTGACCGCTAATCAACTTTTGTTTGGGTCGAAAGTTGATTCCATTGTAAAACTAGAGAAAATTACACTTTTTATTCTCAGTTACAAAGAATTTAGATAACTTTCTTACAAACTCGAACAAAAGATACTACAAGTGTAGATCTCTGTTTTGTGGGACTTTTCTGTCTTGGGGCGTAATCCGTGGACCACCGTGCGGCGATCGTCGAATCGGCGGGGTTTAGTTGATGCTTCGCAAAGGAAACAAGAACTTCAAGAAATATCTTAGCAAAGTAAGATATCTACTCTTCCCAAGAATTAAGGCAAAGCTTAATCTCGAGGAATCTCCGTTTGGACCGTGTTCTTGAACTTTGGAAGCTTGGATTCTCTCTCTCCTTACAAAAGCTCGATTTTTGTTTGATCTCGATTGCCAAATGCCGATCCCCGCCCAAGTGGATGTAGGGGGTATTTATAGTCCTTGGAAGCGTGCCCTCTGAAGAAACAAGTCATAAGTGCTCCACATTTGCGGTTAAGCGCGGCGGCTCGAGCTACCCTCGCTATCTTTACCGCTTCATTGGCGGATGTCGGTACCTGTTCGCTGGCCAGTATAAGCTGCCTCGGCGGTGTCGTCCCTCCATTTGTTATAGCGGTTTGTTGCTTTTAAGGCGCGATTAAATGCCCTAAAATCACGCCTAGTGGGCGATTTTCGCCAGATAACCGCCCATTAAAATATCACGAGCGTCTCTGCGTTGATAAAGTCAAGTGGGCCCCATCGGCATTGATTTAGACCCTTAAAGAGCGTTTAAGTATTACGGGTGTCTCGCATTTGGCGAGACACAAGTAAGTGCCTCGCTAGTTGCGAGACATCAAGGTGTCTCGCTTCGTGGCGAACACCAACAAGTGTCTCGCTAGTAGCGAGACACATCAAAGTGTCTCGCTAGTAGCGAGACACATCAAAGTGTCTCGCTATCGGTGAGACATGAACAAGTGTCTCGCTCAAATGACTTGAGCGAGGCAAAGATAAAGTGTCTCGCTAGTAGCGAGACACAATCTTCTTATGTGTTGACTTCTTGAGATTTCGACGATGTTGTCCTTCGATCTTCTCATAATTTAGTCATATTTGAGGTTCTTCAGCAATTTTTGATGCCTACAGATACCCCCTCCAAAGTTTTCAGACTCCTCTGTATTTTATTGAGGGGTCTGGAATACTTTGGATAAGATGCGCCTTACTTCTGTTCATCGTTGAACTTTGTAGAAGAGGCCCGTGTTTTGCTTCAGTTTCTCGAACCCTGGCTACGCGTCGTCGCTGACCATATTTTGGGATCAATAACTGTTGCATTTGTATTTGAATGAATTGAAATGTCGAAGTCGATTTTGGACTAATCATCTTCATCTTGAAAGTCACCACTTGGGTTGCGATTGAATGCCTTGAGAGTCATTCAGAGAAAAAGCGTCATCTGGTTTTCTGAATATCAGATTTCCAGGAAAGCTTCTATATGGAATATGGAACCAATTTGTCTTGAATATACTGCCTTGAATCCCGTGTAGAGAATAATTATCAATATCTGGAATTGTCCCACTTGAAGAAAGCGAGCGAGGCAATCTGAAGTGTCTCGCTAAAGGGGTTTGAGCGAGGCAACGTGAGATGTCTCGCTCAAAGGACTTGAGCGAGGCAGTATGAGGTGTCTCGCTCAAATGACTTGAGCGAGGCAGCATGAGGTGTCTCGCTCAAAGAGTTTGAGCGAGGCAGCATAAAGTGTCTCGCTCAAAGAGAGTGAAGCGGTGCCCAGCCTTTATAAACCCAATACCTAGGGTTTTGTCGACAACTGAAATCCCGCCTTTTGGACTTTAAAACCCTCTTCAAAACCTTCTCTTTTCCCCCATCAACCTTAGCAAACCCTTTTAATCTCTCAAGCTTCCAAGTTTGCTCGAAAACCCCTCTTTAGATCTAGGGTTTTCTCGGTTTTCTTGGATTCTTCTCGGTTTTGGTCGATTTTTCACCACAAAATCGGGCCTCCTCCTGCTCCTCTATCAGATCCGAAGCCTCTTCATCAAACCCTAGGCCTCTTCAAGCTTCTTGCCTTCGGATTTTCATCAAAACCCTAGCTTTTCTCTTGTTCAAGCCAAAAAAATCTGATTTTTATCATGTCTCCCAAAAGATCTCGTGTCCCCAAGGCCAAATCCATTCCCCAAACCTCTGATGTCGAAGAACCGACTGCCTCGTCTTTTGGGGGTGAGTTCTTCTCAATATATGCATTTATTTTGGGTTGAAAAGTTTGCATTTTTTGTATAGAATCGTATAAAATCCTCATTTGTTCTCCTTTGCGAGGCATTTGAGAAGAGTCGAGGTCCTCCTTTGTGTGGATCTGGGCTAAAACAAGTGTTTTGCATAGCCAAAACATCTGTCAAATCAACGAACAAAGCTTGATTGTCTCGTGTTTGCGGTTGAAATTGTCTCGCTTCTGGCGAGGCGGTTGGGGCTGTCTCATTGTTGGCGGCGGTTGGCTGTCTGCCGGCGAAGTCGATTCGGTATCTGGCTGTTTGCGAGCGATTATGATTGTATCGCCGTTGGCAGGCAGCTTGAACTGCCTCGGCCGGGCGAAGTCGCTGCCCCAACACTTGGCCATTTTTATGTTAATTTTGACCTGCACTTATAAGTGTATATGTGCTGCGGTTGAGTTTCCCCTCGGCATTCAATGTTCATGAGCCAAGTGGATTGCCGGCTACGTGTTTTCCTCTTCTCAAGAGATGCCACTAGTGGTGATGCTCCTCGCTTTCGGTCCAAATGCGCCTCCAGAATTATTGGAAGCGTTAGAACATGGTGATCGTCGTGATTTACGAAGAATGATCACCGACGCCCCACTGACAAAAAATGCCGGATCCACAGAGATAATGAGGAAGTCCAGCTATTTATTTGGGGATTCTCATATGGATCCAAAGCCTTATCCGCTCGTGACCGAACCATGGTCGTATGAAGGTGATGGCTCTAATCTTTATTTACCTCCATTTGCGGCATCATTCACTCTTGTGCGCAATTTATCGATTAAGAGGAATATGTCTTGGAGGTTGGTGAGGATATGGAGCATACAACTGCGGATATATTGGTAAAGATGCTGTTCCAGGTTCTAGTGACAAAAATTACGTTCGGGTGCTTTACCCGGGCCTTGTAGGTCATGACAGCACACCTCATAATGAACTGATGGTCAAAGCTGACACCTTGAAGAATCGCTTAGCCAAAATAGGAAGGGAGTTGCCTCCTAAGAAATCTCATCGGTGCTTCGGTTGGGTACATTCTACTGCCGACCGATGGTGGACACGGATGACAGCTTACGTTCTCGACCGATGGAGTCGGGAACTCAAAGAAATTGGATTATATGTTCCCATCCGTGCTAGCATGTATGGAATTCCTCCCAGCTCGTATCATTTCCTCGCATTGCTGGAAATCTACAACCCAGATAGCAACACTTTCCTGACGAAAAATGGGGAATTGGGTCTACCACTTCATGAAATGATGAAGGTTTCGGTCTTCCAATGGGTGAAGCACCATATCAAGAATATTTTCCGTGTCGGCGATTGAAGGAAATGAAAGAGAAGAGATCACCTGTTTATGAAATTCTGTGGGAGCTAACTTGCCACTATCAAGCTGCAATAGCGACAGTGGACGTGAAGGCTAGGAGGCTTCCGCAGATTAGTCATAAACAGTCCGATTATCTATTCCAGAACTTAGAGGATAACGAGGATGTAAGTGAACAAAACCGCCACTCCTTCGCCATCAACAAGCCGATTGCAAAGATCAATGCCCAATCCTTCACTACCCCATATCTTTGAGGGCAAAATTCCTAAGGGGCGAAGTTTGAGACTTTCTTGTGGCAACTACAAAAGCGCATCAAACCACAAACTCTCTTGGCGGGCTACTTGGCTATCGGTTGAAGAAATGTGTAGTCCCGCACCAATCTTCAGATGCCCTGCCTTTAGAAGTGCTTTTCCCAGCCGTTGAGCTGGTCACCGGTCGTCGCCTTTCTCTTCTTACGGCAATGGTGGCGGATATTCATGGTGGACTCCGACGGATAGTCTCTGGTTTTCTACATAAGGGCAAAGGGTCTTCTAGCGACATCCCAACTGTCAAAGTAGAACTACCGTATACTTATTTGATGGCCTGGCTCGTACTCCATCGTCGGATCGATGGCGGCCCCGACATAGTAGATTATCAAGCGCCTTATTCTGAATATTGGAAGAATGTAAATGGAAAGCGAGACGCTGGTCCAAGCGCCTCGCCAACTCGTAATTGCCAAAGTTGGGAATTCTTTAAATGTTTCGAACTTTTCGGGCCGATATGATGACATCTTTGGTAGATCTTCTTTGGGCCTAGCGGAAGTCGAACTATTCTCGATCTTGGTTGTTTCCATGGCTAATGAACATTACGCATCGGTTACGATTTTCGGGTGAAGAATTCTGCGACATAGAGCCTTATCTCCCATGCCGCTTTCTCCCGCCAATTCGCTATGATCAAATCTACATCGGAATCCAAATCGGGAATGAAGACTCATGGAGGTCTTATTGGCGGTGCCGCGCTGGTATTGGAACATAAGCGCCGCACCAATGCCAAGTTGATCTCCTGGCTGCCGGCTTGGATGACTTTTCTATACCGCAAATGGCTCATTGCAGCTAATGCTCCGGAGTAGAACATAACAGAGCCTACACCAACCCGTGCTTCCCCAAGCGAGCTCGTCCTTCAAAGAAATCAAAAGGCAAGAAGAAGGTCACCCGAAGAGAGTGAAGAAGAGGAATTTGATTATCTGATCCACACCGAGAAGAAGAAAGCGGCCGTTATTGAAGTCCAGAGGTCGGGCGAAGTTGTAGTGCCATCGCCTCGCCGCTCTCGGTTCGAAGAGATGTACCAGTCAAACCCTCTTCTCGTGTTCCACCTCCTCCGAAGCGTCCTTTGAAGCGGCCTGCGCCGAAGGTCGTTCTTACTCATCCCCACCGGATGACGGTCGAGACAGGGGAAGAAGAAGAGGTAGAAGAAGAAGAAGTAGCGACCGAGCTTATACTCCGAAAAAGGGCTCGTCCATCACCGACCGTTCATACTCCCGCTTCTATCGCCCGGGCAATAATGCGTACGAAGAAAGTCGTACATAGGCCTCATCGTACGAAATCCCCAAAATCACCAACTCCTAAGGCGATAGACACTGATTTTCCGCTCGGAAGAGAAGGTATGACTCGTATTCATCATCTCGGACTTTACCATTTCATCTATGATTATTAATTATTCCATTTTTTCTTATCGAAGAAGCGAGGTTCGGTGAACCTTCTCCTCCAAGAGTGTTCACTTATGATGATCCAACACACGAAGCTATGGATCGGGATATTCAAGATACCACTACCGCGTGACATTGGCGTCCCTTCGGTTTACGAAGGTGTCATGCAGTCGACCATTTCATCACGGATGGCGACTTAGAATCATGAAAGAGTCTCAATTGGTTCCTCCACTTATTGCTAACGCTTCATATTCTTTTAGAAAAATTCCAAGAAATGGCATAGCGTTAACCGACTGAGCCAACTCTGGTATGAGATTTGAACTTTACTTTTGTTCTCCCTTCATTGAATTGAAGCACTAATACCTGCTATAGCTGCGGTGATGAAAGAGCGATTGAGGAAGAAGCGACTTGGTGAGCTTGATAAATCTATTGAACCCACGGAACCGCTCTTGGTATGTACATATATGTTATTATGATTCTCATATATATAGATATGTGTATACTAACACCAGGCGTATTGTTGATGTCACAATGAAAGCCGAGGCCAACGGAGCCCGCATTACGAAGAGAATTTCGAGGGGTCATTTGAACAAAGCTTCGCCAAATGATCTCTTTCTCTGAATTTGATCCACATCGATTTACGAGATGCTATCGGAATCTACTCGAAGGAATCTCTTGTAGAAGCTAGCTCTTACGTGGATGCGTGTCTTATCGTCCAAGTCTTGTCGGGCTTTTTTAATGGATAATTGACACTTAATGGTTTTCTCACTGTAGGACTCATTACTACTCTTGTAGAACAAACTCCTGCGGTCTCGTATTTGGAGATTCAACCCTTGTTCTCCCTCTTGAGTCCATCATTGTATCCATCGTTGCCGAGAGTCCGCTTTGTTCAACCTCGACCACCAACTACTCAAGCAGAACTGAATCGGTTTGGTGGTTCCGAGGCCGAACAACCAACTATGGAGCAAACAACTCAAATTGAAGGCCCTATTATTCACCCAGGACCACCGGCTATCCAACCTGAAATTGAATCAACTTCGGTGGTTCTCCAAGCTGAATTGATGAGTGTAGAAACGACACTTGCTGGAGGATCTTCTAGCCGTATCGGTATATCTTCCAATTTTGTTTCTCATGAAAGTTCAAGCATGTAAGACTTAAAAAACTAACATTTCTTCTTCTACAGCGCCTTCTTCAGTATTGTATGACACGATCAAGGCGTTGATGTCGGATGATGATCCGGAGAAAGCGGTGATAAACGCGGAGCTCGAAGGGTTCATCTTTCTACTGAAGAATGTTATCGAGAAAGTCACAACCAAGGGCTTCTCTCTTAGTTCTTTCAAACGGCTTCTTGATCGACGTGTGGCGTCCATAAGGGAAGAGGGCTTTTCTGATTTAGCGGACTCTATCACAGAAGACTTAGCTCAATTAGAGCAAAAATTAGGAGAGCTTCAGAAACTACGGTCCGAAGGTGCTTCTTCTTACATCTCTTCTCGGGTTGAATCCATCATGCAAGCTCGAGAGGTTAAGCGAAAGGCTGCTGAAGAAGAGCTACAACAAGTGCAAGCCCAATCTGAACGCATAAGGGCCACTCTGCATAGGCGGAATGAGGTCAATGCCGAATTGATCCGTTCAGTAGAGGCGCAAGATCTTGAAATTGCTCGCCTGAAGAAGGCTTTGGAAGATGCTGAAGAGGCTCACGCTCTTTTGAAGATCGACTTGGCATTTCGAGAAGACTTCGCTCAAAATTAGCCGAGCAATTGAAGGCATCCGATGAGAGATCTCACGAATCGGATCGAAAGATCATTCAACTTCTAACTATTAATGATGCTTCTAGAGTCCTTCTCGAGAAGGAATTGGAACAAGAATACCAGACTGAGCTTTCGGAGCTGGAAGAACAGATCCGTTGCCGTCAAATATCTTCATAGAACACTTTTGTTAGCTTTTGCCAACACTTTGTAATTCACTTTTACATGAAATAAAATTTCTTTTATCATGTTTTCATCTATTCTGTTTTGAACAAATAAACATAATTTCAATAGGATTTTGGCAAACCCTCGACCATCAGCAGTTTGATATGCCTTTACCAACTACCGTTTGAGTTGGGCTATCATGTAGATGATCTAAGTCCGTTCTACATATAGCGTTGTGCTAAAAGAATAAATTCTCTCGGACTTTGTACTCACGATATTGAATACGAGGTTTTATCAATTATCACGGAATTGACTACCCGGCGTGTGTTAGGCGACCGACATTCCGATTGGGGCGGGAATAACACCTACTACGCATAAATGGCGTAGATTTAATATAATCAGCTATGTAATAAATACATAAACTTTTGGAATTGTGTCTTCTCTTGGGGCGAAAACGAACCCGTTGTGTCTTCTCTTGGTAGCGAACCGTTGTGTTTTCTCTTGGGTAGCGAACCGTTGTGTCTTCTCTGGGGCTAAAACGAACCCGTTGTGTCTTCTCTTGGTAGCGAACCGTTGTGTCTTCTCTGGGGCTAAAACGAACCCGTTGTGTCTTCTCTTGGGGCTAAAACGAACCCGTTGTGTCTCTTGGGGCTAAAACGAACCCGTTGTGTCTCTTGGGGCTTAAAACGAACCCGTTGTGTCTTCTCTTGGGTAGCGAACCTGTTGTGTCTTCTCTTGGGGCAGCGAACCGTTGTGTCTTCTCTTGGGGCTAAAACGAACCCGCTTCATGAAAGAAATTAATAATAGGTGTTAATATTATCGGTGGCTTCAATCATTTAAGATTTTCAAATAATGAGAGTTTAATGAATGTATTTGTTCACAAGTCAAATCATTCAATATCGCTAAACGGATTATCCCGAATATATTAGGGATAATATATCTTGAGAACTTTAGTTAATTGGCATCATTAACTTGTCACCATCTTGAGTGATCAAGCGATATGCTCCATTTGAGTAGACCGTATCAATTATAAGCGGTCCTTCCCATTTGGTTTGGAATTTGCCTTTCTTCTTGGAATTGAGAATCATCTGTCACGGACGGCGAGTACCAAGTCTCCTTCCTTGAAACTCCGATAGCGGACTTTCTTGTTAAAGGCTTTGGAAATTCTGGCTTGGTATAGCTCAATCTGTTGTTGAGCTCCCAAGCGTTTCTCGTCTAACACCTCAAGCTCTTCAAGACGCTTTTGATGTTGCTCGTCGCTTGTCATCCCTATCGCAAGGGCTACACGAAGTGACGGAATTTGTATCTCTAAAGGCAAAACAGCTTCACATCCGTATACTAAGGAATATGGTGTGAATCCTGTCGGTGTTCGAACTGTAGTGCGATATGCCCAAAGAGCTTCACCAAGCTTATCATCCCAATCGCGTTTATTAGTTTTGACTAGCTTTGCTAAGATTTTAATGATAGTCTTATTAAAGGCTTCAGCTAAACCATTTGCGGTGGGATTATAAGTCGGGATCTAAATGTCTTGTATTACGAACTTGCTGGAGAACGTGGTAGATGAACGAGGACCATTGTCATGCACAATTCGTCTCGGAACACCATATCGATAGATAATATGGTGTTTAATGAATTTGATGACAGTACTCGTTTTGACTTCTTTGAGTGGAATTGCTTCAGCCCATTTAGAGAAGTAGTCGGTAATTGCCAAAATAAAGCGATCACCTTTTATCGACGGGGAATATGGGTCCTACCATCCATTCCCCATGTTTCAAACGGACCAAGTAGGCGTGAGGTGCAGATCTTACGGTGGTTGATGCATGTAATTTGCATGTATTTGACACGCATGACATCGCCTCGCATATTCAATTGCATCTCTAATCATGGTCGGCCAATAATAGCCTAACCTTCTTAGTCTATCTCCCGCCTTAGGACCAGTTGATGCGACCGCAAGTGCCGCCATGTGCTTCTTTAAGTGCCTCTTCGCTTCCTTGGTCGAAAGACATCGGAGTAACAATCCATCATATGCGGCGATAAAGTGTTCGAATCTGCGTTGTAGTAGAATCTCGGTGCTCTTCTTCGGATAGATTCCCTTTCTTTTATATCTTACGGTAAAATACCGTGTAAGACATAATCTATAATAGGAAAGCCAATCTCAAGTTCGAGTCTGTTGAAGTAGTATGTGTTTCCTTGACATCCAAAATATATTCTGGTATGAAAAGTTGGTGTGTCCTCACGGTGACGAATTGTTCTGTTTGAGGGGTTGCGCCAATGAAACAGCCAGTGCAGCTAATGCATCGGCATAAGCGTTCTGAAGCCGTGGTATATATTCGATGAAGAAACTTTTGAATGATTCTGCCATCTCTATTGCCGCTTCATGATATGGGATCAAATCCGAATTTCTAACTTCATAGTCTCCACGAATTTGCTTAACTATGAGTTGAGAATCTCAACGCCGAGATATTCGACCCCGGCTCTTCGCCGGAGTCCAATAAGTAATGCATTGTACTCGGCCACATTATTAGAGCACGGTTCGCCGCTGAATAAGCTCGAGGCATCACGTGTTTCTCAGGAAACTAAGACAACTCCGACTCAGCAGAAATCTTAGAACATCCGTGAGCACTCGCCACATTGGTTCTTGGACTCGGTCAGGAAATATAATTGCCACACATATTCATGAGAAGTGTGATTGACCTCATAGGTTTCGTCGGGTAAATCTTCATAAAGTATAGCTTTATCGCCGACGGTCGCTACGCTAGAAGATCACAAATCGCTTGTCCCTTCACCGACTTCGCCGCTTGAAGTGGATGTCGTATTGCGAAAGGAGTAATGCCCATCTCGCTAATCGCCAATTCAAAGAAGCTGGTTGTGTCATGAATACTCGAATTGGGTTAACATCTGAGATGACATGTATCGTCTGTCCAACCAGGTAATGACGCATTTTCTGGAGTGCAAATACCAAAGCTAGGCATTCTTTCTCGATATCAGGATATCGAGATTCAGCGCCCACCATTGTCCGACTTAAATAATATACTGCTTGTTCGTGACCGTTATCATCATCTTGTGCTAATAAAGCACTTAATGAATGGTTGGTCGCTCTGACATAAATCAAGAACGGCCTTCCTGATTTCGGTGCGACGAGAACAGGAGGATTTGATAGATATATTTTAATATCTTCAAAAGCCTTCGACAAGCATCATCCCAAGCGAATGAAACACCCTTCTTGGCTAGCTTGGAGAACGGCCGACACTTGCCCGCAAGGTTCAAATAAACCGCCTTATGTAAGCCAATCTCCCTTGCAACCCTCGAGTTCTTTGAGATTCTTGGGGTTGTAACTCGTGTCGCCTTCACCTTATGCGGATCAATATGAATTCCCTTTGGCGTGGCGACAAAACCAAGGAATTTACCATCGCCATTCCTGTGAATGACTTAGTTGGATTCATCTTCAATTGATGACCCCGCATAAGTTCAAATACCGTCACGAGATCTTTAATATGATCGCTTATCCGGCTTTTCACTACTAAATCGTCAACATAACATTCGGCGGTCTTTCTTAGATGATCTTCAAAAATATTTGTCATTGCCGCTGATAAGTAGCTCTGCGTTCTTGGACCAAAGGGCATAGCGGTATAACAAAAGATGCCGAGAGGCGTCCAAATGAGGTATGTTTCTCATCGTCGGGATGCATCTTGATTTGATTATATCGAGAATCCGTCCATAAATGACATTCTTTCAAACCCACACGTATTATCTATGATGGCGTCGTGATGGGGAGTGGAAAGTCATCTTTAGGGCATGCCAAGTTTAGATCTCGAAATCGATGCAAACTCTAATTGTCCCATTCTTTTTAGAAGCGGGAACAATATTTGCGACCAATCGGATGTTGCTCTTCCACGATAAAGCCGATTTTATGAGCTTCTTAACTTCAGCTACGATCGCTTCCATAATTTGCGGACGAAATCTTATTTGTTGTTGTTTCACGTGTTTAGATTCCGCTTGATATTAAGTCGATGCTTTGCTATACGGATCAAGCCGGGCATGTCTTCATAATTCGGTGAATACATCAATATATTCCCGAATAAGAGAAATCAATTCCTCTTTTTCTTACGGAGGAAGACTACCACTCCACGAATATGGGTTTCGGATTATCTTCATCACCCATATTAACTTGAACAAGCTGCATCTTGGTGGCGGTTCTCTTTGTTCAAACCTATCTCCGAATCGAACATTCGGATGGAAAGTCAAGGGTCTTCCCATTACGGTAAATAATCATCTTCTTGGTATGCGGGACTTATTGTGGTCATATTGGACATTAGCCCTTGAACACTTCACCAAGACTAAATTCGAATCGGTGAAGAATCGGCGATTGTCATGATCATCAATTTGCCAACAAAGATTCGCCGAGGATGAAGAAACATAGCCCGGACCCTTTTATATTCATAATAGCGATCGGGCTTTCCCTTGAACATGAGAGGGTCGTGAATCAGAACACCGCGTCGAAGCCAAGACCGGGCCGATAATGAGTTATATCCCCATTTCTTCATGTAATGGTGCGCTTGTGAGCTATATTTGGAAAAATGTTTGCACGGATCGTCGTTGCTATCTTGATTCCTCACAATAATCTTGTGGTGGAGATTTTCTTCCTTTTCCAAAGATTGTTTGCTTTGCATCTTTCAAAGGAAGGAGGAATGTTGATCGTCGAACTTTGAAGGCATTTCTTCACAGTTCAATGGCGAGGCGGTACATGCACATCATGATCCTGTACAATACGCATTCACGATATCAACACTATGTACATACTCTAAATCGTCATTTATTATATGTTCATCGGCGAACGCCGATTACAACTTTCTCGGCGATTCACTCGTCAAGATCGATTACAAGAGGTTCGATGTCATTAAATACAAAGTTTCCATCGTGTCGAGCGGCCTCGATATCGGCTTCATTACGCTGTCCGTACCACGGGCGATGGTTGATGTCGGATTGACACCATACAAAAGAGAGTCAGTAAAATAATTTTCTAACCCCTTAAATGGTTGCTTATCCGCGACCACCGTCTTGACCACATTATCAGTGTCGACATACTTCAAGCACTGATGTAATGTGGATGGGACTATAAGGCTACCGTGGATCCAAGGTCGACCCAATAGTAGATTATACGAAGTCTCTGCATCGATTACATAACATGTAACCTCAGATTTGAGATCTCCAAGCTGGCACTTTATCCGGATTTTACCCAAAGGTCTGGACCCGCTGGTATTAAATCCATAAATCACCGTGCTGTAGAAGCCAACTTGCTAGCCGGAATTCCAAGATGATACATCAACCGGAGTGGCATAATGCTGACTGCAGATCCAGGATCAACTTGAATCCTGTTGACAGCAATCGAGCCAATGTACCCAGTGAAGTATAATGGCCTGTCATGCTTCGAATTTTTCACCTGCATATCCTCTCGGGTAAAGGTTATGCAAGGGAATTGTGTTGCTGCCAAGTTGCAGTGTTCGGTCTTCTCGGAACACCTTGACTTGAGTGATAAAAGCAGAATCGCTAGCTTCTGTAAGGCTTCTCTAGTCTCTTTAGAAAGGCGTAGTAACTCATAAAGAGTTATCCTCGCCGAATGTTGGCTAACCGGGTCATAACGTCGAAGCGATATGATGAGCGAACTTCGGTTTGTCCCTCTAATCGGATGATTAAATCGGACCGCCGACTTGCACCTCTTGAAATTTGTTTATCTTTCAGCTTGGTTGTATCCTCTTTGGCTACTTCTGTTGCCGACTTTCAGTTGTGTTGGTGGAGTCATTGCCACCCCAGTTCGTTAGAGTTTTGGCATTGGTCGAATTCTCGGGGTATTGATAAGCTGAATTTATGCCCACTTCTAGTAGCATAAGCCGGGTTACCTTCGCCACGAACTTCATGTTCATTTTCGGATAATGAAAAGAATTGGAGCTTTTTCACACCTCTTCCTGAATTGCCAAATATGAGCACGAGTTTGCCTTTACGCTTGGACTTCCGTGTTGAAGAAGACCCGTCCATTGCTCATCTTGAATAAGATCCGATGAATCCAAAGTACTTCGCCATTAGGAGCGTGTATGATACCAACCCTTTACGGCGTTGCCCATGTGGATCATCATTGACCGTTTGACTTTAACCTCGGGGACAATCTTACGTAAATATGGCATGGGTAGTAGAGATCCAAAGTTGATGGCCACCATATTTGAACCAACTTTCTTCTCCTTCTTAGCCGTTATGATTCCGCATCGATTAGAGCTTGAATTTTGTCTTTAAGAACAAAACAACTCTTGGTGGGATGATGGACCCTTCGTGAATGCGCCGCGGTGCTTGGGATCTGAGGTCTTGTTAGCCTCTTCTTGATTTGTGATTGGAGGCAATTTGATCTTGTTGTTATCAAGAGGTATTTGAAGATAATTGGCACTTCTTCCTCTTTGAAAGTATAGCTCTTTTGGAACCTAGCATCCGGAGCCTTCTGCAATTCTTGAGGTTTTTGTTGAAACCTCAATTGCGGTTGCTGCTGTTGTGAAGCTTGTTGTTGCTGTTGGAATGCCTGATTTGCTTCAACAGCATTAGCTTGCGCCTTTCCTTTGCCACGAGGCACAAAATTCGGCTTTGAGGGAACCGTTGTGGGTTCACCTCTCTCATTCTTCTTTCTCCTGATGAACCGTTCCGCTTCTTCACCATTGAGTTTCAATTCCTTCCAAGTGGTTGGTGGTGTAACCCCCATGACTTCCAACAATTCTATAGAAAGATTGTTGTGGCAAGTCTTCAATATGAACTCTTGATGGTGGATCTCGCAATTCATAGCTTTATTATGAAACGCTTGACGAAGGTGTCAATTGTCTCCCCACCTTTTTGTTTCTCATCTAGGAGAGTTCCAATGGAAACTTCTGTGTCATCATCAAAGAAATTACTGAGAAAAGAGCTTTCCATGTCGTTCCAACAGTTAATGCTCCCAGCTTTGAGTCTTCGATACCAATCGAAGGCAGCTCCCCGAAGGGTACCGACGAATGACCGAATCATCAAAGGCTCATTTCCCGAGATCACCCCCAAGTGAGATTTGAAATAGATCAAGTGCTGTGTAGGCGAACCCCTCCCGTCAAAAGGTGTGAAATTAATCAAACTGAATTTGGTGGGGATTGAATCCCACTCTCTCGGATATGGACACGGAATTCCGGTCTTCTTAACCTCCTGAGCAGTCATTAAAGCATTAATTTTGCCTTCAAGCTCCTTCATCTTTTCATTTTCATCCTCGGCTTGTTTTGGATGATTCCTAGTAAGAGGAATTGGAATACTTCCGCCTTGGGTAGCGAACACCTTTTTCTTAGGAGGTTTATCGGCATAAATGTGTTCATCTATCTCCGAATCACTGTCTTCGACATTATGGGTATCAAGATTGATAGCTTTACCACATTGACTAGATCCGGTGTTGACTAGATCCGTGTCGTTGACTAGACCGGGTTGTGCAACCGTATGGGTTTGCAATTCCCTCATCATTGCATAGCTAGCTCCATCTCTGTTCTCATTTCCTTAAGCTCTTCTCTTTGCTTGGCTAAGGCTTCTTGTAACATTTGAGCCGTGACATCGAGTAATGGTAAAAGCCTCCCTATGGTGGCGACTCATACTTGAAGCGATATCGTCGAAGCTATTCTTTGGCGGTCGGAAATTTCATCTTGGATGAATCTCCTTCATGCATTCTTCTATAGTCAATGCGTCGCGTAGCTCGCAATTGCAATCGGGACATTCTCACGGAAATCGAGACCGACTTTTCCTCGAGTGAAGTCACGGATCTTCATCAATCGCCGTGCTTTCCCTTTGTTTACCATGTTAATAGTAACCCGGGAAGTTAAATGGGTTCGGATGGTAGATTTTCTCTTTCTTGAGTCGTCTTGACTCGGCCGAGTCTTCGTTCTTGGCGGGAAAGCCTCTCGAATCTTGAAGCTCTTTGTGGTTGAGCATTTGATTGAACGGGCACATCGGCGATGCGTCTTGATTAATTGTGCACACGAACAAGAACAATTTATTTCATCAATCGTTCTCTTTCTTGTGTTGCCACCTCCAGCCTGATGGCATAGTTGATATGGTTTGTCACCCCCAAGTATAACGTTGCCCTTAGCGGAGGACCGCGTTTTCTTTGGGGGCGTCGGCCATTTGACCTGGGAGACAACTTCCGTCGCTTGGCTTCATCATCACGAAGTTGCCGGCATGAATTACCGTGGTTTGATCATTTTTTGTGACTTTGCGAGTCACTTTGTTTCCTCAATGACCTCGTGGACCCCCTTAGGGATGCTCAAACGAGATGCGATAAGAACTCTTGAGGCTTGCGAAGTCCCAGTTTGCTCAGGACATTGTTGTGTGCAGGTTGAATGACTCAAACGTCCCGACTTTGGACCAAGACGACTGAACACCGAAGTTGAAGGATTCGTCGTTGGTATATTGCCAGAAGAAGTGGACGGAAGAGGAGGAAAAGTGCATTTTCCGCTAAGGCATGAAGCACTGCCTCGCTGTTGACGAGGCAGTTCACACTGTCTCGCTGGCGCGAGACAGTTTACACTGCCTCGCTGTTGGCGAGGCAGCTTAGGCTGTCTCGCTGGCGCGAGACAGTTCGAACTGTCTCGGCTGAAGACTAGCGGCGAGGCAACCTCCTGAGCCGATTTTGACGTCGACTTTGGAATCCAAATTTTGTGATTTTGAGTCGATTCCCTGGTTGATTTTGACTCTTGTGCCTTGCGAACAACGGCACGTGCGCGAGCAATGCGTGCACAACGCTTTTGGGCGCGCTCCTTCTTTGTCAATCGGGTCCTTTTGACGAGAACCCATTCTTCCTTGGGAGGAGTGTTGAGGGGCTGAAGTTGAGGCATCATAGATTGCTGACGCCTCTGATCACGTGAGTTCGTATTGTAATGAACTCCGTCTGTTGATTCCATGGCCTTAGCAAGTTGTCGGGCCATCTTTTGAGCTGTCTTTGGCGAGCCCTCTTCGTCAAAGCGGTTGAGATCTTGTTGAATGACTCCTTCTTCGAAAAGAGTCAACTTGGCGAGCTCCGGCTTTGAGATCCGCCGGTGTTGTTGTCGGGAAATCGCCTCGTTTGAGATTCATTCGCCTCCCAGCGAGCGAACCTCCTTCTTTGGAGATGAAATCCCCGATGCTTGCGGGCGAGGAGGACTTTGATGAAGAAGAGGAGATATTCCTCGAACTTGGCTTGATCGAAGAAATAATCGATCCATCGACCATGAGGTCGGCTTGATCGTTACGAAGGCTGCGACACAACGATCTCGGGCTCGAGACCGTTGGCTCCCATGGTCGCCATCGTTTGGGTCGAAAGTTGATTCCATTGTAAAACTAGAAAATTACACTTTTATTCTCGCCACAAAGAATTTAGATAACTTTCTTACAAACTCGAACAAAAGATACTACAAGTGTAGATCTCTGTTTTGTGGGACTTTTCTGTCTTGGGGCCAGCGTAATCCGTGGACCACCGTCGTGATCGTCGAATCGACGGGGTTTAGTTGATGCTTCGCAAAGGAAACAAGAACTTGAGTAAATATCTTAGCAAAGTAAGATATCTACTCTTCCCAAGAATTAAGGCAAAGCTTAATCTCGAGGAATCTCCGTTTGGACCGTGTTCTTGAACTTTGGAAGCTTGGATTCTCTCTCTCTCCTTACAAAAGCTCTGATTTTTGTTTGATCTCTGATTGCCAAATGCCGATCCCCTGCCCAAGTGGATGTAGGGGGGTATTTATAGTCCTTGGGAAACGTGCCCTCTGAAGAAACAAGTCATAAGTGCTCCACATTTGCGATTAAGCGGCTTTCGAGTGCCTGGCGCTATCTTTGCCTCGCCATTGGCGGCGATGTCGGTTGCCTGGCTGGCGCGGCGGTATGAAACCTCATTGGTGGCGGCGATGTCGATCCCTTCATTTGTTGTAGCGGTTTCTTGCTTTTAAGGCGATTAAATGCCCTAAAATCCGCCTAGTGGGCGTATTTTCAGCGTATAACCGCCCATTAAAATATCGAGCGTCTCTGCGTTGATAAAGTCAAGTGGGCCCCATCGGCATTGATTTAGACCCTTAAAGAGCCGTTTAAGTATTACGGGTGTCTGCATTTGGCGAGACAAGTAAGTGCCTCGCTAGTTGCGAGACACATCAAGGTGTCTCGCTTCGTGGCGAGACACCAACAAGTGTCTCGCTAGTAGCGAGACACATCAAGGTGTCTCGCTTCGTGGCGAGACACCAACAAGTGTCTCGCTAGTAGCGAGACACATCAAGGTGTCTCGCTTCGTGGCGAGACACCAACAAGTGTCTCGCTAGTAGCGAGACACAATCTTCTTATGTGTTGACTTCTTGAGATTTCGACGATGTTGTCCTTGATCTTCTCATAATTTAGTCATATTTGAGGTTCTTCAGCAATTTTGATGCCTACAACTTTCTAGAGCCATTTGAAGTCAAGTGTGTTTGGCAAACCCTTAAAACTTAGTCAGGACTAAACCTGGCCCAGTTTTGGGATAATTTTTTTTAGGGAAAAAGCTGTTTTAACCCAAACCTTTACCACCAATTATTAAAACCCACTCATTTTACACACTTCAAAACACCCAATACATTGATCCAACTTATTTTAAACCCATATGTATAAGACTCACCAATCTTTGTAATCAGATTTCCCAAAAATATAAAATTCAATCTTCTTAACAAACTCTCTCTCCTCCTTCTTCTTCCTCCTTCTTCCGCTTCATCTCATCCACAAATGGGCGATCGCCTCCTCCCGACTTCCACTTCCCTCACCCGCTTCCTTCATTGCCGACTTCCTCCGCCGCTCCTCCCTCTCATCCCTTCTCCACCCCTCCCCACCTCCGACCGCACCGTCCCTCTCCCCATCGATTTCTACCAGGTAAAATTTTCTTTTTTTTCTCTTTTTGTTAATTACATTCTTAGGGCAGTGTTTGTTATTTTAGGTGCCCACCTCCAAGATTTTGTGATGAGAATTCTTGAAGCATTTCGCCTTTGATGTATGATTCGGATTCTCCAGTTGTTGGAGGAGCTGAATCTATTTTTTTTCTTTTCTTTGACTTTTTGTATTTTCTTGATTTTTTTTCTTGTTATATTTTTGGCCGTTGAAGGTGGCAAAGAGGACGTTTGCCATAATTATGATTTTCTTGTTGGATTGTTAAATTGGATCCTTATTGTTGGATTAATAAATAAAAAATGAAACGCTTGGATTACAATAACGATGATAAACTTGAATCCCATATGCACTTTAGTTATCCAGCTATTTTTATTGTTTTTAGATTTGTATGAGTTCTTAATTCAATGGCTTCCTTTTTAGGTAAAACTTGAATCATTCTATATTAATTTCATAACTCATAATATTGTCTAAATCTTTAAAGTTTTAACCTTTATAGTTGATTTCATTGAAGCGTCCTCGCTCAGATTATCCAGGTATCGCTCCCTCGATCTCTTCTAGGGTTTTGAATTAGGTCTCTTTTTTGTTTGTTATATTTGTTAGTAAGATTAGGATTTGTTATTGGCGGTTGGTTTCAGATCTTTTTGCAGGAGACATTCTAATTAATTAGTCAATTATCTAATTTTTGGTAAATCCCGGCTTCAGTTGTTTAGTGATCACGATTGTAGTTATTTGTGGACAAAAGCGGGCTGAATTGCTTTGGTCGTTTAGAATTGGGAGGGGGGCCATTTGATTGTTAGCATTAATAGATGTTGGTATATTGTAGTTAATGATCTTAAGGGATAGAGGTCATCAGTAATTAGGTTGAAAGTTAGCCTATATAAATTGAAAGGTTTCAGAAACTTATGGTATCCTGGTCTATACTGTTGAAATTATGAAAATTATTCAGCATGGACATGAAACAAGCTAGTTCACTGTTACACAAGTGCATCCATGATGCAAGAGCATTGAATAAATGTGATTTGATTTTTCTTCATTTTTCTAGGATGGGGACGACCTCATTTTTATGGCGATATGATCAAACCTGCACTTTAAAGCTTTTACAAATCACATAATAATTAGTTTAGAGTTTTCCCCCCATCAAATAAAGCAACTTAATGTTATCAAGTACATGGATGTCACAAAGAGCACGTTTTGAGTGCTCTATGTGTTGTGGAAATATATTGGTTTTACAAGCTGTATAATTGCCTTTTGGATTCAACTTTTGAGATGCATGGAAAGATATTTTGGGTCTTAAGAAATAGCTAGTAAACTTTGCTAGAAAGTTAATAGTATAATCATTATCTGCAATTACTGATAAGCTGGAATCTCTTGTTAGGTACATTTGAGATTCAGTCTTTTTTCCCTTTGGCTGGTACTATTTGCGGATTGTATGTGTTGTTAGGCCTTTACCTAGAGGAATGCCTGCTCATGTTCATCCAGTTGATGATCCATGGCTGGTGGCTATTGCAGGCATGGACGGTAGAGCTGCGCATCACGATAGTGTGAGACGTGAACCACCTCTTCCTGCTGATGCGCCAAATGGCAAATCGACTACAGCCTGCAATATGATGAACCAATTAGTATCCAATATATCATGTTGTATGAAATTTTCTATATTATGTATGTATAGATGATTCGTGTGTGTATTGTATCAAATGCACCAAGTAGTATTAAATGTATCGTGTTGTATCAAATTCAGATTGTAATTATTGTACACCAGTTTAATGCTATGTACTTGATTGCTTAGTAGTAGATGTGTGATTATGTGTGCAATGAGCTTTTGGTCTATTGTTTATGTTGAGGAGAGGTTGGCTCATAATTTTCTAGATTTTTAAAAAGTATAGCACTTTATGGAAAAGAATAGCACCTTAGGATCAAAGTATAGCACTTTACTCTAAAGTATAACACGTTATGGCCAAA
Source organism: Asparagus setaceus (assembly GCA_012295165.1). Lineage (NCBI taxonomy): Eukaryota > Viridiplantae > Streptophyta > Magnoliopsida > Asparagales > Asparagaceae > Asparagus > Asparagus setaceus. Next base: position 68,668,817 of record CM022702.1, read on the forward strand.
GTATAGCTACTTATCATAAAAGTATAGCACTTTATGACCTCTGGACTTTCTAAAGCTATGTCGAATATATCAATTTAGATTTTTCTGAGCAATATATCTTAGTGATTATGTGCACAATGTGAGCTTTTGGTCTATTGTTTATGTTGACAAGAGGTTAGCTCACAATTTTCCCATTTTGAAGCGATATAGCACTTTATGCGATAGTATAACACGATGACCAAAGTGTAGCACTTTACTCTAAAGTATAGACGTTATGGCCAAAGTATAGCTACTTATGGCAAATGTATAGCACTTTATGGCCTCCGGATTTTCCGGGTTACGTCGAATATATCAATTCGGTTTTTCTGGGCAATATATCTTAGTGATTATGTATACAATGTGAGCTTTTGGTCTATTGTTTATGTTGACAAGAGGTTCGCTCATAATTTTTCCATTTTTAAAATGTATAGCACTTTATGGCCTCTCGATTTTGGCATAAATATAGCTACTTATTACAAAAGTATAACACTTTATGGCCTCTCGATTTTCTCAAGCTATAGCACGTTGACTAAAGTATAGCACATTTTGGCATAAATATAGCTAGTTATTACAAAAGTATAGCACTTTATGGCATCTGAATTTTCGAAGCTATGTCGAATATATCAATTCAATTTTTCTCGGCAATATATCTTAGTGATTATGTGCACAATGTGAGCTTTTGGTCTATTGTTTATGTTGAGGAGAGGTTGGCTCATAATTTTCTAGATTTTTAAAAGTATAGCACATTATGGCATAAGTATAGCTACTTATCATAAAAGTATAGCACTTTACTCTAAAGTATAGCACATTATGGCATAAGTATAGCTACTTATCTAAAAGTATACTTTTGATAAAGTGCTATACTTTTATCATAAGGTGCTATTCTTTTCATAAAGTGCTATACATTTATGATAAGTAGCTATACTTTGGTCATAACGTGCTATACTTTGTTCATAAAGTGCTATACTATAGCTTAAAGTGCTATATGCTTCAAAAATAGGAAAATTGTGAGCTAACCTCTCGTCAACATAAACAATAGACCAAAAGCTCACATTATACACATAATCACTAAGATATATTGCCTTAAAAACTGAATTGATATATTCGACGAACTCGAAAAATCCAGAGGCCATAAAGTGCTATACATTTATGATAAGTAGCTATACTTTGGTCATAACGCTATACTTTAGAGTAAAGTGCTATACTTTTATCATAAGGTGCTATTCTTTTCATAAAGTGCTATACTTTTAAAAATCGAAAATTGTGAGCCAACCTCTCCTCAACATAAATAATAGACCAAAACACATTGTGCATATAATCACACATCTACTACTAAGCAATTAAGCACATAGCATTAAACCGTGTACAACAATTACAATCAATTTGATACAACACGATACATTGAATACTACTTGGTGTCATTTGATACAATACACACGTGTATCATCTATACATACATATTATAGAAAATTTCATACAACACGATACATTGGATACTACTTGGTTCATCATATTGCGTCGTAGTCGATCGGCCGCTGGGTGCAATGTGAGAGAATTGAAGATCCGGCGAATGCCAATAATGGGGGATTCTCTCAAGCATTTGGTCAAAAAGTTAGTGTGCATTGACGAATGGTTTTTGATTGAGGGTTAGCTGTGCATTACGTTGGGTGTTGGCGATAATAGAGCATGTCGAGGAGCAACCGGAGGGCGAGGGAAGACATAGCAAGGCTAAGGTCGTGGCGGTGCACAAAACCGAACTTCTCTTGGACATTTCATCAAACACCTCTATTGCCTCCTCAACCAACCGCAATATCACATAACTTCTCTTCGACATCCACTACTAAGCGATGTTGTTGTTGATGAAATTCATAGATCGAGAGTTGCCGACGACAATGGCTTGTGGCCGTTGACGACGATGTCATCGACTTCGGCATCTGGTTTGTTGTTCTTGACGTTGCTGGAGAGGATGGCTAGCTGTTTCCGCCACGGCCGGTTGGAGCCAATGGCTTGAAGCCTGTGGTGCAAGCATGGTGGCATGCCCGATAAATTCCTCACGCTTAGCCGCCACTGGATGTCTTCATTAATGAAACCTCATTATAGTAGTACTACCATCAACCCCTTTTATTGTCAACAGCTTCAACCATTTAGAAAATTTTACCAGGCACCAAGAACGACAAGTATCCTTTAGATACACAAAGATCACTGCAACAATGGAAAAGAAAGATATTAATGATGTGTGAAAAAAAATCAGGAATTAGCCATTCATTTTGATATCTCACTTCAAGGAAGTCTGAACAGAATAATTGAGTAGCAAGCACTTGCTAAAACAAGAAAGGAATGATTTTATCTTTTTTGAGAATAATGGTGGTGTAGCCCTAGTCTCTTTAATAAAAGGTGAAAATTTTTCAAATATAATGAATCCAGGAAGGATCTAATATCACGCAATGGACATGGATAAATGAAGTTGCAACGAAGCCCAAAGGTCGAAAGTCAGTGGCAGGAACAAAAGTATAAGGAGAGTCGGCGACGGCGGAGGAGGAGGCGGTGGTGGAGGGGAAGTGGAAGTCGGGGAGGAAGCGATCGGCCCGTTTGCTGGATGACGATGAAGAGGCGGGAAGTGAGGCAGAGGGAAAGGAGGGAGAGGAGGAGGAAGAAAGAGCTGAGTTTTATTTGGGGAAGAAGGGTAATTTCGGAATTTTATATTTTTTAGGGAAATACAGTACAAAGATTGGTGGTAATTGCATATTGGGTTTAAAATAAGTTGGATCAATGTATTGGGTGTTTTGAAGTGTGGAAAAGTGAGTGGGTTTTTTAATAATTGGTGGTAAAGGTTTGGGTTAAAACAGTTTTTTCCCTTTTTTTTATTGGCAAAAACTGGGTCAACTCTAGCCCAATTTTTTCTAAACCAAAAAAGAGGGCTTAAACATGTTCTTTTTTGACCCACCCCTCCCTTGGATCAAAAAAGAACTTGTTTATCTCAAAACTGAGCCATGATCAATCCTAGCCTAGTTTAGATGAGTTTGCCAAACGGGCCCTTATATTGTTGTCTTTGCCATAAGTAAGGTCCATCAACCAACTAAACGTCATCTTTGAATTTATCCCTCACACCCAAAAGCTTCTTAAAACATCATGCTTGCCCATTTCTCTTATTGACATCCCCCACCCATATAGATTGATTCTTTAAATAGAATTCATGTAACTATTTCACCCAAAGTGTGTCTTGTTGCATATTAATTGCCCAAATATGTTTCATCAAAGCTGCATAATTTCACCACACTACATTCTTGAAGGCCCAAATCGCCTGCTCTCTTACGCTTGCAAACAGCTTCCCACGCCACAAGAGCTTTGCTTCCCTTCATCTCCTGCCCACTCTATAAGAATCTGTTACAAATCTGCTTAATATTTATAATCACTTTCTTAGGCAATTAAGAAGATCGAACTTCAATGCACTTTGGACATTGAAAAGAACCAATTGTACTAAATGTGCTCTACTAGCATAAGAGAGCAACTTCCCAGTCCAAGAAGCAATTTTACCTGTGATTTCATCTAAAAGAAGTCTACAAACTTAAGATGACCTTCTTGACACGTCTAGGTGATAAACTCTTTCTACCATACTTTTTCAATAATTCCTGAGCCAACATAACATTGTGCGTGATACTTCTACCTTTTATGAAAGCTCCCTGTTGCAGACTAACCAATTTGTCAGTCACTTTCTTGATTCTCATGGCTAAGATTTTAGAGGTACACTCATATAGCACATTAGCACAAGCTATCAATCTAAAATCAACAGGAGTATTAGGACATCTCGTTTATTTGTCATTAAAAAAAGCATGAAATAAAATCAAGAAATTAAATCTATACTAGAGCATGACTTAGCAAGTAATAAAAAAAAGAAAAAGAATTAAAAATGCAAAACATTTCTTATCGCTCCCTTCCTCTGAAACGTAGTCGCCTCTTCCTTGCCCTCTCTCCTCTCGGTCTTGTTGTTGTTCTTCTTTCCACCTACTCTCTTATTTGGACAATGACTTTGAAATGCCCAAATTTCACAAGACTTGAAACATCCTTTTCCCGCAAGAGGTCTTGATTTAGATCTAGACTTTCCTCCCTTGCCTTTTCCTCGCCATTGCTCCTTCCTCTTGCAAACAATCCTCGCTTGTTCTCATCGCCAAGTACATGTCACTAGTTGCAATCTTCCAAGATCGTCCGCTAGAAGTGCCGTTCTAGTCTCATCCATCTTCAAATTTTCTCCCACAAGCCTCGGTGTTTGCACCGGTTCTCATAAGACTTCTAGAGAGTATAGTAGCTACCGATCCTCGCCTCCTACTTTAACATCTATGTCTTTCAACTGATATGATCCTATCAAACTTGTTGATGTGTTCCGGATTGATGAGCCCTCCTCCATCTTGCAAGTATACAATTTGGATTTTAAGTAGATCCGTTAGTTAGACTCTTCGTCATGAAGGTACCCTCTAACTTCTTCCACACGCAGCTCAAGCTCTCTCCATCTACCAAGAAAGCTACATCCCTCTCGAGGCATAGGATAATCGACCGTGCTTCCGGATCCAACTCCTCCCAATCCTCATCAAACATATCCTTGTTTTCTTCTCCTTTCCATCCAAAGTCTTGTGCAATTTTACGAAATTAGAAAGTTTTTCATCCGCATCCTCCAATAAGAAAAATCGTTCTTCCCATTGAACTTTTCAATCTCAATTTTCCCACTTTGGTGATTCTTGGTTGGCGCCATCCTCTGTTTGTCTTCGTGAATCCGCTTCTCGGAATCACCGAACACCCCTCAAATTAGAAATTACACCACTTCCAATCGAACAATAGCTCGATACCAATTGTTACAAGGATCATGGAACCGTCGAGAGAAACCACCACAAACGTAAAGCCAAAACACAATAAAAGAGTAAAGACACGAGATTTACGTGGTTCGCAATTTGCCTACGCCCACGGGTAAGGAGGGGATTTTCACTAATAGAAAGAGAGAATACAAATTAGGATTACAAGTTCTCACAAAGAAACCCTAAAACAAACCTCTCAATCTCTCAAAAGATCTCCTCTCCAAAGATGCACCAAACTCTCTCAAAGGTCGCTCCAAAACGTGCTTAAAAACTTGCCCTAACAATCGGTTAGGGGTTATTAATAGCCTCTAAACGAATGGGTTTAAAACCAATTCCTAATTAGACCCGTTTTGGACCGCCTGCATTAGTCGACTACAACTCATATTAGTCGACTACAACTCATATTAGTCGACTAATGCATCAGATTAGTCGACTACAATACGCATTAGTCGACTACAATACGCATTAGTCGACTACAATACGCATTAGTCGACTACAACTCATATTAGTCGACTAATGCATCAGATTAGTCGACTACAACTCATATTAGTCGACTAATGCATCAGATTAGTCGACTACAATGCCTAGTAGTCGACTACTCAACCTAGCTGTTTGTGCATGTTTTTGTGCATGTTCTACAGCAAGAATTAAAAATAAAAACTCACATTGAGAAGCGTTGGCTCTTCTTGCTGAAAATTTCTTCAAGTTAGAAGAAGAATTTTAGAGAGGAATTGTTTTTTTGTTTATCGCAAAATCTAGAGTTTCTATAAATTTGGAAGGCACTAAAGAGCACCCTCCTATCCCATAAAAGGATTACAAAAATTTCACACACCTCACTGTCAAGTCTCACCCCCTATTTATAATAAAAATTAGGGTTTACATCAGCCAATATCAGTCATTAGATCTTTCAAAATACCCTCAACCATTAATTTGGAAAGGAATTTACAGCTGGTGACTTGGTATCCATAAGGGGTATCAATACTAATATCGACTCCAGTATCGATACTGATATCATACTGGTATCAATACTAATATCGATACCGATAAATACCGATACTGGTAACAATACCTTTACTGATACGGGTATCAATACCGATATGGATACCAAAGATGCCTCCAATAGCAAATTCGCCTGAAATTTTCTTTATGCTCCTAGACTTTGTTGACTAGGCTTTTGGGCTTCTCTTGGGGCTCTTCTTGGCTCTTCCATAGCTTTATTTTCTTCATTTTCCTCAAAACCTCTATTTCTACAAAATTGATAAAAACACAATTTTAATAATTTATTTGCATGAAAGTTTAGATGAAATAGAGGTATAAGAATGCAATAAAATATACTAATCATTATTTTAAACATATCTCGGTCCTATTATATAACACAATTTAAGCAAATTTAATGGCAAAGCTTTAAAAAATAAGGATTAAAGAGTTCTAAAACTAGCATGTAAATGTCATAAAAGAATTTTCGAGAAATATTCTCATCTTTGTATAACAATAGGTATTAAAGAGATTTTTTTAAAAATAAGGATATATAAATCGTCGAAAACTTGCTAGGGTATATAAGTGCAAAATAGGAGAAACTATAAGCTAATTAAGTGTTGATTAGCCATTTTTTTGCAATACTTGCTTCTTTTTTTTAATTAACAAAAGGACTTATAGCATTTGTTATAGTCAAATTGGGAGCAACAAACATTTCAATTTTTGACGACAGATTTGAGGATGTTTGGTTCCCTGCAAAAATAAATTGCAGCAAACCGTCGTTGCAGGAAATGAATTGTAAATCTATTATTTAGATTATTTGAAACATTATTATAGAAAATGCCTTTTCAGTGAATTCAAGTGTCTGATTGAAATCTAATAAGTAGAGCAAAAGCTACATAATTTTCTCTACATTGAATTACAAAAATATGATTTGATGAAGTGGCATTTATTTTTTATTGGGCCAGACCCGTGGGTCACTCGTTGGCCTTGCTCACCGGGATTGGGACTGGCCCGGTTTCAATAGCTTGACAAGGCCGAAGCGTGGTGGACTTGAATATGTAAATATAAACTGTGAAACATGAACGTAAATAAAATACTGCACAGTTAAAAAAAACAAATATAGACATTAGGGCTCACGGTTACTTTAAATTTACTAGTGGAATGCTTGTTGTTTTCTCGTTTCTCTCTTTACCATTTTCCATGTTTTTAGTATGCTTTATTTCCCCATATTTTCGTTCGACAACCATGAATCCAAATCCACATGGACTTGTGTGACCCGTCGATATTTCCAAGGCAAATACTTAAAGTCACCATTTCTCATTCACACCCAAATCTTCACCCACCTCCACCATTTAAGAAAATGACCAAAAGGTTCATAGTTGCTCTCCTTCAACAACTACCTGGGGTTAATTTCGCATCCCTTCTAAAGGCTTGCGCATAGGGATAACTCCCAGTCTTTTTTTTTTTATCTCACTTACCGCTGAAGTTTTGAGGTGTTTCCAAAAATCATTGAATTTTGAACTTTACTCACTGATTTTTTTTTTCATCTTTAATTTGCAGCTAATTACATTTCCTTAAGAGAAAATTCCCTGAAATTGACTAAGGAGAAACATTTGCTTGTAAATAACAAATAACTAAATTTGAGATTTTTTTTCTATGAAAGAAATTTTAATTATTTATAAAGTATAGATGTGGTCCAATGAGAAAGGCTTAAAGTTCAGCTGGATTTCGTGAAACACCCAAAAGTTTAAAGAGGTTATGTGAGATAAAAAGAGTTCAAAAGATTATGTGCAAATCCTCCAAAGTTTTTGTGAAATTAACACAAAAATGTGTACATCCATAATATATCAATATCCTTAAACATTATGTGTACTAAATATACATATTCAACATGACATAGAAACAAAATGAATATATAAGTGAAATTTCTAGAACTGTATTTGAATATAGGATTTGATTGGAATATTTTAACCATTAGGTTCTTAACTTCAAGGTTAATTTTAATAATCTAGAAATTTAATCTTATATTTTTCAGATATGCTGGATCCATTATATTATACCACTTTTATATTTTTCAATCAAAATTTTCTATTAGTATCAATTTTATATCTCTATATAATTTCACTTGTATCCATATTTAACTGCGAAAATAAACGCGAGACTTAGTCGTATTTGTATCTGCAATGGGGAAGGAAATATGGACACGAGTCACATGACACAAGTGACAAGTACATCACAATCTCATTTATGCTTGTTTCACCTATAACAAACAAGAGGGCAGCTTCGTCATTTCATCTGACGCGCGGAAGTCACGTGCCCTGCACCGGCCCCCCGTCGCTGTTCGTTCGTTACTCTCGAGGCGGCCCCCACTCACTCGGAAATCTTCAAATACTCTCTCCCCCCCCTTTCTCACTTTGTGCTCGTCGCTCTCTCAGATCTCTTTCCCTCTCCAAAACAACGACTTTCTCGAGCTCATCGATGGCGTCTATCACCGGATCGACCATCAAGATCGCAGCCGGACCTCGGTTTGCGAAGCAGAGCAAGGTATATCGATCTCAGATCTGTCGTTGTTTTGATTGCTTTGAGTCTAGATCTAGGGTTTTATTGTGGTTGTGCGATCTGGATTCTGTACGATGCTGATCTGTTGACCTCTGTGTTTTTTTTTAATTAGATCTGATCTGATTACGCTTGGAAATTTAGTAAATTTGTATTTTTTTTAGGGATAATAATGATCTAGGATCTGCATGATTTTAAATTCATTGAAGCTGGAGAAGATAATGGAATCTTTTTTTAGATCTGAGGGTAAATAGACTAATTATCAAAGTTAGATCTTTGGATGATAGATTCGCTGTAGGATTCCAATTATGACAACATCGCTAACTTATTTATTTATTTCTGTACAATCATACTTGTGTTTTCAACAGCGATCTTTGGATGATAGATTCGCTGTAGGATTCCACGAGGATGTTTTCGTTTTAAGAAAGAAATGAATATTATTTTTAAAACAACTGCGCATATGATGATGTTGTTGTAGGTAGGAAAATGAATAAGATCTTATTTTACAACCTCAAGGAATGCATTTGATAATCTTATTTGTATCAAGGAAATTTTACTGGTCTTTTCAAATCGTTTCACAAATGAGATATTTGTTTTGTCAGTTTTTGTAAATACTCTTTTATTGGGACTATGATAGGCCATGAAGGATATGAGATAATTCTGTAGGAAAGTCAAGGAAATATCTCTTGCCGTGAGTAGTAACAAAAACGGAACAATCAGATGTTGAACAAGCTGTATGGAATTCGGTCCACGTGTTCACTATGATACAGGCTTTTAGATCATAATTTGCATGTAATAAGATATGGAGTGAGTCTACTTGGTTTAACTAAGCAGAGCACTTGACAATTTTGCAGGTAGTTAGTGGTTTCTCTGGCCAGAAGTTGGTTTCTTTCTCCGGTCGGAAAAGCTTTCCATCAGTGCGGTTGCAGCGCCTCCAGATTTGCTGTGCTGTATGGTTCTCTATCCTGCATCTCTTGTTGGTTATTATTTCACATTGCTATCCCATTTTATCATTAAAGTTGGTGTTTTTATAAAGAACTTGAGCTGTAGCTGATTGCTTGGATTGCCTTCATATATTTTACTCTTTCAAAATATAGTATTTGATAATTAATTTTACCATGAAAAGAAAGGGCAGCATCAGTTTCTCAAGTGTTGTGAACATGGGTTATTCTCTCTCATTTCTCTGAAGGGCATTCCCTGTTTAAGTCAGCATCTATATGTCTTTTAGTGTGGATTCATATATTCTTGAACTGTCTCTGCTCCTTGCAACTCCTTTAACTATGTCTATGGCACTGTTAAGAGCACTTGTTTCTGGTTCTAACTTGGACAATATAGCCATTCTTTCATTTCAGCATTCTTATTTGAGTTTTACTTTGGCATGTTTCTTCATTACCCTGTATTCTAACCCGTAAAACATGATTTAATAATATAGCTATCTTACGATTTTTCTCATAATAATTCTGGAAATTCTGTCAGTCTAATATTTTTCTGAAGGAACTCTGCACCGACCTTTTTCTTCTAAGCCTGTGAGCTACATCCTTTTCTAGCACACAAACAAGATGAAAGTTTGGTCAGATTTGTCGAGCACTTTTTTTTTGTGGGTTAACATTGGATGTAAATGAACTTTACCACCTTGTATTGTGTTTTCTCTACATTAGTATCACATAGATCCTAAGTTTTGCTTTTTTTTTTTGGCAAAATGAAGCAGAACTTCATTTTGAATGCATGAACATTCGATACTGTTGGGAGTTAAAGTAACTGCAATAGTTATTAGCCAACACTCCATCCACACCAACCTAACCCACCCTATTACTCTCGATTAAAATGCTAAAATTAGTTCACACGCCAGGCATTACCATTCCCCTTATAACTAACTATAAACAAAGTGAATTTGTTTGTTCCTTTTCGAGAAAACACTTTATTTGATTATTTATTTAATTGCTTTCGCTACTTGTAGTATTTATATGCAATCTCATGCTTTTAATTTATATGTAGTCATAAAAAAAGCTACATAGATGTTTCTATCTAGATTTTGAGAGTTCATGGGTTTAACACCCTGCAACTTTGTTGTCTGATGCTTGTGTACAAGGCTATGAAGTATAGCTTTGCAAACTAATCCTTAGTTGTCTCTTTATCATTATATGAGTCTGGAGATGTTAACTGTTCAATATAGCTTTTAGTTTAAGCTGTAAACATAACCTGTATCTGTGTTTAACAGCAATATTGGGAAATTCCTAAGTGACATTTCCTGTATATTTGTGTTGTTTGATACATTTCTGGAGTTGCATGAGGTATTGGATGATCACATTTTTTATCAATTACAAGGTTGATTTGGTGAACAGGCAAAACCAGAGACAGTTGACAAGGTTTGTCAAATAGTGAAGAAGCAGCTTGCACTTAATGATGATGCCTCCGTCACAGGGGACTCAAAATTTACTGATCTTGGTGCTGATTCACTTGACACGGTACCTTTTTTTCCCCCTTCTCATGCTAATTAGTTGTATGAAAAATAACTTTACTCGTGTGAAACACTTGGAGTATCTCTCTTCCTGTATAATATCTATGATACCAAATATCGAATATCCTAAAAAGTTATTCTTGTACTTGAGTGAATAGCGTAAGAGAAGTGCTAGTAGTATACATTCTTGATATCACATTGGCACTCCACTTTTTCATTCTAGTGCTAATAATCGTACCAAAGTTCTACCAAAAATTTAGTACAGTTAGCACTTAGCAGTGTGTATAGTTAGCACTGTTCTTAAAATTATGTGGTTTTGAGTAACATATTTTTGTTTTGCTTTGGCAAGAGTCTCGTTTCAGAGCCATATACTTTGTTATAAGATCTGATATACATATATTATATATAAAATACTTGATTTTCTTCTGTAGGTTGAGATCGTGATGGGTCTTGAGGAGGCCTTCGGCATCAGTGTTGAGGAGGACAGTGCTCAGAGCATTGCCACCGTGCAGGATGCTGCTGATCTGATTGAGGAGATTGTTGCGAAGTCATAAATTAGTGAAGTTGTCAATTAGAAATGGAGAGTCTCGTCTTTGTTTTCCATTTATATCTTAGTTTCTCGTAGCTTATCTTCATTATTACTGGGAAACTTTCGCAGTGACTTCTAAGTTATCTTGTGCGTCGTGGTGCCAAACTCTTGTAATTTCTTTCATTTGTGCTATTTGAATTTTGAGTTATTATCAATAAGATAATACTACCCAGTTGGAACTATTTCAAGATTAATTGCTGGTTTAGTGATACTTAAATTAGGGTCAATCTCGCTTACTGGTGTGATTTACTTGCTTACTGGTGTGATTTACTTGCTTACTGGTGTGATTTACTTGGTTTAAGCTGTGGAGCTATTTTGTGCTTTTATTTGCTCCTCCACACCCCTGTCAAGATATTGACCCATAGTTGTTTGGTTTGCTTATATTTTTCAACTCACCTATTCGATACCCATGCTCAGGGGCCAATTATGGGAACCACATTAAACCCATGGGTAATACTCACCCTCAAAACCGCGAATCTCACAGTCCAGACCTAAGTGAATAACACGTCATCCGTGGGTAATTCCTCAGTTCACATTTAAAACGCTTTAGGAGTTCTTGTTATGACGAAGTTCTTTACTTCCCCGTGACTTTCAGCGTTTGATTTGAACTTAAAATTAGCATTTTTGGAAGCCGGGCTACCATCTGATGTTAATATCAAATCGTTCTTTAGGTAAAGTTAATTAAGAAAAGAAAACAAACATAATCATGAATAGCGAACTTTTCGAAAATCTATTTACAGCACCAAAAATATTACATGAACTCAACTTTGCCATCATATTTTGCCTGTAAAAAAATTAATATCATTATGAATCTGGTACTTGTAATCATATTTATAAGAGATGAATATGAAAATGTTGCACTCCACGTATCTCATGCAACTTTAATGAACTTCATCTAATTGATCAATAGTGACAAAAGGTAACTTAAATACACACTACATATCAATAAATTACAAGTGTTTAAGAGACCTAGGTATCTGGAAAAATAAATAAATAAAGCGACAAGTTAGTCCTCTAAGAGGGAATTTATGTCATATTAACTTAAAGCATCATTTGATTGTATTTTGTCCTCAACCCAATTTAGAGAAGTGCTATGTTCCTCCAAAGAGCATTTAGAGGATTAGATCCTAAATGACACCATTTTTTTAATGTCATTCTGTGCCCTTTGTGATACTTCTTTATAGCAGCAACGCTCCTATCCTTGAGCAGTAGTGAAATCAGAATTTTTGTTTCAATGATGTCCTCATATAACCTGTCATGGTTGTATATGGTATTTGTATTGATAAGTTTACAATTTTATTCTATCATAGATGGTGTCCAATTCTACCTTTACTGATGTCCTAAATAGTAAATACAAGTAAAAGTAAATAAAAATAACTACAAAATAGAAAATCCAGTGGTACCCTATGAGGCAGCTATATATTATGTAGCTCACCACTGCCCTTGAGAGGTTCAAGAATAAAGATTTTGAAATGCATAGAATCTAGGACTTTTAACAATAATACTTCTGCATTAATATTTTATCTTAAATCTTAAGTAAATAATAAGCTAAGACTAACAAAAGAATATTCATCCATTCACACACATGTTGAGGTTCAAAGAATAAGAACCTAAAGTGGCCTAGAACAAGATGCATGGAATGAACAGGATCCTTAAACAAAGGAAATAAAAATGAGAAGTAGCCGTTGCTGCAAAGAATGAGGGGGCAAAAGAATACAAAAAGGCCATTGAATTTGAGCTCATGGATCCATGGGATGGGACCAACGAGTGAACCTCGTGGGGCCATGAATGACTATTGCGTGGGCCCCAGCCCAAAACGCTCCCCTCGACCGTTGCATGGAAAATATTTCACTAGCTTTTCACGCTCATGCCCTTGGATTTGCCCGTTAATACTCTTCTGCCAATTGGCCTAATTGCGTGTGTTGCAATAAATTTGTTTTCCTGATGAGTGACACATAATAAAGTTATAACTACTTCAGATTGATATACGTGATTTCATTTCAGACGAGCATTAATGTTTAATTGATGCATTTTTCTTGATAAGTCCAGAATCCGATTGCTTTATTCGCATCTGACCCAAAGACATCTCATCGCTTAAGTCTAAAATCTACTCATATTTCACGTAAGATCTTGCCACTTATATCTTGTCAACTACCGAGTGTCTCTTATGCAGAACTGTCACTACTACAAAAATAGGCAGTCCAAATGGTCGATCAACTTTTTTTAGAATTCTGAACAATTAGTTTCTTCATTTCTCATATTGTAATTTTCTCTCGAAACATCTTATTTAGGAAATAGGAACTATATTCTCCCGATAGTTATTAAACTTGGAAATTTAATTTAAAAAATGGTGCACAAATGATTGATGTTTCTAGTATGCCCTGCATACATGGGAAAAGATATTTACTTTCAAAAGCAGGTCTGTATTCTAGCCTACAGTGCAACAAAATATTTCATAATTACATTATTATGCCCCTTCTATTTTGTAAGATTTGCACCCCTATGGCTCAGCATTAGCTTATATAACCAATAAATATTAGCCAATTTGAGTCCATTTGCATTAAATAGCACATTCCACATGAGTTTTACCAATAATTATATAATAAATAATTATATTTTTATTTTTAGGTAAATAGATGTTTGTCGTTCGCCTCTTTACAAAAAGTTTTTTTATCCACCACCGCTTCCTTTCCGCCCTCTATATGTTTAAATGTTAGGGAATCAACTCTAATCTTCATTAGGTCAAGATTTTCTCTACTTTTATCAAGCATGGAGATTTCTCTAGCTTATCACATCTATTTTATAAAGCTATTAAATTATGATGAGAAAGACATCATAAGACAATAGTATCTTTACTTGCTGGGGGGGAAAAAATCCATTTCATCCTCAATCATAATTTATGGAATTTTGTTTACAGAATAAACAAAACATTCAATTTAAGCTCATTTGGCTATTAGAATTGAAAGCACAAAATTAAGTTCTAATGTGGTAATCATTTCCCATCATAAACATGTGAATTTTTGTTTCCAAAATCTCAATATAGATAGTATTATTACGATTACGTAAATAAGAATTGGACTTTCATGACAATCACTCTAAAACTAGGCAAGACTGATCTTTGTTTAGTTTATCTTAACCAAGTTATGAAGAATCAAGACGATGGTGGTTCAGTTTGACCAGTTTAAGAGTTATTTTTTGTCCTATGTGATATTGGTTACTGATCAATTTTTATTTTTAATCCAAATACAACTAATGAAGCATATCATATTTAAATAACCATGAACATTTCAATTCCCATGACAAATAACTCAAAATATCATCCATGAACTTGGATTTTAGATACATCCCACCAAATATTTACCTTGCTAGCAGCATATCTACATCGCATATAAGCAAATCAAGCCATTGATTCAGTAACTTGGCTCCTCATTGTTGCCTGGTTGGCTAGAAATAATAATCATTCCTCTATTCAGTAATAGAGAGGGGGAAAAACCTATAAAGAGTTCCCACACATGAAATTATAAATTCATATACAAGCTAAAAGAGTCAATAAAATGCAAAGCATGTTTTATTAATAGTTTTTCATCCCTGCAATCAGTAAGAAGTTAATGCAAACACTTAAAAACAGAAAATTTTCTTCCTTGGAAAAAAGACGTAGTGCGAAACATTACAGAAATCAATATAATCAATAACTTTAAATTTGATATCTAAACACATATACAAGTTTGTTTTATTTTTTCAATATGCCTTATCTATAAAAGGCTCTTCAAAGAAGACTTTGTAATTCAAGATTGAGATTTCAAATCAGACGCACCCTATTGAACTCAAATGCAACATTTTTCTTTCGTAATAAATCTATAGCGTGATAAAAGCCCACTAGGGCAGACCCGTAAATAATTTCCAAAAGAGGGTCAAAGATAAAAGTTTGAAATAAGAATCCCTGACCTTTGCCCAGATTTCTGGGTGCACTAGAAATTGGAAAGGAATAAAAACAGAAATCATAAATTGCAGCAAAAAGATTTGCTCATTCATTCAAGAGAAGAGAGAGAGAGAGAGAGGTAATAAAGCCAAGTGCCTCGGGTTCTTCGCGTCCTTGACCATTGCCATTAGAGCTCCACTGACACCGAACACTAATTACAAAACTCAGTACTTGCTCTTCTTTTAACACCATTCAAAAAGAGCAAGAGGGAAGAAGAAGGAGAAGGAGAAGGAGAAACCTTCACCTGGTAATTTTTCTGCCTTTTTCTTTCATGGGTATCATCATTTGAGCTTACATTGTTATGTGATCGATTGAGTAGGAAACTTAGTAGTTTCATGTTTATGGTATAGATGAAAAGTTCCTGTCTTTGTTAATTTTCTGCCAATTTTCTCTCATGGGTTTGAATATTTTTAGCATTATTTTAAAGCCATTTTCTTGTTCTTGGGAGAGAATTATCTGAATGTTCTTTCGTTATGTGATCAATGGAATAAGAAACTTTGGGGCTTCATGTTTTCTTTTTCTCGCTTAAAAGTGTAGATGAAAGGTTGCTGTCCTTGATAGTTGATAGTTTAGAGCAACATATGTTGAAATGTCTCCTAAAAGATGAGAAGATCTTTTTTGGGAGTTGGAAAATTTGCAGCTTCATTTTTTTTTTAACATTTCAGGCATAGATGAAGCGTTACTGTCCTTGTTTTCTGATTTTTAAGAGCAACAATGCTTTATAAAGATGAGATCTTTTTATGGGGATAATATTAGATCAATCACTAGAATGAGAGATTGGTAGAATCTTGTTTGGAGTATCGTATCGTTTAGGAATTCATTTGGGTCTGTTTGGGTATTTGAGATTTGATTTTTCAGTGTTCTAGTTGAATAGCTATTTGAAGTTTCTAAAAATAAGTTTGATTTTTTTCTTCATGTCGATGAAAAAAGGAATAATAGAGGACAGAGAGAAAAGAGGGGAGTAGACTACAGGACTCTAGTGCTGGTTGGGAAACAAAAATAATGTGACATCTAGTTTTGTATTTGGAGGATTGGCCTGTTTCTCATGTTTCTGAGTTTTTGGTTGGGTGAAAAGTTGGTTTTTAAACAGCAAAATTTGTACTGTTTGGTATTTCCTTGGGGGAAAGAAACCTCAAGCCAAGTATTTGGGAAGTTACTGCTTGTTTGCTTTTTGATAAAATCTTTGTTTACGCTATAATAATGTTTTGTAATGGATTTTTCTATGATTTCTAGTTCCATGTTATTGTTTAAAGTCTTCACCTTTTCTGTTCATAGGGACAAATTTTTTTGGCTGTGGGGCATGCGTAGCTTTGGAGTTAAATTTTCTCATCTGTAGTTTTCTGCAATGAAGTAATTTAACTCAAAAAAAAAAAAAAAACCAAATTAAAGATCTATTTAATTGTTGTTTTTGAAGTACTCTAACTCAAAAACCAAATTAAAGATCTATTTAATCGTTGATTTTAGTCTAGTTAAACTATGGTTATATCCAAAAGTTTGATTTAGATGTAGTTCATAAATATCTAGTCAAAATGTATTGTTATTAACTTCAAAAGTGCAGTAGAAAAGAAAAGTTAAAATTAAAAAAAACATACAAACTGCAAACTAAAATGTATACCTGTAACTCCAACTTCAGTATAACTAGAGTTTAGTAATTTGAAAGACAAACAGGCAATGATTTGATTGATAGAGGCAAAGGTAGAAATATACTCTCAGTAGATTATAAGTGGCTGGACAATTGGTATCATATTACACACTTAAATTCTGTTTATGGGTGACACTGACAATTAATTAAAAAGAGCAATACAAACAGCTGTCGCAAAATTTCCCATCTCTTTGAAGTATCATTTGAGACCTATATTACGTGGGTACTTCTAATCTGAAGCCGTACCCGTACCCGTACTCGTATCCATACCTAAACTCCTTGGACACTCCTTGCAAATATGCATACATTTATTCGGGCATGTACTCAATTGTAAATACATGTTTAATTTAAAACACTTGTCATACATTTTTTGGACATATATCCTACACTTCACATCCACTTCTTGAAACTCATTGGACATAGACCAGCCTCTGAATTATGATTTGAAGGGTCATTTGGATGTCTAGTTCAAAAACTAGTGATTTTCCAATTTATAATCCCCATAATAAAAGAAACACAAAATTATTATAGGAATTTTAATTATCATCCATGTTGTCATGTAAATTATTAATTTCAATATATAATATACGTATACATAAATATTTATATAGCTGTGTCCTTGTACCATACCTTTTACAAATTTGCCGTGTTCCGTACCCGTACCAACATAGTTTGAGACAAATAATTTCCGAATGGTTATTTTCCCACAAGTCCTGCTGCTATACTTCGTGTCATCGTACAAAAATTTATGTACGCATCTCGAAAGGGATAACTTGCGTTTGAATTCTAGATTACGATATTTTGACAATAATTTGAACTTGAAAGTATTTTTTTTGTAGCTTATATACTTTGGGCCAATTATATTTACCTATTCTACTTGGTTTTTTGCTAGTATTAGACCCCCAAATCATTGAAATTGCTATCAAGTCCGCAATTCTTAAGTTATTTTGAAATCAGTCCCTCAAATCCTTAAAATTGCTATTAAGTCTCAAGTTTTAAGTTATTTTGAAATTAGTCCCTCCAATCAAAAGTCTAAGTAGCAATTAGGGGGATTAATTTAAAACAACTTATGAGATTGTGGACCTAATAGCAGTTTTGGTGACTTGAGGGACTAATTTTAAAATAAGTTTCAATGATTTGAGAGACTAATTCAAAATATGAAGATTTAAGGGACAATATCAAAAAAGCCCGCGTTATTTTTGGATAGGTAAAGTGGCATTAAACTTCAAACCAACATACTGGGCATCTAACACAGCGCGGAAGTGATAAACCTCGGAATCCACCAAGGGGTGCTCTTTGAATCCACAAAGAACGATCTCCGAATCCACGAAGAGCTTCGAATCCACGAAGAAAATATAATAAGAGAAATTTATTGATAAAAAAATATATTTTATTCATTGGGGTTACATGACTCTTCTTAAATAGAAAAAAATAGACTCCTGATAAGACTAGAATTATAAAGAAATAGAAAATATTAAATCCTACCCTAAAAGACTCCTATAATATAGGAAACAAATCAGTCTAACATCAATCAAAATTAAATTTGTTTCCTAATCTAAATAGACTCCAACTTTATTACTAAAAATAAACTAAATATTAATTATTTTCGGATTTCTACTAAAAGCTGTTGATACTGATGAGATTTTAAAAATCTGACAATCTGGTTGGCTTTGTCTTGTCGAGATAGGCGATTTTTATATATAATATGTCGGAATCCGCCTTCCGGATTAGAAGATATGATCGTTTCTTTGCGGAAGTCAATAACATGTGTGTATTCGTATTTAGCTTGTGATTGTCCCGCTCCTCCATGAAATTGTCCGTTAAGTGTACTACATTAGCATCTTTGTTTTTGCCAGAATCATTTTTCTAATCCAAGACCGTTTCGTTTCTTTTAATTCATACCAACTAAATTTCATGAGCAGATTGGTCTAGCATTCACTGTAATTCAACTCACATGTTCATATCCCAAGTTCTGTAACATCCATATGCCCACTCTGAAACCTCTTTTGGTGGAGATGATGTTTCATGTACTAAATTGACACTGTATTACACAAGTAGTAGTTCATTTAGTTCTCTAAGAATGATTATTTATGAAGGTAAGGAAGCAAGGATGACTGTTCAGGAAGCATCAAACTTATGGTTATTTGAGAGCCACAACAATTCGAAGCGTTCTCAATGGCTACAGTCAACTCTATCAGGTTTGTTTTTCTTGACCACCATTTAACTTCCTTCCGTTCTTAGAATTTTCATCAGAAGTGTTATTATCTGTACTCCATGAACTGAAGTTGATAAAAAGGTTTTGTTTTAAATATCTAGATTCTAGATACCGTGTATCATGTAAAATAAAACTTTAAATAAAACTTTGCTATACATATTCTCAACTTCAATAAAATTTTGATTTGACATTTTAACAGAGTCATTAATTCATGTTATGTAAAGTTTTAGCTATGCAGACACTAGTCATAACATACCGACCTTCAAGCTCTAATGTTTTAACATAGTTGCTATACTATTCCATTCCAACCACTTGCCCATATGATTTTATAAGATACTAGAGGACATAGATTGTGAGAACCACTTGTAACTTTGAAACCTTAATGTCTTGTAATCCATAGAGAGGGATAGAAAGCATATAGTAGAGCTTGCTCTTTTTCATTTCCGTCGTGATTTTTCTTTCTTCTAGATATTAGTAAAAGCAAACTTTGTAGGCGACAAGTAATAAAGATTCTCAAATGTTCAAATTATTTATGAATTTTGAAGGAAACATGTGATTACTATCAAAACCTTAACCAAACACAACACTGAATGGGGTCCAAGGTGTCCAACTTTGAGAAGAAAGACAGAAGCCTGTTGGTCCTATAAAGGTTTTTAGATACTGTGATAGTTTTTCACTCAACAACTCTCAGTGGTGCTTTTATGACAAAGGGTCTAACAGTAATGTGCCATTCAGTTATCTCTATCTGGCCGTATTTCCATTTGCGCATGCACAAGGATTTCAACCTACTCACCCATTTTCTCTTTGGTATTATTAGCTTTTATATGGGATCCTATGCCTTTCGAGTATATCTCAGTAGAATAAGTGAATAACATAATTCAATGTAGGAGCAATTTATTTGAGACGTAGAAGCATTTTCTTAACATTATGGGCAAGGTTTTAAATATCGGATATCGGGAAAATATCGAATGGCCAAAATTCATATCGGATTGCGGATATCGTGGAAATATCGGGGATATGTGGTAAATATCGGAATGCCATAAACGAATGTTTGCATAGATAGTATAATGCACTAAAATGTAATCTCAACATACTTAACGAAATCTAAGCATATATAATGTAAATAATATATGAACCTTGTAAAATAAATAAAGTACAAATCAACGCTGCAACATTTCGTCTAATTTTTTTAGGCCATAATGTCATTTGATATAATGGGAAAGCCATGATATCTCGCCCAAAAATTGCCAAACACGATATATTGTTTCACGACAAGCCATATAAAATGATATATCTGTCAACATATCGGCTGATATATCGGCCATATCGGGGATATATCGCCCAAAATAGCCAAAAAGCGGTAAATGATATTTTGAGACCATATCGGTTGCGACAAGTCCTGTAAAAGGATATATCGGGGGATATATTGGGCCATGTCGGGATATTTAAAACAATGCTTCTGGGACTTGTACCCTGGCTTGGTCATTTCAAGGTGAAAAGACATTACCTCACCAATTTCTGGATTTCTTTGTACTTAATGGTGTATCTTGTTATTCCTTCAGCACATTCACATCTATTCACATGATGTTCATTTAGTACTTCTATACATCAGCTTTGGATACTTGACTCAATGTCAATTTGCACATTCACGTCCTATTCACATGATGCCCATAGGCAAGTACGCAAAGCATCATTTGTGTGAGATGCTTTACCATACACATTCTGGGGAATAATTATTTATGAATGAAATAGAACAGGATGGATAAAGGGGAAATTTTCTTGCTGCTAATTGTTTTAGCAGCATAGATGGGCGCCATCAATAAGGATGGTTGATCGATATCTTTCATGTGCGAAATTGTATTCGCACAAGTGTGAGAATGTACATATATTGAAAATTGAGTGTCGGATGTAGTCATATAATACTAGCAAATTTGGGTACTATTTAGGTTAAATAACCCATATTTACAGTACAACAGTTTTCTAAGCATGCTGATCACATGTATGTTATTTAGTCTTTTTATATTAATTGATGCCCTTGTTTATAAGCTGTGGATTTTTTCTATCTTCCTATGCTTGACTTCTCTTTAATGAGAAAACTGATTGCGTATCCTGAATTTAAACGAACATTGGAGGTTTTGTTCAATGTTTTCTGCTAGTTCTGATGTCTTCTTAGTGGGTATTCCAGTTAGCGGTTACCTCTTAAGTAATAATCTCAGTCTTCTTATATTTGTTTAAATGCTTTATGCTCACTTAATACAGGAAACTCTTTAATATTATCATATGATTTCATAGCATTTATTTTTATCTGCAAAATAATCCATCTCAGAACAACAATACGAAGCATGGATTTAGAAAATAATCTGAAGATATTCCCTTTACCGATGGCTCCACTTCCGTAATCTTAATTCTTTTCTTCTAATCTGGCAGAACTAGAAGCAAAGACCAAGGGAATGCTAAAACTGATCGAAGGTGATGCTGACACATTCGCTCAGCGAGCAGAAATGTACTACAAGAAAAGACCGGAGCTTGTCAACATGATAGAGGATTTCTACCGGTCTTATCGCTCTCTAGCAGAACGACATGACCAGCTTAAATTCGAATCAGCCAACTCTTTCTCGAACCGAGGCTTCTTGCATAAAGAATGGGGCTTTACGGATAAATCATCTTCCTCCTCTTCAGTACTAACCTTTGATTCTGAATCCGAAATTGATGATCCACTGGAAGAAGAACAAGTTGAGAGTAAATTGAGGGAGTTGCCAAGAATCGAAAAAGAAAAATCTGATCTTTCTACATATTGCAGTGATTCTGAGCTCTGTGAAGAACAAGTTGAAAGTGATTTCAAAGAATTATCTCGGGACAATAGTGATATCTGTGTGGTGAAGCAAATGATTGAAAAAGTTGAAAGTACTGAATCTCTGTATGATGAGTTAAAAGATGGGCAAGATAAGAATAATGTAATAGAACTTTCAGAAGAATCCGAAAGAATTAGAAGAAAGGTAAATAAAACGACAGAAAAAATTCCATACATGGAAGTTACCAATCCTGAAGAAGGAATTCAAGGCCAGAACAAGTTGGAAGAGTTATCAGATGTGAAGTATGAAAGTACCAAAGGAAAGGTAATGAGTGAATTACAAAGGCTTAAAGAAGAGAATTTGGCTTTGAAGGCTGAACTAGATAGGAAGTATGAAGATGAGAACAATATAGCAGAAATTTCGGAAAAAGTATTGATTAGGGAAGCCGGGAGAATTGGAAGAAAGGCAAAGAATACAGCAGAAAAAGCTACATACATGAAAGTTTTTCATCCTGAAAGCGAAGAAATTCAAGGCCAGAACAATTTGACAGTGAAGCTAATGAGTGAAGTAGAAAGGCTTAAAGAGGAGAATTTAGCTTACAAGGCCGAACTAGAGAATTTGACAGTGAAGCTAATGAGTGAAGTAGAAAGGCTTAAAGAGGAGAATTTAGCTTACAAGGCCGAACTAGAGAGGAAGGATGAGGAGAAGAGGGAGGTCATTAGACAGCTTTCTTTGTCTCTGGATATACTGAAAGGGGAGAATGATAGGATGAAGAAGTTCATCAGAGATTCGAAGAAACAGGTAAAACCTTTTGAGTTCAGAAACTTGAAAGGTGTTTTTTCGAGGAAGATATTTGGGAGCCAGCAAAAATTTCCGACTACTCTGATGGCACTCTGAGAGTTGAAGGAACGTACAGTGACCAAGATACATCAAGTATGACATAATTTTTTGACTAATAGATTGTATCTGATTGTGTGATCTTTTACCTCATTAGGATGGAGTAATGTTACATATTTTGTAGAAATCATAGTTCTAATATTTTACCAAATTTCTTTTACTTGATCTTTTTGTGTGATTTTCTCGTACTGTCCTTGAGTTAATGTAATTTTCGTCAGCCATGGTTTGCTATTATCGTTGTGTGATTTATAGTTGATATCGTGTTGTGTGATTTTCTCTTACAACCATCGAGTTAACGTAATTTTATGCTTCAAGAAAACACTTCGTTGACACCCATGGTTTGTTCTTGTGAAAATTTTAAGTGTCTTATGCAGCATCAATCTTGTAATGTAGAATATCATAGTTCTAGTTTATTTTTACCTACTTGCTTTTACTTGATATCTTAGTATGATTTTTTTCGTACAGCCCTCGAGTTGATATAAATTTCTACCTCAAGAAAACATTTCATCGCCCTCTTGTTTTTTCTGGCGAGTTGTGACAATGCCGATAATTGAAGTTTACGTGTGGATGGTTTCTTAGCTGCTTTAGAAAAAGCTGATTCTAGATTAAGAGGCTTTCATTTGTTTAGTTGGCTCGAAAGGGGCAGTTTTGTAAACTTTCTGTGTGGAGTTCGTGTTGAAGTGCTCATGCAAGTGGATTGTTGTCGATATAATTTTATCAGTGTATGCACCATAAATTTGGATTAATGAAGGCCATGTTTTAAAGCTTTTCTGTATCATTGTGTACATTTTCCTTGCTTATTGCAAAAAATTTGGAGACACTTTTGCTGTGTTTCGGTGATCTCTACTATCCATTTTTTCCCCTTTTATCAATTGCCTCATTATTTTATCCATCAACTGCGAAATCCTTATTCTTCTCATGAAGTTTTCATTGATACTGTGAAAAGTACCAGAAGCTTAGCGAGAATGTCACTGTAGGTCTCTTCTTAGTCCAAATTTACTGGAGGAACTCAGGCTAGCCCCTTGGCATTTTGTTGATCGAGATAATAGTTACACGAGAATGTATTTTATGGACTTGGATTTGTACATTGATCTAGCGGTAGATATCCTTTTAGTGCATCATTAGTATGCAACGAGAACAACTAAATATCTTCTCGTAGTCCTACAGCCATATGGTTAGAAAAACATAATGTTTGTTGTTACAACCAAACAGCCTTACAATTGATGACAAATGAGTAAAACGCTTGTAAACTTTGTGGATAGAAGCTCTTATCCATTAACTTTTTTATTCATTAGATTTGCTTTGATATTCATATTGACATGTGATACATATCAAAGCACACATTTCTAAGATAGACTTGATGTGTATTTCTAGCACGAATTTCAAAGCAAGTATAATGGATAAAAAAAATTAGTGTATAAAACCCTCAATTAACTTAAGTTTATTCTAGTTTTACTTGATAATTTTAGTTACAATGAAGTTAATAATTATAAATTTAAATCTTATGTTTTTTAAGGGCACCATTAAAATAGGCCAAATCAATAGAGCCACCTTTAAATTTTTATATACAAACCATTTTATAAGTAGGTTTAGCTTCTAATCAACCACTTGAGAGCAATTTCTATTTAATTTTTACCCGGACTATCCCAAATGGATATTTATAATTAAACTACAATTTCTTGATTATTCCTACACTACTAGACACAAAGGTGTAGAGTTCTGCCACTTGGATTGCTATTAAAATTGATGAGTCATCATGGACCCCACAATCCTTAGGTGTAGTAGTGTAAGAATAGTTTAGAAAGTATAGTCTAGTTATCACTAATCATCCCAAATATTTTCCTCTCTTCTCTGTTCTCCCTCTTTAACCACCGCCCTCCTCCTTTGTCCCATCTCCGCTCTCCCCCTCCACCCATGCTCATTCCTCTTCCATTTATCCTCCTGTCTCCTCCCTCCGCCTCGCTCCTTCATTGCACGTCGACATTCCTCACTTTTCTTCCACTCACTCTCTTTTCTACTCACTCTCTTTTCTCTTTTGTCCCCTCCCTCCCTTATCTCAATCATAGTTTGCATGAAGGACAATGAGGGCGGAGGTTGTGTGAATGAGGTGGGAAAAGGGAGGAGGGAGGAGATAGTTGGGGATGTGAGAAAGGTATTTTGGTATTTAGAGTAACAATTGAACAGAAACTATCCTAGAGTGGTTGATTGAAAGCTAAAACCAATTATAAGATGGTTTGTGTATTGAGAAAACTTTAAAAATAGTTCCTACCAATTCGGCCTATATTAAAGATGGCTTTCACGAAAAAGAAAAATCCCTCCTTTTAATTTATAAATGATATGTCGTTGCAATTTTCCAAAAATCGAACAGTATCAAAGAGGTTTCAAGTAAAATGGTGTCGACACCGTATTAAGATACCAGAGTCACAGTGAATAATCTAAAAACAAATTTGAATAACTTTTCCAACTTCTCGGCACATTGAAGAAGTTAAAAAGGCCATTCTTTATTAGAGAAAATAATAACAATTGCCAGGTGAAACTTCATATACTTCTAAGCATTACTTACTGCACCCTAATTAAGAGCAAGTAAACAAAGGACAAACTATGCAATGGCAGGACAAACTATGCAATGGCTATCATGTCACGCCCCGGGCCCAAGAGCCTGTTGACGCGATGTAAGTCCTGGGATCCACAGAGTGCAACACGTGGTTTGGCTCAATCCACTGCCAAAGTTGGCTAGCCAATATTACACTTGGCTCTCAAGATGTGGGACTAAATCTTGAAGTATCAAGATCACCCCACCTTAATTGTGCGACGTGGTCCATCGCAGTATCACTGCCAGGCGATGTGGACTCTAGAGGTGGCTCCTACAACCTTCTAGAGGTGGTTCCCACCGCACTTACGCGGTATAGCACTTAGTCCCGCATAGCACTTAGCTCCACATTTCTGGCTGACTAACTTCTCTGATACCATTTGTCACGCCCCGGGCCCAAGAGCCCGTTGGCGCGATGTAAGTCCTGGGATCACGGAGTGCAACACGTGGTTTGGCTCAATCCACTGTCAAAATTGGCTAGTCAATGTTACACTTGGCTCTCAAGACCCATTATTTAAACCATTCAATCACTCAATCAATATCCGATGTGGGACTAAATCTTGAGGTATCACATGCCAGAAACTCTCAAAATGCTCACATTGTGGCACCTTGAATTTCAAATCTAAAGGACACTAGGGAATAACTGAAGCTGTTATACTGCTGAAAAAAGATCCTATACAGCTCTCTAGATAAAACCGTATCACGAGACAACAAAAGTGATAGCTGTCCGATTATCAATTTTAAATCTGTGCAATCTGTATATAAAATCAGCGTAAACAGTCAAAATATCAATGCAAAGAAAATGGAGCACCAACGCAAAACGTTACGTGAGTTAATACAATCACCAAAACTTTTAAGACATATAGGACAGATGTCGTTTTCACAGAACTCCCTCAATGATTTTCTGTAAAATACCCTCTGTAGGGTTCCTACTGGTGTCTCTTTACCTATCTGTGCATTTACCGGTGTTCTTAACCTAACCATCTCAAGGCCACCCTCGACCCTGACCAAAATGTAACAGCCTTCTCTTCAGGAGCAAGTTTCTTTCATCTCTTACAGGTAAGTACATAAACTTCATAGGAGGAGCAGCCCTTTCAGTAGATTCTTAGCAACGCATGAAGCAAAATACTCAGTACCAGAAAAGTAGCCGTTAGTATGTAAATACATCTTGAGGTATCACATGCCGAAACTCTCAAAATGCTCACATTGTGGCACCTGGAATTTCAAATCTAAAGGACACTAGGGAATAACTGAAGCTGTTATACCGCTGAAAAAAGATCCTATACAGCTCTCTAGATAAAACCGTATCACGAGACAACAAAAGTGATAGCTGTCCGATTATCAATTTTAAATCTGTGCAATCTGTATATAAAATCAGCGTAAACAGTCAAAATATCAATGCAAAGAAAATAGAGCACCAACGCAAAACGTTACGTGAGTTAATACAATCACCAAAACTTTTAAGACATATAGGACAGATGTCGTTTTCACAGAACTCCCTCAATGATTTTCTGTAAAATACCCTCTGTAGGGTTCCTACTGGTGTCTCTTTACCTATCTGTGCATTTACCGGTGTTCTTAACCTAACCATCTCAAGGCCACCCTCGACCCTGACCAAAATGTAACAGCCTTCTCTTCAGGAGCAAGTTTCTTTCATCTCTTACAGGTAAGTACATAAACTTCATAGGAGAAGCAGCCCCTTTCAGTAGATTCTTAGCAACGCATGAAGCAAAATACTCAGTACCAGAAAAGTAGCCGTTAGTATGTAAATACATCTTGAAGTAACACTGACCTCTCTAAAATGTACAGCAGGGCTAATTCGAAAGATCAGCCTTAGTTGCTCAGTCATAGTTGCTCCATTCTGAATGCTAAAAGTGTATCTAAAACATTGCTCTTTCTTAATGCAGATCCTTTATATCAATACCGACAAAATAACTTTTCACACAAGTAATATGTGATTTTCTAGTATAATTAAATTACAGTTGATCCGGTTTAGCACCAGATACTATTGACACCCTAGCACTCTATAATTGAGGAATCATTTCATCAAAAAGTTTAAATTGATCATGGGATGCCTCAAGCAGACTTGGTTCTTAACTAGCGAAATTTTTAGAAGAAACAGTTGAATACGGATCAGTTGGAGGTGGACAGGAAATATGACAGATTTAAGTCAACAGATGCAAGGAAAATTATGATGTGGTGATTCAAAAACCAATATTTTTAGCTAGCTAACTTGTTTACATCTGTAGGTCCTTTGCCAAAATAGTTTCCAATTGCTCGAGTTACAGTGACATAGAAGAACAGATGAACAAAATGAAAGTTTCTGTTTTTCTAGCATGGCAAGAAGATTATTTGGAGCAGAAACTATCTGCTGAAGAAACAATTCACTGTACATGTCACCCAGTTTGATGTATCTCCTCAATGATAGCAATCAACACTATTAGGAAAGAACAGATCACGACAATATTCAAATAGACAAGAAGATTACGGTGACATTCATAATAAACACTAATCACAGGAAACACATTAGGACAGCCTCATTTGTGGTTTTAGCAGAACATACAATATGTGCAACAGTTCTTATAATGGAGAATTTTTTGCCTCATCATACATAATTTAATAAATTTGTTTGGGATTCAAAGAAGAAAGATACATCAGCCACAACATTCTTCGTACTTGAACAGGAAGTATACTACAACAGAAATGTACATAGAGCAGCAGATAAAATACCAAACGTACCAAGGAAACTGCATCACATTTTCAGGTTGCTCTTTAACATTCTAATGACATCTGCATTGTATTCAACATTCTGCTACTGCTATACACTTATTATACAAAGTAAGTGTAAACTGTGAACAGTAACAGCCATGTAATGCAGCCGAGAGGCAATGAACTGACCTGGAAGGGCATGGAGCTATTAGAAGCTCACCAATCCATTACAGTATTGAGCTTTATAAAGTCAAAAAATGGCTTTTGGATCCCTGAATCCAAACAAAATGGTGTAAATAAATGAAAAAAGAGCTTTTCTGTATTTATATACCCCTTAAATCATGCATATTTGCAAAACTACCCCCAAATCTCAGTATTTGCAAATTTACCCTCCAAATAACTTTAGAAAAAATACCCCCAAATCAACAAATCATCAGCTTTGTTAAAGATATCGAGTAATAATTTCACTATTTTGTTGATAATTTTACATTACAGTTAGAAATTAACCTATCAGAGTTCATGATGTGTTGATTTGGGGGCATTTTTTTCCAAGGTTGATGATTTGGAGGTAGTTTTGCAAATACACATCATTTAAGGGGTATATATAACACAAAACAAGTGACTGAGTTACAAAAATAAGTAAATAGCATTACCAGTATCATATCATACACAGCGAGGCAGACGTTGCAACTCCAAGCTTAAACTGAAGGCAGCCTCAGAAACACCGGGTAAGGTAGAACTCTTAAGATCAGATATAAGAACTTCTATTCTCTTAACATCCGGTATGGATATTGACAATATCATTGCCTGAGACAAGTGTTGCTGGCAAGAGAAAGAAAGAGCATATAAAAGGCGCAGCAACTGCAAACCAGAACTACGATGGTGCAGTGCAGCAAGAAGACTGCTCATTTTAGAAAGGTTAGTTAAAAGTCCCATTGTCGCTTCTCTAGGTGCTGCTTTCAGTAACAAGACCACACATTCCGATGCCAGGTCAGCTACATGCGCTTCAGGGTTCCCAATCAACTCCAGAAATGCACTGATGTTGCTGCTAAATTCAGATATGTCCTTGACATAATATTGCTGGTCAACATCCATACTCCTCTCAAAGGCAGTATTACCTAGGAGAGAAGGCTCCTTAGAAATAGCCATGGCTTTGTTGGTCCCTATGCTGCGCATGATGAAAGCCTTGCAAAGACCCAATGTTGGTTCAAGAAAATCTTCCATTTCCTTTGCATTCACAAACTCAAGCAGATTGCCAATTTTTCGGACTACTTGCAAATGGGAAAGAACCTTAGAATCCATCTCAGGAGCAGATACCAGAGCCAAGCAAAGCTTGACATCGCTAACATTTGCATTAGAAAGATCACATAGTAGAAACTCAAAGCATTGAGAGACAGTTTTCAGATGTAGAATGTCTGAAACTTTAAGATAGTTAAATTCAACAAGCATGACAAGCAGCTTTTGGGCATACATTGGAATAGGATCATCATCCTCAATAAAAGTAGGGTAGAGAGGGAGAAAGTAGGTTTCAGATATTGACTGCAGCTCATCCTTTATTTGCACATTCTCCGTTAGTGAATTGGCTGATGTATCATTGAAGAACACAACCATGACATCAAATAATATTTTCAAGCACAAAAATCTAGCATCTCCATCTTTATTGCCTTTGTACAAAATGGAAAGACTAGGAAGAATTCGACTCGTAAAACTCTTAGGGTCGCCTTGAATGACAGAAGGCTCTTCTGTGATTGTTTCAAGAACTTGAAGCAGTGTTATCTGGAAATCATCCCTTCCCTGCATTCATTATAAAATAATAAACATGTCAACTTCACCAACAAATTGCTAGAGTTTTCTAACTCATAAGCATAGGTAAACTGTTAAAAAATGCTCAATCCTCATCATAACTTCACAGTTTTGGGTGTAATGGAAAGAATCTTTAACACGGTACAAGAGCAACACGGGTTCAAATCCCACTGGTTACAGATTTAAAATGGATTAAAAAAATAGATATCGTTGTGTGAGTCCGGTTTCAACCCATGAAAAGGGCGCTCAACCTGCAGGGGCATGTTAGAATATAAAATAATAATGCTCAATGCTCATCATAACTTCGGAGTGTTACTGTAGTGGCAAGGATCTTTAACATGAACCATCTTAATAATGGGCACTGTTCCCATATAAAAAACTAACAAAAGCTATAAGCATTAACAAAACGAAAATATTGCACAAATAAACAGACTATTGCAAGTGTAGTACATGACAGGTACCTGGAAAGGTGCCTCTAGAAGCTTGATAAGATTTGCCAACTGAAGTAAAACATGAGAATTCACCACCCTATGTTTGAAAGAAGAGCTACCAAGAAGATGTAGAATAACTGGAAAGAGCTGGGCAGTGCCTTTTGAGTTATTTCGTCCGGTCAAAGCAGCAATTGCCCCACGTCGCTTACCTCCCATCATCTGTAATATATCCCCAGAGACAGTTTCAAGAATTCCTGGAGCTGTGGAAGCAACTAACTGTATAAAGGCCTCTATGCACTGCTGAATGAAGGCATCTTTCTCTTTCACCAACCTGTCAACCGCTGAGAGCAATTTAGCATTGCAAAGGAAATGTGGCAGCCATCTACGGCTGTTCTTACAAAGAAGAGCGACAAAGATGAGTGCTTTTCCACGCAAAACTTCACTTCCCTGCTCGATGAGTGAAAGAATGCCTGGAACCAAGGATTTTTCCTCCACGAGAGAGACAAGATGCCGACTATTGTTTCCAATTGTGTGGCCGAGGATGGCTGTGTTGAGAAGATTTAAGCTTATTTGCTGTTCTCGAGAACTACCCTTAATAGCAGAAGATGCAATGTCTTTGAAAGAAAGCTTATCAAAAACAAACTGTATGCTTGATGGGTTGAAACGAGCCAGGCGGACTAAACAAGATCCAGCAATAAGTCGTGTGCTCTCTTGCTTCCCTGTTGCTTTATATATGTAACAAAGATTTCCAATAACATCTTGACAAGCAAAACGAGAAGTCCAATCCCCTCCTTGACTGCATATATTCTCAATCGTTCTTAGAGCATACAGCTGGGTTACATCATCCTCTCCCTTGCGCAAGATAGAT
Source organism: Asparagus setaceus (assembly GCA_012295165.1). Taxonomy (NCBI): domain Eukaryota; kingdom Viridiplantae; phylum Streptophyta; class Magnoliopsida; order Asparagales; family Asparagaceae; genus Asparagus; species Asparagus setaceus. The sequence continues at coordinate 68,700,186 of CM022702.1, forward strand.
GCCACCAGTGCGAGTACAGAACTGGGGACCTGTTTGAGTACAACCGATATAAGATACATCAAAGGTAATTTTACAATAAATCAAGCAAATGGGCAGACAATATAATCTGAACCTAGCATAATAATTAATTTGGTTCAGATACATGCATGACTATGCATGTCCAGAATGTAGAGTTAGTAGGCAACCTGCATAAATGTGAAGGAAAGAGAAAGGTTGCATGTTGGGGTTATCAGGAAAATAACTCAAAGAAAAATAAAAGCCAAGTGAAAATGCAGCAGTTTGGGAACATTATACTCTTTATTCTATGATATACCATGTATTTTGATATTTAGTAACTTTTCTTGCTGACTCTTTGAGATTCAGGCAGCTGCAAATCATCCACTGAAGAAATTCAGAGCCAATATGTAAAAGTTACATTTATATTGAAAACAGAATGGTTCCTCAGTTGACTAGCCTTAAAATGTGAAAGGTAATTCTCTCTTTAACTTAATTTTGTGGAATAGAAGAAATTTCTCTTGCTATAATCACAATGAGAAGAATTTACAACCAAATGATAGAGAAATAAAGTTTCTAGCTGGTCATATAGATGTTAACTTCCACAGGGATGAAAATCTGACACATGAACAGAACCTTGTTAGATTATAAGGCTTGCCTAATGAAATAGGGTTTTACAGGCTATGCTAAAGAAAGATTTGCAACTCATATGGAATTAGGCTTTTATAAACACAAGTATCAAGGATAAGAATACTATCAGATATCATTCTAACCTGCCAGCCGGAAGTGTGTCTGTTGTCCTTCGATGGTGATTCTACAGGATTGTTATCTTTGCCTTCACTATCATCTTGTGTAGAGATGTAGAAGAGCAATTCCCCCAAAGCAGCCATACAGAACCTCCTTACTTTTTCCTGTTTGTCCCTTAAGCCAACTGTCAAATAATTAATAATACTGGAACTTGCCAAATCAGCTTTAATATAAGTCGAATGGCGAATAAGCAAACCCAGTACTGAAGCAACCTGAACACGTAACGCAGGTACCTTAGAAAGCTTCAACATTTTCACAAGCAACAACATCACTGGCCCATTGGTTATGATATTTGCAGCATCTGCATTTCCACTTAACATCTCTAGGTATCTTATAGCATTCTGTTTCTCAGAAACTTGAGAGCTCCTACTCAAACTGTCAATTATGCGATCGTTAATTGTAATCAACTGCTCAGGTGGTAACCTAGCATAATCAAGTACAGGCACAGCATATGGAAGCAATGGAATAGCATCTGAAACTTTATCACCCTTTCGACTGGGCATTACCGGCTTCACTGAGAGATCAGTTGGATGCCAAAACACATCCGAAAGATTATTAGATGACCTAGATGACTCGGAGTCAGGAACATTTCCAGGAGTACCTTTTATGCGCTGACCCTTTCTGTGATGATTGATACTAGGTGGGGTTGCAGCCACTTCATTGAGCTGTAAACATTGGTCCCGTTCGAGTTTCTTAATGTCATCAGACACGATGGTAGTATTTTCAGAAGACACCTCAGATTGGTTTTCATTATGCTCTATCTCTTCAATAACCTCATTATCATTTTGAACCGGCATTTTTTCTCCTGGAGTACAAGCAGGGTTTTCAGAATCAGATTCATCAGGTGCATCATCCTCAGGATTTTCACTGAAATCAAGTTCCATATCATGGTTCTCAATTTTCACTTCAGTATCATTCTCAGAATTTTTGGGCAAGGGCCGCCTATAATTTTCCTTCTCATTTTCTCTCTGCAGATTCATTTTCGCAACTCTCGACAGTCTAAGAAGATTCACAGCCTTTCCAGCATTGAAGGTCTCTTTATGCTTATTCTCAACCCTCCCAGAAGATTTTGGTTGAGCCTTTCTAGCACTCTGTGCACTCTTAGAAGGTGTTTCCAAGACTTTATTCCCTGAAGAAAAGTTCTCATTCTGCTTAAGAACTCCAGTTGCATGATTTTCACGACGCTTAGGAGGGGTTCTTTGTTGGGAAGGTCTATCACCATTTCTCTCTGAGAGACATGGTTTAGCAGAAAGCTGAAGCATATTATTGAAAGCAGGCTGAGGAGGTAGAGGCACCAGAGTGAATGTTGTCCTCCAAAAACTGTGCTGACAAAGTTCAGACCATTGTATTCTTTCTGCTGGGTCCTTCACTAGGAGGGAGTCGATCAAATTCACAAGCGACTTGGTTGGATTACCAGGGAGAGGTGGTATGGGATCTGAAAGAATGGAATTTACCAACTCAGTAAACTCATTTCCAACAAATGGAGGCCTTCCCACATAGCATTCATACAAGACACAGCCAAGCGCCCAGAAATCAGAGGCACAAGAATGGACTCCTCCTTCCTGAAATAGCTCGGGAGCCATATAGCAGGGTGTACCTCTCTTTGCCTGCGGCATCTAGTATGTGCAAAATTGATAATTTAACATAATTACAATCAGGAAATACAGAAAGTGGAAGGTAAATTATTTATACACAAAGTACATATACAAAGACCAAGAAATAACCTTGTTGAGGGAACTTTTCTCTATTTCACTCAATCTTCTTGCCAATCCAAAATCACAAAGCTGCAAATGAAGAGATAAAATCTCAAAAAACATATAAAACAACTCAAAGTAAGGAAATGATGCAATATAAAATACAAAAAGCACCTTCATGCATCCATTCTCATCCAGTAAGATGTTTGATGGCTTTAGGTCACAATATATGACTCCTTTAGAGTGCAGAAATCTAAAAGAGCAACAAAATCAATTAAATATTTACATTGTAAAAGAACAACATCGAAGATCGAATAACACGTACTGTAGAGCTCTAACAAGGTCACGGGCAAGATCATGTATAGAATCTTCAGGGAGCTGGTTGTCCTGCAAACCACTACGAGTGTCACAAAGCTGACTGAAGATTCCACTAGTTAACAGTATATCATGATGGCAGTTAACATAGACAGGACTTGAGTTAGAAGAAAATGTGCAAAAGAAAATGAAATCAGTTATTTTCATTGAAAAACTTGCAGCAATATTCCAAGGATCTTAATGTCCACGGTTTAAATTAAATATCCCAGACCAAATAAAGAATCCTTACCTGAACCTGATTATGATTGAAATTTGTAGCTTGATATCTATATTTGGAGCTTATACTCCAACTCATGCATCTCCCTTTTAATTAATCACAGTTCAGCCATTTAATATAGAAAAAGTTCGAGGAACATCTAACCATCAGAATCATTCATTATTAGTTCAGTGTCATATTCATATTAAAGAAGAGTTCTGCATCATGGAATTCCTTTCCTGAGAAAGGGTAGATCTTGTGGCCATTTAAATAGCATGAGCTTGATGGCTAGTAGGAAGGTATATGAGCTGTGGAATAAATCTCATATAGGATAAGGAGAGAAAAAAGACATGTCTAAATAAGCTTGCACCAAAGAATCTCAATCAAGCCAAACTGAGTTCCAAACCTATTAGACTGTCATCTATCTCAACTAGTTCTCCCTCAGTTTAACCTTTTACCTATTCCTACCCTCTCATGCACTCATATCACATCTTATCTTTTAGCAGATTATCTTCGTCTATCTCACTATTCTAATTCATCTGTACTAATTTTTCTGACATACTAATTGCCACATCATCTTCTTAGGCACACTTGTTTGCTCTGTTTCTGTATTTGAAATATCATCCACAAGCTACTTAATAGATTATGTACTTCTAGGATGCTTTCTTTCAGTCATCCATCTTTTTTTTCCGCTGGGTCCTTTTCAGATCAATCTTCAAAGACAACAATATTGATTTCAAGATGCCTTGATTGCACATGACTGCTTGATCGGCTGCAATCTAATGTGCTTACATGCATCCTCACAGGTTTATCTAGTAAGGAACATATCCAATAACTCCTTTCATTGTGCAAATCTCCAAGTAATAACACTACGTTGGATCTTCCAAATTGTTCTATCTATGATGATATTCTTTGTCTTCTTGAAAGAATGGGTCATTTATGTAGTTATCCTCAAATATGTTGAGATTGTATCTCGCGTCTAATTTGAGTTAACAATTTAGGGCATTGTTTGGAAACTTGGCTTATAATCCACTTGGCTTATAATTCACAAATGAATAAGCCAAGTGGATTATAAGCCCAAGTGTTTGGTAAAAAAATGAATTATAAGCTACTTTCAACAAGAGAGTGTTTGGCAAATGGGTGGATTATAATCCATCATTGTTGTTAAAATGACCTAAAAGGATATGGCTCTAAATTTAAACATTCAATAGACTTTGGAATTATCTTAAATGTTGAGGGGTAAACTTGACATTTACTTAGTCAAACTATATAGCTTATAAGCCACCAAAAAATAAGCCGGGTTAGGGCTTATTTTTTTGAGCTTATTTTTTTGGGCTTATGAGCCAAAATAAGTCAGTTGCCAAACATGTTGCAGTGGCTTATAAGCCATAAAAGTGGCTTATAATCCAGTTTGACCAGTTGCCAAACATGCCCTTAGCAATTTACTTTAAGTTGTATGAATGCCATTGGTGGGCATGGATGAGCCTAATTAAGTTTGTGCCTTATTGGTCTCTGATCATCTGTTAGTGTGGAAAACTAATAGATGACGGATAGTGTCAGGCCAGTCTTGGACTCTTGCGACACTATTAAGTATTTCTACCCTTGGGGGAAAAGGAGGACTTGGATTCTACTCCAACGTTTTGAGTGAAAATTTTGAGCGATAGATGATAAGCAGAGGAAGAGGTCAAAGACCTGATCAGTTCTCACCTGCAATCCTTGTAATTTGCATTAATGGATCGCGAATGTTGGTGTCCTGTGGAGTAAGGCGATATTGGTTAGTTGAATCGCACATGTTCTTGTTTCATTCTGTTTTGCGAAATGTGTGGTGATCGATCTAAGGGTTCCGGTTCCTTAGTTTGAAAGGTTGGAACAGTTAGCTCGAAGAATATCTTATGAACCTTAGCAGAGACTAGTAATTGTTAACATGTTTTAAGACTCTGTCCCATCTCCTTGCTTCATCATCACCATGATTGTTCAATTGATTCTTGAATTCCTTAAGAAACAAGAACAACATTTGAGAAAGCCTTTACTTTGATCCAGCAATTTTTTGACAATTTGTTTCGTTAGAAGTTTTTTTTATTGAAAACGGTGGTGATGCATCTTCATTCTTTTGCTAGGGAAAAAGTTGTTTACTAGATAACTTGACTACTTCAGAGCTTCTCTAAGAAAGAGCACACTTTCTAACAGCATAACTTGGTTTTCATCAAGGAAATGACGTAACCACCCAGCCACCAAATTCCAAACAATATACACAATAGTCAAAATTGCATTTGTGTATCTGTAACCATTCTCAATGATTGAACACTGATATTTAGAGATTTTCTAACTGTACACTTACTAACTCTACAGTCCATTCAGGTACAAAAGCAAGTTATATCCCTAGTGGAACCAAATGAGAAAAATAAGAGGAAGTGCTAGGTGTTTTTAGAAGGGAAAGAGGAGATACATCAATGAAAAGGAAAATAGGAGGAGGATTGCTTCTTTCACGTTTGTATCATTTGGACTTAAGAAACATCCAACCTATGACTCGCTTTTTTCTAAACTGTAGTCTATAGTCAAGCTCGAATATGGTGTCAGATAACGGCAGTATAATACACTATGAACAACAATACCAATACAAGGCACTTGTGCACTAATTAGTTTCCCTAAAAGCTAGTGATTAGAGGAAGGGAACCTAAATCTCTAATGAACCCACAATCGACTCACCATTTAGTCAAGGTGGGACTAAATGGACCCTAAACATACTACCACGCTTCCACAGACTCGGAGCCCATGTGGCTTTAGGCTAGAGTAGTCCCGAGTGAACACTACACAGTTCTGGCATCCCCACCACACCGCTTGCTTGCACCTAAAAAGCTAGTTGCTACAATAGGAACTCAAATCTAACCTACAATTGACTCCCCATCTAGTGAATGTGGGACTATAATAGACCTAAAAAAGTCACATTTAGAAGCATTTCATGTAAACTAGACAGGAATCACGCAAAAATTGTAGAGAGTTCAAAATTCGCTACAGTGAACAACTCACCTGCTTCAATAAAGTCATAAGATCTCCACCCACACAATACTCCAACACCAACCACAAGTGCGCAGAGGTTTCATACCTGAAACAAAATTTCCCCCAAAATTTCAAATTCAGACCAAAAACAGCAAGCAATTTCACTCATTTACCAATAAGAATCTCTTTTAAAATTACCAAGAATAAAATTTCAGCACATTTGGATGATCTAAAGAGTGAAGCATCCGAACCTGCATCGAAAAATTAGGGGAAAATCATAAATTTGAAACAAGCCCAAATAATCGACAAAAAATGATTGGAAATGGGAGCTCACTTCTTGAAGGACTTTGGGCCTCTGAGACTTATCGACGCTCTTGATCGCAAAATACTCGATCGTCTTCTTCATCCTACCTTTGTACACAGTCTGAGGCAAGCAAAAAGGTCAAATCAAGCTCAAAGATCGATGATTGAAGAAACCCTAGAAATGAGAATGATGCTTACTGAGTGTTTGCCGCGGCCGATGGCCTCGTAGACGTGGTAGTTGTTCATGGCCGAGGTCTAGGGTTTCAGAGATTGGGGGTGTAGAGAGAGAGAGAGAGAGAGAGAGAGGGACTGAGAGAGATTATTTTATTATCCAAAATTGGGGGGGAGAGAGAGCGGGAGTTTGAATGGGACGAAATTGAAAATTTAAGGGTTTTTTGCCTTCATGATACCTAAAGCCTATACTCCTTATTTAGAGATTAGCCCTCAGTCCCTCATATCTTTGAAATTGCTCATGAGTCCGTCAGAAACGATAGATCATGTGGCTATTGCAATTAGTCCCTCAATGACCCAAAAGGCCTTTAGTTTGTGTTCCCTGAAAACCCCTCTTGTTAAAAAAACATTAGCTGGGGGGGTATTTTCGTGATTGAGGGACCAAATTGCGAGACCCCCTTTGGATTTGAGGGACTTTTGTGATTTTGAAGATTTGAGGGACTAATATGGAATTATTGAAGACTTGATGGACTAATGTTTAAATTACCCTTTATCAATTTATCTTCGAATCCACATATTTGCTAGTTTTACTAAATTCTTCTGCATAAATTTTTCACTTTTTTACCTCTCATTTATATAGTGTTAAAATTAAATAGAGATCTTGGAAAAAATGCAAGTTTCTAGGTAAATCTGCAAATAGAATAGATTTGAGAGGTCTATATGCAAAGAAAACCCTTTCTTTTATGGGGGAGGTGGGGAATTTTTATCATTTTATGATTTCTGTTCGGGTGAGCAAACAATCGGTTCGATAAGTTTTTTTTTTAATCACAGTTTTAGAATGAACATAATCAAATCGGTTCTATTCGGTTTTCCAATTGGTTTGTTCGTTTTAGACTTAGATTAGTCAAGTTTAAGAAAACATGCTATTTTAGTCAAATTGCACTTCTTCCTCCTTCAATCCTTTGCGCGTCCTCTTAATTAAAGATTAAAGCTGTCTAATCAACTCGTTAACTAACTAATGTTTCCAATCTTTACCACTTGTAAAAGGGAAAGAGAGAAATTTGCGGAACAACTTAAAGAGGAATAGTGTGGATTTTAGAGAAGTATACTTGAGAGCAATCAGTTGAGATTGAAATATTTTCAAACTCAAACTGAACTGCAGAATTTCTGTAGTTTGGTCAGTTTAATTGGTTCACACTGGTTAGTGCTCGCCACTAGTTTTTGTCATAGCCTCAAATCTTGATTAATTACTAGGTCCATAAATTTTCATATTGCTAAATTAGATCGTCACATCTCTTAAATTGTTTTAAGCCCTCGAATTTGTGAATTCGGGTGGGGTAGAGTGGGGCGGCGGTGGCTAACGCAAAGGGTCCATGGCCCACCCCTCTTCCCCCACCCAAAAAAAAAAAAAAAAAAAAATCAAACCAAAACAAATTTTAAAAAATATTAGAAATTAAATATACCCCTTGTATTATGCATATTGGCAAAACTACATCTTAAGTCTCAATATTATAAAGGACAAAATAATCATTTCCTTAAAGTATTGGTGAACTCTTAAGTTACCCCTTAAAGTGTCAATTTGTTTATTTTCCCCTTAAACTATGTGTATGTGCTCAATGTGATCATATTATGAGCTTACAATAAATATTTAACAAATTAATAATGTAATAGTATTTTTTTGTATTTTTGCAATTTTACAATCTAAAAATTATTTTTAATTCATAAAGAGGGTTAAAGGGTAAAGAGTTTTAGAATAAAATAGTTAAAAATATTTTTAAATTTGGAAAAAGGAAAAAGAGATAAACCAATAAAAACCATGAAGAAATACAAAAAAATTGTTGTGTCACTAATCTGTTAAATATTTGACTATAGGCTCACTAATGACACATTGAAATCATAAACATAGTTTGAGGGGTAAAATAGATAAATTGATACTTTAGGGGTAACTTAAAAGTTCACTAATATTTTAAGGAGGAAATGACCATTTTGTCCTATTATAAAACTACCTCAATTTATATTTAGAAGAAAAGTTCCAATTTACCAACTTTTTGTTGGATATAGTGAGAAAACATTTCCATCTACATTTGAGATGGTATAAAGTAAAATCGTGTATTGTTTTGGAAATCACAATTGATACGAGTAGCAATAAATTTGTACTTTCTTTGTTAATTCAATAAACTACTACTTGAGAGCACAACTTGTTCATATTTGATAATCAAAGTTGCTCATACTAATTTAGTATTGTGGCATGTAATTTTGTGTTCAATCTCCACCTTTTGAAACTTTCTAACTCAATGTGGTCTATGTTGTTTACCTCTGCAAGCGTTGGAAAATGAAGAGTTATGATTTTGATGCAATTCTATTGAATAAGCAACCAAATTGCGTCAAAATGCCCCCCAATATATAGGGGACTATTGCATGGCTTGTGTGATTGCAACTATGATAGTTTCAGTGAAAACCAGATAGAAGTTGGCAAATGACATATTTATATGTCAAAATTAGATGATTTCACTCACTTCAACAAATAAGGATTATACTCATAGAATGAAGAAAGGAACACAAATAAGAGTTTAATCAGTACTGAGACATCAAACATTACCAAAGCAATCATATTTGTGACCGTATGCACAAACAAAAGGGAGAAAAAGATTCAAAAGGAACCAAAAAAAAAGAAGAGAAACTGATGTTTTTAAAGGATTGATGCATCACTGGGATTTTATTGATTTTTTCTGTTACTAAGAAATTCTTTTGATTAATTAATGGATAAGATGCAACAACATTTCTTATTTCCTGAGATTGGATCAGGCACGCAAATTGCGGCTTTGTAGAATTGCTTGGCACAAGGATCCCCACAGTCTCCATTGTTATTGCAGCCTACCTCAATATAATGGCAATGGCCATCATCCCCTCTCACAAAAATCATCATTCCTACAAACAACACAAAACAAGAGATAAGCAAACAAAAGCGAGGTATTCCACTATTTCATGGGCTCTCCTCTCAAGTTATGGTGAAGATTGTGGGTATAGTTTTCAATATTTTCCGTATATTCGCCCCTTATGTCATGTGTATTTGCACCCTTCAAATATTAGTTTTTGAAAATTTAGTTTTTAACTCTAACATATCATTGCACGTTGAACATTCTTTTCATGGAACAAAACATAGACTATTTTACAGCATTAATATTTTTTAAATGCGTGCTCGATAGAATTTAAACTTGACTTACTCAGATATCATATTAAAGATATGTTCCCCTACAACGTAACTCTCCCTAAGAATCGAGGGCTATAATTTTAACCTCTATTACAATGATTTAGAAAAGGCAGTAAAATATGTGTTAACAAAAGTTAAAAGAGTTAAATATATAAGAGAATAAGAGAATAAAACTGCATGCTAACCGAGCTCACTGATAGAGGGAGACAAGAAAACGAGAAAAGTGACAAAATCAAGGGTTTGAAGGACGCCATATTCTTTTTATTTTTATTTTTTGTGTATTGAGAGTTACCATATCAATCTTTCAAAGGGGAGTTAAATAGTCAGAATTTGTAGATCTCTGGAATTATGAAATTATACGCCTTAATTAGTTGGTTTTAAACTCACCAAAAATTACATTTTAGTAAATTTGCTAGATATGATTACATATTGGATAATAATATACGGAATATAGATATTAAATTTACGAAGATCAGGTAATCTCGGTAATTAACCACAAATTGCTATTTCCTCTAGAGGCTAAGACAAATTTTGTCACGTTTGACCGTCTGTATATTCATGAGATAATTAATTAATTAGATCATGAACAATTAAATAAGATTGCATGCTACGCTATGATTATATGATTTCAAATGATGACTAATTAGCACATAAATACATTATAGTTTTCCTACTTCGCACTTATGTACTCTCATTTATTTTGTCATCACTTACATACTCTAAAGTTTCTAAAATTTGCACTTTGATGCCTTTTAATTTCAAGTGAAATTTTCCCCATGATTTTCCATGTGACACTTACAAACTAATTTTAGAATTTATCCCTTAATGTTTGTTAAATTTATTGTTAAATCCATAATAATTTGATTTTAAAAATATAATTGGTGTAGATTTATAATAAAATTAGGGTATCCTTAATAGAGAATTCAACAAACATTAAGGGTTACAAGTTCTAAGATTAGCTTATGAGTTTCACATGGAAAATTTCTAAGGAAAAATTCTCACAGTTACATAACAAAAGGTATTAGAGTGTAAATTTTAAAACTTCAGAGTATATAAGTACTACAAAGCACAAGTGAGGATATATAAGTTCAAAGTATTTGAAATTCTTGGCAGTACAAATGTCATATGTAATTTATCACGGGGTCATTGGTTTCTAAAGTAATTGTTTAGGCCCAGCCCAACAACTAATTGTATTATCCGAAACCCTCAAAAGTTATACTTCTCCTCTTCTAATTAAGTCCCAAAAGGGAAAGATTTCCCGAATGTTATTTTGGGTTTATTAGCAAAAGAATTGTTGAAACAATCCAAAATGTTGATGGTTGAAAACAAGACCATAAATTATCAACAATAGCAGGTATCTACATAATCCCATACTACATATGTTGTTCATCAAATAAACTGTTAATGATATTATAATAACAATAAATGATTACAACATCTACAAATGAAATCTTAATATTTTAATTTTTCCTTGCTTTTAGTAACATTTTTGCATGTTGTTGTGATCCAAGACGCAATCTTTGTATCTCCTTCCGGAATTCGAAAGCAAAACTATTATATTAATACTAGTCTTTTAGCTCGTGCTAAGCACGATCTTATTGCAATTCACTAACATTCCGCCAAGTTCCAATCACTCGCTTCCCAATCGAATATAAAAAAATGATATACATCCCTTTCGAAGGGCGGAACCTCCTCCGATTGAGGTTGAAAATATATCTTTGCTTGAAAATCATAATAATATTCAAATTATATAATACTATAATTATAATTAACATCATTTAACCCAATTGTTTCCATAAGAAGTGAATAAACAAAAGAAAATCAAAATATATCAAAATACAATTTGTATGTGTACTTAATGAATCTCTACTTAATAAAACTTCTAAATATTCCACTTTTCTCTAACTTTTTAGAATATTTAAAACTTACATTAAGTAGAGATTCCTTAATAAGTGAGAATAAAATTTAGGATAATAAAAAAATTAATAGAAACAAACCAATTAATTGAAATCGAGGATACAAATTGGGTATTAGTTAGTTAAACTAAATAAATTCAGTAAAAATTAGATTTTTAAAATAAAATCAATAAAGAAATTTTACCCAAATAGTTCTCAAATAATATTTTCTCTAACTGCGACAATGCTCAGTATTAATAATTTCCCTCGCTTAGGTGTCAATGAGCCCAAACTCTTCACAATCACCTAGCAAAATTTGATTAAAGTCGGTGTATACATCAATTGGTTCTAAGGTTATAGCTTTTAAGTGGGCACATAATTAGCTTTAGTAAATCTCAAGAACAGTCTATAGGAAATAGAATATAAATAATAGATGTCAACAAATAGAAACATGTATGCATGCACATACATGAACACAAATTTGACACATATGCAAGCATGCACAAACACAAAGAATCCAAGTAAAAGTTTGAATGCAAAGATCACTTCGGTGAGATGGTGTTCAAATCGGAAGATATATCACTCCCTTTCTATATGTTAGGAAAGATAACTCTATTTATGAGTGAAAGAAAACTAACATCTTCCTCGAAACCATGATAGCATGAACTACTTCAACTTTGAATTAGGGAAACTAACCTTAAATTAGTCAAATCTTGAAACCTTAAAATGGAAAATTGAATCAATAAACTCAACTCACACTCTTTTTCTACTACTCGAACCCTTTGTTTCTCTCTTATTCCTATATTGAGATAGCTTTGAATCCCTAAAATTTGAAAAAAACTCAATAAAGTAAAAAAAAGATCGAGAACAAAGAGATGATGAGAATCATATTGAGAGAGATAGTTGAGAGAGAGACATCGAATCTTTCTTTTGAATAGTTTAATGAAACTAATTTTGAAATAGTTTTTAACGACAAACTAATAATCCCTATAAACATGGCTTCTAAGAAATCATTTAAGAAATTGATTGTACACTTCCAAACAATCCAACTAAATGTCAAGATTCTACTCCACATAAAAATAACGTGAAAAAGCGACTATCATATCCCAAATCCGAAATTAGTCATATGGCATCAACTACTAAAACCAAACAATAAGAGATAAATTTAACATTGCGTGAATAATTTAATGATGGGTTTCAAATTCACCTCGACCAATTGTAAGTGAATGAGCCCCAATTCCTCTCGCCACTTACACGCTTCATCTTAAAAATTTAAAATTAAAAACCAAATCCATTAGTATCGAAAGAAATAAAACCTTAATTAAAAAAATGAAAATCTTCTCCAAAAGAGGTAAATCAAATCTTTTTATCCAAAACCCTAAACTAACAAAAAGAAATTGTAGAGAAATTACAGGGTTTTCTTCTTCCAAAGAGGAAATTTGCAAGATCGAGAGCTAGGGGCAATCATTGAAGGTCAATCAACGAGATAAAAAAATCAAAACTTTTACCTCATTGTTAGATGAAGATTGGGGAAAATCGACCTTTAGGTGTTTGAGAGAGAGAGCAAAATTGAGGGCTCAGGTATCGAAAATTAAATAAAAAGAATATGCAAGAAAAGAATAGAAAAATATAAGCTTTAATTGTTGTTGCTACAAAATCAAGGAAACCCTAAAAATTTCAACATAAACTTGGGGATCAAGAGCAAACCCTAGAATATTAGAGATGAAAATATAAAACTAAAAACAGGTTGGTAAATGGATTCTTCCACTTTATCATTTAAAAAATGATCCGGAAGGATATACATAGTCCTACCGGGACCACGAAGCATGTGCCATCCCTTCCCACAATCTAGCAACAAATTTCTCTGGATTACGTTGTTTTGATTCGGCGGTTTTCTTTGCGTTTCCATTTCAAAACGTTTCAAAGTGAAAACAAGTGAAAGATTACACGTGTATATCTCTCAATTACAAAGTGATTTAACTCGCTTTCTCACAAACACGACCAGAAGACACTACACGTGTAGATTTCCTGCTTGCGTGGGTTCTTGGCTTTGTCTTGGGGGCCGTCGGTCCGTGGACCACCTAAGCAACGATCGTCGAATCGACGGGGTTGAGTTAATGCTTCGCTAAGAAAATAAGAACTAAAGCAAATATCTTAGCAAGGTAAGATATCTACTCTTTCCAAGAATAAGTCTAAGCTTAAACTTCGAGGATCTCCGTGGATGAAGTTCTTGAAATCTTCTTGGTAGAAGCTCAAAATCTCATTTTCTCTCTCTCTACGTAAGACTCTTAGCTTAGGAAATTCTTGATCTCCAAGACTCTGATCTCCGATCCCCATCCCTCGCCCAAGTGGACGTAGGGTGGTATTTATAGCCTTTTGGAGGCGTTACATCTGAAAAGAACACGAGTCATCAAGTGTCCAAGACCCGTAGTAGTGGGGCGGCATTATTAGCCGGCGCTTCGGCGTATGGCGGCGGCGGTGTTAACTACAGCCCAAGAGGCGTCTCCCGGCTGTAGCGGCTTTCCTCTATTTCGGGCGCGATTAAATGCCTAATTTCACGCTTAGTGGGTATTTTCAGCAACCGCCTAATAACGAGGTGAACGTTTCTTTACGTTGAAAAAGTCCGATGGACCCCACAAGCTTTAATTGAACACTTCAATAGCACATACCAAACATTCTGCGTGTCTGGCAAAGCGACACAAATAAATCGCCAATGGCGAGACACAACAAAGTGTCGGCGCCAATAGCGCGACACAAGAAATGTCTCGGGCATTGGTTTCACCACGTGATTGACTTTCGAGACTTTGGCGACATCGTCGCCGATCTTCTCATGATTAAGTCATATTTGGGGTTCTTCGACAATTTTGATACCTCTGAGATACCCCTCAAAGCTTTCAGACCCCTCTGTATTTTGTCGAGTGATCTGGAATACTTTGGATAAGATACGCCTTACTTCCGTTCAACGTTAAACTTTATAGAAGGGCCTCTATCTTGCTTGATTTCAAACCAGCTCTGCTACGGCGTCGTGATCATACTTTGGGATCAATAGCTGTTGTATTTGTATTTGAATTAGTTGAAATGACCATCATCTTCATCTTGAAAGTCACCACTTGGGTCGTATTTGAGTGCCTCGAGAACCATGTTGTCTCATCGCAGTGGGGGATGGCGTATGATTCTTTTTCAGCAACGAGAATTTAGATAAGAAGCGTCGTCCGGCGTAAACACTGAACACTTGGAACATAAGTTGTTCATTGTCGGACTTCGGGAAGGCTTCGAATGTAATATGGGACCAATTTGCCTTGAATATACTGCTTCGAATCTCACGTGGAGGGTAATCATCGAGCTTTGGAGTTACTGAGACAGTTTGGTGCCTCTCTTCGTGCGCGACAGTCAAAGGTGTTGCGCTCGAAGCGGGTGTGCACGGCAATTACAACTGTCGCGCTCGAAGGAGTGTGCGCGGCGATAGCGGCTTGTCGGCTGAAGAAGCGTCTTGTGGCGATACTTATCTGAAGCTCAAGCAGATTTGGCCCTATATAAACCCGATACTTAGGGTTTTGTCAACATCTGAAATCCCGCCTTTTGGACTTCAAAACCCTTCCAAGGACTTCTCTTTTATCCTCTCAACCTTAACAAACCCTCTTAATCTCTCAAGCCTCCAATTTTGCTCGAAAATCCCTTCTTTAGATCTAGGGTTTTCTCGGTTTTCTTGGGTTTTCCTCGGTTTTGGTCGCTTTTTCTTCACAAATCGGGCCCCTCTTGATCCTCTATCAGATCGAAGCCCCTTGACAAACCCTAGGTTTTTAGCCTTTGCCTCGGATTTTCATCAAAACCCTAGTTTTTTCAAAATCACATTTTTAACCATGTCTCCTAAGAGATCTCGGGTTCCCAAGGGCAAATCTATCCCCCAAACTTTCGAAGTTAAAGAACCAACTGCCTCGTCCTTCGGGGGTGAGCTTTTTTCACTTTTTGTTAAAATAAATTGTGTTTGTGTAAAAAGCGGATCTTTGTATAGATATCACGATTGTTCTCCTTTGCGATCGGGAAGAGTAGAGGTCCTCCGTGAGGATCTGGGCTTAAGAGTGTTTTGCATTGTCAAAACACTCATAAAATCAAATATGAGATTACATGTCACGGCTGGCGGTCGGGGTTATCAAATTGCGGTGTTCGGGCTTTTGAACACAGCAACGTGTGATGAAAGCTTAGAGTCGACCAAAGCTTCATGTAGAGCCTCTGGTTTCCTTAGAGAGCGTAGCAACTTCGTAAAGTTATCCTGCGAGGAATGTTAGCCAAGCCGAGCCATGACATCGGCGGTATAAGGAGCACGAACTTTCCGGTTTATCCCTTCTGTCGGACGATTGAATCGGGATGCCTGGGGCATGAACCTCTTGGGGTTGCTTGTCCTTTCGGCTTGGTCATATCTTCCTTGGCTACTTCTGCTCTTTGTGACTTTTCGGTGTAGCGGGTGGAGTTATCGTCACCCGCTCCGTTAATGTTTTGGCGTTGGTTGGAGACTTGGGATATTTATAAGCGAACTTCGTGTCGCTCCTAGTGGCATAAGCTGGATTTCCTTCGTCACAAGAACTTCGTTCGTTTTGAGACGATGAAAGAGTTGGGACTTTCTTATCACCTTCCTCATAATTCTTTGTGTGACCGCACGATTTGCCTTTGCGGTGGATCCTCGTGGTGAGGATGACCGGTCCATTGCTTGTCTTGAAGAAGGTGCGGATGAACCCAAAGTACCGCCATTAGGGGCTATATATGATATTAACCCTTTACGGCGTTGCCCGTGTGGATCATCATTGGTGTCTTAACTTTAACCTCTGGAACAATCTTACTGATATGGCATGGGTGGCATGGATCCGGTTGATAGCCACCATGTTCGAGCCTACTTTCTTCTCTTTCTTTCTTTGTGATAATCCGGCATCGATTAAAGCACGGATCTTGTCCTTGAGTACAAGTTCTTGGTAGGATGATGGACCCTCTGTGATATGCACAATATTTGGGGTCCAAGTCTTGTTAGCCTCCTCTTGATTTGTGATTGGAGGTAACTTGATCTTGTTGTTATCCAGAGATATCGAAGAGGACGAACTTCATCTTCCTTGAAGGCGTAAGTTCTCGGGAACCTAGCATCTAGAGCCTTACGTGATTCTTGAGGTTTTGTTGAAACCTCAATGCGGTTATTCTTCTTGTGGCGATTCTGGTGTTCTGTTGGAATGTTTGGTTCGCAAGCGTGCGCGATGGTAGCCTTTCCTTTGCCACGGGGCACAAAGTTTGACTGCGGGGAATCGCCGTTGGCTCGCCTCTCTCGCTCTTCTTCCTCTTGAGGAAGCTCGGCTTGTTCTCCATGGAGCTTCAAATCTTTCCATGAAGTCGGTGCTACAACCCCATGGCTTCCAACAAGTCGAGAAAGTGTGACATGTTTGCGGTATGAATTCTTGGTGGCTGGATCCCTGCGGTTCCGCGGCTTTATTCGGAAGCTGCAGCGTCCACCGTCTCTCCATTCTTCTATTTTTCATCTAAAAGGGTTCTTATTGAAACCTCCATATCATCATCGAAAAAGTTATTGAGAAAGGAGCTCTCCATGTCATCCAGCAGTTAATACTCCCAGCCTTGAGTCTTCGATACCAATCGAAGGCAGCCCCGCGAAGGGTACCGACGAATGACCGAATCATCAAAGGCTCATTTCCCAAGATCACTCCTAAGTGCGACTTGAAATAGATCAAGTGTTGTGTGGGCGAGCCTCTTCCGTCGAATGGTGTGAAGTTAATCAAATTGAATTTTGGCGGGTAGGAATTGAGTCCCACTCTCTCGGGTATGGGCACGGGATACCGATCTTCTTGACTTCTTGTGCGGACATTAGTACATTGATCTTGCCTTCAAGCTCTTTCATCTTTTGACCGTCCTCTCCTTGCTTTAGATTATTCCCGATGGGATGGGTTAGCCATCTCCACTTTGAGTACCGTTGGAGTTTTCTTTGAAGGTTGGTGGCAAGGATGTGTTCATCCCTTACATGTCGCTATCTTCTATATATTAGGCGTGGTGGCTGGATCCCCTTGTTGCTGGACTCGGTATGCGGTTTGGGTTTGTAACTCCCTCATCTGCTGCATGGCTAGCTCCATCTCCATTTTCATCTCAGCCTTAATCTCTTCTCTCTGCTTAGCTAAGGCTTCTTGCAGCATTTGGGCCAGGATTTCGGGAGTGATGGTAAACGTTTCCCTAAAATGATGACCCACACTCGATATTGTGTCATCGGATGCCACTGCTGAGCAAGCGTCGAAGGTCGTCTTGGATGAGTCTCCTTCATGCATTCTTCTATAATCTATACGTTTCGTAGCTCGTAAGTGTAATCGAGATATCTGCTGGGAAACTTCGGTCTGGACCTTTCTGGAGTGAAATCGAGGTCCGCATCCGTTCTTGGCCCTTTTCTTTGTTCACCATATTAATGGTGACTTGAGAATTCATCCGCCCGAATGCGATCTTCTTCTTCTCGGGCGTCTTGAATTCAACTTGAATCTCCCATGTCGGCGAGGAAAGCCTCTCGAATCACGAAGTTCTTTGTGGTGGCGTTAAACTTCGAGGCGAGCACATCGAGCAACGTTTTAATCGTGCTACGGCATGAACAACCTATTTAGTCAATTGCTCTTTTGTTGTTTGCATACGACTGATGGTGTGGTTGGGGTTATGATGGGTAATTTTGAGTGATTACCTTAGTTGCAAGTATACAACCTTTATCAAGTTATAGTATAAAGATTATCGATCCACGAGGAGGAAAGTAGGAAGAGTTTTGCTCGGTGTTGGTTCTCAAATTATCTTGCGACAATTAGGAGTTTATGTACAAATAAAATGAAAATGAGAAATGGTGAATGTGGATGTGGAGAGGTTAGAGAGTGGATTGTGGATTATGTGCAGGAGGAGAAGTTGAAGTGTGGTGGTGGTTATATGCACATAATAACAAAACTAGGTTTGAGATTATATGCACATGGAGGAAAATGAGATTAAGAAAATAAGTACAAAATAAGAAAAGAGAGATAGAGAGGGAATAAAAGGAAAATCAAAATCAAGGATTTGAAGGACGCCATATTCTTTTTATTTTTATTTTTTGTGTATTGAGAGTTACCATATCAATCTTTCAAAGGGAGTTAAATAGTCAGAATTTGTAGATCTCTGGAATTATGAAATTATACGCCTTAATTAGTTGGTTTTAAACTCACCAAAAATTACATTTTAGTAAATTTACTAGATATGATTACATATTTGAAATAATATACGGAATATAGATATTAAATTTACGAAGATCAAAATCTCGGTAATTAACCACAAATTGCTATTTCCTCTAGAGGCTAAGACAAATTTTGTCACGTTTGACCGTCTGTATATTCATGAGATAATTAATTAATTAGATCATGAACAATTAAATAAGATTGCATGCTACGCTATGATTATATGATTTCAAATGATGACTAATTAGCACATAAATACATTATAGTTTTCCCTACTTAGCACTTATGTACTCTCATTTATTTTGTCATCACTTACATACTGTAAAGTTTTAAAATTTGCACTTTGATGCCTTTTAATTTCAGTGAAATTTTCCCCATGATTTTCCATGTGACACTTACAAACTAATTTTAGAATTTTCCCTTAATGTTTGTTAAATTTATTGTTAAATCCATAATAATTTGATTTTAAAAATATAATTGGTGTAGATTTATAATAAAATTAGGGTATCCTTAATAGAGAATTCAACAAACATTAAGGGTTACAAGTTCAAAGATTAGCTTATGAGTTTCACATGGAAAATTCTAAGAAAAATTCTCACAGTTACATAACAAAAGGTATTAGAGTGTAAACTTTTAAAACTTCAGAGTATATAAGTACTACAAAGCACAAGTGAGGATATATAAGTTCAAAGTATTTGAAATTCTTGGCAGTACAAATGTCATATGTAATTTATCACGGGGTCATTGGTTTCTAAAGTAATTGTTTAGGCTCAGCCCAACAACTAATTGTATTATCCGAAACCCCTCAAAAGTTATACTTCTCCTCTTCTAATTAAGTCCCAAAAGGGAAAGATTTCCCCGAATGTTATTTTGGGTTTATTAGCAAAAGAATTGTTGAAACAATCCAAAATGTTGATGGTTGAAAACAAGACCATAAATTATCAACAATAGCAGATATCTACATAATCCCATACTACATATGTTGTTCATCAAATAAACTGTTAATGATATTATAATAACAATAAATGATTACAACATCTACAAATGAAATCTTAATATTTTAATTTTTCCTTGCTTTTAGTAACATTTTTGCATGTTGTTGTGATCCAAGACGCAATCTTTGTATCTCCTTCGGAATTGAAAGCAAAACTATTATATTAATACTAGTCTTTTAGCTCGTGCTAAGCACGATCTTATTACAATTCACTAACATTCCATCAAGTTCCAATCACTTTCGTTTGTCGAATATAAAAAAATACGATGATATACATCCCTTTAGAAGGGCGGAACCTCCTCCGATTGAGGTTAAAATATATCTTTGCTTGAAAATCATAATAATATTCAAATTATATAATACTATAATTATAATTAACATCATTTAACCCAATTGTTTCCATAAGAAGTGAATAAACAAAAGAAAATCAAAATATATCAAAATACAATTTGTATGTGTACTTAATGAATCTCTACTTAATAAAAACTTCTAAATATTCCACTTTTCTCTAACTTTTTTGAATATTTAAAACTTACATTAAGTAGAGATTCCTTAAAAGTGAGAATAAAATTTAGGATAATAAAAAATTAATAGAAACAAACCAATTAATTGAAATCGAGGATACAAATTGGGTATTAGTTAGTTAAACTAAATAAATTCAGTAAAAATTAGATTTTAAAAATAAAATCAATAAAGAAATTTTACCCAAATAGTTCTCAAATAATATTTTCTCTAAACTGCGGCAATGCTCAGTATTAATAATTTCCTAAGCAGGTGTCAATGAGCCCAAACTCTTCACAATCACCTAGCAAAATTTGATTAAAGTCGGTGGATCACATCAATTGGTTCTAAGGTTATAGCTTTTAAGTGGGCACATAATTAGCTTTAGTAAATCTCAAGAACAGTCTATAGGAAATAGAATATAAATAATAGATGTCAACAAATAGAAACATGTATGCATGCACATACATGAACACAAATTTGACACATATGCAAGCATGCACAAACACAAAGAATCCAAGTAAAAGTTTGAATGCAAAGATCACTTCGGTGAGATGGTGTTCAAATGGAAGATATATCACTCCCTTTCTATATCATTAGGAAAGATAACTCTCTTTATGAGTGAAAGAAAACTAACATCTTCCTCGAAACCATGATAGCATGAACTACTTCAACTTTGAATTAGGGAAACTAACCTTAAATTAGTCAAATCTTGAAACCTTAAAATGGAAAATTGAATCAATAAACTCAACTCACACTCTTTTTCTACTACTCGAACCCATTGTTTCTCTCTTATTCCTATATTGAGATAGCTTTGAATCCCTAAAATTTGAAAAAAACTCAATAAAGTAAAAAAAAGATCGGGAACAAAGAGATGATGAGAATCATATTGAGAGAGATAGTTGAGAGACATCGAATCTTTCTTTTTGAATAGTTTAATGAAACTAATTTTGAAATAGTTTTTAACGACAAACTAATAATCCCTATAAAACATGGCTTCTAAGAAATCATTTAAGAAATTGATTGTACACTTCCAAACAATCCAACTAAATGTCAAGATTCTACTCCACATAAAAATAACGATGAAAACGGCTATCATATCCCAATCCGAAATTAGTCATATGGCATCAACTACTAAAACCAAACAATAGAGATAAATTTAACATTGCGTGAATAATTTAATGATGGGTTTCAAATTCAGCCTCGACCAATTGTAAGTGAATGAGCAATTCCTCTCACGCCACTTACACGCTTCATCTTAAAAATTTAAAATTAAAAACCAAATCCATTAGTATCGAAAGAAATAAAACCTTAATTAAAAAAATGAAAAATCTTCTCCAAAAGAGGTAAATCAAATCTTTTTATCCAAAACCTAAACTAACAAAAAGAAATTGTAGAGAAATTACACGGGGTTTTCTTCTTCAAAGAGGAATTTGCAAGATCGAGAGCGGGCAATCATTGAAGGTCAATCAACGAGATAAAAAATCAAAACTTTTACCTCATTGTTAGATGAAGATTGGGGAAAATCGACCTTCGGTGTTTGAGAGAGAGAGAGCATAAAATTGAGGGCTCGGTATCGAAAATTAAATAAAAAATATGCAAGAAAGAATAGAAAAATATAAGCTTTAATTGTTCATTGCTACAAAATCAAGGAAACCCTAAAAAATTTCAACATAAACTTGGGGATCAAGAGCAAACCCTAGAATATTAGAGATGAAAATATAAAACTAAAAACAGGTTGGTAAATGGATTCTTCCACTTTATCTGTTTAAAAAATGATCGACAGGATATACATAGTCCTACGGGACCACGAAGCATTGTGCCATCCCTTCCCACAATCTAGCAACAAATTTCTCACGGATTACGTTGTTTTGATTAGCGAGGTTTCTTTCGCGGTTTCCATTTCAAAAGCGTTTCAAAGTGAAAACAAGTGAAAGATTACGTGTATATCTCTCAATTACAAAGTGATTTAACTTCGCTTTCTCACAAACACGAGAAGACACTACTGCGTGTAGATTTCACGCTATGCGTGGGTTCTTGGCGTCTTGGGGGACGGCGTCGTCCGTGGACCACCTAAGCAACGATCGAATCGGCGGGGTTGAGTTAATGCTTCGCTAAGAAAATAAGAACTAAAGCAAATATCTTAGCAAGGTAAGATATCTACTCTTTCCAAGAATAAGTCTAAGCTTAAACTCGAGGATCTCCACGTGGATGAAGTTCTTGAAATCTTCTTGGCTGAAGCTCAAAATCTCATTTTCTCTCTCTCTACGTAAGACTCTTAGCTTAGGAAATTCTTGATCTCCAAGACTCGATCTCCGATCCCCATCCCTCGCCAAGTGGACGTAGGGTGGTATTTATAGCCTTTTGGAGGCGTTACATCTGAAAAGAACACGAGTCATCAAGTGTCCAAGACCCGTAGTGGGAGGCGGTATTGGCTGCGGCGCTTGAATGCGCATCTTTGGCGGCGGTGTTAACTACGCCCCAGAGGCGTCTCCGCTGTTGCGGCTTTCCTCTATTTCGAGCGCGATTAAATGCCTAATTTCACGCTTAGTGGGCGTATTTTCAGCGTGTAACCGCCTAATACTTGAGGCGTTTTTCTTCGTTGAAAAGTCCGTGGACCCCACAAGCTTTAATTGAACACTTCAATAGCACATACCAAACATTCCGGTGTCGCCTTAAGCGACACAAAGTAAATGTCTCGCCAATGGCGAGACACAACAAAGTGTCGCCAATAGCGCGACACAATGTCTCGGGCATTGGTTTCACCTGTGATTGACTTTAGAGACTTTGGCGACATCGTCGCCCGATCTTCTCATGATTAAGTCATATTTGGGGTTCTTCGGCAATTTTGATACCTCGAGATACCCCTCCAAAGCTTTGGACCCTCATTTTTTGTCGAGTGATCCGGAATACTTTGGATAAGATCCTTACTTCCGTTCAACGTTAAACTTTATAGAAGGGCCTCTATCTTGCCAGTTTTCAAACCAGCTCTGTGGCGTCATTGATCATACTTTGGGATCAATAGCTGTTGTATTTGTATTTGAATTAGTTGAAATGACTGATCATCTTCATCTTGAAAGTCACCACTTGGTATTTGAGTGCCTCGAGAACCATGTTGTCTCATCGCAGATGGGGATGGCGTATGATTCTTTCAGCAAAATTTAGATAAGAAGCGTCGTCGGAAACTACAACACTTGGAACATAAGTTGTTCATTGTGGGACTTCGAGGAAGGCTTCGAATGTAATATGGGACCAATTTGCCTTGAATATTGCTTGAATCTCGCGTGGGGTAATCATCGAGCTTTGGAGTTCGAGAGCGGTTTGGTGCCTCTCTTAGTGCTTGCGGCAGTCAAAGGTGTTGCTTTCGGCCGGTGTACGGCAATTACAACTATCGCTTGAAGGAGTCTTGCGATAGCATTATTGAAGAAGCGTCTTGGCGGCGATAACGGCGTCGGCGCTGAGATCGAAACAGTTTGGCCCTATATAAACCCGATACTTAGGGTTTTGTCAACATCTGAAATCCCGCCTTTTGGACTTCAAAACCCTTCCAAGGACTTCTCTTTTATCCTCTCAACCTTAACAAACCCTCTTAATCTCTCAAGCCTCCAATTTTGCTCGAAAATCCCTTCTTTAGATCTAGGGTTTTCTCGGTTTTCTTGGGTTTTCCTCGGTTTTGGTCGCTTTTTCTTCACAAAATCGGGCCCCCTCTTGATCCTCTATCAGATCCGAAGCCCCCCTTGACAAACCCTAGGTTTTTTAGAGCCTTTTGCCTCGGATTTTCATCAAAACCCTAGTTTTTTTTCAAAAATCACATTTTTAACCATGTCTCCTAAGAGATCTCGGGTTCCCAAGGGCAAATCTATCCCCAAACTTTCGAGTTAAAGAACCAGCTGCTCGTCCTTGAGTGAGCTTTTTCACTTTTGTTAAAATAAATTGTGTTTGTGTAAAAAGCGGATCTTTGTATAGATATCCACGATTGTTCTCCTTTGCGAGGCATTCGGAAGAGTAGAGGTCCTCCCATTGAGGATCACGGGCTTAAGCGAGTGTTTTGCATTGTCAAAACACTAAATAAATCAAAATATGAGATTACGAGCGCTTGCGGCGGTCGGGTTATCAAATGCGGTGTTCGGGCTTTTAGAAACAGCTTAACTGTGTGATGAAAGCTTAGAGTCGGTAAAGCTTCATGTAGAGCCTCTGGTTTCCTTAGAGAGCGTAGCAACTTCGTAAGAGTTATCCTCGCGAGGAATGTTAGCCAGTGAGCCATGACATCGGTATAAGGACACGAACTTCCGGTTTATCCCTTGTCGGACGATTGAATCGGGGCCTGGGGCATGAACCTCTTGGGGTTGCTTGTCCTTTCGCTTGGTCATATCTTCCTTGGCTACTTCCTGCTGCTGTGACTTTTCAGGTCGCGCAGGTGGAGTTATCGTCACCCCCAGCTCCGTTAACATTTTGGCGTTCGGATTGGAGACTTCAGGATATTTATAACTGAACTCGTGTCCGCTCCTAGTGGCATAAGCTGGATTTCCTTCTGTCGCAAGAACTTCACGTTCGTTTTCAGACGACGAAAGAGTTGGGACTTTCTCATCACCTTCCTCCGCAATTGCTGAAATGTGACCGCACGATTTGCCTTTGCGACTGGATCCTCGTGGTGAGGATGACCGGTCCATTGCTTGTCTTGAAGAAGTGCGGATGAACCCAAAGTACCGCCATTAGGGGCTATATATGATATTAACCCTTTACGTTGCCCATGTGGATCATCATTGGTTGTCTTAACTTTAACCTCGGAACAATCTTAAGCGATATGGCATGGGTGGCATGGATCAGTTGATAGCCACCATGTTCGAGCCTACTTTCTTCTCTTTCTTTCTTTGTGATAATGCCGGCATCGATTAAAGCACGGATCTTGTCCTTGAGTACAAGCGTTCTTGGTAGGATGATGGACCCTCGTGATATGCACAATATTTGGGGTCGAAGTCTTGTTAGCCTCCTCTTGATTTGTGATTGGAGGTAACTTGATCTTGTTGTTATCCAAGAGATATCGAAAGAGGACGGAACTTCATCTTCCTTGAAGGCGTAAGTTCTCGGGAACCTAGCATCTAGAGCCTCGTGATTCTTGAGGTTTTGTTGAAACCTCAATTGCGGTTATTCTTCTTTGTGGCGATTCTTTGGTGTTCTTTGTTGGAATGTTTGGTTACGCATTAGCGGCGGTGGTGGCCTTTCCTTTGCCACGGGGCACAAAGTTTGACTTTGCAGGAATCGCCGTTGGCTCGCCTCTCTCGCTCTTCTTCCTCTTGAGGAACCGCTCAGCTTGTTCTCCATGGAGCTTCAAATCTTTCCATGAAGTCGGTGCTACAACCCCCATGGCTTCCAACAAGTCCAGAGAAAGATTGCTGTGACATGTTTGCAGTATGAATTCTTCGGTGACTGGATCCCTGCAGTTCACGGCTTTGTTACGGAAGCGCTTGACGAAGGCGTCCACCGTCTCTCCATTCTTCTATTTTTCATCTAAAAGGGTTCTTATTGAAACCTCCATATCATCATCGAAAAAGTTATTGAAAGGAGCTCTCCATGTCATCGGCGGTTAATACTCCCATTTGAGTCTTGATACCAATCGAAGCAGCCCATGAAAAGTACAGCGAATGAGAATCATCAAAGGCTCATTTCCCAAGATCACTCCTAAGTGCGACTTGAAATAGATCAAGTGTTGTGTGGGCGAGAGCCTCTTCGTCGAATGGTGTGAAGTTAATCAAATTGAATTTTTGGTGAGGTGAGTCCCACTCTCTCGGGTATGGGCGCGGGATACGATCTTCTTGACTGTGCGGACATTAGTACATTGATCTTGCCTTCAAGCTCTTTCATCTCTTTCGACTGTCCTCTCCTTGCTTTAGATTATTCCCGATGGGATGGGTTAGGCCATCTCCACTTTGAGTACCGTTGGAGTTTTCTTTGAAGGTTGGTGCGGCAGGATGTGTTCATCCATACGTATCGCTATCTTCTATATCGTGGGCGACGGTGGTGGATCCCCTTGTTGGCGGACTCGAGTCGTGCGGTTTTCGGGTTTGTAACTCCCTCATCTGGCATGGCTAGCTCCATCTCCATTTTCATCTCAGCCTTAATCTCTTCTCTGCTGCAGCTAAGGCTTCTTGCGACATTTGGGCGGGATTTCGGGTGATGGTAAGCGTTTCCCTAAAATGATGACCCACACTTTCGATATTGTGTCATCGGATGCCACTGAGCAAGCGTCGAAGGTCTGTTGAGATGAGTCTCCTTCATGCATTCTTCTATAATCTATCGTTTAGAGCTCGTAAGTGTATCGAGATATCAAACTTCGGTGCCGACCTTTCTGCGGGGAGTGAAATCGAGGTCCGCATCCGTTCTGGCCCTTTTCTTTGTTCACCATATTAATGGTGACTTGAATTCATCCCGCCGAATGGCGGATCTTCTTCTTCTCGAGCGTCTTGAATTGACCGAATCTCCCATCATTTGGCGAGGGAAAGCCTCCGAATCTTGAAGTTCTTTGTGGCGTTAGACTTCAGGCGGGCACATCACGAAACGTTTTAATCAGGTGGCCACGAGCATGAACAACCTATTTAGTCAATTGCTCTTTTGGTGTTATGCCCCGATGGTGTGGTTGGGTTATGATGGGTAATTTTGAGTGATTACCTTAGTTGCAAGTATACAACCTTTATCAAGTTATAGTATAAAGATTATCGATCCACGAGCGGGGAAAGTAGGAAGAGTTTTGCTCGAGTGTTGGTTCTCAAATTATCTTGCGACAATTAGGAGTTTATGTACAAATAAAATGAAAATGAAAAATGGTGAATGTGGATGTGGAGAGGTTAGAGAGTGGATTGTGGATTATGTGCAAAGAGGAGAAAAAGTTGAGAGTGTGAGTGGTGGTTATATGCACATAATAACAAAACTAGGTTTGAGATTATATGCACATGGAGGAAAAATGAGAAAAAGTACAAAATAAAAAACAAAGATTGAGAGAGAGAGAAAGTAAAGGAAAATCAAAATCAAGAATAAAGGAAAATAGCAACAAATGGAAAACAAGGATAAGTGGAAAATAAAAGGTAAAGTATGGAGGATTAATTAAAGATATGAGGAATCTAGAGTAGATCCACTTAGCTTATCTCAATCTCATGAGAATGAGTTGGATTTGTTAGTTTCAAACAATCTCTAGGGATCCCACAAATATTGGCTCCACACTTAGAAAAGGGTAATTCCCTAGGGTTCTAGCCTCAAGGTGAATTAAAAAGGAAAATCTATTCTAGAAAGTAAATACAAAATTAAATACATTGCATGAAAGTAAATGCATGGAATTAAATTGCATGAAAGTAAATTGCAAGAAAGTAAATTGCAAGAAATTAAATTGAAAGTAAATCTAAACAAAGCAATAAAGAAATGAGAAAAGAAAAATAAAGAAACCAACAACTCGATCTTAATCTAATCCTCCTTTTGGTCCTTGGATTAGAAGAAGAGAGAAATTGAAGGGTGAAAAATTTCATTTATTGTGTAACAAAAGTTACAATTTTGGAAGGTCTTCTCAATTAAGAGTGACCCTCCTCTCCAAATGGAGTTTTACAAAATATTTCACACTCAAAACACTTGGCCTTCACTATTTATAGCCAAGGAGTTGATGTGAACCATTGGATCAAACCTAGCCAAAAGGAAGAGAAATCCACCATTAATCGAAATCATTGGGAACCGATCGGTTGGCCGTCGGTTAACCGGTTATGTAGGTTGGCATGGGTTGATCAACCGATTGGTTCCCAACGAATTTGTCTTTTCTTGATTTTTTCTTCAATTTCTCTTGGATCAATTTGGTATCTTGGGCCTTGGTTTGTCTTGATTTGGGCTTCAAATATTGGTAGAAATTGAGAATTTGAGTCATTTGGGCTTTTATTCATTATTTCTTTATTAGCTGCAAAATAAGATAAAAATGATTATTAGTAATATCGTTATTCATATAACATAGGTAATAAGGGTATAAAATGTAATTAAAATGTGATAATCAAATACCCCACACCTAAGCTTTTGCTAGTCCTCTAGCAAAGAAAATAAAAAGAAAACCTAACTCACTTTCGGGAATGCGGTTGTATTTAGCACATACAACAAGCCTTTAAACCCTAGGTTACCCTAGTGGGCGAGTTGTAGTCTCGTGAGGGTTTGCGATGAATATACCCACAATTAGTCAACTTGCCAATTTAAAGAAGTTAATAAAATAATTAATTCATTTGATATCTTCAAACATTCCAATTGAAGTTGGTTAATATTCGAGATAGCTTTGAATCCCTAAAATTTGAAAAAACTCAATAAAGTAAAAAAAAGATCAGGAACAAAGAGATGATGAGAATCATATTGAGAGAGATAGTTGAGAGAGAGACATCGAATCTTTCTTTTGAATAGTTTAATGAAACTAATTTTGAAATAGTTTTTAACGACAAACTAATAATCCCTATAAAACATGGCTTCTAAGAAATCATTTAAGAAATTGATTGTACACTTCCAAACAATCCAACTAAATGTCAAGATTCTACTCCACATAAAAATAACATGAAAAACGACTATCATATCCCAAACTCAAATTAGTCATATGGCATCAACTACTAAAACCAAACAATAAGAGATAAATTTAACATTGCGTGAATAATTTAATGATGGGTTTCAAATTCAACCTCGACCAATTGTAAGTGAATGAGCCCCCATTCCTCTCGCCACTTACACGCTTCATCTTAAAAAAATTTAAAATTAAAACCAAATCCATTAGTATCGAAAGAAATAAAACCTTAATTAAAAAATAATGAAAATCTTCTCCAAAAGAGGTAAATCAAATCTTTTTATCCAAACCCTAAACTAACAAAAAGAAATTGTAGAGAAATTACCGGGTTTCTTCTTCCAAAGAGGAAATTTGCAAGATCGAGAACTGCGGGCAATCATTGAAGGTCAATCAACAGATAAAAAAAATCAAAACTTTTACCTCATTGTTAGATGAAGATTGGGGGAAAATCCTGACCTTTCAGTGTTTGAGAGAGAGAGAGAGCGCAAAATTGAGGGCTCCGGGTATCTGAAAATTAAATAAAAAAGAATATGCAAGAAAAGAATAGAAAAATATAAGCTTTAATTGTTCGCTGCTACAAAATCAAGGAAACCCTAAAAAAATTTCAACATAAACTTGGGGATCAAGAGCAAACCCTAGAATATTAGAGAGATGAAAATATAAAACTAAAAAACAGGTTGGTAAATGGATTCTTCCACTTTATCTGTTTAAAAAAATGATCTGGAACAGATATACATAGTCCTACCAGGACCACGAAGCATTGTGCCATCCCCTTCCCACAATCTAGCAACAAATTTCTCCTGGATTACGTTGTTTCGGTCGAAAGCAGGTTTCTTTGCAGTTTCCATTTCAAAACGTTTCAAAGTGAAAACAAGTGAAAGATTACACGTGTATATCTCTCAATTACAAAGTGATTTAACTCGCTTTCTCACAAACACGAGCGTAAGACACTACACGTAGATTTCTCGCTATGCGGGTTCTTGGCTTTGTCGGGACGCCGTCGTCCGTGGACCACTCCTAAACGATCGTCGAATCGACGGGTTGAGTTAATGCCGCTAAGAAAATAAGAACTAAAGCAAATATCTTAGCAAGGTAAGATATCTACTCTTTCCAAGAATAAGTCTAAGCTTAAACTCGAGGATCTCCACGGATGAAGTTCTTGAAATCTTCTTACAAGCTCAAAATCTCATTTTCTCTCACGTAAGACTCTTAGCTTAGGAAATTCTTGATCTCCAAGACTCGATCTCCGATCCCCATCCCTCGCCAAGTGGACGAGGGTGGTATTTATAGCCTTTGGAGGCGCACACTAAAAGAACACGAGTCATCAAGTGTCCAAGACCAGAGTGGGAGCGCATAAGATGGATCGGCTGCGAACCGTTACAGCATGCCGGCTGACAAGAAGGATCACCAGCCCCAAGAGGAGACGCCTCCTCACGTTGTAAGCTTCCTCTATTTCGTGCACGATTAAATGCCCTAATTTCACGCTTAGTGGGCGATTTTCGGTGTAACCGCCTAATAACGAGGTGAACGCTTTTACGTTGAAAAGTCCGATGGACCCCACAAGCTTTAATTGAACACTTCAATAGCACATACCAAACATTTCTGTCTTCGCTTTAGGCGCCATTAATAAATGTTCGCCAATGGCGAGACACAACAAAGTGTCGCTACAATAGCGCCGACAAAGTGTCTCGCATTGGTTTCACCCTCGTGATTGACTTTTCGAGACTTTGACCGACATCGTCGCTCGATCTTCTCATGATTAAGTCATATTTGGGGTTCTTCAGCAATTTTTGATACCTACAGATTCTCCAAAGCTTTCTTTCGGACCTCCTGTATTTTGTCGAGTGATCTGGAATACTTTGGATAAGATACGCCTTACTTCCGTTCAACGTTAAACTTTATAGAAGGGGCCTCTATCTTGCTTCAGTTTTCAAACCCTGGCTACGCGACGTCGCTGATCATACTTTGGGATCAATAGCTGTTGTATTTGTATTTGAATTAGTTGAAATGACTGATCATCTTCATCTTGAAAGTCACCACTTGGGTCGTATTTGAGTGCCTCGAGAACCATGTTGTCTCATCGCAGTGGGGGATGGCGTATGATTCTTTTTCAGCAACGAGAATTTAGATAAGAAGCGTCGTCCGGCTTACTGAACACTTGGAACATAAGTTGTTCATTGTCGGACTTCCGGGAAGGCTTCCGAATGTAATATGGGACCAATTTGCCTTGAATATACTGCTTCGAATCTCACGTGGAGGGTAATCATCGAGCTTTGGAGTTACTGAGACAGTTTTGTCTCTTCGCTGCGACAAAGGTGGCCAAGCTGGTGTGCACGGCAATTACAACTATCGCGCTTGAAGGAGTGTGCGCGGCAGTAACGACTGTCGCGCCTGAAGAGGCGTGCGCGGCAGTAACGACTGTCGCGCCTGAAGAGATCGAAACAGTTTGGCCCTATATAAACCCGATACTTAGGGTTTTGTCAACATCTGAAATCCCGCCTTTTGGACTTCAAAACCCTTCCAAGGACTTCTTTATCCTCTCAACCTTAACAAACCCTCTTAATCTCTCAAGCCTCCATTTTGCTCGAAAATCCCTTCTTTAGATCTAGGGTTTTCTGGTTTTCGGTTTTCCTCGGTTTTGGCCGCTTCACAAAATCGGGCCCCTCTTGATCCTCTATCGATCCGGCCCCCTTGACAAACCCTAGGTTTTTAGAGCCTTTGCCCTGATTTTCATCAAAACCCTAGTTTTTTCAAAATCACATTTTTAACCATGTCTCCTAAGAGATCGGGTTCCCAAGGGCAAATCTATCCCCAAACTTTCAAGTTAAAGAACCAACTGCCGTTCTTCTGGGTGAGCTTTTTCACTTTTGTTAAAATAAATTGTGTTTGTGTAAAAAACGGATCTTTGTATAGATATCCCGATTGTTCTCCTTTATGAGGCATTCGAAGAGTAGAGGTCCTCCTTCGTGAGGATCTTAAACGAAAGTGTTTTGCATTGTCAAAACACTCAGAAAATCAAAATATGAGATTCTCACCAGCGCTATGCCGGGGTCGGGTTGTCAAATTGCGGGTTCGGCTTTTTCAAACTCGCTTAACTTGTGTGATGAAAGCTTCCGAGTCAGCCAAAGCTTCATGTAGAGCCTCTCTGGTTTCCTTAGAGAGACGTAGCAACTCGTAAAGAGTTATCCTCGCAGGAATGTTAGCCAACTGAGCCATGACATCGAAGCGGTATAAGGAGCCTGAACTTTCCGGTTTATCCCTTGCAATCGGACGATTGAATCGGGACTGCCTCGGGGCATGAACCTCTTGGGGTTGCTTGTCCTTTCGCTTGGTCATATCTTCCTTGGCTACTTCCTGCTGCTGTGACTTTTCAGGTCGCGCAGGTGGAGTTATCGTCACCCCCAGCTCCGTTAATGTTTTGGCGTTCGGATTGGAGACTTCAGGATATTTATAACTGAACTCGTGTCCGCTCCTAGTGGCATAAGCTGGATTTCCTTCTGTCACAAGAACTTCACGTTCGTTTTCAGACGATGAAAGAGTTGGGACTTTCTTATCACCTTCCTCCGCAATTGCTGAAATGTGACCGCACGATTTGCCTTTGCGACTGGATCCTCGTGGTGAGGATGACCCGGTCCATTGCTTGTCTTGAAGAAGGTCTGGATGAACCCAAAGTACTTCGCCATTAGGGGCTATATATGATATTAACCCTTTCTGGCGTTGCCCATGTGGATCATCATTGACTGTCTTAACTTTAACCTCTGGAACAATCTTCTGCTGATATGGCATGGGTGGCATGGATCCGAAGTTGATAGCCACCATGTTCGAGCCTACTTTCTTCTCTTTCTTTGCTGTGATAATGCCGGCATCGATTAAAGCCTGGATCTTGTCCTTGAGTACAAAGCAGTTCTTGGTAGGATGATGGACCCTCCTGTGATATGCACAATATTTGGGGTCCGAAGTCTTGTTAGCCTCCTCTTGATTTGTGATTGGAGGTAACTTGATCTTGTTGTTATCCAAGAGATATCTGAAGAGGACCGGAACTTCATCTTCCTTGAAGGCGTAAGTTCTCAGGAACCTAGCATCTAGAGCCTTCTGTGATTCTTGAGGTTTTTGTTGAAACCTCACCTGCGATTCTGTTGTCGGCGGGCGATTGCCGTGTTGTCTTGTTGGAATGTTTGGTTCGCTTAATTTAGCGGTCGGCGCTTTCCTTTGCCACGGGCACAAAGTTTGACTTTGCGTGAATCGCCGTTGGCTCGCCTCTCGCTTCTTCCTCTTGAGGAACCGCCAACTTGTTCTCCATGGAGCTTCAAATCTTTCCATGAAGTTTGCCAACCCCATGGCTTCCAACAAGTCCAGAAAGATTCGTGACATGTTTGCGGATGAATTCTTCGCTGATCGGATCCCCGAGCCACGGCTTTGTTATTGAAGCGCTTGACGGAAGCGCCCACCGCTTCTCTCTTCTATTTTTCATCTAAAGGGTTCTTATTGAAACCTCCATATCATCATCAAAAGTTATTGAGAAAGGAGCTCTCCATGTCATCCAAATAGCTATACTCCCGCCTTGAGTCTTCGATACCAATCGGCAGCCCGCCAAGGGTACCAACGAATGACCGAATCATCAAAGGCTCATTTCCCAAGATCACTCCTAAGTGCGACTTGAAATAGATCTGTTGTGTGGGCGAGCCTCTTCATCGAATGGTGTGAAGTTAATCAAATTGAATTTTTATGGTAGGAATTGAGTCCCACTCTCTCGGTATGGGCACGGATACCGATCTTCTTGACTTCTTGTGCGGACATTAGTACATTGATCTTGCCTTCAAGCTCTTTCATCTTTTCGACTTCGTCCTCTCCTTGCTTTAGATTATTCCTAGTGGGATGGGTTAGGCCATCTCCACTTTGAGTACCCGCTGGAGTTTTTTTGAAGGTTGGTCGGCAGGATGTGTTCATCCACTGTGACGCTATCTTCTATATCGTAGGCATATCTGACGGATCCCCTTGTTGATCGGACTCAGCTGCGTGCTTTTCGGGTTTGTAACTCCTCATCGGCTGCATGGCTAGCTCCATCTCCATTTTCATCTCACCTTAATCTCTTCTCTTTAGCTAAGGCTTCTTGCAAAGATTTGGGCCGTGATTTCGAGTGATGGTAAACGCTTTCCTAAAATGATGACCCACACTCGATATTGTGTCATCGGATGCCACTGCTGAGCAAGCGTCGAAGGTCTCGTCTTCAGATGAGTCTCCTTCATGCATTCTTCTATAATCTATACGTTTCGTAGCTCGTAAGTGTAATCGAGATATCTGCTGGGAAACTCGGTGCCACCTTTCCGCAAAGAGGAATCGGTCCGCGATCCTGTCGGGTTCTTTTGTTCACCATATTAATGGTGACTTCGGGGAATTCATCCCGCCGAATGGCGGATCTTCTTCTTCTCCGGAAGCGTCTTGAATTCAGCTTCGAATCTCCCATCACCGGGCGTGGAAAGCCTCTCGAATCCGGTTCTTTGTGACCGAGCCGTTCGACCGAAGCGCACATCCCGAGAGCAACGCTTTTAATCATTGCGAATAACAGCATGAACAACCTATTTCGTCAATTGCTTTTTTCGTAGGTTTCCCACTGGATGGTGTGGTTGGGGTTATGATGGGTAATTTTGAGTGATTACCTTAGTTGCAAGTATACAACCTTTATCAAGTTATAGTATAAAAGATTATCGATCCCACGAGGAACGGGAAAGTAGGAAGAGTTTTGCTCGAGTGTTGGTTCTCAAATTATTTGACAATTAGGAGTTTATGTACAAATAAAATGAAAATGAGAAAATGGTGAATGTGGATGTGGAGAGGTTAGAGAGAGTGGATTGTGGATTATGTGCAAAGGAGGAGAAAAATAAAGTTGAGAGTGTGGTGGAGCACATAATAACAAAACTAGGTTTGAGATTATATGCACATGGAGGGAAAATGAGATTAGAGAAAATAAGTACAAAATAAAAGAAACAAGATTGAGAGAGAGATGAGAGAGTAAAGGAAAATCAAAATCAAGAATAAAGGAAAATAGCAACAAATGGAAAACAAGGATAAGTGGAAAATAAAGAAGGTAAAGTATGGAGGATTAATTAAAGATATGAGGAATCTAGAGTAGATCCACTTAGCTTATCTCAATCTCATGAGAATGAGTTGGATTTGTTAGCTAGTTTCAAACAATCTCTAGGATCCCACAAATATTGGCTCCACACTTAAAAGGGTAATTCCTAGAGGGTTCTAGCCTCAAGGTGAATTAAAGAAAAGGAAAATCTATTCTAGAAAGTAAATACAAGAATTAAATACATTGCATGAAAGTAAATTGCATGGAATTAAATTGCATGAAAGTAAATTGCAAGAAAGTAAATTGCAAGAAATTAAATTGCATGAAAGTAAATCTAAGCTACAAAGCAAAAAAAGAAAATGAAAAAGAAATAAAATAGAAACCAACAACTCTCGATCTTAATCTAATCCTCCTTGGTCCTTGGATTAGAAGAAGAGAAAGGAAATTGAAGTGAAAATTTCATTTATTGTGTAACAAAGTTACAATTTTGGAAGGTCTTCAATTAAGAGTGACCCTCCCTCCAAATGGAGTTTTACAAAATATTTCACACTCAAAACACTCACCACCCTATTTATAGCCCAACGGAGTTGATGTGAACCATTGGATCAAACCTAGCCAAAAGGAAGAGAAATCCACCATTAATCTGAATTCGTTGGGAACCGATCGGTTGCCGATCGGTTAGCCAACCGTTAGCCAACCGGTTGCCAACCGTTGGTCAACCGATTGGTTCCCAACCTAATTTGTCTTTTCTTGATTTTTCTTCACGAATTTCTCTTGGATCAATTTGGTATCTTGGGCCTTGGTTTGTCTTCAGATTTGGGCTTCAAATATTGGTAGAAATTGAGAATTTGAGTCATTTGGGCTTTTATTCATTATTTCTTTATTAGCTCAAAATAAGATAAAAATGATTATTAGTAATATCGTTATTCATATAACATAGGTAATAAGGGTATAAAATGTAATTAAAATGTGATAATCAAATACCCCACACCTAAGCTTTTGCTAGTCCTCTAGCAAAGAAAATAAAAAGAAAACCTAACTCACTTTCGCAGAATCGCGGTTGTATTTAGCACATACAACAAGCCTTTAAACCCTAGGTTACCCTAGTGGACGAAGTTGTAGTCTCGTGAGGGTTTGCAAGTGAATATACCCACAAAATGTCAACTTGCCAATTTAAAGAAGTTAATAAAATAATTAATTCATTTGATATCTTCAAACATTCCAATTGAAAGGTTAATACTCAAGAAAACGTTTTATCATAACTCCAATGTAATTTTCTTAAGAAAATCCTTTCATTATAGTTATACAAAACCAAGTTTAACTCAAAATTTAATTTAAAAGTTTTGAAACGGACATGCTAACCCTTTGTTTTAAACAACTTCAAGTCTTTTAATCCATTTTATTTTTCAAGAACATATATAAATATAACTATATACAAAACATGGTTAGTATGATTTTTTTTTTTTTTACTCTTTATTCCTTGGTGGTTTTGTTCTTTTTAATCGGCTTTCTAAGTGACCATTTAGCGAAGTTTTGGCCAATGAATCCCAACCCAATTGGGCTTAGGTTATTAAGCATAGAAATACTCCTCGGCTTAATTACTCACCAACTTAGGCTTAGTAAAATAGAACCACCAATGATTTTAAGAGAAATTTTTCTTCTATTTATTAAGTTAGTATATATGTGTGTATATGTATATATATTCTGAACAATATTTGGATCAAGACAACTTGAAAAATTATTTTCAACTCTAAGTTAGGCATGCAAAATTTCATTACTTTAATTAAAAATCTAAGTTACAACTTAAGTAAAGTATATTACTTTGAAAATCATTTCTTAAGAAATTTATTTGGAGTTATCATAAAAGGTAAACTTGAGTATAGAACCAACTAAGGATTAGAAGACTTAAATTCTATCAAATTGATCAATTATTAATCAACTCTATTAAGTTGGCAAGTGATTCTTTTTTAATTTATGAAAAGAGGAAAAAATGACATAAAAAGAAAGAAAATGGTAAGAAGAGGAAAATGACTAAGATAAAGAGCAAAATGACTAATTCCCACCCCCACACCTAAATTTTGCATTGTCCTCAATGCAAATTCTATTATGCACAAAGTAAAACAGATAAGCATGGAAGCACTTACATTTGTTCGGTCGACTTCAACAATGATAAAAGTCCAGAATTACCTTTGGTATGAGAAGGTGGAGTCAAAATTTATTCTCTGAAAAGAACAAGAAACTCTCACATGAGAGAAGAATAAATTCTTTTATTATTATTGTGGGACAAAAAATAAAAATGTAGAATAAAAGATAAAACATGAGAAGCTCATATTCTACAAAATCCTACCTTATTGTCTGAAAATTCTTCCTAAATTTAAAGAATTTCAAGATGATATAATCAATGATGTTCTCAAATTTGAAAATTCCAAGGTTTGCAATGTGTTTTGCAAAGAAATTAAGGTAGGTCTTATTGGTGTTATGCATTTTGAACTTAGATTTTGATTAATGACAATTTGACATTTTGGTTGCTCTTTCAAAAATCTAAGCTCATCGAAAAGAGTTCTTCAATGTTGCATTCAAAAGGCATGTATTCAACACGCCTCTCATTTGGAAAATCAAATCAATTTTTAAGATTTCCAGTTCCTCATGAAAGATTTCAAAACTAATGTCGATTCATTCTCTACTTAAACTTTCTTAGATGTAATTGATTTCGAAGTCGCTTATCAATATTATTTCCTCGATTCTAAATGATTAATTGAAGCAAGATGTTGCCAAAGTAACCTCTCTTGTGTAGATTGTTCATGAAGGATGTTAGATGGTTGTGTGTATACTTTTCAGAGTAGATATTTAATCGCCCAAAGGAAGATTAATATTTATTTAGGCTGTATCATCTGCGATGATAAGCGTGACAATTATAAGGTTTACATGTGGATAACAAATCAATCCAAAGATGGGTTTGTTGTTTGACATGTGTTATTGTCGATGTTTGATCATTGCAACAAGATATCACTGCGTTAATATTCGTCCAAAGACTTGATATTAATGTTGTACAAGATATCTTGGATGGGGATATGTCATTATTTGAATTTTATTGATTACTAATTACAGTTATTAATGTGAAATCTTTTATTTATTTCAGCTAATGCATCTGCGCATCAATTTACGCTAACATCAACTCAATTCCCATGCTAAATGGGACAAATTTCAAGGTTTGGAAGAGAACATTTTAATTGTTCTTGGTATGGATCTAGACCTTGCATTAAGATGAACAACCCCAACTCTCACTGCGGAAAGCACTCGATGCAAAGAAGGAGTATGAGAGGTGGGGCGTTCAAATCATGAGTCTCATGATCATCAAGCGGCATTCCGAGCCTTTAGGGAGCCTGAGAATCGAAGGGATTACTAAAGCCAAAAATTTCCTTCGAAATTGAGAAGCGTTTTGCTAAAAGCGATAAGGTAAAACAAGCACGCTTTTAGCTCGCTTGATTTCAATGAAGTGTAAGGGCAAAGGAAATATCAGGAGTACATTATGGAAATGTCTCACATTGCTTCAAAACTTAAGGCACAAAACTTCGATCTTTGTGACGAGTTACTAGTGCATCCAGTTCTATTGTCTCTTCTGCACAATTTAATCAATTTAAGGTCGATTATAAGCTGTCAAAGGAGAAATGGACTCTGAATGAGCTCATTTCATGCGTGTGCAAGAAGAAGACAGATTGAAGCAAGATAAGGCTGAAAGTGCTCATTTGGCTTATGCCCCTAAGGATAAGGGCAAGAAAAGAAAGGATGATAAAGGCGCTAAGGGTCGGTTCGGAAGAAACAACATAAGGATGATCGGGTTGTTTCTTTTGCAACAAATCGGACACGTAAAGGATTGTACCAAATATCACGGCGTGTCAAAAAGGTACGTTCCTTACTTTGGTGCGTTACGAGGTTAATTTAGTCTCGATACCTAGAAACACTTGGTGGTTAGATTAGGCTTCTACTACTCACATAAGTGTTTCTATGAGGGGTTGCACGAGCTACGAAAGTGATGGTGAAAGACACATCTTTGTGGGCGATGGACAATCGGTAGATGTGAAGCAATTGGGCACTTTAGGTTATTGTTAGGCTGGTTCCTATTTGGATTTGAAAGATACTTTTGTAGTCCCGTCTTTTAGGCGAATTTGGTTTCTATTCCTTTATTGGACAAATCAGGTTATTATTGTTCATTTGGAAATAACCGAGGCTAGCTTATCTTTAAATTCAAATATTGTGAGGCTGGTTTCTTGAGTACTTTGATAACCTATATTTGCTTGATACGCTGCTTCTTATAATGAAACCCGAATGTGGAATCACGGTACTAAGCGTAAATTAAATAAGGAAAATTCAAAGATCATTATACAAGCTTGGGTCATATCTCAAAGGTAGAGTTGAGCGCTCTTGTTCCGATGGTATTTTGGATTCCCTTGATTTTCATGACTTTGATGTATGCATTGATCAGATCAAGGAAAACAGACTAAAGTTAAGAGATTAGGTTCCAACAGATCTTCGACGCCTAGAATTGATACATACGATATTTGTGGGCCATTCCCTACTGCATCCCGGAATGGTCAACAATATTTTATATCATTCATAGACGATTACTCACGCTATGGGTACCTATATCTCATTAAAGAAAAACTGAAGTCCGACGTATTCAAAGCTTTTAAGGTCGGGTTGAGAACCAACTCAATAAAAGATTAAAACCGTAGATCCGATCGGTGGTGAGTACTACCACGCATATGATGGTTCGTGAACAACGCCCGTGACCATTTGCTAGATACCTAGAGGAATTCGGTGATCGTCCCACAAGACACCATGTCGATCACCTAGCATGAATGGTGGTGAAAGACTAAACAGACTCTTAAGGATATGGTAAGAAGTATGATTGCTCATTCTTCTTTACCGTCACCTGAAGCACTAAAGACTGCAGCTTACTTCTTACCAGTAAAAGTAAAGCAGTTGCTAAAACACCTTGAGCTTTGGACCTGGTCGAAAGCCCACCTAAAGCACTACATATTTGGGGATGTCCGGTGAGGCAAGGCCTTATAGGCCAAATGAAAAGAAATTGGACTCCAAAAAGTTAGCGCTACTTTATGGGTATTCTGAATCCATATAAGTTTTATGATCCCACACTCGTGAATATTTTTGAGACGAACAACATTCTTTGAGGATGTTGAGTTTGAGGGAGAAATAAGGTTAGAGACATTGCCTTTGAGGAGGAATTGGCTTTAAATCCAATCCATACCATTTCGACAATATTCAAGTACCTTACCATTATTATTCAAGAAATGAATTGAACCTCAAGAAGGCAATATTGAACAACTCCCTGCTCTAAGAACAAACTCAACAACCTCAAGAACCAAAGCCATTAAGGAGATCCACGAGAAAGGAGAAATGCTATTCTGATGATTATATTGTATTTCTTCAAGAACATGAGGAAAGTAATGGAATGATGGAAGATGATCCAATCAACTTCCTTCAGCCATGAAAAGTTCTAACTCTCAAAAGTGGATTGATGCCATGAATGAGGAGTACAAGTCTATGCAAGACAATAAGGTTTGGGAACTTGTCCCATTGCCGAAGGTGCAAAACCAATTGGTTGTAAATGGATATTTAAAACCAAGCCGGATGCAAATGGTAATGTGTATAAAGCACGCCTTGTAGCTAAAGGCTATACTGAAGGAAGGCATTGACTATACGAGACTTTCTCTCCGGTTTCATCGAAAGACTCTTTCAGACTATCATGGCACTTGTTGCTCATTTCAATCTTGAGTTACATCAAATGGATGTTAAGATCGCATTCTCAATGGAGACATTGATGAGATGATCTATATGGTACAACCGTAAAACTTTGTGTCGAGACCCAAAGAATATGGTTTGTAAACTAAGGAAATCCATTTATGGACTCAAGCAAGCTCCTCGTCAATGGTACCACAAGTTTCAACAAATAATTATCTCGTTTGGTTTTGAGATGAATATTGTT
Organism: Asparagus setaceus; assembly: GCA_012295165.1. Lineage (NCBI taxonomy): Eukaryota > Viridiplantae > Streptophyta > Magnoliopsida > Asparagales > Asparagaceae > Asparagus > Asparagus setaceus. The sequence goes on from CM022702.1 coordinate 68,741,190, forward strand.
GATGATTGTGTATGTCACAAATTCACCCCAAGTTGAGATGGAATCGTGGGCAAGCTATCTGACCATTTTTGGCTTTGTCCTTAAGGGCAAATGGAATAAATCGGAGTTTGATCGCATCTTCGGTTAAGTCCCTCATCTTGATCATGAGGCAAACTTCTTCAAATTAGGAGATAAAGATGTATCGTCTTGGTTTCGACTCCTAAGAATTTGGGAAGCATGTTTATGAAATGCGTCAAGTTCAAAATTGGTTCCATTTACCTCGGGGAGTTTTATGCAAGAGGGGATTGCATTTCTAGTGGGGTAACAAACATCTTGAAGAACAGGTGGGTTGGTATTAGCCATTTCGTTTGGTTCAAGAGATGAATCAAAACGAATTAAACGATTAGTATTATCCCTAACCCAAGTTTGCATACACCAAAATCAAAATTTTTTTTTATTTGAAAAAGGATAAGAGAAAAAGTTAAGAAGATGAGAAAAACTAACTAAAAATAAATCAAAGCAATCACTTTTCAATCACCCTAACTCTAGGGTTAAGCCTAAACTTGACTTAGACCAGCTCCTAACCAAGAATTCCCTTAATGAAAAGATCAAAGTTTACTTGGGTAATTAGCCAGGTAAGGATAGTACTAGAGGGAGATCAAAGATCAATTAAGTACCTCTTTCCTTTCAGAGCGCCTTACGCAACCCCTAAACCTTGCCTTAGACACCAATTAATCCAAATAAACTTGGACCGTTCACTTAAGGAATTATTGTTCCTTAATGAGCTCAATCCTTAGGGGCCAACGCCTAATCAAATTTTAACATGCTTGAGTAAGTGTAGTGAGGAATTAGTGATTTTGGGCTAAGGAAAGGGTGATGAAATCCTCACCTTATCTTGATTAGTGGGTTTTGCCCTTAAGATATTTTCAAGTGTGTGCCAAATCAAGATGCTCAAATCACTTGGTGAATTCCTACTATTATATGAAATGCAACCCTAAGAATTAAAAGCAACTAAAAGGATGCAAAAAAACAACAATCTTTTTATTTTTATTATGGTCGACAATAAAAAATGAAGTTTATTAGGGTCGACAAGGAAAAAAATCCTTTTATTTTATTTTTATTTTTATTTTTATTTTTCCTAATTGTCTCTAATGTATATGAACTATCTAAAGGATGGAATTGAAAACACAAGAAAGAAGAGTTACCCATAAAAGCTATCCAAAGCCTCGTTGGAGGCAAATCTTCAATCTTGAATCTTCAACTCTTGATCTTCAAGCTCCAAGTTCCTACACAAAGAAAACACACAAAATAAAACCAAACTTAATGAAAATCCTACTTATGCACCGTTCCGACAGCGGTAAAAACTTGATGGGTAATTTTGAGTGATTACCTTAGTTGCAAGTATACAACCTTTATCAAGTTATAGTATAAAAGATTATCGATCCCAGGAGCGGAAAGTAGGAAGAGTTTTGCTCAAGTGTTGGTTCTCAAATTATGCTGACAATTAGGAGTTTATGTACAAATAAAATGAAAATGAGAAAATGGTGAATGTGGATGTGGAGAGGTTAGAGAGAGTGGATTGTGGATTATGTGCAAAGGAGGAGAAAAATAAAGTTGAGGTGTGGTGGTGGTTATATGCACATAATAACAAAACTAGGTTTGAGATTATATGCACATGGAGGGAAAATGAGATTGAGAAAATAAGTACAAAATAAAAGAAAACAAGATTGAGAGAGAGAGTAAAGGAAAATCAAAATCAAGAATAAAGGAAAATAGCAACAAATGGAAAACAAGGATAAGTGGAAAATAAAGAAGGTCAATGGTACCACAAGTTTCAACAAATAATTATCTCGCTTGGTTTTGAGATGAATATTGTTGATGATTGTGTATATCAAAAATTCAGTGGGAGTAAGTATATTTTAAGTTACGTATGTGGATGACATTTTGCTTGCCACTAATGATATAGGCTTGTTGCACTAAACCAAGAGATTTCTATCAAAGAATTTTGAGATGAAAGATCTTGGGGCGCCTCTTTATATTAGGAATCCGTGATACATCGAGATCGCTCTCGAGGTATACTTGGATTATCTCAAAAGAGCTATATCGATAAAGTACTCAAAAGGTTTGGCATGCAAGATTGCGCACTGTGAAACCCCTCGCTAAAGGAGATAAATTCACCAATCTGCCCTAAAAGTAATCTTGAAATTCAGAAATGCGAAGATTCCTATGCTTCAATTGTAGGGAGTCTAATGTATGCCGGTATGCAACGTCCGGATATTGGCGACATTGTTGGTATGTTAGGCGATACTTAAGCAACCCCGTATGGATCATTGGATAGCGATCAAAAGGGTTATGCGGTATCTTGAGAAAACAAAAGATTATATGCTCACATACGTGAAATCGATCGTTGGAGGTCATTGGGTACTCGATTCGATTTTGCCGGATGCCAAGATAGCGAAAGTCTACATCGCTACATTTATATGTTAGCAGGAGGAGCTATATCATGGAAAAGTGTCAAACGACACTTGTAGCTTCCTCCACTATGGCGGCAGAATTTGTAGCTTGCTATGAGGCATCCAATCATGGAATATGGTTAAATTTTGTCACCGGATCGCATATTCGAAAATATTGAAAGACCACTAAAGTTATTTTGTGACAATAAATCGCCAGTAATGTATTCCAATAACAACAGAGCTCAACTAAGTCAAAACATATTGACATTAAGTTCCTAGTTGTGAAAGAAAGTACAGATGGTCGATATCCATAAAGCATATTGGGACAAACTCCATGATAGCCGATCCTCTTACTAAAGGATTACCACCCAAGGTCTTTCATGAGCACACCGCCATATGGGTGTTGTAATATTTGAGGATATCATGTTTTAGTGGGAGTTGTGATTTTATTGCTTTATGAGAATTTCCGATAAATTTATGTTTGGTTATTTTACGTCGAGAATAAAGTATTCGGATTATACACTCGCTACATTATGGTTGAGGATGACCTCACTAAAGTTTAAGGTAGGACCAGCTTGAAAATAGACATGCACGGATCACATTGCATGTAATTTTCATGCCGCACATCCATGATTGATCTATGTCATTTGATCAGATTAGTATTTGTGACCATTGATGGGTTTAGTCACGATAAATGTGGCGGCGACGCTTTGATCCTATATTGATATAGTTGATGGACGAGATTGTTTGGAAATACCCTTATTAGTGATAGCAATTTTGAGCTCATAAGGTTATACACATTTTAAGGAAACATATGGTGCCCAAGTGGGAGATTGTTAGATTTAAATCTAATTAAATCTATTTGTGGGCACATATGTTACATTAATGTGTAGTGCTATCTCTCGTGCTAACCCACTAAAGTGATCAATCAAGTTGGGTTAATGGGTATTTAAATAAATTATGGGCTAAATGTGCGAGATACCGGGTTGTAATTACAATTTGATGAGGGGCCAAATTGTAAAAGTGCAACACCTATATATATGGGGTTATGGTCCCTAATCTAGGTGAACATAAGAATTCTCATCTCTTTTACCCCATCTAAAAGAGATCTAAGGAAGAAGAACCCTAAGATTAGAAGATCCATCAATCCACACAAGATCCAAATCATGGATTCGTATTGCTTCGCACTTATGATGTTTATCTCTTTGGATTAATCATGTTTAAGATCCTTGAGATCTAGAGGAACCTCCTCGATTGAGGTTCAAAATATATCTTTGCTTGAAAATCATGATAATATTCAAATTATATAATACTATAATTATAATTAACATCATTTAACCCAATTGTTTCCATAAGAAGTGAATAAACAAAAGAAAATCAAAATATATCAAAATACAATTTGTATGTGTACTTAATGAATCTCTACTTAATAAAACTTCTAAATATTCCACTTTTCTCTAACTTTTTAAGAATATTTAAAACTTACATTAAGTAGAGATTCCTTAATAAGTGAGAATAAAATTTAGGATAATAAAAAATTAATAGAAACAAACCAATTAATTGAAATCGAGGATACAAATTGGGTATTAGTTAGTTAAACTAAATAAATTCAGTAAAAAATTAGATTTTAAAATAAAATCAATAAAGAAATTTTACCCAAATAGTTCTCAAATAATATTTTCTCGCTTATGCCAATGCTCGAGTATTAATAATTTCCCTCGCTTAGGTGTCAATGAGCCCAAACTCTTCACAATCACCTAGCAAAATTTGACTAAAGTCAGTGACGCCGCATCAATTGGTTCTAAGGTTATAGCTTTTAAGTGGGCACATAATTAGCTTTAGTAAATCTCAAGAACAGTCTATAGGAAATAGAATATAAATAATAGATGTCAACAATAGAAACATGTATGCATGCACATACATGAACAGTTGACACATATGCAAGCATGCACAAACACAAAGAATCCAAGTAAAAGTTTCTGAATGCAAAGATCACTTCCAGTGAGATGATGTTCAAATCTGGAAGATATATCACTCCCTTTCTATATCAAGAGGAAAGATAACTCTATTTATGAGTGAAAGAAAACTAACATCTTCCTCGAAACCATGATAGCATGAACTACTTCAACCTGAATTAGGGGAAACTAACCTTAAATTAGTCAAATCTTGAAACCTTAAAATGGAAAATTGAATCAATAAACTCAACTCACACTCTTTTCTACTACTCGAACCCTTTGTTTTCTCTTATTCCTATATTCGATATAGCTTTGAATCCCTAAAATTTGAAAAACAACTCAATAAAGTAAAAAAAAGATCAGGAACAAAGAGATGATGAGAATCATATTGAGAGAGATAGTTGAGAGAGAGACATCGAATCTTTCTTTTGAATAGTTTAATGAAACTAATTTTGAAATAGTTTTTAACGACAAACTAATAATCCCTATAAAACATGGCTTCTAAGAAATCATTTAAGAAATTGATTGTACACTTCCAAACAATCCAACTAAATGTCAAGATTCTACTCCACATAAAAATAACAGTGAAAAACAGCTATCATATCCCAAATCCCGAAATTAGTCATATGGCATCAACTACTAAAACCAAACAATAAGAGAGATAAATTTAACATTGCGTGAATAATTTAATGATGGGTTTCAAATTCAGCCTCGACCAATTGTAAGTGAATGAGCCCCCAATTCCTCTCTCGCCACTTACACGCTTCATCTTAAAAATTTAAAATTAAAAATGAAATCCATTAGTATCGAAAGAAATAACATCTTCCTCAAACCATGATAGCATGAACTACTTCAACCTGAATTAGGGGAAACTAACCTTAAATTAGTCAAATCTTGAAACCTTAAAATGGAAAATTGAATCAATAAACTCAACTCACACTTTTTCTACTACTCGAACCACTGTTTTCTCTCTTATTCCTATATTCGATATAGCTTTGAATCCCTAAAATTTGAAAAACAACTCAATAAAGTAAAAAAAAGATCAGGAACAAAGAGATGATGAGAATCATATTGAGAGAGATAGTTGAGAGAGAGACATCGAATCTTTCTTTTGAATAGTTTAATGAAACTAATTTTGAAATAGTTTTTAACGACAAACTAATAATCCCTATAAAACATGGCTTCTAAGAAATCATTTAAGAAATTGATTGTACACTTCCAAACAATCCAACTAAATGTCAAGATTCTACTCCACATAAAAATAACAAGGAAAACAGCCTATCATATCCCAAATCGAAATTAGTCATATGGCATCAACTACTAAAACCAAACAATAAGAGAGATAAATTTAACATTGCGTGAATAATTTAATGATGGGTTTCAAATTCAGCCTCGACCAATTGTAAGTGAATGAGCCCCCAATTCCTCTCTGCCACTTACACGCTTCATCTTAAAAAAATTTAAAATTAAAAATGAAATCCATTAGTATCGAAAGAAATAAAACCTTAATTAAAAAATAATGAAAATCTTCTCCAAAAGAGGTAAATCAAATCCTTTTATCCAAAACCCTAAACTAACAAAAGAAATTGTAGAGAGAAATTACCTGGGTTTTCTTCTTCCAAAGAGGAAATTTGCAAGATCGAGAACTACGGGCAATCATTGAAGGTCAATCAACGATAAAAAATCAAAACTTTTACCTCATTGTTAGATGAAGATTGGGGAAAATCGACCTTCGGTGTTTGAGAGAGAGAGAGAGCAAAATTGAGGGCTCCTGTATCCGAAAATTAAATAAAAAGAATATGCAAGAAAAGAATAGAAAAATATAAGCTTTAATTGTTCACGCTACAAAATCAAGGAAACCCTAAAAAAATTTCAACATAAACTTAGGGATCAAGAGCAAACCCTAGAATATTAGAGAGATGAAAATATAAAACTAAAAAACAGGTTGGTAAATGGATTCTTTCACTTTATCTGTTTAAAAAAATGATCTGGAACAGATATACATAGTCCTACCAGGACCACGAAGCATTGTGCCATCCCCTTCCCCCAATCTAGCAACAAATTTCTCCTGGATTACGTTGTTTCTGGCCGAAGCGTTTCTTTTGCGCTTCCATTTCAAAACGCTTCAAAGTGAAAACAAGTGAAAGATTACACGCGTATATCTCTCAATTACAAAGTGATTTAACTCGCTTTCACAAACACGAAGCGTAAGACACTACACGTAGATTTCCGCTATGCGGGTTCTTGGCCTCGGTCGGGACGCCCGTCCGTGGACCACCTAGCAACGATCGCCGAATCGACGGGTTGAGTTAATGCTTCGCTAAGAAAACAAGAACTAAAGCAAATATCTTAGCAAGGTAAGATATCTACTCTTCCCAAGAATAAGTCTAAGCTTAAACTCGAGGATCTCCACGTGGATGAAGTTCTTGAAATCTTCTTGGCTGAAGCTCAAAATCTCCTTTTCTCTCTCTCTACGTAAGGCTCTTAGCTTAGGAAATTCTTGATCTCCAAGACTCTGATCTCCGATCCCCATCCCTCGCCCAAGTGGACGTAGGGTGGTATTTATAGCCTTTTGGAGGTGTCACATCTGAAAAGAACACGAGTCATCAAGTGTCCAAGACTGGTAGGGCGCGACAAGATGACGCCGCTACCGAATCAAGTCGTTAAGATGCCGGCGCCGACAAGAGTTGATCGCCGCTACCAAAAGGAGACGTCTCCCGCTGTTGTAACGGCTTTCCTCTATTTTAGGCACGATTAAATGCCCTAATTTCACGCTTAGTGGTATTTTCAGCGTGTAACCGCCAATAACGAGGTCAATGTTTCTTTACGTTGAAAAGTCCGATGGACCCCACAAGCTTTAATTTGAACACTTCAATAGCACATACCAAACATTCGTGTTCGCTTTAGGCGACATTAGTAAATGTTCGCCAATGGCGAGACACAACAAAGTGTCGTGCCAATAGCGCGACACAAGAAAGTGTCTCGGGCACTGGTTTCACCCTGTGATTGACTTTCTGAGACTTTGACGGCGTCGTCCTTCGATCTTCTCATGATTAAGTCATATTTGGGGTTCGTCAGCAATTTTTGATGCCTACAGATACCCCCTCCAAAGCTTTCAGACCCCTCTGTATTTTGTCGAGGGATCTGGAATACTTTGGATAAGATACGCCTTACTTCCGTTCAACGTTGAACTTTATAGAAGGGGCCTCTATCTTGCTTCAGTTTTTGAACCCTGGCTACGCGACGTCGCTGACCATACTTTGGGATCAATAGCTGTTGCATTTGTATTTGAATTGATTGAAATGACTGATCATCTTCATCTTGAAAGTCACAACTTGGGTCGTATTTGAGTGCCTCAAGAACCATGTTGTCTCATCGCAGTGGGGGATGACGTATGATTCTTTTTCAAAGAACGAATTTAGATAAGAAGCCGTCCGCCATCAACACTTGGAACATAAGTTGTTCGTTTTCGGACTTCCGGGAAGGCTTCCGAATGTAATATGGGACCAATTTGCCTTGAATATACTGCTCCGAATCTCACGTGGAGGGTAATCATCGAGCTTTGGAGTTACCGAGGACAGCTTTCTGCGTTTCAGGCGCTTAAAGGTGTTGCGCCAAAGCGGTGTGCACGGCAATTACAACCGCCACGCCGGGAGGTGGCGCTGCAAGAACGATCGCCGCTAAGAGGTTTGCGCTGGCAAGAACGACCGTCGCTCAAGAGGCCAAAACAGCTTTGGCCCTATATAAACCGATACTTAGGGTTTTGTCAACATCTGAAATCCCGCCTTTTGGACTTCAAAACCCTTCCAAGGACTTCTTTATCCTCTCAACCTTAACAAACCCTCTTAATCTCTCAAGCCTCCAATTTTGCTCGAAAATCCCTTCTTTAGATCTAGGGTTTTCTGGTTTTCGGTTTTCCTTGGTTTTGGTCGCTTTTCTTCACAAAATCGGCCTCCTCTTGATCCTCTATCGGATCGAAGCCCCCTTGACAAACCCTAGGTTTTAGAGCCTTTTGCCTCGGATTTTCACCAAAACCCTAGTTTTTTTTCAAAAATCACATTTTTAACCATGTCTCCTAAGAGATCTCGGGTTCCCAAGGGCAAATCTATCCCCCAAACTTCCGAAGTTGAAGAACCAACTGCCTCGTCCTTCGGGGGTGAGCTTTTTTCACTTTTTGTGAAAATAAATTGTGTTTGTGTAAAAAAAATTGGATCTTTGTATAGATATCCCTGATTGTTCTCCTTTGCGAGGCATTCGGGAAGAGTCGAGGTCCTCCTTCGTGAGGATCTGGGCTTAAACGAGTGTTTTGCATTGTCAAAACACTCGTAAAATCAAAATATGACTGACTATCCGGCTTTGCGCGCTCTGGTCACAAATTGCAAAAGTTCGCCGAACCCGCTAACTTGTGTGATGAAAGCTTCCGAGTCAGCCAAAGCTCTCAGAGCCTCTCTGGTTTCCTTAGAGAGCCGTAGCAACTCGTAAAGAGTTATCCTCGCAGGAATGTTGGCCAACTGAGCCATGACATCGAAGCGGTACAAGGAGCCTGAACTTTCCGGTTTATCCCTTGCAATCGGGCGATTGAATCAGGACTGCCTCGGGGCATGAACCTCTTGGGGTTGCTTGTCCTTTCGCTTGGTCATATCTTCCTTGGCTACTTCCTGCTGCTGTGACTTTTCAGTCAGCGAGTGGAGTTATCGTCACCCGGCTCGTTAACGTTTTGGCGTTCGGATTGGAGACTTCAGGATATTTATAACTGAACTCGTGCCCGCTCCTAGTGGCATAAGCTGGATTTCCTTCTGTCACAAGAACTTCACATTCGTTTTCAGACGACGAAAGAGTTGGGATTTTCTCATCACCTTCCTCCATAATTCTTTGAAATGTGACCGCGACGATTTGCCTTTATGATCGATCCTCGTGGTGAGGATGACCCGTCCATTGCTTGTCTTGAAGAAGGTCCGATGAATCCAAAGTACTTCGCCATTAGGGGCTGTATATGATATTAACCCTTTCTGGCATTGCCCATGTGGATCATCATTGACTGTCTTAACTTCAACCTCTAGAACAATCTTCTGTTGATATGGCATGGGTGGCATGGATCCGAAGTTGATAGCCACCATGTTCGAGCCTACTTTCTTCTCTTTCTTTGCTGTGATAATGCCGGCATCGATTAAAGCCTGGATCTTGTCCTTGAGTACAAAACAGTTCTTGGTAGGATGATGGGGACCCTCCTGTGATATGCACAATATTTAGGGTCCGAAGTCTTGTTAGCCTCCTCTTGATTTGTGATTGGAGGTAACTTGATCTTGTTGTTATCCAAGAGATATCTGAAGAGGACCGGAACTTCATCTTCCTTGAAGGCGTAAGTTCTCAGGAGCCTAGCATCTGGAACCTTCTGTGATTCTTGAGGTTTTTGTTGAAACCTCAATTGCGGTTATTCTTCTTTGTGGCGATTCTTGGTGTTCTTTGTTGGAATGTCTAGTTCGCATGCGGCGGTGTGGCGCCTTTCCTTTGCCACGGGCACAAAGTTTGACTTTGAAGTCATTTGTTGGCTCGCCTCTCTCGCTCTTCTTCCTCTTGAGGAACCGCTCAGCTTGTTCTCCATGGAGCTTCAAATCTTTCCATGAAGTCGGTGCTACAACCCCCATGGCTTCCAACAAGTCCAGAGAAAGATTGCTGTGACATGTTTGCAGTATGAATTCTTCGGTGACTGGATCCCTGCAGTTCACGGCTTTGTTACGGAAGCGCTTGACGAAGGCGTCCACCGTCTCTCCATTCTTCTGTTTTTCATCTAAAAGGGTTCTTATTGAAACCTCCATATCATCATCGAAAAAGTTATTGAGAAAGGAGCTCTCCATGTCATCCCAGCCAGCTAATACTCCGTACTTTGAGTCTTCGATACCAATCGGCAGTCTCACAAGGGTACCGGACGAATGACCAATCATCAAAGGCTCATTTCCCGAGATCACTCCTAAGTGCGACTTGAAATAGATCAAGTGTTGTGTGGGCGAGCCTCTTCCGTCGAATGGTGTGAAGTTAATCAAATTGAATTTTGGCGGGTAGGGAATTGAGTCCCACTCTCTCGGGTATGGGCACGGGATACCGGTCTTCTTGACTTCTTGTGCGGACATTAGTGCATTGATCTTGCCTTCAAGCTCTTTCATCTTTTCGACTTCGTCCTCTCCTTGCTTTAGATTATTCCCAGTGGGATGGGTTAGGCCATCTCCACTTTGAGTACCCGTTGGAGTTTTCTTTGGAGGTTGGTTGGCAAGGATGTGTTCATCCACTTCTGTATCGCTATCTTCTATATCGTGGGCGACACGATGGCTGGATCCCCCTTGTTGACCGGACTCAGCCGTGCCTCGATTTGTAACTCCCTCATCTGCTACATGGCTAGCTCCATCTCCATTTTCATCTCAGCCTTAATCTCTTCTCTCTGCTTAGTTAAGGCTTCTTGCAGCATTTGGGCCAGGGTTTCGGGAGTGATGGTAAACGTTTCCCTAAAATGATGACCCACACTCGATATTGTGTCATCGGATGCCACTGCTGAGCAAGCGTCGGAGGTCTCGTCTTCAGATGAGTCTCCTTCATGCATCCTTCTATAATCTATACGTTTCGTAGCTCGTAAGTGTAATCGAGACATCTGCTGGGAAACTCGGGTGCCGACCTTTCTGCGGGGAGTGAAATCGAGGTCGCGTGCGTTCTTTGGCCCTTTTCTTTGTTCACCATATTAATGGTGACTTCGAGGAATTCATCCCGCCGAATGGCCGAATGGCGGATCTTCTTCTTCTCCGGAAGCATCTTGAATTCAGCTTCGAATCTCCCATCACTGGCAGGGAAAGCCTCGAATAATCGGTTTTGTGACCGAGCGCTCGACCAGAAAGCGCACATCATGAGAGCAACGCTTTAATCACTGCATTAACGCAGCACGTAACAACCTATTTCGTCAATTGCTCTTTTTCGTGTGTTACCGCCCCCAGCCTGATGGTGTGGTTGGGGTTATTTATCACAAATTGCACTTCCACCTCCAAGTGTAACGTTGTCCGTAATTGGAGGACCCGTCTTCTTTTAGGGACGTCGGCCATTTGACTTGGGAGACAACTTCCGTCGCTTGGCTTCGTCATCTGAAGTTGCTTCTGTATGAATTACCAGGGTCTGGTCATCTCTCGTGACTTTGCGAGTCACATGCCTCAACTTCTTCTTCTCAGCAGACTCGTAGACCCCCTGAGGGATGCTCAAACGAAAAGCAATAGGAACTCTTAAATCTTGAGATATCCCATTGCTCGACACACGGGTGTGCGATGGATGACCCAAACGTTCCATCACTGACGCCTTGTCTTTGGTTCCCGGCTTTGGACCAAGGCGACTGAACACCGAAGTTGGAGGATTCGCCGTTGATACATCAACAGGAGAAGTGGATGGAGTAGGCGGAGAAGAGCCCCCTTGGCCGAGACAGTTGGGAGTGTCACGGTCCCGGGCTTTTGCGACAGTTCTCGCCGCCGCGCTGGCCGGGCGCGATGCCTTAGATCGCCTCAGCACTGGCGCGCACTGGACTGTTGCGCGGCCAGCGAGACAATTTGCACTGCCGCATGCAGATTTCGGGCTCCAGACTTGGCAATTTTGAGTCGACCCCTTGATTGATTTTGACTCTTGTGCCTTGCGTATGATGGCACGCGTTTCGAGCGATACGCGACGCTGACGCTTTTGAGCTGCCAAACGGGTCCTTTGACGAGGACCCATTCTTCCTTGGCGAAGTCGCGGCGGGTTGAAGCGATGTAGTTTGTTGATGCCCTCGACATGGTGAGTTCGTCTCAGTGAACTCCGTCCGTCGACTCGAGCCTTGGCGAACGACACGGCCAATCTCGACGCTGTCTCGACGAGCCCTCTTCGCCGAGCGGTGGAGACTTTGTGAGATGACTCTTCGAATAGAGCCACAATGAGCCGAAGTTCCCGGCTTTGCGCTGCCGAGGTGTTGTCGTGAGGGGAAACCTCCGTCGCGAGTGTGCGAGACTCGTTGCGCACAACGACAGAACGGACCTCCCTCTTTGGAGATGAGATCCTCCAATGCTTGGGAGAAGAGAAGGATTTCGATGAAGAGGAAGAGAGATACTCTTCGAACTTGGCTTGATCGAAGACGTAGTCCAACCCATCGACCATGAGGTCGGCTTGATCGCTGCTAGGCTGCGACACCATAGCCTCAACGTTGAGACTATTCGCTCCCACTGTGGTCGCCATCGTGTTTCGGACGTAGTCCAACCCTGTGATTGACTTTCTGAGACTTTGACGACGTCGTCCTTCGATCTTCTCATGATTAAGTCATATTTGGGGTTCTTCAATAATTTTTGATGCAGGTTTCTTTGCAGTTTCCATTTCAAAACGTTTCAAAGTGAAAACAAGTGAAAGATTACATGTGTATATCTCTCAATTACAAAGTGATTTAACTCACTTTCTCACAAACACGAGCAGAAGACACTACACGTAGATTTCCCCGCCATGGATTCTTGGCCCGTGGTCGGGACGCGTCGTCCGTGGACCACCTAAGCAACGATCGTCGAATCGACGGGGTTGAGTTAATGCTTCGCTATGGAAACAAGAACTAAAGCAAATATCTTAGCAATGTAAGATATTTACTCTTCCCAAGAATAAGTCTAAGCTTAAACTCGAGGATCTCCACGTGGATGAAGTTCTTGGAATCTTCTTGGCTGAAGCTCAAAATCTCCTTTTCTCTCTCTCTACGTAAGGCTCTTAGCTTAGGAAATTCTTGATCTCCAAGACTCTGATCTCCGATCCCAATCCCTCGCCCAAGTGGACGTAGGGTGGTATTTATAGCCTTTTAGAGGCGTCACATCTGAAAAGAACACGAGTCATCAAGTGTCCAAGACTAGCGACAAGATGGATCACGCTGCCGAATCGTCATGATGCCTGGCCGCGACAGTTGTTGATCGGCCCCAAGAGGAGACGTCTCCCGCTGTTGTAACGGCTTTCCTCTATTTTAGGCACGATTAAATGCCCTAATTTCACGCTTAGTGGGCGTATTTTCAGCGTGTAACCGCCCAATAACGAGGCTGAACGTTTCTTTACGTTGAAAAAGTCCAGTGGACCCCACAAGCTTTAATTTGAACACTTCAATAGCACATACCAAACATTCTGCGGTTCGCCCAGCCACAAGCAATGTTCGCAATGGCGAGACACAACAAAGTGTCGCGCCAATAACGCGACACAAGAAAGTGTCTCGGGCATTGGTTTCACCCTGTGATTGATTTTCTGAGACTTTGACGACGTTGTCCTTCGATCTTCTCATGATTAAGTCATATTTGGGGTTCTTCAGCAATTTTTGATGCCTACATACGTTTGTACAACAAAGTTACATCTTCAAAATGACCAAATTAAGGGCAAAAATATACTTAAAAGTGAAAGATCAAAGAGCGACACCTGACAACGCCATTCGCAGCTAACGAGAGCTTCATTCTTCGCCGATGTCCCCATGATCGAGATCAGGATGAAGATCCACGCCGTCGGCCTCGATCTCGATCGATCGGCAAAGGCGGCAGCTTTTGAGGACTTTCTTCAACCTCTTGTACTCGACATGAGAGCATTTTTGAAGGGACGACTCCTGCTCGCCATGGAGATACTCAGTGAACGTCTCGCCAGAGAGATGAAAATATAAAACTAAAAAAATAACAAATTTGGATTTGCTACTGCGTTTTGATATTTTAAAAGTTGAAATCATTTTGAATTTGAAATTGATTACGCTTGATTCAAGGAATCAATGGATTCTCTTAATTTAAAAACTCTCTAAATATAGGATGCCATGTGTCAATTTCTGGTGCATTTAGATTTCGGCGAATGGTTGGATAATGATGACACGTGGCAAAAAAATATGGGAATAAAAAGCTGATGTGGCTGCTTCTTGTGAGTTTTGAGAAGAAGGGTTTTGCCTTAAAGTATACATATAGTAACAGATAATATCTCTACCAATATGAAGTGATTAGATAGAAATCGGGTTGGATTTGGTAAGGCCCAAGTTGTACTGGGTTGGGCTTACAATTCTATTTTAAGTCCGAATCACGAGGATTTTGCAAAATGTATCAGTTTGGAGAAGAAGACATGTATTGAGTTCGGATCCTATCAGAACGTCTAGCACTTCTTCTGCACATATTCTGGAATGTTCTGTCTTCACATATCAAGTAAGGAGTGGAACAGTTTGGATAATATGGCTCTAACCCCTTACATGATACGGGGTTTTGAAAAGATCCGAACTCCCAACCTATCTACTATAATTAATTATTACTAAATTAGAGATAATGGGGAAGGTTTAAGGGATGGAAGCGTTAGTAAGTGATTAGCGGGGCTATTAACAAGAGTTAGTGGGCTTAGGAGATGTAGCCATGGAGAAATATGCGCGATTGATGGATAGAGTTAAAAAGGGTTTTTTACTTTTCCAAATTTGCAGTTTTCTTGATTTGTAAACTGTTGCTGATTGTGAGGACATTTATTAAATTTTTTGCAATTGTGTTTTACAAAGGGGTACAACCAAAAATACAGATCAAAAGTCTTGATTTTCTTAAATAATAATAGTAATGGATAATACTAAAACAGTTGTCATTGACTGCAAATATGACAAATGCCTAGTTGACATCTGACTTTTAATTTTCATGTTATTAATTATTTATTGTTGTTAACAATAGGGGTTTTGGGAGGATGGTGGGTTTGCTGCTTGCTCAACGGTCCCAGCTTTGAATACCCTTGCCACTTTAAATTTAGCTCTCCCTCGGACGTAGGAGTCCCCACCCATGTTTTCCCCATTGCCAAAAAATTATTTATTATTGTTTCAATGTATGTTTTCTTAGGCTAAGTAGCACTAAATGCCTTATAGTTTATGATGCCTTTGCACGTAAGTTACCCATCCTTTATTTTTGACATTTGACAACCCGATTGTCTTTTAAAGGGGCACTTTTATTTTCCAAATGAAACTACCAAGTTGGGTTTTTTAGTAGAACTAGTGCTATACCCGCGTGATGCTACGGAATTTTTTTTATTAAAAATCTGAAATATACAAAGATAAAGTTGATTCTAAATTTAACTATTTATTACAAAATACAAAATAATTCTTCTTGCTGTTATTCTACTTATACTAAAATGGTTTCTTTAAGCTATTATTATTTGACTGTACTTTAAATTTATGAACATATTATGTAGATAATGAGGATAAAATTAGTTCATTCCGAGTATAACAAAAAGAAAAATTATGAGCATGAGATAAAATAAGAATGAAGTAATACCTAGGAACGTCCAATTGGGCCCAAGGCGGGCAGGCCGATGTCCACAGGACTTCAGTAGGGCCCGAATAACTTGAAACCAGCTTGAGGTGAAAAAGCTTAGGCCAGTTTATATATATATATATATATATATATATATATATATATATATATATATATATATATATATATATATATATATATATATATATATATATATATATATATATATATATATGGGTTAAATGGTTCTAAGGTGGCTCATTAGGGAGTCCCTAAGGATGCACAATCCCATCCGTTTGTTTCACAAAGCTCGTAACAACTGAGCTGCTCATTCAAAATCATATACCCCTAAAATATCCCATCCATTTTCCCCTTTTCATTACGTCCCTTAAAATTTTCATTCTAAACTGTTGTTGATCCCTCATTGCCTCCCGGATCCTCCTCGCTTCTCTGGGCTTCCTCGCCACATCCCTCTTCGACTCCTCGACTCCTTTCACAATCCTGCCACCATTTGCCTCCTTATTCCACCTTCCCTCCTCAGCCTTTTTGACCTGATCCATGATCTCCGATCCACACCACCACTGCTTTCATCACACTACTTTGAGCTCCCTCGCCACCTCAAAGCTCGAGCCCTTGGCCCGCCGTCCCGACATTCCCTCGAGCTCACCGTAGTTAAATAGGGAATTTTTTCTTATAATTCTTGTTGATATTTGGATATGAATTATGAAAATGTCTTTTGAAGAAATGTATAATAGTGGGAATTATATTTCAGTTTAGATTTTGGCATGAATTTATTGTTAAATTGGATATGAATGTTAAATTTGGTTTGAACTATTGTAAATTTATTTCAATTGAGAGTCGAACTTATATCTTGAATTTGGTACAATATGAGCTATTATTCATTACTCACCGAGCCCTCGCCACGTCCCGACATTCCCTCGAGCTCGTAGTAAGTTAAATAGGAATTTTTTCTTGTAATTTTGTTTATATTGGGATATGAATTATTAATATGACCTTTGAAGAAATGTATAATAGTGGGAATTATATTTCAGTTTAGGTTTTGCATGAATTTATTGATAAATTAGATATGAACTTTAAATTTGGTTTGAACGATTATAATTTTATTTCATTTGAGAGTCGAACGTATATCATGAATTTGGTACAATATGGGCTATTATTCATTGGGATTGATTTTAGTTTTGAGATTGATAATGAAATTGTTTAGTCAAATTGAAGGATCCACTTGATGACGATTTTGATTTTAAACTTCTTATATGTTGTAATTTGATAGCTTGTATGGACACTCCAACAATTCTTTCACGGATACAACAATGGATGGAGATGAAAACAAACTTATTGACCTTGAAGGCGAGGACCGTGATCTATTATCTACGACAAGTTTTTTCTCGGTGATAATATCTCATTGATTATAGTGTACTACTAACTAATGACATATACCAAATTAGTTGTCTTTAAGCATGAATTGAGTCTTTTTTTATTAGTTTTGTTTCTCTATTTTTATAGGCATCCGAGCATGAGGAAAATGTTGATGAGCCTATTGGTGTTGAAAATATTGAAGGTAATCCTGTTGTTGATCCATGTATCGAATGGAGTTCTCTACTCATGAGGAAGGTTATAATTTCTACAATGCATATGCCGGACTTAAGGGATTTGGTATTCGAAGGGTCATACATCTTGGTCGAGAACGAAAGATGCAATCATATCTAGAACATTTGTATGTGACAAAGAAGGCTTTAAATTTTAAAAGATAAAAGAGAAGATGGTAAGAACGTAATTCGAAAGTTCGATACAAGATGTGGATGCAAAGCAAAGATGGTTATTGGACTTGTTAGAAGCATCGAAAAATGGGTGGTCGAAATTTTATCATTAATCATAATGGTCATCTATTAACCACCCCAAATCGGTAAAGAAGCACTACTCACATCGACGCTTCATCGATCTCAATCGACAAAAGATTGATAGATACTCTTGGCGACCAAGGTTCTGACCTTGACTATTTGTAAGGTTGTAGACGTTGCTCATGGAAGTGAACAAGGCTCTCTCACCGACAAGAATGCCAAGATCATCTTAGAATTAAACAAAGAAACAATGTCGGTGGTGAGTGCGTGAACATAGTTCGCCAATTTCAAGAGAAAAAGATATCTGATCCACAATTTTACTTTGCACTAGATTTAGAAAATGATGGGACGATGAGAAGTGTTTTTTGGATGGATGGTAGGGCGAGGACTTCTTACTTGCAATTTGGAGATGTTGTTTGTTTTGATGTTACATATAGAACAAATAATTTAAAATTGCCGCTTGCACCATTTATGGGTGTTAATCATCATCGACAATCTACTCTATTTGGGTGTGCACTATTGGTCAATTTAAACGGAGGAGACCTTTATATGGTTATTTAGCCAATGGCTAAAATGTATGTCGGGTATAGCACCATTAACAATCATCATTGATCAAGATAAAGCTATGTGTGGTGCAATTCACAAAGTTTTTCCTCAAACTCGCCACCGCTTTTGTTCTTGGCACCTTCATAGGAATGCCTTACAAAATCTTCAATCAATGCATAGTGATTATGGTGAGGAAGTTTCTATGAAGTATAACAAATGGTATTGGAGTAAAACAGAAGAAAAATTTGAAAAGCGTTGGGAAGAAATGAAGGACAACTATGGTGTAGACAAAAGGAGTTGGTTAGTAAATCTATACAATCATCGAGATCATTGGGCTCCTGTGTATCTTAAAGATACTTTTACTGCAGGTATGACATCTACTCAGCGGAGTGAGGGAATTAATGCTTTTTGATCGCTTTGTGAATGCCAATACCGAGTTACATGATTTTGTTAAGCAATATGATAATGCTATCGGATCTCGACGAGCCGCAGAACTTGAGCAAGATTTTAAGTCCACAAACTCAACTCCTACATTGATAATTGAACATCCAATTGAAAAACAAGCTCGGGATAATTATACAAAGAATATATTTACTATCTTTCAGAAAGAATTCAAGGATAGTTACTCCATGCTTCATGAAAAGTTGTCGAAGGATGGCATAAGTGCTACTTATGCCGCTTGGAATATAGATAGGAGGTCAAAGAAGATAGTAAAGCATCATGTTGTCTTCGATGCATCCAAAGAAAAAAGAATTAATTGCTCCTGTGCGAGATTTGAAATGGAAGGTATATTATGCAAACACAGCTTGCATATTTTAGTAAAAAAACAAGTATTAGCGATTCCATCAAGATATATTATGCACCGATGGACAATTAATGCAAGACATGTTGGTTGCGGAGCTGTTAGAAATTGGATTACAAATAGTGAAGACCAACTTTCTATCATTAAACATTGGGCCCTTAGGAGTAGATGTAACGAGGCACTAGAAGATACATTGATTTCAAGTACATCGCATGATAAGTTTAGTGGTCTTTAGACTTATTTTGTGAAGAAGTTGAGAATTACAAGAAAGAGAAGGAACTTAACGATAATGGAAATGAGAGCAAAGCCAGCAATAAGATGCCTACTTCATCCATACCAATCTCTATAGAGGAAGCGACTCAAATCACTATTCGTGATCCGTGATAAACTCATTGCCACAAAGGGACGACCAACACAAAGCTAGTAGAATTAAGTCCGAATGGAGATAGCACAAGAAAAGAGTATAAAAACAAAGATTTTGTGGATTTTGTAAGGAAAAGGACATTATATAACGAAGTTGTCCTTTAGCTAAGGTATTATCTTTAATCATAATTTTATGATTTTTTCATATTGATGCATTTGTCATGATAAAGCTGTAATTTTTTTTGTAGATGAAAAATGTTACAGGTGGAGCTCGAGAAAGTTAATGGAGGGCCGAAACAAAGCTATATGGAAGCCCTTTTTCATTGAGTGCCAAAATTAATCATGTGTCTTGGTATAATGTGATAATGGTAAGTAAAGTTATGTATGGATGCAAGTATGTGTTATTTGAGCCGTGTGGTTATATGTACCTTAACTTTGCGATAAAGCTATATGTTGTTGTATGGATTAATCATGTGTGAATGTGATAATTTGAATTGAAGTCATATATGTATGGGCCTTAAGTATGTGTTCTTTGAGCCGTATGGTTATATGTACCTTAACTTTGCAATTTGATGATGTGGTTGTATGGAGTAAGCATGTGTCTTTGGTAAAATTTTATAACTACTTACTAATATTTTGTAACTACTTATCAGTTTTGTACCAGTTAGTGGAGTTTTGTAGCTCAAAGTCCGAAAATTCTTGGTTAGTGGAGTTTTGTAGCTCAAAGTTCAAAAATATTGTTTCAAAATTTTGTAAGTAGTTACAAAACAAAATAGGAGTAAGTAGTTACATAATATGAGTAAGTAGTTACAAAATTTTGAGTAAGTAGTTACATAATATGAGTAAGTAGTCACAAAATATTATAAGTAGTTACAAAACATGAGTAAGTAGTTACAATATATGAGTAAGTAGTTACAAAACTTTGAGCTACAAAACTCCACTAACTGGTTACAAAACTAATCTAAGTAGTTACAAAACATGAGTAAGTAGTTACAAAATTTTTAACCAAAATTTTTCCGAACTTTGAGCTACAAAACTCCACTAACTGGTTACAAAACTGGCTAAGTAGTTACAAAACATTAGTAAGTAGTTACAAAATGTATGAACCAAAATTTTTCCGAATTTTGAGCTACAAAATACCACTAACTGGATACAAAACGGGCTAAGTAGTTACAAAACATTAGTAAGTAGTTACAAAATGTATGTTACAAAATTTTTCCGTAACTTTGAGCTACAAAACTCCACTAACCGGTTACAAAACGGGCTAAGTAGTTACAAAACATTAGTAAGTAGTTACAAAATGTATGAACCAAAATTTTTCCGTAACTTTGAGCTACAAAACTCCACTAACCGGTTACAAAACGGGCTAAGTAGTTACAAAACATTAGTAAGTAGTTACAAAATTTTTCCAACTTTGAGCTACAAAACTCCACTAACGGTTACAAAAGCGGGCTATGTAGTTACAAAACATTAGTAAGTAGTTACAAAATGTATGAACCAAAATTTTTCCAGAATTTTGAGCTACAAAACTCCACTAACTGGTTACAAAACGGGGCTAAGTAGTTACAAAACATTAGTAAGTAGTTACAAAATGTATGAACCAAAATTTTTCCAGAATTTTGAGCTACAAAACTCCACTAACTGGTTACAAAACGGGCTAAGTAGTTACAAAACATTAGTAAGTAGTTACAAAATTTTTCCGAACTTTGAGCTACAAAACTCCACTAACCTGGTTACAAAACTGGCTATGTAGTTACAAAACATGAGTAAGTAGTTACAAAATGTATGAACCAAAATTTTTCCATTTTGAGCTACAAAACTCCACTAACGGTTACAAAAGCGGGCTATGTAGTTACAAAACATTAGTAAGTAGTTACAAAATTTTTAACCAAAATTTTTCCGCACCTTTGAGCTAAGTAGTTACAAAATGTTTCAACCAAAATTTTTCCGAATTCGAGCTACAAAATACCACTAACCGGATACAAAACGGGCTAAGTAGTTACAAAAGTGGATACAAAATATTTTTAAAGAACTGTCAAACTCCAAAAGCGGGTACAAATTTCGTCACACTCATCATTGAACTCCACAATTTTGTTCGCAAGTTTCATCACAATCATCATTGCACCATCAATATCAAAATCACCACAATTGAATAAGGAATTACAAAACCAGAAAGAAATGCTATCGAGCTACAAATCAAGTGATTTCAATCAAGCTACAAGTCAACTGTATCTTCGTACATACACAAAAAGAGATATAACATCTGAATGAATGTAGTTACAAAAAGAGATATGACTTCAAAAAATAGGTGAATTACATAGTCTGAACTGCGTGTTTACAATCATCACAAATATGGTGAATCGCATGCATACAAGAGAGCGCACAAAACTTTGCTCAGACTTTGGACAATCGGCTTGTGTGATTGTTATCGATCTCTTTTCAACAATGCTTCTAATGAATTCAATCATAAAAATCCCACAGTCCAAGGTTCTGCATATAGGGAAAAAATAATTATGATATGGAAAATCATGTAGTTAAAAATGAGAATTAGGAAAGAAATGCACGAATGACATAACGATCCTTGTTGAGGAGCTGAACCGCACAATTTCATGGTGCTCTAATTTCCCCAATGTCCAATTACTCTCTATGAAACTCATAAAGTTATTTCTCAATTTTGCAAAGATCGGCGGTATAAATGGGAGATTTGATTGAGGAGTAGTGATAGAGTTTTTCTCCTCTCTCACTAACTCTACCATGTGCCAATGTCCTGAGCTAACAATTGGGATCAAAATTCTTTCACACTCTAAGAACTTCGCCGTAAACATTTTCCTTCATTTGTTTTGCCATCAATTCAAGATTTCCTTCAAGAAATGCTTGCTGAAAAGATGCATCAATGTGAATAATGTAGGGTAAACCTAAAATAAGTACAACCAACCAATAAAAACATGTATTTACTTATCAGTAGCCGTGGTCTCGTAACATGTATACTTGATCATAACTATTAGTTGTCTTAATCTTATAACAAAGTCGAATAACAAATGCATCAACCACCTACAAAAATATTCCATGAATGAATAGTATATTTAATATAAGCTAAATATATAAAACATCAACCAAACCATAAAACAATGTAGCACCTACATCGCCACCGAAGTTCACCTCCGCTAAAAGTTTATAAGCATCTACTGAGACACACTTGCTTGGCACACTTCCAAATGAATGTATCACTATGTGAAAGCACGGTGAGAAAATGAGGCTAAAATTAAGATAATTTTATCATTTAGTATTAGAATAAGTCATTAAGAATTACCTGGTCATTTTTAATTGTAGAAAGTTGTCTATTAATTTGTCCTCATAATCATCGACCAATGTCTTTCCTGGATAGTTGCGAGATTTAGGTATGAAGCCTTCTTCACTTATGCAATTCTTTTTAGGTTTCCCCTCAGGACTATCCAAGATTTGGACGACGCGTTTCTTCTTTGGCCCTTCGTTGGGTTGATCTAGACGCAAATAAGGTGACGTAATAGAGGGCCCATCCTTCCTCTTCCTCTTCGTTTGATGGATGGGGTTTCCCTCTTATTATCATTTCCACCTTCCTCTTTTGCCGAAACATCTCTATACAGTTGAAATGCATTTAATTAACTAAGATATACTCAAGTATTATATGAAAAGTAAAAAACAATATCTAAAGAGAATAGAAAAATACAAACTCACCGAGCATCCGAGCTCATCAAAAAATCATCATCAATACCGGCCTCCTCAATTTCTTCTCTAATATTTTCCTCAAACCATACTTCATTATCATCCACCTCTTTCTCTTCCACATTTTCATGATCATCAACTTCTTTATCCTCTTTTCCTGTATTCTCTTCATTTTTATTTCCCTCCTCATCCTCATTTTTATTTCCCACCTCATCCAAAATTTTATTTCCCTCATCCTCATTTTTATTTCCCTCCTCATCCACATTTTTATTTCCCTCATCCTCATTTTTATTTCCCTCATCCTCTTTCTCCTTGTTTTTATTTATGCCTCTAGCATCACGCTCACGCTCTTCTAATTCTCGCAATTCGGTAGTGAGCTCATTCAACTCGTATGTCTTCTTTGCAATTACTGCAATCAACTCAGCTTTCCTTGATTCCTATAACACAAAAAAATATACAAGTATTAGTACTCATTATATAGTGGCAAATAAATATACTAAAAAAAGAAAGGGACATAAAAATAATGAACTATTAGAGCAAAGATATATACATATACTTCGGTGATGCCATATGAATAGGAGGATTATTCTCGTGGCCAATATCCGTAGAAACTTCGGATCTCTATGTAATTTCTTCATGGTAGTCCTCCTCCACTTTCCGGTATTCTTAACACAAAAGAGCGGTGGTAGCCGTTCAATATCTGATGTATACTCTAATTCCCCCACTAATTCATAAAACCAAACCTACAAAGAAAACTATACATTAATATGTGCATAAAAATTAATCATTGTCAAAAGAAAAATTATACAAAGTAATTCTTATGTAACTCACCAAGAATACTGGAGGAAAAACCACCCATGTAACCCAAGACGCCACGATCCCCTAATCCCCTCATACTAATGGACTTTTTGCCTTACTCATCTCTTTGCAAAGAAGAGTATACACCGCTACGACACCAATTGAAATTCTTGAGTGGATAAGCGCTCTGCATATCTAAATGCCCACAAGGGCACGTCCTACATGTCCGGGCATAATATAAAGCCAATAATGAAAGCCACAATAAGTTTTACAGGTTATAGGGTCTTTATCACCATATCTACAATCAAATCACCATCCTATCACGCTTCCCCAAATCACCACCTTCTTTTCCTCAACGACTTTCTTCTTGCCTTTACCCCTACTACCCTTCTTCTCATTGGATGTCTTATAATTCGTACAATTTGGGTGTAGATTGTATTAGGCTGCTCCACTCATTTTGATTGGAATACCCTCCTTTGGCAAACCAAGAATGCGATAAACATCATCTATACCAAACACACAATCTTTATTACCAATCGTAAATGAGCATTTACCGCATTAAAATTTTGAATCAAGCAATCAAGTGCTATCTGCGATTGCTCAAGGATGTGGGTATCCGCAGAAGTTGTGGAAAGGTGTATTCTCGAAGTTCTTTCATATGCCTTTCATCCAATACTATACGCTTATCAATTAAATCTCGAAAATAACAAAGATTGGATGGAATTCTTAAATGTGTTATCATAGCCCTACAAGAGAATTAAAGTGTAGAAGGTTAAAAGTAAACATTATTGGGCAAATTAAGAAAAGCTAAGGATATATTACATGCCAAATAACATGAATATAAACACTAACATTACACCTAAAATAAATACTCGACATAACAAAAATCACCAAAGATTTTACATCATGTGCCGATAGAGAACAAGATTTAACGCTTAGAGGTTTTCTCAATTTACTTACGAAGATGGAGGACGCTATGCTTAGAGGACGATTTTGATTTTGAAGAATTGCGGATGTCGACCCTTCATTTTGTTCAAGCAAGAGAGTGAGGAATGCAGCTTTGAGGAGGCCGATTTTGATTTTGAAGAATTGCGGATGTCGACCCTTCATTTTGTTCAAGCAAGAGAGTGAGGCTAATGAAGTTGAGGAGGAGTGGAGGGGATTATGGAAGGAAGGAAGGAAGGAAGGAAGGAAGGAAGGAAGGAAGGAAGGAAGGAAGGAAGGAAGGAAGGAAGGAAGGAAGGAAGGAAGGAAGGAAGGAAGGAAGGAAGGAAGGAAGGAAGGAAGGAAGGAAGGAAGGAAGGAAGGAAGGAAGGAAGGAAGGAAGGAAGGAAGGAAGGAAGGAAGGAAGGAAGGAAGGAAGGAAGGAAGGAAGGAAGGAAGGAAGGAAGGAAGGAAGGAAGGAAGGAAGGAAGGAAGGAAGGAAGGAAATGGAAGGAATGAAATGGATGATGAGCTGAATTGTGAAACTAACGGATGGGATTGTGCATCCTTAGGGACTCCCTAATGAGCCACCTTAGAACCATTTAACCCTATATATATATATATATATATATATATATATATATATATATATATATATATATATATATATATATATATATATATATATATATATATATAGAGAGAGAGAGAGAGAGAGAGAGAGAGAGAGAGAGAGAGAGTAAAACTCCTATAAACTTAAGTAAAACAACCCAAGAAATAGTATGATATGATCATTAATTTATATTTTTATATATTTTTAAGTGTATATTGTCATTAATATATACTTATATATACTTACATATATATTTCTAATGTATACTATATATAATTATAGTATGATATAGTCATTAATGTATACTTATATATACTTAAAGTTTGTGTTTTATGATAAATAAAACTTGAAGCATTTTTAATTTTTCTATATGTGAATTAATTTGATCTAAACCATTTTTAATCAAAATTTCGCATATTTTATTTTAATTACTCTTAAAATTTCATTTTTTACAAAAAATAATTTTAAGCAAAATAATAATAATAATAAATAATAAAACCGGGCCCCCACACTGTCCGTGTCCTCACACGGTTTGCCCTGGCCGGCCCTGGATTTCCGGACCGGCCCGTTTGGACACTCCTAGTAATACCCACTTACCGTATTAGTACCATAAAATCTTTTTTCCTGTATCAAAGTATAATCTTTATCATAGTAATGATTACTCATAAAACTCCGCCCCAGCATGGCTGAGACAAAGTCAGACAATTCCTATGGTAAAACTTGTAGAAATAGGTGCAATAATAATGGCTATATTTGAATTGAAAAATAGTTCTGTTTGGACCTATGATTGATTTATATTTTAATGATTATAGACCATTGAAAACTTTAACTTTGTAAAACAACCCAAGAAATAAATGTATGCAATATATAAATGTAGAAATCCACCGCCCCAACACCCACACACACACCCACGCAACTGAGAAAATCCTCAATTTGTATTGATTCTTCCTCCCAATATGTTTTAAAGTCGTGCCGTCAAAACACTCAAAGTCAACAAAACAGAAAATAAACTTTAATCTAAAAAAGGAAAGTTCAAGAAGGAGACATTCAACAACAGTGAAGGAAAAATCGCGACGACATTGCTCCGCCGGTGATTTCATCTCTTTCTTGTTGACCAAAATTGAGCTATTAAAATTATGATTCTTTTTATAGGAGTAACCTTTAGAGCACGAGCTCTGCTACAACTTGTTTTCCTATATGATGTTATTGTTTCTTTCCATTTTTATTGTGTGAAATGAATAGACAAAATTAAGCTATTAAGGGGTAGAGTTAATTACATATGGCGATTTACTTTCCTTTATTTCCTTTTTACTGTATGAAATGAATAGAGAAATTATTGGATCCAGATCTATTATTGAAAGATTTTTTTGCCAATAATTAGATGTTATGGATATGAAAAGTTAATGGTCAAATTTCTAAAAGTTTGACATGTGTCAATACTCTAAAATTTTGATACAGGGTATATCAGGTTAGTACTTTAGTATATTATATAGATATATAGATAAATAGATAGATGTAATTGCAAACCTTTAATTAAATGATAAAATTGGATAGTGAGAGAGCCCGTTGAAAAGCCATAAAAGTTAGAGTAATAGAATACAAATAACAGTAATTGGAAAGATTTACTTAGCTATGATTTGCAGAAGCTTTAATTGAAATGTTTTGGTTTAATCGGAAAGCGTTGATTTGGCATTTTGGTTGGAAAATGGAGAGATCTGTCGAATGAGAGGAGAGACAGAGTTGATTGCTGGATAGCTAGAGATTGAGAGACAGGAATATTAACAGGCAAAGTTACAGAATTTGAAAGAGCAAGCCGTTGGTCGGAATTAGGAGACAAGATGTGGGCATGTTTCCATTTCCTGTGAAAATGATTTCATAGATTTGGCTTGAGAGAAGAAAAGAATGTTAGAGTATAAGGAAATTACCACTGTGATAGCATGGGCTTCATGTGTCATTTAAACTCATTTCCTCCAAAAAGTTATGTAATGGGCTTAAAATTGATAAATGTGGACCCCACATCTATTTCTTTGTTTTCATTTTATTTTCTTAGCTTTTAGGGAAATAAACAAACAGTCCCTGGTCTGTTTGTTTATTTCCCTAAACGCTAAGAAAATGAAATAAAAATGAAATGAAAAAATAGATGTGGGGTCCACATTTATCAATTTTTAAGCTCATTTCACAACTTTTTAGGAGGAAATGAGTTTTACTTAAAGTGGGCCTCACAAGAAATATTACCTATCTAGTGAGTGGGTCTCACATATACAACATTTCTTTTTTTCTTCTCTTAGCCAAACCTATGAAATTAATTTTTTGGGGAAATGAGACACACCCAAATGGGTTTGTCTCCCCCATTTCTTTGATTTCCTCAAAATTTTTGCCAACCAAACAGACCCTAAGTGGAAAACGAATGGTTAAATCTTTAAAAATTTGACATGTGGCATCTTAGAGCCTTGTTTTAGTATATTAGATAGTTCTAATGAGAGGGGAGGCATAGTTGATTGCGGGATAATTAGGGATACAGAGAGAAGAAGATTAAAAGGCAAAGTTACATAATTTTGCCAAGTGGAAAACGAATGGTTAAATCTTTAAAATTTGACATGTGGCATCTTAGAGCCTTGTTTTAGTATATTAGATAGTTCTAATGAGAGGGAGGCATAGTTGATTATGGATAATTAGGGATACAGAGAAGAAGATTAAAAGGCAAAGTTACATAATTTTGCCAAGTGGAAAATGAATGGTCAAATCTCTAAAAATTTGATATGTGGTATCTTAGGGTCTTGTTTTAGTATATTAGATAGATAGATAGATGTTCCCCTGTGCATCACATGAAACTAACAAAACTGGTAAACTGCAAAGTATGACAACTAATATGTTTATAAAATAGATCAAAGAAAGGAAGTTAAGAGTCTAAAAGGAAAATTATTTCAATCGTAGAGCATCTACCAAAGAAAAAAAAAGAAGGAAAAGTAATTAATTAGCTTAGAGATAAAGACTGCAAATTGAAATTTAGATTTAGCATTATTGTTGTAATTAAAAAATTCTCATGTTGTGCATGTTGTTGAGGTTATTAATATGTGAGTACAGATCTCACATCAAATAGGATAAGAAAAAGTTGGGAGTTTAAAAATAGGAGTTGAGGATAATATCAAATAGCTATAGCTTTTGAGTTAAAATTGGTTCATATCTTCTATTTAAGACCCATCAACTCTATATTGGGCTGAATTTCCTCTCAACAAATGGTATCAGGCCTAAGTGAAGCCTGAATGAGTCGTGAGCGCCATAGATGCATGTAGGAGTGATATAGTTTGGTTAACCACTATGAGTGAAGTGGTGCAAGATCCTACAGATGTTTGATAGTCATGTGCTGAATCATGGTCTGGTTAGCCCACGAATGAAGTGGTGCAAGAGTTAGTGAATTTGGTTAGTTCATGAGCGAAGTGGTGCCTAAGTTAGTGAATCCCCATGGAAGATTGAAGTATAGTTGAAGATTGAACTACACTCACAAATTAAGGAGAAGTTATTGAGGTTATTAATATGTGAGTATAGTCTCACATCTTATAGGATAAGAAAAAGTGATGAGTTTAAAATAAGAGTTGGGACCAATACCTGAATTTCCCAAACACGTGATGAAAAACGTGAGCCTTGATGGTGGTGAGTAATATTCTTTTATAAGTAGCTAAAACCATACTCCCTTTAAAAGTGGGAGTTTGAGAAAAACTTTTCCTTGACACAAATACCCTTGATCTTTTTAGTTATTACATTGTTATCGATCATAATTAATATGTTTAATTACAATATTATTAT
The DNA here is from genome assembly GCA_012295165.1 of Asparagus setaceus. NCBI lineage: Eukaryota > Viridiplantae > Streptophyta > Magnoliopsida > Asparagales > Asparagaceae > Asparagus > Asparagus setaceus. The sequence continues at coordinate 68,770,246 of CM022702.1, forward strand.
GCATTTTGAGCTATTCACAAGTGATCAAATTATGAAATTACAAATCCTAAACTAATTTTATTCATGGACGGCCTATGTATTCATAGTTTATTTGAAAGTGTAGTCCTTAGTTAAAAATCTTATCAGCTAACAAGTTTCTATCCTACTAACATGGACTTACGTTTCTATCCTACTAACATGGACTTACCTTATCAGCTAACAAGTTTCTATCCTACTAACATGGACTTACCTTATGCATCAGCTAATTATGTATGCAAACTTTACGCATACACTCCTCTTCTAATAGGAATTTAACTAGATCAATAATTAGCTATAGAAAATATTAATCTAAGCCCTCCAAACTATTTATTTATAAATTAAAAGTTAATTGATCTATTTTGCTGTAATATCATCCTCACCATGTTAGTATACAATAACCAATAAAAAGGGATAAAATTTCCATCTGACCCTCCAAACTTTATATTTATGAATTAGAAATTATTTCAAATTTAATTAGATAATCTAAATTTAATTAGTTGGGAGATTTATTTTACGCTTAGTGGGTATTTAGATCATCTCATATTCTAAAGTAACGTCAATGGGATTTGTTGAGAAAAGTGCAAATATTTATTTTGGTTGGGGTGGGTGGGGCATTGTGAGAAATCCCATATATGAGGGGGTTAAATAAAACTTTTAAAATTGAGAGGGATTATTACAGCACCCCCAAAACTAATGGGGTTTCTTTGAATTAAAATAGTTAAGGGTGTTTTCTGAGCACCATAAATGGCTCTGGTATCCTTTTACTGCTTGAGAGATTTTATTAACTAAAATGGGTACTAAGATCATTTCACATTTTGAAGTAACAATATCAAGGGCTATACTGAGAAAAGTGTAAAGATCAAGGAGGATTATTGGAATATATTTTATGTAAACATAAACTATTTCATAATCAAGTTATAATAAAGAAATAAACATAAAAGAAACAATGATGATATTTAAACACGTGGAACACCATGCATCAACCTAGCAGTAATAATAATAATGATAGTAATAACAATGGAAACTGTAGCCAAAATCAGACAACTTCTAATAAATCTCAATCCTCTGAATTCATATTTGTATAACAAAGAGATAAATGAAAATAACTATTTAGCTTTTACAATCCCCTGAAATCATATTTGTATAACAAAGAGATAAATGAAAATAACTATTTCGCTTTTACAGATAAAGACTACAATTTGAAATTTAAAATTAGACATTATTATGGTTGTAATAGCAAAATTGCGGGGAAAAACTTGAACGCCTTAGTCTTGATAGTGTTGATTTATATTCTTTAGGGTAAATTATACTAAACCCCGCAATAACTTTCAACATTTTATAGTAAAACCCCATAACTTTTAAAATCGTACTAAACCCCTGATAGCTTTTGCAGAAAACCCCCAATATCTTTTGGGTAAATCACACTAAACCCCCAATAACTTTCAAAAATGCCTTTTTATGCTGTTTTTGGTTCTAATTTATGGGAGTTTTCAGTAAAAAGCAAAACTTATTTGGGAATTTTTGTAAAACACAAAAGTCATTGGGGTTTAGTGTGATTTTATAAGTTTTGGGGGTTTACTGCAAAATACTGAAAGTTCTTGGGGTTTAGTGTGATTTTGTGAGTTATTGGGGAGTTTACTGCAATATGTTAAAAGTTCTTGGGGGTTTAGTGTAATTTACCCTGTTCTTTATATAACTTGCGTACAAAAAGGGAAGAAGAGGAAGAAATCATGATGGCAGCCAATGAAATAGTGCGGTTGTTTAATAAGATACTTCTAGATCTTAATTACATGATTAAGGGGGGGCATTAGATGGCGCTGCGTGTTAATTCCTTCAACTTTCAGAAAAAAGACCTTAAATTACTTTTTAGTGCAAAACTATTTCTGTAAACTGTACGACTTGGTTTTTGAACCCTTGCACGTGCTAATTAGGACTTGCTTGAAGTAAAACTCCGATCCCCACTGAAGTAGAGAAAACGAAGTTTAAGCACTGTGGAAAAAAAAAAGAAGCTATTTCATCTGTGGTCCTTGTGGATCATACAACAAAGATAAAAAAAAATCAAATGTACTTAACTTAGACGTAAAGACTACAATTTCAAATTCAGATGTATAGACATTATAATTACCATATGCATGGCAAGAAGAAGAAAGAAGAAAGAAGAAAAGAAAGAAAGAAAGAAAGGAATAAAGAATACCATAGGCATGGCATATGACAAAAAAATTTCTGAGCCATGATGGTGTTGACTAACATTCTTTATAACTGGGGTACAAAAGAAATAGAAGGTAAATCAAAATGGAGATTGGAAAATATAAGTCATATCAAACCGCTCTTTTTTTCTTTTGTTTTTTGGGTAATGGGGAACCTTAGCTAGTGCATTCTACTACTCGAGGGAAGCCCGGGTCAAGACTGGCTAGACAAGAAAACCTTGGTCCCTTCCACCATCATACTCATCGAGAGGAACAGAATCATTGAGCGAAGAATCGAACAAGGCCAGGCGTGGGCACAAAGCCTATGGAGATCTCCGCCACCGTAGAGCTGCTAACCACTTGTCCAATCCGCTGGTGGTAAATATTTAAAAATTTTCAAACCAACTCTTTATTTATCCATGAATAGTGTAGATCATTCTATTTCATAGGGTGTTCCGATAAAATAATCAAGATTGCAACCAATAAAAACTGTGATTTGTGTAATCAGATAACTTCTGATCATATGATTACCTGAAATTGGAGTAACAACTAGGTGTGTGTTTCTTTAACATTTAGAGGCTGCTTTGTGCGCTGGAATTGTAATTGCAACAATGTTGCATGCAGAAAATAGCATTTGTTGTAGGAAACAAACCTCAAATTCATTGCGTGGATGTTTATATTTTTAGTGTGGTAAATATATTTTTAAATCCAAGTCTAATATTTGGTTAGTTGTAAAAGTTGTAAGATTTTTTTTTTCTTTTGTTTTTTGGGTAATGGGGGAACCTTAGCTAGTGCATTCTACTACTCGAGGGAAGCCCCGGGGTCGAAGACTGGGCTAGACAAGAAAAACCTTGGTCCCCTTCCACCATCATACTCATCGAGAGGGACAGGCGAATGCGTGAACGAAGAATCGAACAAGGGCCAGCAGGGCACAAAGCCTATGGAGATCTCCGCCACCGTAGAGCTGCTAACCACTTGTCCAATCCGCTGGTGGTAAATATTTAAAAATTTTCAAACCAACTCTTTATTTATCCATGAATAGTGTAGATCATTCTATTTCATAGGGGTGTTCCGATAAAATAATCAAGATTGCAACCAATAAAAAACTGTGATTTGTGTAATCAGATAACTTCTGATCATATGATTACCTGAAATTGGAGTAACAACTAGGTGTGTGTTTCTTTAACATTTAGAGGCTGCTTTGTGCGCTGGAATTGTAATTGCAACAATGTTGCATGCAGAAAATAGCATTTGTTGTAGGAAACAAACCTCAAATTCATTGCGTGGATGTTTATATTTTTAGTGTGGTAAATATATTTTTAAATCCAAGTCTAATATTTGGTTAGTTGTAAAAGTTGTAAGATTTGTATTTTTTTTCTTGTAGGAAATGCATATTCATTGCATTCAAGTGTTCTTTGCAAATATAAAAGATCTATCTTTGTAGTGATAGAATTCACTAATTTAATTATGTAGTGGTAGGTTTGTAGTTACGCAAATACTTGCCATATTTGTTGTGGCCAAATTGACTACATTAAATATGACTTTTTTTACAAAACGTTAATCCAATTACAATAACCATCTTGTTGCAAATCAAACCTTGTAAATAGATATTGTGTTGCACACTCACAGTTGTAAATCTATTTCATGTGAACCAAACAAGCCCTTATATAAAGACCTTAAACTTATTGGGGAGTTATTAGGCCCAACCGAAGTTAATAGACTTTAAACAGAGCTATGAACCAATTTTAACTCAAAAGCTATAGCTACTAGATATTGGCATTTAACTCCTATTTAATCCATTATTTTTCTTATCGTATCCAATGTGAGACTATACTCACAAATTAATAACCTTAAAAAATTACTCTTTGTTGCAACTACTCTCTAAGAATATCCAAATCGGTTTTAGTCTTTTAGAATCTCTAGATGTGCTTAATTTGGACTTACTTGGAAAAAGAGAATAAAATAGAACGTTTTAAACTAAATACCTACAATTTGGTCAATCACAAAACCTAAAGAGAGAAACATATTTTCCAATAATGCAAGTAATCGTGTCCTTAGTGATACAACGTACTCCGTGTTAAATATAGTCATTGGGCATACTATATCTCTTTTGTTTAGTCCCACATCGGTAGAGTAATAAAACAATGCTACTCACAATGTATATATAGACCTCAATCATGCATAACTTGTCATTTATTTATTTATTTACCAGTAATAAATAATCATATATATAAAATTTTACATATCACCATCATAACCTCGGATACTAGGTAGAGCACATCTTCTGAACCGATGCATGCAGGCCGGTTGGATGCGCCACACATACTTAGGGGCCAAACTACCAATTTTGCCCCTACTAATTCTAGGTAGGGCTCAGGCAAGCCGCATAGCCGTCAGTTCTAAGAGAATGAGTACTCTACTTGGTATGGGTTGAGACATACTTTTTATTGGGACCCTTTTTATAGAGGGTAGTACACGAAAATTATATTAGAAGCAAGGAAAGCATGATATATGATATATGTCATGACGTACATTTTAAAGTAGGTAATTCGACTAATAAGTATTCTTATTGCACTGATATTTTAATTGCTTTGATCGATATTTACTGATTGAACTGATTCAAAATTAATAATGACAGATGTGTCATGTTTATCTTTCTTTCTATATGACCTTTTATAGAGGGCTCTTTATTAGATTTATCCTTACAAGCGTTGTGCCCATGCTCCAACGGGTGGGTTTTGTTTCTTTGGTCTTGTGTGGATAGTTTTTTTTCCTTTCAAATTTTAAAATTCAAAAGTAGGGAGGGACAAGTTACAATTTTTTGAGATGTAAGGCTAATACTAAACCACAAATCTTATCACTTTTCATATATAAAAGTGGAATTCAAACCACTTTTTCCGTATCCACCCTTTTATGCTGTTCAGTTTGTTCTTTAATTTTTTCACTTACAAAATAGTAGATCCATGTTTTCTTTACTTATTATGATGATACATTTTGTTAGAATATAAAACTATAATCCTCGAGCCTTATCAAAACTTTGAGAAAGTCACTCTAACCAATATATCAAAACTCCGAAGTTATGGTTAGGCTCGAGGATTATAGTTTTATATTCTAACACCCTTTATTGATTATCCTATCCATTTAGGATGTCAGTCTCATCTTAATTTAACAGTCAAGGTACATTATCAAAGTGGTACCCACTAATTTATTCTTCAATAGATATAATTTTTAACGTAGCAACTAATCTACTCTCTTTATAAAAATGAAATACAACACGGTAATAAACCCCAATGAGTTTGAGTATTTGGCACTAAACCCCCATTACCGTTGAAACTCTTACTAAGCCCCCAAAAATGTTTGGTAGAAAATTATCAAATTAACACTATTAGTTCATGTGTAGTCAAATAACCAAAATACCCCAAGAACTTTAAGCAAAACTGCTCAATAAACTTTTAGTTCTCTCAATTAACCACCAATAACTTTCACAAAACCCTAATAACGATTGTTTATAATTCTCATATGTAATTGTCGGATTTTTCAGAGGTTGTTTGTAATTTTTCGCTTTTGCAAGGAACTATTTATAATATTTGAAATTTTTGGGTGGTTGTTTGTAATTTTGAATTTTTAGGGTTTGTTGTATTTTTAGATTTTTCAGAGGGTATTTTTGTAATTTTAGATTTTTCGTGGGGATGATTGTACTTTTAGATCTTTAAGGGTATTGTTTGTAATTTTGTATTTTTCAAGAACCTATTTATAGTTTCTAGAATTTTCAAGGATAGTGTGTAATTTTTAAAATTTAAAAGGAGTTGTTAGTAATTTTAGATTTTTAATAATTTGTTTATCTTTTCATATTTTTAGAGGGATGTTTGTAATTTTGTATTTGTAGGTATTTGTAATTTCGTGATTTTTCAAGGGTAGTTTCCAATTTGTTCTTTATAGAAAAAGTAAAGAGAATTAAGAATATAATTATTTGACTTTTAATAGGATAATTATACTTTGATTAGGATTATCAAATATTTGATTACAGCTTGGAATTTCTTTTTGGTTTTTATATGAAACCACCACTAAATATAGTGGTTTTTCAGAGAACCACCATAAAAGTTTTATTTTCATAGAACCATAATGAAAATATACATTCTTAACAAAGTGCTACTATTTTTACTAAAAACACGTAATATGCATCAAATAAAATAAAATAAAAGCAAAAAATAACCAATCAAGGACACGCAAGAGTTTATAGTGGTTCGGATAACAATCCTATGTCCACTCTTTCTTCTCACGAAGGGGCTTCCTCACTATATTAAGAGTTCTCCTGATTCATAACCCGATTCAGTAGGTTTACCAATACCGCACCCTAGAATCTATCCGAAACTAGTCGTCTAATCTAACTTCCACAGTGAGTAAACACCTAGGCCTAACTAGTCACAACCCTCAATTAACACCGGCTTGTGTACGCTGTAAAAATAAATTTGAAACACAGCCAATCAAACACAATTAAGCACAAAAAATATGAAAGAACTTACAGCCCTTTTGATAAACAAACCGTCCTTTGATGAATCTAAGTGTATCAAGATGAAGAATAATGCAGATGATAAATCTAAGGGCAACTCACCTTGCTGAAATGATCGGAGATGTTGTGCGCGTTGAGAAAGAGTTTTTCGAGGCTTCGGGGTCAAAACCTTCAATGAAATCTCTTTACAATTTAAAATCCTAGAACACTCCCTTCTCTCTATCTCTTTCAATGATATATAGGCTTCAATAGTTCAGGAAATAGATACCTAGACATGATAGAGTTTGGAGATCAAAATGAACAATGAACGATTGTGATTAAATCATCAAGTCTACAATTAGTCGACTTTACCATCGATGGTTGCTCACGATCATCGATAGGTCCCTGAGCACCATCGGCGGGTTCCTACAAACCATCAATGTTTTGAAATCCTGTCTTTGGAATTTATCAATTGGTTCCTATAACCATCGATGAACCTTGAACCATCGATGGGTCCCTGATGACCATTGTTATGGTCCTTTAATAACCCAGCTACTAATCCACATTTAGCAACGGATAAGTGCCTTGCGCTAAGGATAAGCCAGCCAGTCCTCCACGGCACAAACACCACTTCCTTAGACCGGGTCGACTCGAAAGGCGGGATGAGTCGGCATCCTACGCCAAGCCGGCCGAGCACCTCATCGAGTCGACCAAGCCTCATCGAGTCGACCCCTTCCTATCGAGTCGATCCCTTCCCATCGAGATGACCCCACCACCGCTTCGGCCAAGCTCATTCCTACCTGTCACCGACCCTCTCATAGCCGACTCGAAAGGCCGTGCTTCCCGGCGCCCCCTACGACAACCCTCAGATATCAAGCAAACCGCTTCCCGACAAGTTATCACCATCACATTTAATGCTGATCAGAGCCATCATTTACTTCGTCCCTAAGATTTTAAGACACATCGGACCACGCCGAAGCCATCAGATCTCATTTAATGTGAACTGGACTTCCACCACCTAGCAAACGACATGTGTAAAGGTGGATCTGACTCAGTCGCCAGCCCATGCCTAATCGAAGTGACTCTCCTCCACCCAATAAACGACACCTGTGATGTCGACCGACTCACCGCCACCATCTTGGCCAAAATAATGTAACTACCATTTATTCGGACTATAAAAGGCAAGACTGTTCTCATGAGAAGGTAAGCTATTTCACTTTCATAATAGAGACCCCTAGAATTCCAGCAATTCACTTTTACAATCCTCCTATTTTAGACGTCAACTGACCTGATCGTTGGAGGAACCACCGGGGAATTAGCCCCTGCCCTCTTACGGTTGTCTTATTGTGCAGGATCCAACCAGCCAACTTCTCACCAGATATTCGGAGAAAGATTACGATCTCCCACTAATAAATAAAACTCCTAGACTAATTGGCTGTGTGATTAAAACCATCAACAACCATCAATGGTATGAAGGCTGAAATCAGCGTTTGAGCTGATTTTGCATCGTTTTGCCTCATACACGTCTTATACATGTATTCACCTATACTATACCATCTCAAATAAATATTAATACCAAATCAGAGTTTGTTATTACTCAAACAAGAGCTATTATATGGACTACCTCCTAACACCTACTAATCACTGCCTCTCGATAGGTAATTAAAAGATTACCTCCTAAAGTTGCAAGTATATAACTTACCAAGTTATAGTATAAAAAGTTATCGATCCCACGAGGAAGGTGAAAGTATGAGTTTTGATCAATATTAGTTCTTATGTTGTGTGTGATAAATTAGGAGTGGTAAATAATGTAAATGTGGATGTGGAGAGATTAGAAGAGTGAATGCGATTATGTGCAAAAGAGGAGAAAATAAAGTTGAGAATGTGGTTAGAGTTATATGCATATAATAACAAAACTAGGTTTGAGATTATATGCACATGGAAGGAATATGAGATTGAGAGAGAAGTAAAAATCAATGGAATCAAGAATCAAGAATAAAGGAAAATAACAAACAAATGAAAAGCAATAAAGTAAAAGATGGATGGTTGATTTAAGATAGGGGAGTCTAGAGTAGATTCACTTAGCTAATCTCAATCTCACAAGAGTGAGTAGGATATGAAGCTAGTTTCAAACAATCTCTAGAGATCCCCATTATGATCTAGATGAACAAAAAAAGAGAAAACAAAGCGACAAATAAAGAAGGTAAAATATGGAGGATGATTAAAGATGGTGGAATCTAGAGTAGATCCACTTAGTAAATCTCAATCTCACAAGAGTGAGTTGGATATAATGCTAGTTTCAAACAATCTCTAGGATCCAAATAATAGCTCCACATTTAGAAAAGGAGTGATTCCTAAGAGATCTTAAGCCTCAAGGCTAATTAAAGAAAAGAAAAGAGAAATCAAAATTAATTATAAAAAGCAAGAATTAAAGACATTGCATGAAAGTAAATTACATGAAATTAAATTGCATGAAAGTAAATTGCATGAAAGTAAATCTACTCTAACAAGAAGAAAATAAAGAAATTACAAACCCACATATTCACATCTTTATCCTCATCCTCTTTCCATCATTGAACAAGGAGAAGAAACTAGTATGAAGGGGTGAAAAAATATTTTATTCATTGCAACAAAAGTTATAATTTTGGAAGGTCTTCAATTAAAAGTAACCCTCCTCTCCAAATAGAGTTTTTACAAAATTTTTCACACTCAAGCCTCTCCTCCTCTACCCCTATTTATAGCCATACGCAGTGGATGAGGACCATAGGATCAAACTTGAGCTCCAAGAATTAATTTTCAGCCATTGATCAGATTCTGGTGCAAATCAATCGGTTATTAATTGGTCGGCCAATCGGTTGGCCGACCGATTGTTCGACCGATTGGTTTGCAACCAACTCGATTTTTAGCTGATTTTTCTTCACGAATTTCACATGGGCTCTTGAGTAGTCTTGGGCCTTTCTTTGACTTCGTATTTGGGCTTTAATAAAAGGTAAACAAATAGGAGAGTTGAGTCATTTGGGCTTTTATTCATATTTTCTTCATTAACCTGCAATTTAAGACAAAAATAATTATTAGTAATATCTTTATTCATATAAAATAGATAATGAGGGTTTAAAATTTTAATTAAAATATGAAAATCAAATACACCCACACCTAAACTTTTGCTAGTACTCTAGCAAAGAAAATAAAAAGAAAACCTAACTCACTTTCGCAGGAATCACGGTTGTATTTAGCACATACAACAAGCCTTTAAACCCCTAGGTTATCCCAGTGGACGAGTTATAGTCTCGTGAGGGTTTGCAGAGAATATACCCACAAAATTCAGTTAACTTGCCAATTTAAAGAAGTCAAAGTATAATTAATTTACTTGATATATTTAAACATTCTAATTGAAACTAGTTTATACTCAAGAAAATATTTTTATGTATAACTCCTGTAGGGTCGAAAAAATGTTTATTGATTGAATGAATGGGTTACAATTAAATTCTCTCGATTACAGAGGAAGAGAAGATTGATTTGACTTCTCTTTTGTATGGGTTCTCGGTAGCGATAGGATGCTTCACTCAATGCTCACGTTGAGATTGCTTCCCGTTGACGATCAGAACAGAGTTGCAGATGATCTTGAGATTGCTGATGAATAGCTTGATCTCTTTCTCGTGCACAAGTGTTGATCTCTCCAAATTCCAAAAGCCCCTTTTCCATAGCTGCTCATGGCTATTTATAGGGTTTTTTAGCATGTAACTATCATGCTAGAATTGTGGAAACGTGGGTTAATGGGCATGGACGTGGGCATAACTGATGCCCACGCACCGCCTCACGTTGCCGCTTCGTGGCCGCTGGCTTTGCCGCTATGGCGAAGCTTCGAAGTTTCGTTAGATGACGAAGCCGCTTTATTGACCGGTGAACCTTGATTGAATGACGGTTCACTACTTGGGTGAACTTCGTTGATAACGAAGCCACGGGTGGCGAACCTCACCGGATGCATTTATGCATTTTGGTTTGACAAGCTACCGGGTGGCTAACCTCGTCAATGAAGAGCTTCACGCTGGCTTAACCTCGCTCGAATGAAGAGTTTATTTGCTTGGCGAACCTCGTCGAATGAAGAGTTTCACGCTTTAGGCTTAACTTCGCTGGAAGTCGAAGTTTCAATGTTGTGGACGAACCTCGCTGAGAGTTGGGATTCATTGCAGCAAAGCCTCGCTAGATGGAGAGCTCCGCCATCGTAGGCTAACCTCAGATGAAAGTCGAAGCCGCTAAGTGGGCTTAACCTCAGATGAAAGTCGAAGCCAAGTGGGCTTAACCTCGCCTTAAGATTAAAGTCAAGTTTCAAGATCTAATGTCGAAGCCGCTAAGTGGGCTTAACCTCGCCGCACCACCGCTGTGGGCTAACCTCGCCGACATTGATGTTGTGGGCGCAGCCTCACAAATCATCGCTGTGGGCTAACCTCGCCGACATTGATGTTGTGGGCGCAGCCTCACAAATCATCGCTGTGGGCTAACCTCATCATATGATCGCTGAGCTTCGCTTCACGCATAACCTCGTGTTGAGATCGAACTCCGCCCACGCCAACCTCAGATTGAGGTCGAAGTCCCGCCTCTTGAGCAAGTCTCGCTTTAAAGCTTGCACCGGTCTAGCCTCGGTTTAATGTCGAGATTCACCGCTGTAGGTGAACCTCGATTGAGTGGAGAGCTTCACCGCTGGCTTAACCTCGCTCGAATGAAGAGCTTCGCCGCTTGGCGAACCTCGTTGAGTGAAGAGCTTCGCCGCTGGCTTAACCTCGCTCAATGAAGGGCTTCGCTACTTGGACGAACCCCGTTGAATGTCGAGCCTCGCCGCTGGCTTAACCTCCTCTTTAATGGGGAGCCTCGCAGCCTTTGCGACCTTCCTCATATGCTACTAAGAACGGGTCGTAACTTTCAAACCGTATGTCGAATTGGACGAATTATATATGAAAATCGACTATTCGACGAGACGGAGCCAACCAAACTGACCCGAAGGGTTCGGTTTGTTCCGGTCATTTTGCCAAATTCCTTCCGGTTTGGGAGATATCGACACTTTTGTCTATTTTGTAAAGTCAAGCATTCAGGTGAACTTAACCTTTAGGCGGACCTGACTTCACTCAGATGGACCCTTAAGCTCTTTTGCTCATTCCGAAGTTGCCGCAGGATTAAGGCAATTTTATTGCCTACAAAACCCCTCCAAAGTTTTCGACTGAATGTGGTTGAATGGAGTCCGAACACTTTGGATATGAAGACTTGTAAAGTGGTCGCCGCGTGCATCGAGCGAGGAACCTTCTAACGAACTTCGGTAAATTTGAATTCTTCACTCGCAGCCTAATGATCGCCCTCTAGGATTTTTAGCAAACCCCCAGCTATCAACGGACTTGGTATGTCTTTACCAACTGCCGTTTGAGTTGGACTAGCCATACTTTTCCCTCAAGATGGTGAGTTTTCAAGGAGGTTCTTTTAGGCTTAACTGCTAAAATTTCTCCTCTATTTACAAACAACTAAATTGTAAACGAGCCTCCATTATGAGGATGGCGAGGTTGAAATATCGGCACATCGCTTGGTAGGCCGATGTTGGACAATAAACATCATATTGACACATCACTGGTAGGTCAATATTGGACGCTGAACGCCATTTATGGGAAATGGCGACATCGAAAAGATGAAATATTGACACATCACTTGGTAGGTCAATATTGATGCTGAACGCCATTTATGAGAAATGACTAACATCGAAGGATGAAATGTTGACACATCACTTGGTAGGTCATTATTAGGAATAAAATCATGTGGGGATGATCAATCGCTCAATGACATAAAAGTATAACGATCGCGGATCAAAAAGCAATCAAGTTGTTCGCTGACGGAGAGTATAACAACAAGGATTACGAACAAAATCATTTAGAGGAATGACCGGGAGTAGTCAAGTCGCTCAGCTGACATGGGAGTATAACGACTATGGTCGAAATAGCGCACATCGCATGGTAGGCCACTACCGCTAAGGGGTTGATAGGGCACATCATCCGTAGGCCCCTGCCTAAAACAAAGTCATTAGGGTACATGACAATATGGAAGTGATCGATCATTCAAGGACATAAAAGTATGACGATATTTGATCAAAAATATTAAGTTGTTCGGACGTAAGTATAACAACCGCGATAGGATAGTAGATATCATTTGTGGTAATTTGACAACCGGCACAACACTTGGTAGGCCACTACCAAATGACAATGTGGAATTGATCAAATCGCTCGACACTAAGTATGACGACCTATGACCAAGAAGAATCTAGTTGTTTAGTAACTCGAAGTATAACAACTATGATGGGAATAGGGTATGACGACTTGATTGGACAACGCCATTTATGGAATGACGGTGCGGACTATCGAGGTGATTGTTAACATGACGCTTATGTGGGCCCGCCATCCCGCTGACAAGGATTGGAAGGAGTTTGTCAAAGGTGATTGTTAACCGACAAGAATTTGTTGCGATTGGGGCAACTTTGAGGACTCACCGTCCCATTGAAGGGATTAGTAAGTTAGTTTGCCGAGGTAAAATGTTAACATGACAAGATTGTCGAATTTAACGATTTTGAGGACTTACCATCCCATTGAAGAGGATTGGTAAGTTGATTTGTCGAGGTGTAATATTAACATGACAAGAGGGTCCCGCCATCCTATTTGAGAGGATTGACGAGGAAATCTTGAGGGAACTATCGAGGTAATTGTTAACATGATAGTTTTGAAAACCCACCATCCTATTGACGAGGATTGGCGGAGGAATTTAGAGAAAATTAGTTATCGAGGTGATTATTAACATGACAACTTAGTAGGAGTTTGAAAGAAGACTACGGGTAGTACTTTTAAAAATTTACCGCCGGATGTCGGTCCTTCGCGCATTGATGCATATAAGCATCAACGATCATCTTTGTCGATTGTAGCCAAGTCTTCACAATCGGTCCCATAGCTTGGTTCCGCATGGCGAAGCTCTAAGAAAGCCATCGTGGGCTTACTTGAAAAGAGTTTTGATGAGGAAGCGGTCGCCACCACCAAGGTATCTTGGTCGCCACCTCCTCAAATTCAAATAGCTCTTCAACCTCCATACGCTTGAGCACGCCTCGACTTGTTCTCCTTGGCGGTTAAGTCTTTCCACGAGCGAAGCTACAAATACCATATTAGATGTAATGTTGATGGAGAGATTATTCGACACATCTCGATGAGAGTGGCCTCTAAATCGATCACGGCACACAATGATCGGTTCTCAATCTCTTGACAAAGTTGCATACGATTCTTTCTTCCTCTCTGCATAAAATGTTGTGGTTGCCATAGATATTCCCGTGTCATCGTCAAGAATCCGCCATAAAAGCTTTTCCAAATCTCCAAGAGTGAATGGAACCAGCTCCAACCTCCTGAACCACTGAAAGCAACTCCCTTAAGAGTGCTAATGAACAATCGGTCATGATAGGATCGCACCGCTATATGCCCGGTTTGCTTGGAAATAATAAACATGTTGTGATGGAGAGCTTTTTCCATCAAACCGCACTAGATTGAGTGGCTTGAATTTTGAGGATATAGGACATCATCCCATTCCGTGGTATGGTCTAGTCACCCCCTCCTTAAAATGCCCTTGAGCTTGAGGGCATCAAGCTGCTTTTGGAAATCATGTAACTTATGATCTCGCTCTTTTATGCGTGGGTTCGACTCTGCCTCAGATGACCTAGAGTGGACATCCCGGTCTTCTTCATAGCCTTCATGCTTTGATTTGGAACCTCCTCGCCTACTTTCTTCTTGCCGACGAAGCTTCTCCATCATTACTTCTAAGCGTCTGATAGACTCTTGTTGATCAAGAATAAGAGCTTGTTGCTCTTCGATCTTCTTTGCCATCTCTTCCTCTTTATTAGCCATGAGGACGCTGGCTTGATCACTTATATCAGTGTTTGAAGGTTGAGATGTGGCAATGCCGGAGTTCTCGGATTCTTCACGGGTACCCCCAGCCAATTGGCTATAGTCAAACGGGATTGCCGCTCCGGTATGAAGACGGGTGCTTCGATAGGCGCTTTGACTATTGATTAATGCGCCGTAACCTCGGGAATACTCGTGGTCGACGATTCAGATCGCCGTTGGGTCTTGCTCCGCTCCCAATCATGTTAATAGTCACTCCAAGGGAATGACCATCGCGACCGCTTGTTTCTTATGGCGAAACCGCCTTCGTCTAGTTGACGGGTCAGATAATCGCTCAAATACAGAAGGTTGATGTGTCGATGAACATTGGGCGCATGGCGAGATGAGCTTCACGAAAGAATGGTATTGTATTTGACCGGCATCACGCCATGCAGTGAGATAATCACGGAGATCGGCGGGTGTACCCCAGCTGATCTCGAAAACGAGCCTCATATGAGAGAGGCTCGAGTCGAAGTTTGGCTAACTCGGCGAGGTTGCCGCCTTTAGTTCTCGGCGGCGAGGTTCATATTGGCGACGCAGGTTCACGCCGCCGAGGTTCGGCCCCGCTTAGAGGAGACCTCATGTTGGCGGTTCGCTGCTTGGATGAGGTTCATCCCTTTAGAGGGGACCTCATGTTGTCGGGCAGATTCGCCACTCAAACGAGGCTCATCCTTCAAGGGGACCTCACATTGTTGGCGCAGGTTCGCCACTTTGACGAGGCTTATCCCATTTTGAGGGGATCTCACGCTGACGCGCAGGTTCGCCACTTGGACGAGGTTTACAGTTGGGGCGAGGTTCGCAGCTGGGGCGACGTTCGCCTTGTTTTAAATGAACCCCCTGATGATGACGAGGTTCGTTGTTTGAACGAGGTTCATCTTGTTTAGAATGGACCTCATGTTGTTGGGTAGGTTCATAATGACGAGGTTTGTCATTCTGACGCTTCCTACGACGAGATTCGTCCACTGAGAGAGCTTCGTCTTGATTTGATGCCACCCCATGTCGAGGTTCATGATGACGAGGTTCATCACTTTGACGCTTGCTATGACGAAGTTCGTCAACAGAGCGAGATTCGCCACTGCATCGCAGGCTCATCTCTTTCAAGGGGACCTCACATTGTTGGCGCAGGTTCGCCACTTGGACGCAGGCTCATCCCTTTGGGGAGGACTCACATTGACGGCGCAGGTTCGCCATGTGGACGAGGTTCGCACTGGGGCGACGCTCGCCTTGTTTTGAATGAACCCTTAGATGAAGACGAGGTTCACGACTGGGGTGCAATGACGAGGTTCGGACGCTCCTCATCAGTTCAACCTCGCCTGCTTGGCCATCTTTGGACGATAGTGAAGCTCGCCCAACGAGACCAAAGCTCGAGCCCCACGGCGAGCTTGGTTCTGGCTGCTGACGCCGCTTGGCACGCCGCTAAATTGGACCCTTGGCATATCCCCGCCTTTCCACCTGCCAGCGAGGTTCGCCTAAAGCCAAAGTTTGGCTAATGGCCTCCGAGGTTGGGTTGGGCCGCTTAACCGCCCACTTCTTAGCCTCGTTGGCTAGCTTTTGGAGCCTTGTCGAGACATAGGCTGGTTCTCGAGGTTCGCCGAGAAGATTCAACACGAGCCACGGGCCAAAGTCTCATACGCTGACTCGCCGACACTTGCGGTCTTCCCCGGCTCGATGCCCTGCAGGAGAGGAACTCCTCATACTTACTCGATCAAACTCAAGGACCAAGGTTTGAACCTCGGTTCCAATCGCAACTTTGTCTCGATTAGCCACCACCAGCTCATCGTAATGAATGGTTACTCCCATCGTGGTCGCCATCTTCAGAGGGTCGAAAAAATGTTTATTGATTGAATGAATGGGTTACAATCAAATTCTCTCGACATGAGGAAGAGAAGATTGATTTGACTTCTTTGTATGGGTTCTCGTAGCGATAGGATACTTCACTCAATGCTCACGCTGAGATTGCTTCCCGCTGACGATCGTAACAGAAGGTGCATGATCTTGAGATTGCCGATGAATAGCTTGATCTCTTTCTCATGCACAAGTGTTGATCTCTCCAAATTCCAAAAGCCCTTTTCCATAGCCGCCATGGCTATTTATAGGTTTTTAGCATGTAACTATCATGCTAGAATTGTGGAAACGTGGGTTAATGGGCATGGACGCGGCATAATCGATGCCCACGACTCGCCCACGGGTCGCCGTGGCCTTCGCGGGCCGCTGGCTTTGCCGCTATGGCGAAGCCGAAGTTTCGTTAGATGACGAAGCCAGCTTCTTCATTGACGGGTGAACCTTGATTGAATGACGGTTCACTACTTGGGTGAACTTCGTTGATAACGAAGCCACCGGGTGGCTTAACCTCACCGGATGCATTTATGCATTTTGGTTTGACAAGCTGCCGGGTGGCGAACCTCGCCTCAATGAAGAGTTTCACGCTGGCTAACCTCGCTCAATGAAGAGCTTCACGCTGGCTTAACCTCGCCTCAATGAAGAGTTTCACGCTTTAGGTGAACTTCGCTGGAAGTAGAGTTTCAATGTTGTGGACTAACCTCGCTGAGAGTTGGGATTCATTGCAAGGGCGAGCCTCGCTAGATGGAGAGCTCCGCCATCGTAGGCTAACCTCAGATGAAAGTCGAAGCCGCTAAGTGGGCTAACCTCGTGATGAAAGTCGAAGCCAAGTGGGTGAACCTCGATGAAAGTCGAAGCCATTAAGTGGGCGAACCTCAGATGAAAGTCGAAGCCATGGCGGGCTAACCTCGCCTTTAAGATTAAAGTCAAGTTTCAAGACGAATGTCAAGCTTCGCTTAGTGGGCTTAACCTCGCCGCACCATCGCTGTAGGCGCAGCCTCGCAGACGCATCGTTGTAGGCGCAGCCTCTGCACCACCGCTGTGAGCCAACCTCGCCGACGCTGATGTTGTGGGCGAGCCTCACAAATCATCGCTGTGGGCTAACCTCATCATATGATCGCTGAGCTTCGCTTCACGCGCGTAACCTCGTGGTTGAGATCAACTCCGCCTCCACGCGAACCTCGATTGAGGTCGAAGCCCTCCTCTTGAGCAAGTCTCGCTTTGAAGCTTGCACCGTCTAGCTCGTTTAATTTCGAGATTCACCGCTGTAGGTGAACCTCGATTGAGTGGAGAGCTTCACCGCTGGCGAACCTCGCTCAATGAAGAGCTTCACGCTTGGCTTAACCTCGTTGAGTGAAGAGCTTCACGCTGGCTTAACCTCGCTCAATGAAGAGCTTCACGCTGGCTAACCTCGCTCAATGAAGAGCTTCACGCTGGCTTAACCTCCTCTTTAATGGGGAGCCTCGCAGCTTTGCGACCTTCCTCATATGCTACGAAGAACGGGTCGTAACTTTCAAACCGTATGTCGGAATTGGACGAATTATATATGAAAATCGACTATCTCGACGAGACGGAGCCAACCAAACTGACCCAAAGGGTTCAGTTTGCTCCGGTCATTTTGCCAAATTCCTTCCGGTTTGGGAGATATCGACACTTTTGCCTATTTTGTAAAGTCAAGCATTCAGGTGAACTTAACCTTTAGGCGGACCTGACTTCACTCAGATGGACCCTTAAGCTCTTTTGCTCATTCCGAGTTGCTGTGCAGGGATTAAGGCAATTTTTATTGCCTACACTCGTCGGTCAGACTATTCATGTCATCTCAAAGATGAACCCTATCCGAGTCTTCATGACACAACCCGGATCCCTAAATTGGCGCCTAGCAAGGTGGGCGCTCTTGTTGTCTCAGTACGACATCCATTTCATGCCACAGAAATCCGTCAAAGGGCAAGCCATCTGCGATCTCATGGCCAGCCACCCGCCGGTCAAACACTAAATTATTCAAGACATGCCGCATTTAAACCTATGAGGTCAACACAACTTCACGAAGGAAATTACGCTCTACTGACGGCCTCGGTCGGACCGGGGCTATCATGGAAGGAGTAGGAGTAATCTTGGTCTCCCCGCGAAACCACGTGATACCCCGTGCCTTCTCTAATAGAGCCATGCTCCAACAATGTGGCCGAGTACAATGCGATGCTCATTGACTCAACCCGCCAAAGATTTGGGGTGAAGCACCTCGAGGCTTATGGCGATTCTCAACTCATCGCCGCATTGATGACGGAGAGTATGAAGTTAGAAATGATGATCTAATTCCATGCCACCGAGCCGCTATCAAAATAGCCAAATCGCTTGACAGCCAGATCGAAAGCACGCAGCTTCGCCTCCAAGAGCACGACGCAGATGCTTTGGCTTCATTGGCGCTAACTTGGCTCAACCGCTAGGAACGAGCCAAGATAACATCATGCAGCCGATCGCTCTTCCGACTTAACCGCCTCCGAGGCTAACACGACTCACCGTGGCACAAACCAACCGAGCTAAGAGATCGGCGCTTCCCCGATCATTGACTATGTCCTTTACGTGATACTACCCGAGGACGCAGGAACGGATTCGTCCGCAGACGCCCGAGGTTTTACTGATTCGATGACAAAGACCTTGTATCGAAGGTCATACGATGGCATGCTGCTTCGATGCCTCGCACCGACGGAAGCACGGCAGGTCCGATAGGAAGCCCATGATGGTACCTGCGGCGCCCACCAACCGGGACCCAAGCTTTGGGATCGCCTACGAAGAATGGGCTATTATTGGCCCAAAATGATCGACGCTGTTGCCTATGCCAAACGCTGCCACACGTGCCAAATCCATGCTAATTACATACCACTACCGGACTCAGTCCGACAAATACCTCATGGCCATTCAAACATGGGGCATGGATATTGTCGGACCAATATCACCGCCACAAGAAGGGACATCGCTTCATCCCGGCAAGAATCGACTACTTTTCCGCGGGCCGAGGCGTTCCCTTTGCGAAGTCAAGACTAGTAGCGTGATAAGGTTCATCGTGCACCATATCATATACCGTGACGCGGCCCCAGCGCATCATCCACGACAACGGACCGCAGTCGTTAGTCTCGCTCACTCCGATTCGCGGACAAGTTCGTAATACGTAACCTCGCCATCCACGCCTTATAACCCATCACCAACGGGTTAGCTAAAGCCTTCAACAAGACGATCATCAAGATCCTAACTGCTAACGCCCCATAGCAAACGCTGACCGATGAAAAGCTCTGAAAGCTTATGGGCGATCGCGACTACAACAGACCCACCGTACCACACCATATTCGTTAGTATACGCATTGCGGCCGTTACCGCTTGAAATTCAGACCCCGCCCTACGCCAGAAGCGCCATGCGTGGATGACTAATGAAGAAAATCATCGCCAACGCCTCGCAGAATCGAGGCTAGACGAAACGGCTTGAGGCTCAACAAAGATATCGAAGTTTTACCAAGCCCGATCTCTAAAACCTTCGCAAAAAGGTCGTGAACGGTCTTTCCGTAGGGGAGTTATCCTACGTCCGGCCGCCAATGATCCTCAACTCCAAGAAGAAAGGAAAGTTCCAGCCCAAATGGGAAGGCCCATTCGTGATATAGACAGTCTATTCGAATGGAGCCTATCGCCTCGTCAAACCAGACGGCGATAAGATCATGATGCCCATCAATGGGAAGTTCCTCAAGAAGTACTACCCATAGTCTTTCTCAAGAACTACCAAACTCCGACAAGTACACGAGTATAAACCGCCTCCCAAAAATTTCCTCCAATCCTCGCCAATAGGATGGTGGGTCCTCAAAGCTGCCCGATCGCAACCAATTCCCGGCCATGTTAACACTAAACCTTTGACAAATTCCCTTCCAACTCACAAGAGGGATGGTGGGTCTACAAACTATCATGTTAATAAGCACCCTGATAGTTAGATCACGTCACACTCACACGCCAATCAAAATTTAGTCCTTTCGCAAGATTCTAATTCTATTGGAATGATCAAGGATGGTAGCCTACCATGCGATGAGCTACTATATCAATCAATCGTCACACCCATACGTCCCTGAACGATTTGATTATCCTAACACCGTCATTCCCGCAAATGGCATTGTTCGTCGACATCGGCCTACCAAGCGATGTGCCCTTCGACACTTCCATCCCTGGCCACTCACAGTGACCGGTCAACCCGGCCGAAATAAGGTAATCGCAACACGGCCCAACCTGATTACAATTTAGCTTGTAATTAACCCAACTACCTGCTAAGGGTAGAGAAGAAATTTTAGCCCTGAGTCTAAAAGAAACTTCTTGACAACTCATTATACTGAGGGGAATAGTATGGCTAGCCCGATTCAAACGGTAATCGGTAAAGGCAAATCAAACCGCTAATAGCCGAGGGTTTGCTAAAAATCCTAAGAGTCGGTCGGTCAAAGGATAAGAACCAAGGACCACGGTAATGAAGTCATTCGAGGTCGTTTGGTCGAAGTTGATTCCATTGTAAAACTAGAGAAGATTACACTTTTGGTTCTCGCCATATGAAAATTAAATAACTCTCTTACAAACTCAACAAAAGACGCTACAAGTGTAGATCTCTTGTTTTTGTGGACTTTGCCTGGCTTCGGGACGCGAACCGTGGACCACCGAAAGCCGATCGTCGAATCGACGGGTTTAGTTAGTGCTTCGCAAAGGAAACAAGAACTTCAAAGAAATATCTTAGCAAGGTAAGATATCTACTCTTCTCAAGAATAAGTCAAGGCTTAAACTCGAGGAATCTCCGCTGGATCGTGTTCTTGAACTCCTAAGCTTGGATTTCTCGATTTTTCCCTTCTCGATGTCGACTCCCAAGTGGACGAGGAGGGTATTTATAGTCTTTGGGAAACGTGCCCACAAGTGTCATAAGTGCCGAAGATTTGTATAGCGCCGTGTACCGCCTCGCGCTTAAGTCGCCGCCATCGGGCGAGGTAGGGTCCGCTACCGGGCGCTGGTAAAGATGGGTCGCCTCGGCCGACTGGCGAGGCGCATCGCCCTTCCGATGCCGTAACGGTTTTCCCGCTTTTGGCACGCATTAAATGTTCTAGAATTACGCCTAGTGGGCGATTCTCGCGGTAACCGCTTATTAACGCGGTTCAACGCCTTCAGCATTGATAGCCGGCGGGCCCCATCAGCATTGATTTAGACCCTTTAAGAGCTCGCTCCAAGTATTCGGTGTCTCGCCATGGTGACATAGTAAGTGCTCGCCTATAGCGAGACACATCAAGGTGTCTCTCGCCGATGGCGAGCACAAGTGTAAAGTTCTAATAGCGAGACACATCAAGGTGTCTCGCCGTGGCGAGGCATTACAATGGTCAGCCAACAATGACATCAAGGTGTTCCCGCCTGCATGACACAAACAAGTGTCTCGCGATCGATGGAGACACAATCTCCCTGTGTTGACTTTTGAGATTTCGACGACGTTGTTCTTCGATCTTCTCATGATTTAGTCATATTTGAGGTTCTTCACAATTTTGATGCTTACAGATACCCTCCAGTTTTCTTTAATTCTCCATTTTGTCGAGGGTCCGAATACTTTGATAAGATGCTTTGCTTCGCTCAACGCTGAACTTTGTAGAAGAGGCCCATGTTTTGCTTCAGCTTGAATCCCTCGGCTACGGTCACGACCATATTTTGGGATCAATAGTCATTGCATTTGTATTTGGATTGATTGAAATGTCAAGTCGATTTTGGACTAATCATCTTCATCTTGAAAGTCACCACTTGGGTTATAATTGAAATGCCTTGAGAATCATCTCAGAAAAAAGCCGCCGGGTTCTCTCAATATCGATTTCCGTGAAAGCTTCTATATGTAATATCTGGAATTGTCCCACTTGAAGAAAGCGAAGGGCAATCAAGTATCTGCCAAAAGGACCGCCACGTAATCCGTCTCGAGCATGCTTGAGCTTCGGAGGCGATGTAATGGCACATTTGCATTAGCAATGAGTTACAAAGTGCATTAAAATCACTAGGAGAAAGTGCTTGACCCCGCAGAAGAGTGAACCCATTGCCTCAAGTTATTGCTTGTATGATAGATATAGGATTTTTGGCAAACCCTCACCATCAACGGATTTGATGAGCCTTTACCAACTACCGCTTGAGTTGGGCTAGCATGTAGATTATCCGAGTCCGTTCTACATGTTACGCTGTGCTAAAAGAGTGAATTCTCTTAGACTTTATGCTACGATATTGAATACGAGGCTCTGGCCAATTATCACGGAATTGATTACCCAAAGATGTGTTAGATGCACTTATCTCTCGATAAGGGACAGATAATATCCCTATGCATGAAGGCATAGTTTAGGTGTCATTAGGTAATGACATCTATGCTACGATTTTGAATACGAGGTTTGTGGAATTTGTGTTTTCTCTTGGGGCTTAAAACGAACCCGCTAGGTCTTCTTGGGGCTTAAAACGAACCCTCGTAGGCGTTCTTGGGGCTTAAAACGAACCCTCGTTATCGAGTAGACCTCTCATTCATAAAAGGAATCGAGAGGAGATTTTGACCGTGGTCCTAATCAGAGGAAGGTTTGACCAAGTGGGAGGAAAATTAAAAAATGATCCTAATCAGTAGGGAAGGTTTGATCGGGATAGGAGTTTTGAGACAATCCTAACCGCCGTAAGGTTTGATCGCCAATCTCAAATGGACCTCGCTCATGGAAGGAATCAAGAGGGGATATTGGCCGTGGTCTTAATCAGTAGGAAGGTTTGACCGTGCAAATATTTGAGACAATCCTAACCGCCGTAAGGTTTGATCGCTCAATCGGAAGTGGACCTCTCGCTCATGGAAAGAATCGAGAGGGATTTTGGCCGTGGTCTTAACTGTAGGGAAGGTTTGACCAGATAGGAATTTTGAGACAATCCTAATCAGTAGGAAGGTTTGATTGCTCAATGTGGAAGTGGACCTCTCGCTCATGGATTATCCACCCCGCCTTCGCAAAATTGGGTCAGCCTAATGAGTAAGAAGGAAGAGCAGCTTTAACCTCTTATATTCATCGGAGGAAAGGGAGCAGCTTTATACTCATATACCGTTGGAGTGCGAGGGAGCAGCTTTATACTCATATATTCAGTTGAGTCAAATTTGATTCAGCCTTATTTCTATTAAGACGCCGCGGCTTCAACCAAGGCTTGGATGATGGCCTTGAGAGCTAAGCAATCCTTTGTAGGATGGAGGATCCTCCTCGTGGTAATGCACGCATTTAGGGTCCGAAGTTTTGTTAGCCTCCTCTTGATTTGTAATTGGAGGCAACTTGATTTTGTTGTTATCAAGGAGGTGTTTGAAGATGATTGGAACTTCTTCGCCCTTGAAAGAGTATGTCCTGTGGAATTCGATGAAGCTTTTACGCTGCCGTTGTTGCGACGCTTGACCAACAAAGCCACAGATGCCTTTCCTCTATTACGAGAGGAAAAATTTACTTCGAGGAGTCACCATCTTTTCGCTTCTTTCCTTTCTTCCTTCGAGGAAATGTTCGCTTGTTCTCCTCGTATTTTTAGGTCTTTCCACGTAGTTGGTGGGGCGACCCCATGACTTCCAAAGAATTCTATAGAAAGATTGTTGTGGCAAGTCTTCAAGATGAATTCTTCAAGCACTGGATCCCTCGCATTCATAGCTTTATTATGAATCGCTTAACGAAGGTGTCGATTGTCTCCCACCTTTCGCTGCCTAGGAGAGTTCCAATCGAGACTTCGTGTCGCCATCGAAGAAGTTGCCGAGAAAAGAACTTTCCATGTCCTCCCAGCAGCTAATACTCCCTACTTTGAGTCTTCGATACCAATCGGCAGCACCAAGAGTACCGACGAATGACCGAACCATCGAGGCTCATTTCCGAGATTACCCCCAAATGTGATTTGAAGTAAATCGTGTTGTGAAGGTGACCCTCTCCGTCAAATGGCGTGAAGTTGATCAAATTAAATTTCAGGTAAGGGATTGAATCCCATTTCGATACGACACCGGATACCGCCTTTTGACTTCCTCGTGGACATCAAAGCATTGATTTTATCTTCAAGCTCTTTCATCCTTTCGCCATCATCTTCCCTTTGTTTTGGATTATTTCCAATAGGAAGAATTGGATCATTTCCACCGATGCGCCTTTCTTTGGAGGTTGATCGGTAAATGTGTTCATCAATCTCGATCACCGTCTTCAACATTATGGTGAGTTACTCCACCTTGTTGATCGGTTTCAGCCGTTGATCGACCTGTGTTGTGCAACCGCTTGGGTTTGCAACTCCCTCATCTGCTGCATGGCTAGCTCCATCTCTCGCTCTCATTTCGCCTTAAGCTCTTCTCTTTGCTTAGCTAAGGCTTCTTGTAACATTTGAGCCGTGACATCGTGAGTAATGGTAAAGCTCGATGGGGACCAAAGACTTGACATTGTGTCATCTGAAGCCAATTGATGTCGAAGCTTCATCATCGATGAGTCTCCCTCATGCATCCTTCTATAGTCGACGCGCGCAGTAGCTCGCAATTGTAATCAGACATCTGCCGAAACTTAGGCCCGACTTTTCCCGCAGAGTGAAGTCGTGGTCCTCGCCCATTGTTGGCCCTTTTCCTTTGTTCACCATATTAATGGTGACTTCGGGAATTCATCCCGATGAATGGCGATCTTTTTCTTCGGGTCGCTCTTGACTCCGGCTTCAAATCTTCCGTTGTTGGCAAGGAAAGCCTCTCAAATCTTGAAGCTCTTTGTGATTGAGCATTTGACTCTAACGTGCACATCCCGATAACAACGCCTTGATTAGTTGTGTACACGCAGCAAGAACAATTTATTTCGCCGATCGCCCTCTTTCAGGTGTTGCCACCTACCCGATGGTGTGGTTGGTGTGGTTTATCACAAATTGCACTTCCACCCCAAGTGTAACGTTGTCCTTAATTGAGGACACGCTTCTTTGGTGACGCCGATCATTCGACTGAAGCACTTTTGATGTTTTAACTTCATCCGCTGAAGTTGTCTTGGTACAAATCACAAGTGTTTTATCATCTCTTGTGACTTCACGAATCACACGCCGAAGTTCTTCCTTTAGTAGACTTTCGGATTCTGCGGGATGCTCAAACAAGATGCAATTGGAATTCGAGACCTCGAGATATTTCGCCTGCTCAGACTCTTCCGACGGGTAACTCAACCGCTTTCATTGGTACCTTGCCTTTATTTCCGGCGCGGACCAAGGCGATTAAACACCGGTTGACGGATTTCCGGACTTAACGTTGATACCTCACCGAGAAGCGGAAGAAAGGGGCGGAAATGTCAAATTTTTCGCTATGGAAGGTCACGCTTTGGCGAGGCAGCTCGATCGTTCGGCCGCGCGAGACAGCTTTACATCGCCGCCGCTGGCGAGGCAGTTAGCCGCTTCGCCGGCGCCAGGCGCCGAATCGTCTACCGGAAGAATTCGGGCGAGGCGTACTCTTGAGCCAATTTTGACGTTGACTTCGACCCAAACTTGGCGCATTTTGAGCCGCTTGTCGGGTTGATTTAGACTCCATACTTTGCTAACAATGGCATCGCATGAGCAACGCACGACGCTTTGGCCAGCTCCTTCCTTGTCAATCGGCCCTTTTGACGAGAACCCATTCTTCCTTGGGAGGAGGCCGACGGATTGAGAGATTGCAGTTTGTTGATGCCTTTGATTACGTGAGTTCGATAATGAACTCCATCCGTCGACTCGAGCCTTGGCGAACCGACGGCCCTCTTTGACGCCGCTTTGGCGAAGCTCTTCGCCGATCGTTGAGATCTTGTTGAGGGGAACGCCTCTGCGCAAGCTTAACGAAGATCGCTGTAATATCACAATGTAACTAACCTCCTCTTAGGAGATGAGATCCTCCGATGTTTGCGGGTGAGGAGGACTTGATGTGGAAGATGAGAGATACTCTTCAAATTTGGCTTGATCGAAGAAGTAATCTAGCCCATCAACCATGAGGTCGGCTTGATTCTTTGCAAGGCTGCGACACAACGATCTCTGCTTGAGACCGCTGGCTCCCACCGTGGTCGCCATCGTTTGGGTCGAAGTTGATTCCATTGTAAAACTAGAGAAGATTACACTTTTGGTTCTCGCTACAATGAAAATTAAATAACTCTCTTACAAACTCAACAAAAGACGCTACAAGTGTAGATCTCTTTGTTTTTGTGGGACTTTGCCTCGTGCGGACGCGAACTGCGGACCACCGAAAGCAACATCGCCGAATCGACGGTTTAGTTAGTGCTTCCGAAGCGAAACAAGAACTTCAGAAATATCTTAGCAAGGTAAGATATCTACTCTTCTCAAGAATAAGTCAAGGCTTAAACTTCGAGGAATCTCGGCGTGGATCGTGTTCTTGAACTCGGAGCTTGGATTTGACTTTTCCCTTTCGATGGACCCCCGCCCAGTGGGCGTAGGAGGGTATTTATAGTCTTTGGGAAGCGTGCCCACAAGTGTCATAAGTCTTTGAAGATTTGCGGTTAAGCGGCGGTAGTACCTGCGCTAAGGCACCTAAGCTCGCTGGCGGCGATGTGGCTACTCGGCGGCGGTATGAAACACCCTGTTATTTGCGGCGATGCGTCCTTTCGAATCTTTGTAGCGGTTTCGCTTTTTTAGGCGATTAAATGCCTAAATTACGCCTGGTATATCTTCGATGTAACGCCTATGCGTGTCACGAGCGTCTCTGCATTGATAAAGTCAAGTGGGCCCCATCGGCATTGATTTAGACCCTTTAAGAGCTTCGTTCAAGTATTACGGGTGTCTAGCGGTTAGCGAGGCAGTAATCTTCTCGCTATGTGCGAGACACATCAAGGTGTCTGCTTCGTGCGAGGCACACAAATCAGCTAATGGCGAGACATCAGAGTGTCTCCGTCGCGAGGCACACTGAAGATGTCTGCATGCTTGGCGAGACACATCAAGGTGTCTCGCTTCGTGGCGAGACACAAATAAGTAATCGCCTTTGTAGCGAGACACAATCTCCCAGTGTTGACTTTTTGAGATTTGACGGCGTTGTTCTTGATCTTCTCATGATTTAGTCATATTTGAGGTTCTTGACAATTTTTGATGCTTCTGAGGAAACAATTGAATGATACGAAAGAAAAGGAGTCCGATTCTCATTCATAATAAAGAAAAGTTGACAGGATACAAAAGAGGAGTGCGGCTCAAGGCGTCGGGAATCTCTTAAGTCGCGACTTCGGGATCGCCCTCTTGTGCTCCTCCTCCAGGGTAGTGAGGACCTTTTGGCGGATGTTCTCTTCGGTGAGCGAGACGGCATTGTGAAGCTCACTTCTTGTCTTCTTTAAGGCCCTATTTTTCTCCTCGAAATCAGCAATAACCAATTGCTGTTGACCCTCGAGCTCCTCCAGCTCCTTTAAAGCCTGCTCACGGGCTGGCTCTTTGGAGGCTAGGAAGGCCTGCAATCTGGCAATGGTTTCCTTAAGCGATATGGATTGGATTTGGTCGTCCCAGGAAGGCGAGGGCTTCGGCTCCTCTTCCATCTTTTGCCATCGGCGAAATCCGTTCCATACTTAGCGGTCGGCTTTCGGACCTGCGGCCGTAGTGCAGTCCAAAATTGCCTCTGCTCCTTTAGGATGGATTCCGCCGTTCGAGGCCAAGTCAAAGATTCTTAGGCGAAGAGCAATCAACTCTTCGGCATCTCTTTCGCCAAAGAAGCGAAGCATACGTTGAAATGGCGGCCGCATCCGCACTGGCCAAAGTACTTAGGTTACCGGTACATCTGCGGCATGGGTTTGAGCTCACCAAAGCGACCTCCATCCAATCTTGCTTTCGGGCCTTCTCCTGAAAGAAAGGGTCGAAAATTCTTGATCGTAGTCTCCACGAGTTTCCTTTGAGACGAAAGGGGAGAAAGGGAATATCCTCTGTAAGCGGAGCCGGGACCAGAGTGCTGGTCAGCGGCGACCATGAGAGTCGACACTTCTCCTTGGCCGGGCCTCCTCTACGGCGAGACCCCCTTCACTAATGAAGCCCCTCCTTGAGTGAGCGCCTCATCTTGAATAGACGCCCCCTCTTCGGCGAGAAGCACTTCGACTTGGGCCGATTCCTCACCAGTCGGCGCAAGCCCGTTTCCTCCAACCTCCTCTCCCTCGAGGGATGGGACCGCTTCATGATCCGAAGTATGTCCTTCTTCATCCTCCGAAGAGACTTGAACGGCAGCGCCGGTTGTACCTAAAAAAAAAGGGGGGAAAGCTTGAGTTAATCACATTCAACTTATCAAGCAAAAAAAAGGGACACGAGCATTCCTCGAGCAAGCGTCGGACCCGGAGTCGCACACATTGCTTTCGCAGCGTCATCACCAAGACCCCCGATGCGGTCATGGCAAGCCCGAAGTTAGGAGAGGTCTCTTCATGGTGAGCCCTCTTGGCCGCCCTCTCGGCCGCCCTCTCGCCAGCTAAACTTGCACCCTCCTCCCTCGGACGCTTCGGCGAAGGTGAGGGAGTGGGGGTGGAAATTAGCATCTGCAATTGACCGGCAATAGCATCCCTAGCCCCCTCCAAGCGCTCTCCAGCCCTAACTAGTTCTTGAGGGACCCCACTCTCGCCACCGAACCAGGGATGAGTGGGGTCATAGGGAGTGTGGAAGGCCAACGTGAGGTCATCACCCAAACCTCCGTGAAAGCCCATGTCCCAACTAGCCCTGGAGGACTCCTCGGTAGGGGGTGCTTCAGACCCCTCAGCCGGAGTCGCTCTAACTTCCTCCCTCGAGATCACGGCCTCCTCAACATGGTAGCGTTCCCGTGAGGGTGTCGAGGCGACCTCTCGATCGGCGTGTGCTCGGTCAAGCGGGATGTATAAAGGTCGAACCCGCCCCGGAAGTACTCACGCCGATACCACTGCGATGGAGTGAGCGAGTGGCGAAGAACTCGGTCCCTCAAAGGCAGCTCGAAGCGCACACCAGTACAACCGGCATGCGTCTAAAACCACCCCCGCGCTCCATCTACCAACCCCCCTTCGAATTTTAGCTGGGGGTTGATATTCCCAACATAGAGCTGGTCGTATCTAAATTGGCGCGAGAAACGGCTAGGAAGGTAGGGTTCCAAGAGGCATGACTGACCCGTGCGAAGGAAATGGTAGCCGGGTCGGATATTGACCAGCCACCTGAAGCCACCAAGGGTTAAGAGGGTGTGATGATCCATAGTGGAACCATCCCGGAGAGACTCGCCATAGCCCCCGCCCGAAAAATAGGGAAAACACCGAAAGAAGTCGTAGTTGCCAAAAAAGGAGAGCGCCTTCCTCATTTCCACAACGTCCCGGAACTTCCAAGAACAAGTCTCGAGCCGCTGGACGAACGGAACGGTCCCGCCTTCCTGGCGTGCTGCTGGTGCACTCATCAAGCACTCGCAGTGCAACACGAACCATGCCATCAGGTACGTGTATGGCAAGCTGATCCGAGGGTTGGGGGTCTTGGCAACCTCCTCTCCTCCATCCGCTTCGACAAAGGAGACGCTGGCTGTAACCGTGCCGACAACTTCCGAGGCCGCCAGATGCAAGCCGTCATGGCCGACACCAGGGCATACGATCGCCCATAGGCCAGTCGGACGGCCGGATAGGCGGCGTCCTTGGGATGCGCCCTCGAGCGAGTGCGTGGGCACCACGCACCTCTTCAACTCTAACATCAGTGCCCGACAAGCAGGGCCTTGGACGAGATCGGAGTCCCCGCCTGATGGTGGTAGGATGTAAAAGTAGTCCCCACCGGGAATCCCCCTTCGTCGTGATCAATACTCTCCGATTCGCCGCCCTCGGGCAACCGGGAACGTATCGTCTCCACGTCGCACACGATCAGCGGAAGAATAGGCCTCTTCTTGTCATCGTTATGAGGGAACAAGTAGTCCGCCCAATTCTTGTGGCTGATCCCAGCATTCCTCTTCTTGCTGCCCTTGTGGTCCACAGACCCGAGAGTGTCCAGACAAATGTGGTAGTGGCAGAGAAGCTCCCATAGGGTCTCCACCACTTGAGGGGAATGGGTGGAAAGATGGTCGAGCTCCATTTGGCCAGGAACGTACTCTTCATATGGGAACTCCCCCATCGGTAGACCCGATACCTCGTGCATCTCGTGAAGAGCCAACCCTAAGTCCCCGTTGGGCGTGTAGAAGGTCCCGCTATCCGGACAATAGAGCTCCAGCACGCTCTGGCCCAGGCGTGGATCTTAATGCCATGCTGAGTGGCTCTGATGGCCCTGAACAGTTCAGATCCCTGGAGATCAGAATTCTCTGCCAGGACGAACTCGGTGATTCTATGCCACCAAGGACTGTTGCCAGCCGATGAGTGTACCCAACCTGGCGCTCGAAAATCCTTTGGAGGAAACTATCCTCCCGCCTTGAAGAAACGGTGACGGAAGGTCTCCGCCACTGTCGGTGTTTCGCCCATGGGGAATTCATTTTGCAGAAGACCAGGATGAAGAGCGGTCACGCCTCGATGGGAGTTGTCGACCCCATATCGACCTTGGAACTGTGAAGGTCCATAAGTGACCCCATCTGGCGGAGTCAAGTCAGTTCATCTTTACGGGAAGGCGAGAGGCCTTGATTCCACCAATGAGAATCCCCGCATCATATTGGGAGAGTATCGCCCGCCAACTTCACGTAACCATTTGCTTTCGCCTAAGAGCATGACTGAAGGATCAACTATGGTGTCACCAAACATGAAGTCAGGTTTCACCATTTCGCTACGCTGGTCGCTTAGCATCGCCGCATCAGTGGTCAACTCCCGCAGCGTCAGGTAATGTCCCTCGGATACGCGTCGCCGCAATTCCATAGTTCGGTCGGTATGGAAGACTGGCACCGGGTCGAGGAGAGGAAACCTGGGAGGAGCCGAGAAGCCGGTACTACTGGCGAGGCCAATGGCTGTACTATTCGGAAGGACTTCGTCAGAAAAGGCAGCTGCAAAATGAAATGGAAGCGTATTAAAAGACCTGACTCGATAACGCATCTTTTCGAAATAGGCAAGCCCCTTCGCAGGCGAAGCAATCGAGCTCGCCCGGCAAAAAGCAAAGCCTCGCCTGAAAGTAAGACACTTTATCATGACAAACCTCGCTAGACAACGAACTTCAGCGGCGAAGGCAAAGTCCACTTGTCGGCGAGCTTCATGAATATTTGGACCTCGCTGAATAGAGCGAGGCCTTAAAAAACGAAGCAGGTATCACATCGTCCCAGTTCTAACTTACGGTGAGCGGCAGCGGCATGTGGTGATGGCGAGAAGAAAGGCCCCTTCCCCTTGGATGCGGTCTTCTTCGACTTGGGAGCCATTACGTTCAAATTGAAATCTTGGGTTTTCTTCGAAAACTTGGACGGAAGATTTTTGGAAAGCACAGTGGCCTCCTAACGGAGGAGACGAGCGCTTTATATAGGCGAGTCTCTACGGCCGAGATTCGCCGGCTTAGATAAATCTCGACGGCTGGGATTCATCGGTTGAACACGAATTTTGGCACGATCCCTCGCCAAGCAAACGGGTCAGATCAAAGACGCCGCCAAACCTGCGGCTCAGATTGAACGCGTGAAGACGAGGAGCCCCCGTCAGATCACATTTAATGCAGTCTGACACGCCCGCGTTGCCCCATCCGGGAAAAGACACGTGGCCTGTCATTCCAACACACGAGTTCGCCCACCAAGTGGATTGAGCTCGCCCGAGAGGGAGCTCGCCCACCAAGTGGATTGAGCTCGCCCAAGAGGGAGCTCGCCCACCAAGCGGATTGAGCTCGCCCGAGATGGAGCTCGCCCACCAATTGGATTGAGCTCGCCCAAGAGGGAGCTCGCCCACCAAGTGGATTGAGCTCGCCCGAGATGGAGCTCTCCCACCAAGTGGATTGAGCTCGCCCGAGATGGAGCTCGCCCACCAAGTGGATTGAGCTCGCCTGAGATGGGGCTCGCCCACCAAGTGGATTGAGCTCGCCCAAAATGGAGCTCGCCCACCAAGTGGATTGAGCTCGCCCAAAATGGAGCTCGCCCACCAAGTGGATTGAGCTCGCCCAAGATTGAGTTTGCCCGCCAAATGGTTTGAGCTCGCCCAAGAGCTGGGCTCGCCTGTCAAACGGTTTTAGCCGGTCTGAGATCGGGCTCACCTACCAAATGATCGGAGCTCCCCCTGAGTTGAAGCCCGGTTGGCAATTTCTATATAAGCCCCACGAGACGCAACATAAAACTTCATCGCATTCATCAAGGGCTAGAGACAATACATTCGAACAAAGTTATGACGACACATGCAACCAGAAGTCCTAACAGAAACATCTTGAAACCTAAACAACGTCAAAGACCTAACCGGCGCGTGGCCACCTAGATTCACTTACAAGGCACCTAGTCGCTATCAGAATCTTCACTCGTAGAGACCCAGGGGTCCTTCTTCAAGCGCCACTTCAAACGCCGAACGGTCTCGCGAAGAGCACGACACTCGAGGCTCCACGCATCCCTATCACGATCCAGTTCCCGCTGTGCCATCGATTGACTGCGGACGATGCCCTCAAGCATTTCCTTCTCAGTCGATAATAGTTCGGTCAAGCGGCGGAGTATGCGGAGCTCCTCCGCGGGATGACCTTGAGTTTGGGTCAGCTCCTGACGAAGTTTCGTAATCTCAGCACTTCGATTGAGGGACGCCGGCGGGTGACGTCGGTGCAGCCATGGGTTGGCCAAGGGAAAAGAAGAAGATGAGGGGGTGGCGAAAATGTGGGTAAGATGATCCACCATTTATAGCCCCTTCCAAGTTGGTGATGGGACCTAACAAAGAGGCTACATCCTAGCCTCAAAATCCGGTCAAAGCCTCAATAGAAGGCACGAATCAAGAGGCGAACCAAGCCTCCTCGAAATCCAAGCTCGCCTGCCAACGACTTGAGCTCGCCTAAGGTCAGGCTCGCCTGACCGTGGTTTGGGCTCACTCGCCTGCCGAACTACGTAAGCTCGCCCAAAGAATGAGCTCGCCTGATAGTGAAGTTGGCCCGAACTTCATCAAACCCCATCATAAGACTTAGCCCAATCACGGCAATCAAATGCGCCCGGGACGATGAAGGTATAAATAAACATAAAGCTGCATTGATCAAGTGGTTTTGAGACAATACATTTGAACAAAGTTATGATAAACACGTTCAAACAAGTAAAAATGCCCCAAAATCAAGGAAGAGCTCCAGGCCTAGTCGGCGCAATCCAGCACGGTGAATGAGGCTAGTTTAGCCTTGAGCTCAGCTAACTCCTTCGCCCGATCTGCCTGAACCTGAGCCTCCGCGTCCTTCTCAAGCTTCTCCTCAGAGAGTGCAGCAACGGAAGCCTCTTCCTCGCGATGCAAGGCGTGGAAGACTTGCAACGCCTCTGTAAAAGCGCGATGGACGCCGACGCTCTCACGACGAAGGTCCTCCAAGGGTAAGCCCGTCTGCGGCAAAGCTGCGTTGTCGTCTTGCGAAAATCGCGATAATCGCCTCGCTTCCAAGATGCATTTCGCCGAAGCCAAGGTTCTCAGATATCCCGACTCGAAGCTTCCTATGAGGCGCCACATATCGTTGCGCGGGTCATCGAAGACCAACTTCTCCAAACGATTCACAAAGCCCTCCCCGGGGAAGCTTAGGTCACTGTGGCGTGTAGCAGTCACCTGACCGTTGAACCTCCCCTAAGCAGCTTACCAAGGGAGGGTGGAAGGCAGTAAGGGTTCCCCATCCGATACCGATGGCAGTGACCACCTGTTT
This sequence comes from Asparagus setaceus, assembly GCA_012295165.1. Taxonomy (NCBI): domain Eukaryota; kingdom Viridiplantae; phylum Streptophyta; class Magnoliopsida; order Asparagales; family Asparagaceae; genus Asparagus; species Asparagus setaceus. The sequence goes on from CM022702.1 coordinate 68,804,412, forward strand.
TAAAGCATTCTCCAACTGCTGGAGAACACCCCTCACAGTACTGCGGTCGGGATCGGCAGACCCCTGGCCCGGAACAATTGCGGCGAGAGGTTGAATCCGGGGGAGGGGCCCATCATGATCAACAGCTGGCTTCCATCCGCGACCCCCAATGCTAGCCGGATCACGGAAGCCAGGCTTACACTGTGGTTGGGGGGTATACGACCAAGAAGGTGTGGGATCAGCTCGCTCTTCCCCCTCATCATCAGAAAGCGCGATAGGTTCGGGATCTGAAGGCCTAGCCCGGGGAGAGCCTCTCTTGCGCGCCAACGCCTCAAAATGGTCCGCTTCCTCCGCAGTTAGAGGCCTCTTCCCAGAAGATCTCAAATTACGAGACCTACCAAGAAGAACCTCCTCTCGAGCTGCACAAATACGAGAAGGGTATTAGTAACGGAAAGGCGTCGCCATCAATTGCAAACGAGCCTTGCCACACAGGCGAGTCAATAAGGCTCTCCTAATCTGGCAAAGATCGCCAGGCGAGACAAAACTCGCCTGACAAAATAGCTCGCTTGAAAAGAGAGACCCCGCCTCAGTAGGCGAAGCCCGCCTGATTATCGAGACTTCGCCCGAGGGGACGAAGCCCACCCCAGATGAACGAAGAACGTTCTTCTCATCTCCAGAACTTACCAGATGGGGTTCGGGCCGCAGCAGCGGTGGCGGCAGCGTCGTCGGCATCATGAGGGGAAGAGGAAGCGGTCCTCCTTCCTCTTGACACAGTCTTTTTGATGGCCATGGTGGGGACTCTGGTTTTCTTTGTAAAAGCTTGAGCAAGGAGAATCTCGAGTGCAGTGGCCTCTCGACGAAGGAGGAGATCAACTCTTATAGAGCGATCTCAACGGCTGAAATTCGACAGCTCGCTCGATCAGATCGCTCACAACAATCCGATTCGACAGTTCAAATCGAACGACCACAAATGAGGCGGGACGGTTAACATTCCGCACGAACGGCCAAGATTTGGCGGTTCAAAGCACGATCTCTCGCCCAGACAACGGACGAGATCAGAGCGCCGCTAGATCAACGGCTCAGATCGCGTGCATGGAGACGAAGCGTCAGACCACATTCAAAGCGAGCTGACGCGTGTGCACCGCCTTAGCTAGCGAACAAATACGTGGCTTATGTCGCCTGGCGATCGCTAGAGCTCGCCCGAAGCACAAGTTCGCCCGAACTCGCCGGGGACGCCTGAAAAGCTCAAGCCATACGAAGGAGGTTAAGAGGCACCCAAGCCAGTCATGCTCCTCATTCAAAGTGTTCTAGACCATATCCAACTTGATTTAGGTTTGAAAACTTTGAAGGGGGTCTTGTAGGCGGGAAAAATTGCCAACCCCGCCAGTCAAAGGGGTAAGTTCGCCTGCAAGGGCTCAAAAGCCGCTTGTCTAACGAGCTCGCCCGCACGGGGTCGTTGCTTTCGAAGAGCTCACCTGCAAGAGCTCAAGTACCGCTAGTTTGGCGAGCTCGCCCGCACGAGTTCATCCCACGCGATGGGCACGCCCACATTAGTCCAACATCGCTGATCAGCCGGCCCCGCCTATCCAGCAAATTTGTCTGAACAGTTAGAACAGCACTCAAGCTCGCCTGTTCACCTGACTGAACGGTGCCAATGGCGGCTTGGAGAGGTGGGCCCACCCACTTTCCACGTCACGGGTGATGATGAGACAGGCTCTCATCACCCCTATAGCGGTCACATCCCGCAGCTAGAGGGCATGGCGCCCCTCACCTATTAGTGGTCACATCCCGCGAGTCAAGGAGAGGACCAGTTGCTTGTCAAAGCCCGCCCGTTAGGAGAACTCGCCTATGCAAGTTCAACCGCGCCTGCACGCTTCGCTCGCCTACGAATCGAGCACGCCCGCAAGAGGCCCGCCAGTTGACCTCGTTCGGCAAACTCGCCTGCAAGCTCGCCTGAGCACTCGAAAGGCTCGCCTGCTCACCCACTCTGCACATCCTGGATTATGATAGGGCATAGTCCTCATTACCTCATCAGTGGTCACATCCCACAGCTAGAGAAGAGTATGGTGCCCCTTAACTATCAGTGGTCACATCCCACAAGTCAAGAGGGTGGCCTATCCCACCCCTTGGTCTATATATAAGCCTCCTGGGCAACAAGAGAAGGGGCTGGCAACAAGGTTGTAGAAACCACTGCTGAGAAGAAAGAGCAAGCAGAAGAGATACTCTCTTGCTCCATCAACTCAGTTCTGAGCAAAGGCTTGGATTGTTGAAGTAGGCTCCATCTGAACCCTCAGATTTAGAGGCTCTCGAGCTCTTTGCAAACTCTTGCATAGTAGCCCCGTCCAAGCAAGCTCGGTAGAACCAACTCAACCGCCGGAGCTCTATCATGCGGTTAAGCCCGACCGCGACGCCGATCGGATCGTCCAAGGGAAGCAAACTCGATTCGAGCATCGAGGGAGGCGTCCTATCGCTACCGACGAACCCACGTTAAACAAGAAGGGCCTTCCCTTCGCTTCTGTTGTAAAAAGACCTATTCTTGATTTGTAAACAAGCAATTCAAACAATACAAATCCGAGAGGAGATTTTTACACCAAACAATGGTCTTCACATGTTTTAAAGTCTTGGGTTTTGTGTTTTGGGGGCTAAAATAATTGTGGGTTTGCTTTTAGGGGTTTTGGGAGTGTTGAAAAAGTCTTGGGTGGAGAGAGAATAGTTGTTGTTATTTTGGGGGCTAGAAGCAATTTTCCCTTCTTTGTCCAAACTATTTTGAACAAGGCCCTTCTAATAATATTAAGTTTACTTGTATAACCATGTTTTTGGCACCCAGCTTTCATACATATCCACTTGCTAAACGAGGTTATCTCTAGCTTATTTTAAAGCAAATATGCAAGTCTAACTCTTTGGAAGTGATCATCATGGGAAATTTATGGCAGCGGTGTGGGATCACGTGGGTTGTGGGGTCCACACCCCATCACGAGCACGGAAGAGCATCTAGGGTTTTGTGCAGAGGGTTTTTTTGGAGCAGTGTGGAGGTCGAAAAATAGGGTTTTTGAGCCGTCGTTTTGAGGGAGATATTTATGAGGGTTTAGAGAGCTTTGTTCTAGGGTTTTGGTGTGAGATTTGTATCCTATTTGTATTCTCTTTCTTTCAAATAGTAGATCTTCCCCTCCTTGCCCCGTGGATGTAGGCAACTTGCCGAACCACGTAAAATTCGTGTGTCTCGCTATTGCTATTGATTTGATTTGTAATAGCTTTTAGGTTCTCTCGACAGGTCAGTCCTAGAGCTGATGAGAGGAAGAGTAAATATCCCACTTTGTTGAGATATTTACTTCAGATTCTTATTTCCTTGGTGAGACGGGAATTCTTATTGTGATCTAGCTTTCTTGTTGTGGCCATTGTTCTACAGAGGTGTCGCCGAATTTTCCGCCAAGCAACAAGTGGTATCGAGCCGATTCGGATCTAGGGTTTTGGAGTTTGGTGGAGAAAGGTTCTTGTGTGAAGCTTTGTTCTTGGAGTTCTCGGCCCGGTGGAGATAGCATTAGGAGTTGCCGTTGGAGATTTCGCTTCCTCGTGTGGTTAGGAAATCTATTTGGAACTGATCTAGGGTTCTCATGGGTGATTCTTTAATCCTATCAAAGTTGTTCTTTCTCTACAATTTGGAGTTAGTTTGCAATGGGAGAAGAAGGTGAAAGCAGCAAGTCAATGGCGAGTACAATACAAATGCAAGTTGGTTTTAAGAACACCAAAATTAATGTGGTGAAGTACGACGGCAAAATCAACTTTGGTTTGTGGATGAGCCGACGACGTGATGCGCCATCGCTCAAAATTTGGAGGAGACCATCATGGTCCAAGAGAGGCCACCTAAATATGAAGAGGAGGTATGGGATAAGATGAATAGGAATGCGTGTGGGGTGATCAGGTCCTGTTTGGAACAAGAGCTGAAATATGATGTGATTGGGGTGACGTCTGCAATGAAGATGTGGAAAATTCTCAACAATAAGTATCTCACGAAGAGTGTTGAGAACAGGTTGCACTTGCTGCGAAGACTCTTCAGGTAGATGTCCGGGAGCACCTCACTAGCGGCTCATGTGAACAACTATACTAAGTTGTTGTCCGACTTGGCAAATGTTAATGAGAAGATAACGGATGAGTACAAGGTAGTTATTTTATTGGGCTCCTTACCGGATGAGGAGCATGACACCTTTGTACTTACTTTGTTGAACGGACGTACTTCTATCAGCTATAGTGAAGTTACTAACGCAGTGACCAACCATGATTTGAGGAGGAAGGACAAGGAGACTTCCCGTGTGAGCACTTCAGGCGAGGCCTTGTTGACGAGAGGTAGAAGCCAATATCTGAAAGGTGACAATAGAAGGAGGTCAAAGTCAAGAAGCCGCCACCAATTGTCAAAGAACCAATGTGCATTCTGCAAAGAGCAGGGACATTGGAAGAGAGATTGTCCAAAGCTCAAGGAGAAAGAAAATGACAAGAAAAAGGGCCCGAAGACCAATGAGGTGAATATTGCTAAAGGCGATGATTCCGACGATTCATGCTATTCTCTATTGATTACTGCGGAGGTGAATTATGTGGAAGCATCAGATTGGATGCTTGATTCCGGCGCTACTTATCATGTGACCCCTAGGCGAGACTAGTTTGCATCTTTTGAGAAAGTCGACGGGGGTGTTATTGTCATGGGAAATGATCAACCCTGTGGCATTTGTGGGATAGGTACTGTGCGGATCAGGATGCACGATGGAGTAGTCCGTGAGTTGAAGGAGGTGAGATTTGTTCCTCAGCTGAAGAAAAATCTTATCTCAATTGGAGCTTTGGAGGCGAAGGGATTCAATGTGACTTTTAAAAACGGTGTAGGGAAGGTTACTAAAGGATCTTTGGTGGTGATGAAGGGAGTTCGCAATCAAAATTTATACTATCTGAATGGGAGCACCGAGATTGGCCACGCTGTTTCAAGATTTCGTGAGGCGACAGAGCGTGCTTTGGCACTATAGGTTAGGACACACAGTGAAGGGTCACCGCAGCGCTATGCTGTGGGCTATTAAAGGAGCCAAGAGTGAAAAAGTTGAGTTCTGTGAACATTGTGTTCTTGGCAAGCAGACAAAGGTGAAGTTCGAAACAGCCATCCATCAGACGAAGGGTATTCTGGACCACGTGCACACAGACGTTTGGGGTCCCACCAAGATGTGACATCACTTGGTGGTAGACATTGGTTCGTCATATTTATTGATGACTATTCTAGGCGATGTTGGGTGTACACCATGACGAAGAAGAGTGAAGTCCTATATATATTCGTGGAGTGGAAGAAGAGATTAGAACTGCAGACTGGGAGAAAGATCAAGACGTTGAGATCCGACAATGGTGGTGAGTATACTTTAGACCCCTTTCAGCAGCTATGTCGAGACGAGGGCATAGAGAGACACTTCACGGTTAGTCATACACCGTAGCAAAATGGGGTGGCAGAGAGGTTGAATCGGTCTTTGCTGGAGAAGATTCGATGTTTATTAGCGCATAGTAGTTTGGCGAAGATCTTTTGAGCTGAGGCACTTATATATGCGAGCCACCTCATCAACAGGCTGCCTTCATCTGCGATTGGGGGAAAGACCCCTATGGAGAAGTGGTCAGGAGAGTCAGCACGAGATTATAACCAGCTCAAGGTATTTGGGTGCCCTGCATTTTATCATGTGAGAACAGATAAATTGGAACCGCGAGCTAGGAAGGCCATATTTGTAGGATTCAAGCGTGGTGTCAAAGGATACAAGCTATGGGATCCAGTTGATAAGAAGATTGTGCTGAGTAGAGACGTCACATTTGATGAGGCTTTTATCTTGAAGCTTTCCAACTCTTATCAGGTGGAGAGTGACCCGACGAAGGAGATATCGCAGGTGGTGGAGATCGATGCAGCTCCACATTGTCCAGATGGTACAATATCCATTAGAGTGCCGACTGAGATGACGCCAGCGAGCACGACGGTGACACGGAGGATATGAGTACGATGTGCGGATCGTGGACCGACGGCTCAGTTCGAATTCTATTGCGGTTCGAGGCGAGGAGAAACATACATATGCCAAGATCGCGTCATTGACGCAGCTGCATATGCACTGCCGGTGAAGAGTATCGATGAGATGATACCTACTACATTCAGAGAGGCCGAGCAGAGTTCGGAGGCTGATTCGTGGTAGGTAGCTATGCAGGAAGAGATGGAGTCTCTTCACAAGAACGATACATGGGAGCTTGTTGAGCTTCCAAAGGGACGGAAGGCAATTGGTTGCAAGTGGGTATATACTAAGAAGGAGGGCATTGAAGACACTCCATTGAGGTTCAAAGCTAGGTTGGTTGCGAAGGGCTATGCACAGGAGGAAGGTATTGATTATAATGAGGTCTTCTCTCCGGTGGTGAAGCATTCGTCGATTAGGATTTTGCTAGCATTGATGGCACAGTATGATTTGGAATTAGATCAGTTGGATGTGAAGACATCATTTCTTCATTGTGATCTTGATGAAGAAATCTATATGACTCAGCCATTGGGATTCCGAGCTGCAGGGAAAGAAAAGTTGGTTTGCAGACTAAAGAAATCGCTATATGGTTTGAAGCGATTTCCCATGGTATAAGCGATTTGATGGTTTTATGCTTGGTCATTCATACACTCGGAGCCAGTTTGATCCTTGCGTATATTTTCACAAGTTGAAAGGAGGTGCGTATATCTATTTGTTATTATATGTCGATGACATGTTGGTTGCCTCTATTTCCAGGTCTGCTATAAATGAATTGAAGGCACAACTTTCAAAGGAGTTCGAGATGAAGGATTTGGGTGAGGCTAAGCGCATTTTAGGGATGGAGATCGGCAGAGACAAGAAGAAGGGCAAAATTTATTTGACACAGATGGCTTATTTGAAGAAGGTTCTACAGCGGTTCCATATTAGCATGGATACGAATCCAGTCAGTGTACCATTAGGAGCCCATTTGAAGCTTTCAGCTGACCTCTCACCGAAGACAGTTGAAGATCGAGAGTTGATGTCGAAGACTCTATATGCGAGCGCAGTTGGAAGCTTGATGTACGTAATGGTATGTATGAGACCAGATTTGTCACAGGCGGTGGGCATGGTTTCGAGGTACATGCACGATCCAGGAGTGGGTCATTGGAACGCCGTGAAATGGATTTTGAGGTACATTCGAGGTACGCTCAATGTTAGTTTGGTTTATGAGCGGGACACTACAGGTGGGCAGTTGTGCGTTGGTTATGTTGATTTGGATTGTGCCTGGGATTTGGATAAACGCCGGTCTATGACGGGTATGTGCTCACTTGGACCGATGCACCGGTGTGTTGGAGATGCACCTTGCAGTCTACGGTTGGTTTGTCTACGACGAAGGCAGAGTATATGGCTATTACGGAGGCTGTGAAAGAGGCGATTTGGCTTCGAGGACTTTTGGAGGAACTTGGTATATCGCAACGGTCCGTCACCATTCATTGTGATAGCATGAGTGCTATCTATTTGGCGAAGAACCAGGTTCTTCATGCGAGGACGAAGCACATTGACGTTCGTTATCACTTCATTAGTGATGTTCTTGAAGATGGTGATGTGGAGATTGTGAAGGTCCACACGAAGGATAATCCGGCAGATATGCTCACAAAGGTGGTTCCGAGCAACAAGTTTGATCATTGCAGAGACTTGTTGCACATTCGTGATTGTTGAGGCCGTTGGCGGTCATTTGGGTAAACTACGTGAGGCTTGATTCCTTGGGCAAGAGGATACGTAGGCAGTCTTTATGATGCAGCCGGTGTTGGTTTTGATGGGGAGGAGATTGTTTGAACTCTTGCTTGGGTTCCCGACTTGTTGTGGATTGAGTCCGTTGTCGTGGATTTATTCCACTTCGTCCTGGACGTAACAAGTGGGACATTTGGTTGTTTGGTGTCGGCTCAGTTTTGGGAGAAACTTCACCGAGGTGGAGAATTGTGGGATCACATGGGTTGTGGGGTCCACACCCCATCACGAGCACGAAAAATTCGTGCTCGTGGTGGGGGGACCACCACAAGAACCCAAGTGTTTTTTAAAACGCGTTCACGAACGCTCTCTTGGGGGCCCACGTGAATGAGGTTTTTAACCGCATTCCTCACGTGTTTTCGTACAAACCCTATAAATAGGGACGGAAGAGCATCTAGGGTTTTGTGCAGAGGGTTTTTTTGGAGCAGTGTGGAGGCCAAAAAATAGGGTTTTTGAGCCGTCGTTTTGAGGGAGATATTTATGAGGGTTTAGAGAGCTTTGTTCTAGGATTTTGGTGTGAGATTTGTACCCTATTTGTATTCTCTTTCTCTCAAATAGTAGATCTCCCCCTCCTTGCCCGTGGATGTAGGCAACTTGTCAACCACGTAAAATTCGTGTGTCTCGCTATTGCTATTGATTTGATTTGTAATAGCTTTTAGGTTCCCTCGACAGGTCAGTCCTAGAACTGATGAGAGGAAGAGTAAATATTCCACTTTGTTGAGATATTTACTTCAGATTCTTGTTTCCTTGGTGAGACGGGAATTCTTATTGTGATCTAGCTCTCTTGTTGTGGCCATTGTTCGGCAGAGGTGCTGCCAAAATTTTCCGCTGCGCACAACAAGCGGTGGCTTTTAAACGTCCTCTTCTGGTTGATGCGATCATGGTGGAGGCTCTAGCTATTCTCAAAGGATTGCTATTTGCAAAAGAAGAGGGATTCACTAGAGTTCATGTCGAAAGTGATGCCCTCTTGGTTATTTAAGCCATTCAGAACATTGGTCCTTCTATGACTAGTTTTGGAGCTATTATTGCAGACATCAAACTCATGATTCAAAATTTTCAAAGTTGTATCTTCTCTCATATTAAGAGAGATGGAAATCGAGCTGCGCATTGTCTAGCTCAACAAGAATTATTAATTCAGGATGTAAGTATTTGGTTGGGGGAAACTCCACCCTTTCTTAATTCTACTGTAATGAATTAGTGTAATTTCTGATTTAATAATATCTTTATAGGTGTTGTACTCTTTTCTCACTGGGTTTTTAACGAGGCAGCACCTTTTCCCCTAAAAAAACTATTTGGAAGTGTGACTGACACAAACATTTTTTTACGTCAAAAGTGTTTTAAATCTCATTATAAGGGTTTGTTGTAAGTACTCACCGTAGGATTTTTTATTATTATAAACTAGCAATGTTATACGTGCGTTGCACAAGTGCCCGTGTTCAAGTTTAATTTTAGAGTAATTTGTTATAAGGACTGATTTTAAAAAAGTGTAGTCTTGAAAGTAAATTTAATTAAATATTAATTTTTAGTTAAATGTATAATTTTTAAATTTCAGGCTAAATGAACTTCTTGAAATATGTTATCTTGTAAAATTCTAATTTTGGATGTCAAAATAAATTTTATGTGGTTGAGGGGAGTAACCTAAATTTCTTGAACCTTATGCAATGTATTTATTTAAAAATGTTCGCCTTTGAAGTAAACTTTTGTTGAATTTATAATAATTTGGACTGGAAATAAAATTATTAGAGACCAGGGATAACGGGTAATTTTATGATAATAATGATTATTTTTCTTCTTTTTGAACTAACTATTAATTTTTCTTAAAAGTAGGGTTTAAACGATAAGTTTCTCGACAACTATAATTCTTGAAACCTCTTTTTTCCTTTTAAAGTAAATATCATGTGTTTTAGGGGATATATTAAAGTTTCTCAAAACTAAATCTCCTCACTTTTTCCTTTTATTTTCTGCCATTACTCCACTCCAGTAGCGAGAACCTATAATTTTGAATCTTGCTTTCCCTCTTTTCTCTCTGAGTTTGAAAGGAAACCAGAGAGAAGACATTTCTAATTTTTAAAGTATGTTTAAAGTATTATATGAAAGATGAGATTTTTATATACAATTGAGGAAGCTAAAGTTTGATGAGATGGTTTTATTTTTATTAGAATTATAATGATGACAAATCTAATACCAACTTTTAAAGAAAAAATCAAGCTATAAATTTATTCTAGAATGTTTGATTTTGATTTGTGAAGTGAACCCGTCAACTAACATAGACTAAACGAAAAACATCAAAAGATGTTTCCAAAACCATCAACAACACAAACTAGCTGCTTTTACATAATTCAACCGACCACGTCCTTGTTACTTTAGTTTCCATCTCATTAAGAAAATAAAGTTAAAAAATAAAGTAGATATTATAGAATGTTTGATTTTGATTTGTGAAGTGAACCCATCAACTAACATAGACTAAATGAAAAACATCAAAAGATGAAGTATCCAAAATCATCAACAACAGAAACTAACTGCTTATACATAATGCAACCGAACACGTCCTTGTTACTTTGATTTCCATCTCATCAAGAAAATAAAGTAAAAAATAAAGTAGAATATTCTAGAATGTTTGATTTTGATTTGTGAAGTGAACCCGCCAACTAACATAGACTAAACGAAAAACATCAAAAGATGAAGTATCCAAAACCATCAACAACACAAACTAACTACTTTTACATAATGCAACTGACCATATCCTTGTTACTTTGGTCGTTTCCATCTTATTAAGAAAATAAAGTAAAAAATTAAAGTAGAACATACAATTTGAGAGAAATATTTGATGTTCTCGATTGATGAATATTAAATAACTTCAATGTTGTGTTTCATATCATATTTATTTCTATTTAAACTTTTATTTTCTTTTATTTCTTTATGAGATTTATTTTCATTTTAAGTTTTTATTTTCATTTAATTTCCTTTATTATTTATATTTCATATACATCTTTCATCATATTGGATGTGGAACAAAACAAAATTGCATCTAAAAACTTTTATTTTAAAAACAAAGAATGTGGTCAAAGATGAAAATATTAGAATTAACAGAATCAACCTAGAAGATCATTTTTCGATCTTAGAATGCTAGTTAGGGGAAAATATTAGATCTCCAGTCCTTTTTTTGCTAATTAAGTGAAGAAGGAACATGAAGAGTAATTGGACATAATGAAAATTAATATTATATTATTTAGTGAAAAGAAAGTGTTTTATAATAAGGGCTCGGTTGACTTTTGCAATTAAGTGTTCTTGACTACATTACTTGTATAGTTAAGTCTCATAACTTAGAAAAAAAACCATAATGGAGAAAGTTTGACATCATTTACATGCTCCAATAGTTACACTAAAACCGTACTTTAGAAACCTCCAATCACAATGTGTTTTTCTAATTTTTTAAGTATGTTTAAAGTATTGTATAAAAATGAGATTTTTATATACAATTGAGGAAGTTAAAGTTTAATGATAATTGTTTTATTTTTGTTATTTTATTAGAATTATAATGATGACAAATCTAATACCAGCTTGAAAGAGAAAATCAAGCTATAGATATCTTCTAGAATGTTTGATTTTGATTTGTGAAGTGAACCCCGCAACTAACATAGACTAAATGAAAACATCAAAAGATGAAGTATCCAAAACCATCAACAACAAAACTAACCACTTTTATATAATACAACCGACCATGACCTTGTTACTTTGGTTGCCATCTTATTAAGAAAATAAATTAAAAATATTAAAGTAGAATATATAAATTGATCAAAATGGAATTTTTTAAGAAATATTTGGATGTTCTCGATTGATGAATATTAAATAACTTCAATGACATGTTGGATTCATATCATATTTATTTCTATTTAAACTTTTATTTTCTTTTATTTCTTCATGAGATTTAGTTCATTTTAAGTTTTTATTTTCTTTATATTTCCTTTATTATTTTCATGTCTTATACATCTTTCATCATATTTCATGTGGAACAATACAAAAGTGCATCCAAAAATTAATAAAGAACAAAGAACGTGGCCAAAGATGAAAATATTAGAATTAATGAATCGATCGAAAAGATTATTTTTCGATCTTAGAATGCTAGTTAAGGGAAAATATTGGATCTCTAGTCCTCATTCTTTGCTAATTAAGTGAAGAAGGAACATGAAGAGTAATTGCACATAATGAAACTTAATAGGAAAAAAATATGTATGAGGTGGTGGCTCATTTTACAAAATGAGCTACCAAGAGATGCACATGTGATGAGACCCATCCTAATTGTCACATTAAAAAGTGTAGACCTCACTATTTCATCTCTTGGTAGCTCATTTTGTTAAACAAGACGCCACCTCACAACCATCAATCCCAAATGAATTTATATTATTTAGTGAAAAAGAAAGTGTTTTATACTAAGGGCTCGTTTGATTTTGTAATTAAGTATTCTTGACTACATTACTTGTATAGTTAAGTCTCATAACTCAGAAAAAAATCAATATGGAGATAGATTGACATCATTTACATGTTCCAATAGTTATGCTTAAAATCGTACTTTAGAAATCTCCAATCACAGTGTGTTTTTCCTAACGCCAAAATGCAAAAAGAAAAACATACCATAATGTAGTCCGAGATAACTCCACTTTTGCCTCCAAACGCAACATAAAATTAGTAAATCTATAGATTAGAGAAATACATTTGAAGATTTACAATTCTACATACTTTAACCATGTTAACTAAAAATTAGAGTTACAACTCGAAAGATACAAAGTCAAATTGACTCAATTAAAATTGTACGTGCATCGTACATTCAAATCTATCCTACTGAGATTAAACTAATAATAATTGATAAAAGAGAATGTACCTTGAATGGTGAATAATAATACTCAAAAGATCATTTTTGACAGTAGGATAGGATGTGTTCATTTTTGTAAGAGATTGGTTATGATTTATAGTGTTTAGTATGAAGATGGATGGTAGTAACGCTTTGTATGATTATAGTAGTGATAATTATTGAGAATTATGAAAGGAGAGTTTAAGAAATTAGTGTGTCAATGGGAGATTATAAAAATACAACCAATTTAATTCATGGTGAAATTATTTGGGGTTATGAATTTTATACTTAATTGTGGGTTATGTATTTATGTAACATTTAATTTGATTACAGGTTATGAGAAGAACTTGAAGGGTATGGTTTATGTATGTGTGTATCATTATATGCATGAATGCATGTGTTTTATGGATGCATATATTTATTTTGGAGGGTATTTTCGAAATAAAATATTTTAACATCCTACACACTTTTATAATAGTACTGGTATAGAGCACGTGCATTACACGGTACCTACTTGTTTAATGTCTTGAGTTTTTCTTGACCAGAAGTGATGAGGTGACTCAAAGAAAAAATAAAGACTTAAATTAAAATTTTGAAAAGAAAATTTGAGGGTTTACTCAAACTTAGTTACAGGTTTATTATGAGATGATTCACTTGAGAAATCTTATGGTAAGAGCAAAACTATTCATTTTGAGAATAGCAATTGGGAGAATTAAGTACTTTTTTTTGACAACTCATAATTTTCTTATAAATTCTCTCTAACCCATGCCGTACTACAACTTTATGTTTCTCTTAGTCGGTTTGAAATAGTTCATAAAGAAACATTGGTTATATAAATAGTTTTCCTGTAATGCAATAAAACTTCTCCACGTATGATGTTTTTCTTATTATCTTGTTGTTTCAACATCTTTTAAGGCCCAATGTTGTAATTTCTGCATATTTGATGGATTGTTTTGTAATTTTTAAATTAAATAAATTTATGTAATCTCCTCCAGGCTTGTAATGCATTGATTGAGTTACAGGCAAAGGATTATATAAGTTTGCTCGTATGGTTTGATAGGGTGATCATTATCATGTCTAAAGATATCAGATTTCTCCTATGAATTTATTCAGAATATTTTGTGCTATTTTGGTTGCATGAGTGAAAAAGAAAACGCTTACAAAAATATTATCCTCTTCTATGTCTTATATTACATATTTCTTTTAATTATTAAATTTACATACATGCAGCTTTGTGGGTTCTCTTAAACATATAGAGTTTTGTCCTACTATCCGATTAGCAAGCTGAAAGACCTAATTATTTAGATTAACACATGGTTATATGTTGTATAGCTTGTATTTTCCACAATCTAAGAGTGACATTGTGTCCAAGTTAACACATTTTGCATCATGAGATTTGGAGGATGTGTTACAACCTCTGTTAGACTGCTTGTATTACTTATCAATGTGTTAAGTGTTAAATTCTAAGGTTACACCTTGGCTTAGTAGTTAGTGAGTCATTAGGCAAAATTTATTATGAATAAAAATTAAGTGGCACCTTTTCATTTGCTATCCCAGAATTGAAGTCCAATAGAATCTCTTCTATAAAAGACAAAAGGAGGTTTACGTACTCTTATATTAGCCATAATTCAAAATTTTCAACTTTTTCATCAACAACAAGCTAAATTTATGTACTACAAAAAAAAAATTGGCGGTTTTTATTGTAATTACCCATGAGACAATACTTCCTAGTTCTACCAACAATCAGATCTTTGTTAGAATATAAAATTATAATCCTTGAGTCTTATCATAACTTCAGTGTTTTAATATATTGGTTAGAAGGACTTTCACATGGTATCAGAGGCAACACTGGTTCAGTTCTTGCTGGCCACGAAATTAATGCAAATTTAAAAAAAAATTTATTACTGCTACATGAGTTCAGGCTTCAGCCCATGAAAAAAGGGCGTTCAAACTACAGGGGCATGTTAAAATATGAAATTATAATTCTCGAGTCTTATCATAACTTTGGGGTTTTGATATATTGGTTAGAGGACTTATTTTAGATGGTATCAGAGCAACCCATGTTCGAATCTTGTTGCCATGAATTTAATGCGGATTTTAAAAAATTATTATCGCTGTGTGAGTCCAACTTTTCAGCCCATAAAAAGGGCCCTCAACCTGTGGGGGCATGTTAAAATTAATATAAAACTATAATCTCTAACCCTCACCATAACTTTAGAGTTATCGTGTAATGGTTGAAGGACTTAATTTAGAATCTTGACCACCCCCATTTCGACCAGTCACGGTCTGATAATAATCAGTCATATTTAGCATGATACTCACCACACAGTTACCAATTTCTCAACTCAACCAATTTTCTAATTTCTTAGCTCAATCACTAAAATGTTGAAAACCAATCTAAAACGATATCAAAAGAAATTTTGGTGAGGTAGGACTGGAATATTTCCATATTTATATTGGTTAGTAGGAAAATGTGTGTGTGAAAATAATGTTATTAGTTAGATCAATTAAATTTATTAATTATTTCTAACATTAAATTTATGTTCTACAACATATTAGTAGTTCCTACCAAATATTAATAATGTCTTAGTAACTTAAATTTTCACTAACAAAGTAATAATATATTGTAAGAAATAATAAATATTAGTAATTAATTTTTATAAATTATATATATATATATATATATATATATATATATATATATATATATATATAGCAAATCTCCTATAAACTTAAATTTATAGGAATAGTCATACACCAACTTTTCTATTCATTGATGTTTCCTTGGGATCCATGAAAGATATGAAGCCCATTTTGAGATTTGTGAATCTCTTGATGACACAAATCTAAAGGCAACATCAATGGATAAAAAGTTGGTGTATGCTATTCCCTATAAACTTAAATTTAAAGGAGATTTGCTATATATATATATATATATATATATATATATATATATATATATATATATATATATATATATATGAGAAAATGGGTATGCTTGGTACTTGGTACTTGATAGTTGAGGTATCAATCACATCCACTCTCAAACGGGACCACAAGACATGAGTTGAAGAGTGGATATGATTGATACATTCACTACCAAGCACCAAAATGGTGCTTGGTACCAAACATACCCATATTTATATATATATATATATATATATATATATATATATATATATATATATATATATATATATATATATATATATATATATATATATATATATATATATATATATATATATATATATATATATATATATATATATATACATATATATATATATATATATATAAATCTCCTATAAACTTAAATTTATAGGAATAGTCATACACCAACTTTTCTATCCATTGATGTTTCCTGGGATCCATGAAAGATATGAAGCCCATTTTGAGATTTGTGCATCTCTTGATGACACAAATCTAAAGGCAACATCAATTGATAAAAAGTTGGTGTATGCTATTCCTATAAACTTAAATTTAAAGGAGATTTGCTATATATATATATATATATATATATATATATATATATATATATATATATATATATATATATATATATATATATATATATATATATATATATATATATATATATATATATATATATATATATATATATATATATATGAGAAAATGGGTATGCTTGGTACTTGGTACTTGATAGTTGAGGTGTATCAATCACATCCACTCCTCAAATGGGGACCACAAGCACATGAGTTGAAGAGTGGATATGATTGATATACTCACTACCAAGCACCAAAATGGTGCTTGGTACCAAACATACCATATTTATATATATATATATATATATATATATATATATATATATATATATATATATATATATATATATATATATATATATATATATATATATATATATATATATATATATATATAGCAAATCTCCTATAAACTTAAATTTATAGGAATAGTCATACACCAACTTTTCTATCCATTGATGTTTCCTTGGGATCCATGAAAGATATGAAGCCCATTTTGAGATTTGTGCATCTCTTGATGACACAAATCTAAAGCAACATCAATTGATAAAAAGTTGGTGTATGCTATTCCCTATAAACTTAAATTTAAAGGAGATTTGCTATATATATATATATATATATATATATATATATATATATATATATATATATATATATATATATATATATATATATATATATATATATATATATATATATATATATATATATATATATATATATATATATATATGAGAAAATGGGTATGCTTGGTACTTGGTACTTGATAGTTGAGGTGTATCAATCACATCCACTCCTCAAATGGGGACCACAAGCACATGAGTTGAAGAGTGGATATGATTGATATTCACTACCAAGCACCAAAATGGTGCTTGGTACCAAACATACCCATATTTATATATATATATATATATATATATGTTCACAAATAATGTTATTAGTTAGATTAATTAAATTTATTAATTATTTCTAACATTAAATTTATGGTAGTTATTATTTTCTACAACGTATTATTAGTTCATATATACATACATACATACATACATACATACATATATATATATATATATATATATATATATATATATATATATATATATATATATATATATATATATATATATATATATATATATATATATATATAATTTATAAAAACTAATTACTAATATTTATTATTTATTACAATATATTATTACTTTGTTAGTGAAAATTTAAGTTACTAAGACATTATTAATATTTGGTAGGAACTACTAATATGTTGTAGAACATAAATTTAATGTTAGAAATAATTAATAAATTTAATTAATCTAACTAATTATTTTCACACACACTCTCTCTCTCTCTCTCACACACACACACACATATATATATATATATATATATATATATATATATATATATATATATATATATATATATGTGTGTGTGTGTGTGTGTGTGTGTGTGTGTGTGTGTGTGTGTGTGTGTGTGTGTGTGTGTGTGTGTGTATATATATATATATATATATATATATGTGTGTGTCTATATATATATATATATGATGAGAAGGAAATATCCTCAAGATTCAGAAGCTGCCATCCAGCAGCGATGTCTCGAATACATGAAGCGTTAATTTTTCGAGATATTTGATACAGGCGACTCAAAGTCTACCAAAAATTTTGAATCCACTGAAGACACAATTCTGCCAGACGCTCAAGATCCTGAAGATGATATCGATACCATGTGGGAAGCAGCCATGGGGATACTAGAAAATCTGGATAATATCCCTGTCAACTCAAACAGTAAGGAAAAAGCAGAACCGTAAGTATCACCATCACTTTTGCATAATGGCAGACAGAAGGAATCTCTTCGGCGACAACACACCTTTTGCGCTGGCAACAAATCTGCCACAAGGGTCGTTGTCACGTATAAAAGGAATCACAATCATAATTGAGTTTACTGTGTATGTATAAAGTTTAAAGAGCCACTATTGAAAATAAAATTAGTGTTACTTTCAAAGCATAGTAAGATACTTTTGTAATATTATAACGTGTAAAGTTTAAGTCCTTATCAAAGCATAGTAAAGATGCTTTTGTAAGTCTATATATATAAGGCAGAGTCTGTAAGAAAGGATCATCGTTGTACAAAAGCTTGAAAATAAAAAAGTATGCTAAGAGTGGAAGAAAATCCGGTTCTCAGTTTTGGAAAGCTTACACTGTAAGATATTTACTGTTAATCTTTGTAAAGTTTATAAGTTTGTTTGTGTTTTGAGTTTGGATCCTGCTTTTCTGGTATCAGAGACATGAGTGGCTAGTTTAATTTCTTGCTGCCTATTATGTTTGCATATTAGAAGTAGAAAATAAAGGTTAGATAGATTCATCCCTTTACTTTGATTAAGAGGTTATGTGGTTAGCTGTGGAACGTCACCCAAGTCGCGCTGTGTAAAGCTTGTGTTGGCCGGGATGGCCGTAATGGTTGTGTAAGTCGTTGACAGACGTGCAGATATTTACCTAATTTGTTAATTAAAGTAAAAGAATGAAAAATCTAAGCTTTATCTCCTACTTATTAATATGGTAAATAGAACAGACAGTTGAGAAAGTATGACAAAAGCCAGCAACTCATCAAAACTTACCCGTTATACGGAAAAGGGGGTCAAAAATGCCCAATTAACAGAATTTCCTACGGAAGTTGAATCCTTAAATAAATGGTCTATATCCAAGATCCCTAATAGGGATATCTATCAAATTGGGTTATGGGATTATAAATCCATTATTGCCATAAAAACTCTAGAACGCACTGTTACTGTTGATAATACAGAACAGACCATAAAATTATTAAGTCTAAAAGACATTGAACCATATATGAAAAAATATAAATACATCCATATAGGCCTAATACAGGTCGCCTTTAAATCCTTGACATTACAAGGGCTAAATACTTCTATGTTGATATGTCTGCGAGACGGACGCTGTTTAAATTGGACCCAATCCCTAATAGGGATTATGGAAACTTGTCTATGTAACGGTCCAGTATACTTTAATGTATACCCAAATTTAAGTCTGTCATTAACAGACCCAAATATTTTGGAATCAATAAATTTAAATATAAGAACTCATGGATATGATTTTTTACCTGAGTCAGAAATAATTGCTATAATATATCGTATTCATTATAACGCCTTGGCTACTTTGGCTACTAAGGCTAAAAATCATACTAAGCCAGGCAAAACTGTTTTAATAGAAATAAATTTATTATCCTCCAATATTGTTACCAATAGACAATTAAATTGGAATGAGGTAAATTTTCCTGAAAGCTGGGTAATACCCTAAGCAATTTTACCAAAACATATAATAAATAATGAAGTAGATCAAATCATAGAGACTAATGATGGAGAGGTTGAAATATTATTCAACCCATTAAGGACAATTAAATTGTCCCAATCAGAAAGCTCTTCTTCAAGAAAATCAGTATCAAGATCGGATTCTTATAGAATGCTCGAGATTAGAGGAATAAATATATCCTTTAATAATATTTCCTATGCACAATATAAAGAGGAAGACAAATCTTCCCCTACAAGATCTGAAGTAAGTTTTAGACTTTAATGGATTTGTCCAAAGGAAGTAATTTGAGAAAATTTTTAAATGAAGAATTCCAAAAGGAGCATAACTCCAAATTTAGAAAATGGTTTTTCAAAACCTTTTCGAAAAAAGACCACCATACCGAGAGATGAATATTATAAAGACCGAGAGAAAAAACAAGATTTAGAATATTTTGTCCCA
Organism: Asparagus setaceus; assembly: GCA_012295165.1. NCBI lineage: Eukaryota > Viridiplantae > Streptophyta > Magnoliopsida > Asparagales > Asparagaceae > Asparagus > Asparagus setaceus. The sequence goes on from CM022702.1 coordinate 68,824,285, forward strand.
TGGTTTTTAAAGAATTATATTCATCAACGAGAATTACAGATTGGAGTACTAGAAGAATATTTCAAATAATGGAAAACTAGTACTAATGCGATTGTAAGGTCGGTTTATCCACCTACAGATCCTTTAAAGTTATCTGGAGTTTCTACTCATAATTTAGAAATTAACGCTTTTACAAAGCCCTATAATTCTAATAATGAAAGTCTCAAAGAGATAAATGTTATTATCAAACAAAATAATTATACTAATGTTCATCTTCAAATTGTTGGACAATAACTTATTCGTATCGAAGATGCCATTGGAAAATTAACAGCAAAATTGAGTGGAGATATCCCTTCGGTAGAAAAGCAAAACATACCACTCAATTATATTGAGCAGGCTACAATCAAACCTCCAATAGAAATTTCCGGGTTTAAAAGAGACCCTGAAATCACTACAGAGATAGTTGAAGTTATAACAAAAAAGATAAAAGAAGCTAAGCTTCTCACTCTACAGTTACCTTCAACATCTCAAATTGAAAGTTCTTCTGAAGCGTCAAGTTTCCAGATTTAAAAGAGAGCCTGAAATCACTACTGAGATAGTTGAAGTTATAACAAAAAAGATGAAAGAAGCTAAGTTTCTCACTCTACAGTTATCTTCAACCTCTCAAATTGAAAGTTCTTCTAATATAGAAGAAGAAGAAGAAGCAAATTTTTCAGAAGGAGATCTATCTCCTAACCAGCTTTTAGCCTTAGAAGATCAATTTATTAATAAAATAAAGAGTCCGCTAAAAGACTAGAAAGATACTATTATAAAGACCTACTCCACCGACGATTATTTGAAGAAAATGATACGATTTACAAGCCGATTATAACCACGTAAATATCTACTTAATGGAATATAGACTGTTATCGATACCCAAATAAATTCTACTATACATCGTATGCTTATGTACTGCATCGTATGTAGATAGAATGGTAATACCGATAAAATGATAGCAAGCTATATTACTTGTGGATTTACTGGCATTCTCAAAGGATGGTGGGATAATTATTTATCCCCAGAAGCTAGAGGAGAAATTCTCAATGTTACCAAAACTGAAAATAATCTACAATGAGAAGATGAAGTTTATGCTCTCATGTTAACCATAGTGTATCATTTTACTGATGCATATCTCGATGAAGGAGAAAGAATAAGAATCTTTGTCAAAGAGCTTTCTGATCGGGACAATTTAATTATCCTTAATGGGTTGAATAATATTTCAACCTCTCCATTATTTGTCTCTATGATTTGATCTACTTCATTATTTATTATAGGTTTTGGTAAAATTGCTTGGGGTATTACCCAGCTTTCAGGAAAATTTACCTCATTCCAATTTAATTGTCTATTGATAGCAATATTAGAGGATAATAGATTTGTTTCTATTAAAACAGTTTCGCCTGGCTTAGTATGATTTTTAGCCTTAGGAGTCAAAGTAGCCAAGGCTTTATAATGAATACGATATATTATAGCAATAGTTTCTGACTCAGGTAAAAAAATCATATCCATGAGTTCTTATATTTAAATTTATTGATTCTAAAATATTTGGGTCTGTTAATGACAGACTTAAATTTGGGTATACATTAAAGTATACTGGACCGTTACATAGACTAGTTTCCATAATCCCTATTAGAGATAGGGTCCAATTTAAACAGCGTCCGTCTCGCAGACATTGCAACATAGAAGTATTTAGCCCTTGTAATGTCAAGGGTTTAAAGGCGACATGTATTAGGCCTATATGGATGTATTTATATTTTTTCATATATGGTTCAATGTCTTTTAGACTTAATAATTTTATGGTCTGTTCTGTATTATCAACAGTAACAATGCGTTTTAGAGTTTTTATGGCAATAATGGATTTATAATCCCAGAAGCCAATTTGATAGATATCCCTATTAGGGATCTTGGGTATAGACCATTTATTTAAGGATTCAATTTCCATAGGAAATTCTGTTAATTGGGCATTTTGACCCCTTTTCCCGTATAACGGGTAAGTTTTGATGAGTCAGCTTCGTCATACTTTCTCAATCGTCGCTCTCGCTTATCATATTAATAAGTAGGAGATAAAGCTTAGATTTTTCATTCTTTTACTTTAATTAACAAATTAGGTAAATATCTGCACGTCTGTCAATGACTTACACAACCCTTACGGCCATCCCGGCCAACACAGGCTTTACACAGCGCGACTTGGGTGATGTTCCACAGCTAACCACATAACCTCTTAATCAAAGTAAAGGGATGAATCTATCTGACCTTTATTTTCTACTTCTAATATGCAAACATAATAGACAGCAAGAAATTAAACTAGCCACTCATGGCTCTAATACCAGAAAATCAGTATCAAGATCGGATATTTATAGAATGCCCGAGATTAGAGGAATAAATATATCCTCTAATAATATTCCCCATGCATAATATAAAGAGGAAGACAAATCTTCCCCTACAAGATCTGAAGTAAGTTTTAGAGTTTAATGGATTTGTCCAAAGGAAGTAATTTGAGAAAATTTTTAAATGAAGAATTCCAAAACGAGCATGACTCCGAATTTAGAAAATGGTTTTTCAAAACCTTTTCGAAAAAAAGACCAGTCATACTGGAGAGTGAATATTCTAAAGACCGAGAGAAAAAATTAGATTTAGAATATTTTGTTCCATGGTTTTTAAAGAATTATATTTCTCAACTAGAATTACAGATTGGAGTACTAGAAGAATATTTCAAATAATAGAAAACTAGTACTAATGCGATTGTAAGGTCGGTTTATCCACCTACAGATCCTCTAAAGTCATCTGGAGTTTCTACTCATAATTTAGAAACTAACGCTTCTATAAAGCCCTATAATTCTAATAATGAAACTAACAAAGAGATAAATGATATTATCAAACAAAATAATTATACTAATGTTCATCTTCAAATTGTTGGACAACAACTTATTCGTATCGAAGATGCCGTTGGAAAATTAACAGCCAAATTGAGTGGAGATATCCCTTCGGTAGAAAAGCAAAACATACCACTCAATTATATTGAGCAGGCTACAATCAAACCTCCAATAGAAGTTTTCGGGTTTAAAAGAGACCCTGAAATCACTATAGAGATAGTTAAAGTTATAACAAAAAAGATGAAAGAAGCTAAGCTTCTCACTCTACAGTTACCTTCAATATCTCAAATTGAAAGTTCTTCTAATATAGAAGAAGAAGAAGAAGTAAATTTTTCAGAAGGAGATCTATCTCCTAACCAGCTTTTAGCCTTAGAAGATTAATTTATTAATAAAATAAAGAGTCTGGCTAAAAGACTAGAAAAATACTATTATAAAAGACCTACTCTAGCCAACGATATTTGAAGAAAATGATACGTATTTACAAGCTGATTATAACGGCAGAAATATCTACGAATGGAATATAGACGGGTTATCAGATACCCAAATAAATTCTACTATACATTGTGTGCTTATGTACGGAACTGTATGTAGACAAAATGGTAATACCGATAAAATGATAGCAAGGTATATTACTTGTGGATTTACTGGCATCCTCAAAGGATAGTGTGATAATTATTTATCCCCAGAAGCTAGAGGAGAAATTCTCAATGTTACCAAAACTGAAAATAATCTACAACGAGAAGATGCAGTTTATGCTCTCATGTTAACCATAGTGCATTATTTTACTGGTGCATATCTCGATGAAGGAGAAAGAATAAGGACCTTATTACAAAATTTTAGATGTCCTTCTTTAACTCATTTTAGATGGTACAAAGATACATAATTGAGTAGAGTAATATCTCTAACTGATGCTAATAGCAATCACTAGAAAGCCAAATTCATACATGGTCTACCAAATTTATTTACAGAAAGGGTAAGGAATAAGATTCGAAGTGAATGTGGGGGATATATCCCGTATGATACCTTTGGATATGGCTATTTGACAAATGCTTGTATCAAAGAGGGTTTAGCTCTCTGTAATGATATAAAATTAGAAAATCAGTTAAAGTCTCAAAGACTTACTAAAAGAAAAGAATTAGGAGAATTTTGTGAACACCACTTATGATCACCTTTTATAAGACGCATAAAGAAAAGAAAAAGGATGTTAAAAGCCTTTTAAAAGAAGAAATTCTTCAAAAGGAAAGATGAAAATAAAGAGAAAAAGGCAAAAGGGTAAAAACATCTTGATGAAATTAAATGTTTCAAATGTGGACTAATAGGCCACTATGCAAATAAATATTATACAAAAAGAAACTAAATGAAATAACCGATGAAGGTCTTAAAAGAACTTTATACAAAGTTTTGATCAACAAGGATGTCAATCGAAGAAATATCTTGAATCTTCCGAGTCTTCGGATCAAGAAGAAATAAAAATTGTGCTTGTCCAATTCAAAATTCGAGTATTGGAAAGCTATAGTCCAAATGAATAGATTATCAATAAACGTAATAACGGAGAAATAAGAATTTATTGATAAAATATTGACGGAAGTTATAGCTCCCGATTTGAAGAATAAAATAATTGAAGCTTTACTTTTACAAAAGAAAGTAAAGAAAACCAAACATTGATAATGTTTATAAAATGTCGGTTATGAATAGAAGACAACATAATGCTTCTACCTCTCAACCGTTATCTTTATCCTTTTAAACGAAGAGATTAAAGGTCTAAAAGAAGAAGTAAAACTTCTAAAGAAAGAAAATAAGTACATTCTTTCTAAAATAAATTTAGAAGAAGATGAAAGATCTATATATTCTGAAGAGGCAGAAAGTAATAAATTTCTTCAGCTTGTACAACAAGTAACTTCGCAAAAATGGTATATTAAGATAACCTTAGTCATTCTTGAACAAATGTTTATACCGATGTTATAGCTCGTAGACAAGTGGTGCATCTAAATCAGATCAATGAAGGAATTGTTCCTTCTAAATATTTTGAAAAGTACACGCACCTTTAGCGGAGCTAGTGGTCATAAATTAGAGGTAAAATATAAGCTACCTCATGCACATATCTGTGTTAATGGGATTTGTATCCCTATTTCTTGTATTCTGGTCAAAACCTTATCCCAACAGGTTGTACTTGGAACCCTATTTTTACATTCTATTATGCCAATCTTAAAGATTGACACGAAAGGCCTTCAAGCCACTTATAAAAATAAAGAAATTTGCTTTGAGTTTATAACTGATCCCCAAACGAGAAGATTAAATGAGATAAAACAAATACTTCTCAAAGAACAAAGAAATTAATTTTCTTAAAGAAGAAGTATCCTTTACATGTCGCTCAAATGTGTTTGAAAATATCAAAACATCATCTATGTAAGATAATATAAAATTAGTATAAGGAATGAGAATATCATTCATAATATTCTGAAATTCAGAAGGAGCATTTTTCAGGCCAAAAGGCATGACATTCCATTCATAATGTCCAAAAGATACTATAAAAGCAGCTTTATATCTATCTTCCGCTTTTATCCGATTTGATAATAGCCGATTTTAAATCAAATTTAGAGAATATTTTTGCATTATTAATGCGATTCAATAAGTCTCTTTTATTTGGAATTGGATATCGTATCCATTTAAGCACATTATTTAAAGGTTTATAGTTTATTACTAAACGAGGTAGTCCTCTTTCTTGTTCGACATGATTATTAACATAGAAAGTCGCACAACCCAAGGAGAATATGATTTAACTATAAGTTTTTCTCTATAAGAGAATTTTTTCCTTTTACAATAATCTAAATATTCTTTATTCATCCGACAAGGTCTAGCCTTAGTCAAATAGTTTTTCATCAAATCCATCTATATATGAAAGAAAAATAATATGTTTCTTTCTATCCCGTAAAGTCAGAGGTAAATCAATGCATACAAAGGACTTTAAATCTATTTTCAACTTGAGTTATCAACTCTTGATTATTTTGTATCTGTTCTTTTATTTGAACAAAGGATACTTCTTCTTTAAGAAAATTAATTTGCTGTTCTTTGAGAAGTATTAGTTTTATCTCATTTAATCTTCTCGTTTGGGGATCAGTTATAAACTCAAAGCAAATTTCTTTATTTTTATAAGTGGCTTGAAGGCCTTTCGTGTCAATCTTTAAGATTGGCATAATAGAATGTAAAAATAGGGTTCCAAGTACAACCTGTTGGGATAAGGTTTTGACCAGAATACAAGAAATAGGGATACAAATCCCATTAACACAGATATGTGCATGAGGTAGCTTATATTTTACCTCTAATTTATGACCACTAGCTCCGCTAAGGGTCTGTGTGGTTTTTTCAAAATATTTAGAAGGAACAATTCCTTCATTGATACAGCTTTAGATTCACCATCGCCTACCGTGAGCTATAACATCCGGTATAAAGATTTGTTCAAGAATGGCTAAGGTTATCTTAATATACCATTTTTGCGAAGTTACTTGCTGTACAAGCTAAAGAAAGTTATTACTTTCTGCCTCTTCAGAATGTATAGATCTTTCATCTTCTTCTAAATTTATTTTAGAAAGAATGTACTTATTTTCTTTTTTAGAAGTTTTACTTCTTCTTTTAGACCTTTAATCTCTTTGTTTAAAAAGGATAAAGATAACGGTTGAGAGGTAGAAGCATTATGTTGTCTTCTATTCATAACTTCGACATTTTATAAACATTATCAATGTTTGGTTTTTCTTTACTTTCTTTTATAAAAGTAAAGCTTCAATTGTTTTATTCTTCAAATCGGGAGCTATATCTCCGTCAATATTTTATCAATAAATTCTTGTTTCTCCATTTTACATTTATTGATAATCCATTCATTTGACTATAGCTTTTCAATACTCAATCTTGAAGTGGACAAGCACAATTTTTTATTTCTTCTTGATCCGAAGACTCAGAAGATTCAGAAGATATTTCTTCTGATTCAGCATCACTGTTGATCAAAACTTTGTATAAAGTTCTTTTAAGACCTTCATCAGTTATTTCATTTAGTTTCTTTTTTGTATAATATTTGTTTGCATAGTGGCCTATTCGTCCACATTTGAAACATTTAATTTCATCAAAATGTTTTTTTTACCCTTTTGCCTTTTTTCTCTTTATTTTCATCTTTCCTTTTGAAGAATTTCTTCTTTTTAAAGGGCTTTTTAACATCCTTTTTTTTTGTCTGCCTTATAAGGCTGATCATAGGCGAATTGTTCACAAAATTCTCCTAATTCTTTTCTTTTAGTAAGTCTTTGAGACTTTAACTGATTTTTTAATTTTAAATCATTACAGAGAGCTAAACCCTCTTTGATACAAGCATTTGTCAAATAGCCATATCCAAAGGTATCTTACGGGATATATCCCCCATATTCACTTCGAATCTTATTCCTTACCCTTTCTGCAAATAGATTTGGTAGACTATCTATGAATTTGGCTTTCCAGTGATTGCTATTAGCATCAGTCAGAGACATTACTCTACTCAAATAAGTATCATTGTACCATCTGAAATGAGTTAAAGAAGGACATCTAAAATTTTATAATAAGGTTCTTATTCTTTCTCCTTCATCGAGATATGCACCAGTAAAATGATGCACTTTAGTTAATATGAGAGTATCACCATCACTCTTACATAATGGCAGACAGAAGGAATCTCTTCGGCGACAACGCACCTTTTGCGCTAGCAAAAAATCTGCCATAAGGGTCGTTGTCACGTACAAAAGGAATCTCAATCATAATTGAATTTACTGTGTATGTATAAAGTTTAAAGAGACACTATTGAAAAATAAAATTAGTGTCACTTTCAAAGCATAGTAAGATGCATTTGTAATATTATAACGTGTAAAGTTTAAGTCCTTATCAAAGAATAGTAAAGATGCTTTTATAAGTTTATATATGTAAGGCAGAGTCTGTAAGAAAGGATCATCGTTGTACGAAAGCTTGAAAATAAAAAAGTGTGCTAAGAGTGGCAGAAAATCCAGTTCTCAGTTTTGGAAAGCTTACACTGTAAGATATTTACTGTTAATCTTTGTAAAGTTTATAAGTTTGTTTGTGTTTTGAGTTTGGATCCTGCCTTTCTGGTATCAGAGCCATGAGTGGCTAGTTTAATTTCTTGCTGCCTATTATGTTTGCATATTAGAAGATAGATTCATCCCTTTACTTTGATTAAGAGGTTATGTGGTTAGCTGTGGAACGTCACCCAAGTCGCGATGTGTAAAGCCTGTGTTGGCCGGGATGGCCGTAAGGGTTGTGTAAGTCGTTGACAGACGTGCAGATATTTACCTAATTTGTTAATTAAAGTAAAAAAATAAAAAATCTAAGCTTTATCTCCTACTTATTAATATGGTAAACGTAACGCATACTTGAGAAAGTATGACGTAGCATTGACTCATCAAAACTTACCCGTTATACGGGAAAAGGGGTCAAAAATGCCCAATTAACAGAATTTCCTACGGAAATTGAATCCTTAAATAAATGGTCTATACCAAAGATCCCTAATAGGGATATCTATCAAATTGGGTTATGGGATTATAAATCCATTATTGCCATAAAAGTTCTAGAACGCACTGTTACTGTTGATAATACAGAACAGACCATAAAATTATTAAGTCTCAAAGACATTGAACCATATATGAAAAAATATAAATACATCCACATAGGTCTAATACAGATCGCCTTTAAACCCTTGACATTACAATGGCTAAATACTTCTATGTTGACATGTCTGCGAGACGGACGATGTTTAAATTGGACCCAATCCCTAATAGGGATTATGGAAACTAGTCTATGTAATGTACCAAGATACTTTAATGTATACCCAAATTTAAGTCCGTCATAATGCACTCCAAATATTTTGGAATCAATAAATTTGAATATAAGAACTCATGGATATGAGTTTTTACCTGAGTCAGAAATAATTGCTATAATATATCGTATTCATTATAAAGCCTTGGCTACTTTGGCTCATAAGGCTAAAAATCATACTAAGCCGGACAAAACTATTTTAATAGAAATAAATTTATTATCCTCCAATATTGCTACCAATAGACAATTAAATTAGAATAAGGTAAATTTTCCTCAAAGTCGGGTAATACCCCAAGCAATTTTACCAAAACCTATAATAAATAATAAAGTAGATCAAATCATAGAGACTAATGATGGAGAGGTTGAAATATTATTCAACCCATTAAGGATAATTAAATTATCCCATTCAGAAAGCTCTTCTTCAAGAAAATCAGTATCAAGATCGGATTCTTATAGAATGCCCGAGGTTAGAGGAATAAATATATCCTCTAATAATATTCCCCATGCATAATATAAAGAGGAAGACAAATATTTCTCTACAAGATCTGAAGTAAGTTTTAGACTTTAATGGATTTGTCCAAAGAAAGTAATTTGAAAAAATTTTTAATTGAAGAATTCCAAAAGGAGCATAACTCCAAATTTAGAAAATGGTTTTTCAAAACCTTTTCGAAAAAAGATCACCATACTAGAAGAATATTCCGTGGTTTTTAAAAATTATATTCCTCAACGAGAGTTACAGATTGGAGTACTAGAAGAATATTTCAAATAATGAAAAACTAGTACTAATGCGATTGTAAGGTCGGTTTATCCACCTACAGATCCCTTAAAGTTATCTAGAGTTTCTACTCATAATTTAGAAACTAACGCTTTTATAAAGCCCTATAATTCTAATAATGAACCCTCAAAGAGATAAATGATATTATCAAACAAAATAATTATACTAATGTTCATCTTCAAATTGTTGGAGAAAAACTTATTCGTATCGAAGATGCCATTGGAAAATTAACAGCGAAATTGAGTGGAGATATCCCTTCGGTAGAAAAGCAAACATACCACTAAATTATAATGAGCAGGCTACAATTAAACCTCCAATAGAAGTTTCGGGATTTAAAAGAGACCCTGAAATCACTACAGAGATAGTTAAAGTTATAACAAAAAAGATAAAAGAAGCTAAGCTTCTCACTCTACAGTTACTTTCAACCTCTCAAATTGAAAGTTCTTCTAATATAGAAGAAGAAGAAGAAGCAAATTCTTCAGAAGGAGATCTATCTCCTAACCAGCTTTTAGCCTTAGAAGATCAATTTACTAATAAAATAAAGAGTCCGGCTAAAAGACTAGAAAGATACTATTATAAAAGACCTACTCCAGCCGACATATTATTTGAAGCAAATGATACGTATTTACAAGCTGATTATAACAGCAGAAATATCTACGAATGGAATATAGACGGGTTATCAGATACCCAAATAAATTCTACTATACATCGTATGCTTATGTACGGTACTGTATGTAGACAGAATTGTAATACCGATAAAATGATAGCAAGCTATATTACTTGTGGATTTACTGGCATCCTCAAAGGATGGTGGGATAATTATTTATCCCCAGAAGCTAGAGGAGAAATTCTCAATGCTACCAAAACTGAAAATAATCTACAACGAGAAGATGCAGTTTATGCGCTCATGTTAACCATAGTGCATCATTTTACTGGTGCATATATCGATGAAGGAGAAAGAATAAGGACCTTATTATAAAATTTTAGATGACCTTCTTTAATTCATTTCAGATGGTACAAAGATACTTATTTGAGTAGAGTAATGTCTCTGACTGATGCTAATAGCAATCACTGGAAAGCCAAATTCATAGATGGTCTACCAAATCTATTTGAAGAAAGGGTAAGGAATAAGATTCGAAGTGGAGATGGGGGAAATATCTCGTATGATACCTTTAGATATGGCTATTTGACAAATGCTTGTATCAAAGAGGGTTTAGCTCAGAATGATTTAAAATTAAAAAATAAGTTAAAGTCTCAAAGACTTACTAAAAGAAAAGAATTAGGAGAGTTTTGTGAACAATTCTTTATGATCACCTTTATAAGGCGCATAAAAAAAAAAAAGAAAAAGGATGTTAAAAAGCCTTTTAAAAAGAAGAAATTCTTCAAAAGGAAAGATGAAAATAATGAGAAAAAGGCAAAAGGGTAAAAACATTTTGATGAAATTAAATGTTTCAAATGTGGACTAATAGGCCACTATGAAAACAAATATTATACAAAAAGAAACTAAATGAAATAACTGATGAAGGTCTTAAAAGAACTTTATACAAAGTTTTGATCAACAAGGATATCGAATCGAAGAAATATCTTCAATCTTCTCGTGGTTCTGGATCAAGAAGAAACAAAAATTGTGCTTGTCCACTTCAAGATTCGAGTATTGGAAAGCTATAGTCCAAATGAATGGATTATCAATAAATGTAATAACGGAGAAATAAGAATTTATTGATAAAATATTGACTAAGATATAGCTCCGATTTGAAGAATAAAATAATTGAAGCTTTACTTTTACAAAAGAAAGTAAAGAAAACCAAACATTGATAATGTTTATAAAATGTCGAAGTTATAAATAGAAGACAACATAATGCTTCTACCTCTCAATTGTTATCTTTATCCTTTTAAACTAAGAGATTAAAGGTCTAAAAGAAGAAGTAAAACTTCTAAAGAAAGAAAATAAGTACATTCTTTCTAAAATAAATTTAGAAGAAGATGAAAGATCTATATATTCAAGAGGCGAAAGTAATAACTTTTTCAAATTTGTACAGAAGTAACTTCAAGAAAAATGGTATATTAAGATAACCTTAGCCATTGTTGAACAAATCTTTATACCGATGTTATAGCTCGTAGACAAGCAGTGCATCTAAATCAGATCAATGAAGGAATTGTTCCTTCTAAATATTTTGAAAAACCACACGCACTTTAGCGGAGCTAGTGGTCATAAATTAGAGGTAAAATATAAGCTACCTCATGCACATATCTGTGTTAATGGGATTTGTATCCCTATTTCTTGTATTCGTCAAAACCTTATCCCAACAAAGTTGTACTTGGAACCCTATTTTTACATTCTATTATGCCAATCTTAAAGATTGACACGAAAGGCCTTCAAGCCACTTATAAAAATAAAGAAATTTGCTTTGAGTTTATAACTGATCCCCAAACGAGAAGATTAAATGAGATAAAACTAATACTTCTCAAAGAACAGCAAATTAATTTTCTTAAAGAAGAAGTATCCTTTGTTCAAATAAAAGAACAGATACAAAATAATCAAGAGTTGATAACTCAAGTTGAAAATAGATTTAAAGTCACTGTATGCAGTGATTTACCTACAACTTTCTGGGATAGGAAGAAACATATTATTTCTCTTCCATATATATATGGATTTGATGAAAAAACTATTCCGACTAAGGCTAGACCTTGTCGATGAATAAAGAATATTTAGATTATTGCAAGAAGGAAATAAATTCTCTTATAGAGAAAAGGCTTATAGTTAAATCCTATTCTCCTTGGAGCTGTACAGCTTTCTATGTTAATAATCATGCCTAACAAGAAAGAGGACTACCTCGCTTAGTAATAAACTATAAACCTTTAAATAATGTGCTTAAATGGATAAGATATCCAATTCCAAATAAAAGAGACTTATTGAATCACATTAATAATGCGAAAATATTCTCTAAATTTGATTTAAAATCTGGCTATTATCAAATCCAGATAAAAGCAGAAGATAGATATAAAACTATTTTTATAGTACCTTTTGGCCATTATGAATGGAATGTCATGCCTTTTGGCCTGAAAAATGCTCCTTCTGAATTTCAGAACATTATGAATGATATTCTCATTCCTTATACTGATTTTACATTATCTTATATAGATGATGTTTAGATATTTTCAAATATATTTGAACAACATGTTAAACATCTAGAGATTTTTAGAAATCTTATAATTAAAAATGGGCTAGCTATATCTGCTCCTAAAATGAAATTATTTCAAACCCAAATTAGATTCTTGGGGCATAATATGGATCAAGGAACTATGATTCCTATTGACAGAAGTATAGAATTTGCATCTAAATTCCCAGATGAAATTACTGATTATAAGCAACTACAGAGATTTTTTAGGATCTTTTAATTATGTAGCAGATTATTATAAAAATTTTGCCCAAGACACAGCTATTTTATACAATAGATTAAAAAAGAATCTTAAACCATGGATTGCTCAACATACTCAGGCAGTTCAACGTATCAAGGAACAAGTAAAATGTCTCCCTTGTACTAATTTAGCTAATAGCACTTGGTTCAAAACCATAGAAACGGATGTTTCTAATATTGGTTATGGAGGAATTCTTAAACAAACAGATCCCGCTACTAATAAAGAGCAGCTGATTCGTTATACTTCAGGAAAATGGAATAATTCTCAACTAAATTATTCCACCATTAAAAAAGAAATACTTACTATTATTAAATGTTTAGCTAAATTTAGAGATGATATTCTCAATCAAAAATTCTTGCTTAGAATTGATTGCAGCTCAGCCAAAAGTGTTATTGAAAAAGATGTTAAGAATCTTGTATCAAAGCAAATATTTGCTCGTTGGCAAGCCGAATTGGCTATGTATCAATTTCATATTACACACATTAAGGGAATTTCTAATTCTCTGCCTGACTTTCTCACCCGTGAATTCTTACAGGGTTCCCTTGAGGTCCAGTAAACCTCCTTTTGGAGGAGGGAGAGGGAGCAGCAGCAGCGGCCATTCTCAAAGGAGTCATACCCCAGGCAATGCTAATTCATGGCATACTATAACCAAAAGAGGCAATCAAAATAGCCCTTCACAAGCCTTTTATAAAGGCATAAATGATATAATTAGTCAAGAAAATAACCCTGAGCCATTCACTTATATAGTGAAGAAAGATATTGAATGGACTACGAAGAAAAAGACTGATATAGTCTTATATCTTGAAAAAGAAGATATACCTTCAATGAATGAACCTGAAAGGCTGAGACAGAAATATTTAGATTCGGTCTACTATCCTACCCTCTCTTTAAAATCGAGGGCCTGGCTAAAAAGAATAGTAATACAAAAGGGAATGAAAATAAAACATTTCTGGAGTAATGATAATCATTCCGTTACTCCTAATTTTAGTAAATGCATCATACAAGAGGTTATACTCCCTCGAAATTGGGCAATTTCTCCGAATCAGGAATTACCGTTGGTTAAAGCCAGCACTAGTAAAGAAGTATATTATTTTAATTATTGGGATTATAAAGAAGCTTTTTATAAAATATTTTTATATCAAAATCCCAAGAACAAACATACGTGGCTTATAAAGCTATGCCCAGAAGCCGTTTATAAAAGTTTACCCACTTGGTTCTTCGAATGGTGGGCTTCTTATGGTGCAGATTTGGTCATTTTGCCCAAGGCAATCCAAGAATTATATTCTCCGTGGCTGGAAAATCATCCAGTTATTTCAAAACTCCCTGAAGACGAGATCGTAGAAGGTCTATGCATGATTTACTTTTTTGCTGAAACTGAGATCCCATGGATCTGGACCTGGTCTCTGGAAATAGACTGGACAGAGGGTCATTTACCCTATCTAAAAAGACAGTACCATTATAGATGGTGGTCCGAGATTATTATAGAAGATAAAATTAAACAAATTAATGAAATAATTAAGAAAAATACCAAAACTCTTGAGTCAGCAATTGTTCATGAGGTTCAAAAAGAAAATTCTATGCTAAAAATTACCAAGATGATGAGAAAGAAATATCCTCAAGATTTAGAAGCCGCCATTCAGCAGCGATGTCTCGAATACATGAAGCGTCAATTTTTCGAGATATTTGATACAGGCGATTCAAAGTCTACCAAAAGTATTGAATCCACTAAAGACACAATTCTTCCAAACGCTCAAGATCCTGATGATGATATCGATACCATGTGAGAAGCAGCGATGGGGATACTAGAAAATATGGATAATATCCCTGTCAACTCAAAAGGCAAGGAAAAAGCAGAACCGTAAGTATCACCATCACTCTTGCATAATGGCAGACAGAAAGAATCTCTTTGGCGACAACACACCTTTTGCGCTGGCAACAAATCTGTCATAAGGGTCGTTGTCACGTACAAAAGGAATCTCAATCATAATTGAGTTTACTGTGTATAAGTATTTTGTACCATCTGAAATGAGTTAAAGAAGGACATTTAAAATTTTGTAATAAGGTTCTTATTCTTTCTCCTTCATCGAGATATGCACCAGTAAAATGATGCACTATAGTTAACATGAGAGTATAGATTGCGTCTTCTCGTTGTATATTATTTTCAGTTTTGGTAGCATTGAGAATTTCTCCTCTAGCTTCTTCGGATAAATAATTATCCCACCATCCTTTGAGGATGCCAGTAAATCCACAAGTAATATAGCTTGCTATCATTTTGTCGGTATTACCATTCTGTCTACATACAGTTCTGTACATAAGCATACGATGTATAGTAAAATTTATTTGGGTATCTGATAACCCATCTATATTCCATTCGTAGATATTTCTACCGTTATAATCAGCTTGTAAATATGTATCATTTTCTTCAAATAATACGTCGGCTGGAGTAGGTCTTTTATAATAGTATCTTTCTAGTCTTTTAGCCGGACTCTTTATTTTATTAATAAATTGATCTTCTAAGGCTAAAAGCTGGTTAGGAGATAGATCTCCTTCTGAAGAATTTACTTCTTCTTCTTCTTCTTTATATATATATATATATATATATATATATATATATATATATATATATATATATGATTGATACACCTCACTACCAAGTACCAAGCATATCCATTTTTCTCATATATATATATATATATATATATATATATATATATATATATATATATATATATATATAAGCACGCAATGCATGTGCATCCCAAATTTTAAAAGTGGTTGTTTGTAATTTTGACTTTTGCATGGAGCTACTTGTAATATTAAAAATTTTAGATCATTAGTTGTAATTTTTGAATTTTTATGGTTTGCATGAAATTTTTAGATTTTTTGTAGGAATTTTTGCAATTTTAGATTTTATGGGGTTCTTTGTAAATTTCATATTTTCAATGGCTTGCTTGTAGTTTTTTATTTTCTTGGGGTTTGTCTATAATTTTATGGATTAATCAACAAATAGGAATGATTTTTGAGGTATATATCGTATCATACTCACTTTAAAGTGTGAGTTTGGGAAACTTTTCTATGATCAATACTACCCTTAACTTTTTTGATATTACATGTTACTAGTCTTTTAGCTTGTGCTAAGCATGATCTTTCCGCTAGTTAATGAAACTGCTCTCATATTTAGTTTTTCGTTTACAAAAGATTCTTCAAATGCAATAGGTGTACATGAATTGAAATATCGATTATCAAGTATATATATCATTTGCATTTTATTTATATGGTTAGAACATTATATCTTATGACCTAAAGAATATATATATATATATATATATATATATATATATATATATATATATATATATATATATATATATATATATATATATATATATATATATATATATATATATATCAAGGCTCTATAAACTTAAATTGATAGAGAATAGTATATACCAACTTTTGCATCCATTGATGTTGCCTTGGGATCCGTGAAATCAAGAGATGCACAAATATCAAAGTGGGCTTTATATCTTTCACGGATCCCAAGGCAACATCAATGGATAGAAAAGTTGGTGTTAACTATTCCTGTACACTTAAGTTTATAGGAACCTTGCTCTCTCTCTCTCTCTCTCTCTCTCTCTATATATATATATATATATATATATATATATATATATATATATATATATATATATATATATAGAGAGAGAGAGAGAGAGAATATGGAGAAACTTGGTACCAAGTTTCTTGGTAGTGATGTGGCACAATTCTAGCCCACACATTCAAGGGAGGAGAGAGAGAATTATTTTTAAAGTTACATGTGTGGGCTAGAATTGTCCACATCACTACCAAGTTCCTTTGAGGAACTTGGTACCAAGTTTTTCCATTTTTCTCATATATATATATATATATATATATATATATATATATATATATATATATATATATATATATATATATATATATATATATATATATATATATATATATATATATATATATATATATATATATATATATATCAAGGCTCTATAAACTTAAATTGATAGAGAAGAGTATCCACCAACTTTTATATCCATTGATCTTGCCTTGGGATCCGTGAAATCAAGATATGCACAAATCTCAAAGGTGGGCTTTATATCTTTCACGGATCCCAAGACAACATCAATGGATAGAAAAGTTGGTGGATGACTATTCTCTATCAACTTAAATTTATAGAGCCTTGCTCTCTCTCTCTCTCTCTATATATATATATATATATATATATATATATATATATGTTAATTTGTTGAACACTTTAGTAAATATTTCACAAATTGAAATAATTTGTATTTTATTTTATTAATATTATTTATTTAAATTAATTATTTTTAAAATAGTTAATTTTTAATTTCTAAAAAGTAAAAATTTATAGAGTCTTGGGAATACACATACTTATCAATATAATGCATAATATTATATCACAATAAATTATCCGCCCTATCACTAACTTAGCTTAAAACTCCCTTCAATGCAAAACTTTTATAGAAACTCAAAAATTCACACTTGTAATAAAATTGTAGTAAGATTCTTCTTCTCAAATTTTATGGTTTTAATATTTCTTCAAAATGAAAGTATTTCCAAAATATATTTATCTTAAAATTATTTTATCTATATGAAATAGGTTTATAATATTTAATTGCAAAATTTTAAAACTAAAAATTATGATAAAACTAATCATAAAAAATTTCCTACCTACCACCAAATGAAAAAATATTTCGTCCCATACCTATCACATTATATCATAAAAAATCTCACGCCTACCACCAAATTAAATAATAAAATTTTGCCTACCAAAACTTCAATAAGAATTCATTCCTTTCACCTGGTGAATTATAGAAGATGATTTTTCTTCTTGTAAACAATTATCGTGATGTTGACTGTGGGGTTTCATATTCGTGTTTTGATTTCGAGTTTTTCTTTTATTAGAACCCATTAGAGTAGTTTCTCCGATTTCTATTGTATTACGAATAAATATAAGTATATGTGTATATATATAGAGTTTGGACTTAATTAAAAATAATATCTATTATTTTGATATTATTTATCTGTTAGTTAAATCATATCTTTCCTTAATTTAAATTTTTTGACATGATATAGGTCGGTTTTAAAATTGATATATTTATATTATTTAATAATTATGGTAGTTAAAAAAATCTTAATTCATATCTTTCCATATGGTGAAATTTGATTTTACGTTTAAATCAAGTTTTTGAAAACTATAAATAAGGAACTCGGTATTTATAAAAGTCAATTTTGATACTTAGTATTGATGGTAGTTATATCTTATATTAAATTATAAATTTCACAATGGTAAATTTAAAATTTATGGATGAAAATATTTTCAGAAAATTCCATGCAATTGTTTCATTTAAAAGTCAATTTATAATTTTTAATATATATGGTAGTATTTTATCCCGTGTCTAGCACAGCCACACCTCCCCGATTAAATATCTCTATCGTATTTTAAGAATTTCAAAGACACATATATATCATTCAATACCTATCTTGTTTGCTTCATTAAATTACTACTTATAGTAAATACTATGGTAACACATACACTCTTCCATATATTAATTTTAAATATCTACTATTTTCTAAAAATAATATTTATTTGAAATTTATTGATATGATCAAAATACATTAAGAATGCTATGAAAAAATATTTGAATAAGAATTCATATTCCACTATAATATCTTGATTACTTTTATAAATTTTATAAGCCTAATATTTTCACTGTAATTAACTTTTAGATGATTTATAACAATTTTACTCTTAAGTTATATTATCTAAATGTATATTATATTAATTAATTATCAATTTAGAAATTTTATTTAAAAAATATTCTTATGTTCAAGTTATTTAATTAGTCCTTTAATAAATAAAAAATTTAACTTTAAACATTGGACTTTGTTTTAAGGAGTGCTTGGTTTGCTATAGTTAGAACCCCATGTTGTTCCAACTACATCAAAAATTCAAAACTCTTATTTGGTTAGATGTTATTGCAACGTCAAAAGGTTGTTACAACAACAAAATAAGCTAAAAATAAAGGAGTTGAAACAATACTCAATTTCAAGAGTGTTGCAACACCGTGTGTTGGAACATCATCAACATTTATTATTTTAACTCCTCCTAACCAAACACACTCTAATTATAGTAGGATTTTTTAATCTCGATAAGGTATTAATTATATGTCTTTTGTCCCTAAATATTATGATAAACATTTAAGTTTTATATTTTTATTTTATTTACTATTTTTAGACAGTCACATTTAGTAAGTCAATAATTATTATGTAATAGTATTAGATTAAATACATTAACATCTTAAATTATCAAGTATCTCTCTAATTCACTATGTATATATTTTAAACATTCGTTAATCTAAATTATAATTTATTTAATATTTTCAAATATTATAATAACAACACCCATTTTATAATACAAAAGGGTGTTGTTCGGGAGTTTTTTATTCATAGGGTTTGAAAGGCTTGATATCTAAAATGTCACAAACCACACCCATTTTATGAAACAAAAGAATGTTTTTATAAAACAACCATGAAAAAGAAAAATAAGTATGAAAATTAAATCTGTTCAGTGTTGAAGAAACCAAAATTTATACTTTATTTGAAATAGAGCATGTTAAACCATTTCCAAGTCAACTTAAGCAATTAGAAAAGAATCTACTCGTATGAGATAATTTTTATGATCTAGTGCTAAATCCGGCTGCATGCTGTAGGAGTTGATCCAACTGCCAGTCCCACCTTTAAATTTTAAATTTGTCATAATTTTCGGAGGGAGCTACACTGACAAAGCTCGACTCTTCTCTAAAAAAGGGAGAATTAACTCAGTTATAGATACAAAAGATAATATCCCAATCTCAAATCAATTACAGATACTTAAAACATGAAAATTGAGGTGTGAAATTAATATGTTGCATATTTTATCAAGTGATATGCCATTGAATAAAAGTAAAGAATGAACAAATTGCTGATAAAAATATATAATACTCTTATTTGGGAGCTAGTTTTTTAATGAAAAGAAATTCCTATATGTAGCTATTTCCCAGACATAGCTCAATTAATGGAATCCCAAACATTCGGTATCTCCCTTGGAGGTACACATCTCACTAATGACCTGGAAATATGATACATTGTAAATGATCAGACTTATTTTGATAAATTAATAATTTAGTTAATAATAAAACTTTAATAAATCAGAATAAGAAGAAAGGATATACTAAATAAACTGAGCATTTTTGTACAGAGAAAAAGATAAATCTAAATATCAGCATCATGCTATTCTAACAAAGCTTACAACATAAAGATTGTACTATGATCCCAATATCGCAAAACTTACATGCCATATGAAATTACATTCATAAGTGCTTTCCATATGCTCATTCAAGCTAGAGGTACAACAAAAATAATATAGACTTTAATCCTAATTTTGTAAATTTCTTATTTTCAATGGCTTGCTTGTAGTTTTTTATTTTTTGGGATTTGTCTATAATTTCATGGATTAATCAACAAATAGGAATGGTTTTGAGGTATATATCGTATCATACTCACTTTAAAAGTGTGAGTTTGAGAAACTTTTCTATGATCAATACTACCCTTAACTTTTTTTATATTACATGTTATAATCCTAACCTGTCTTAGTTATCCTAATCCCATGTAAACTACAACTTTAAATATTTTGATGACACCCACATGAACAACTTTGAACTTCAAACCTAATTATCCCTATCTAACGTGAATAAATATCCAAACTGCAAAACACCCTAAACATTCAAAACTTATAAAAACTTTCTAAAATTACAAACCTGCAAACAGTACGCTAAAAATCTAGGAATTATAAACACCCCCGAAAAATTGTGGAATTCACAGAAAACAGCCAAAAAGTTTTGTAAATTTGTAAAAAGCCTCAAATATTCAAAATTTACAAAAAAAATACCCTCCGAATTTCAAACCCAACAGCACATTGAAAATATCAAAATTACAAAATGCCCCTAAATAATTTATAATTTATAAAAATATCCTAAAAGTTTCAAAATTACAAAAATACCCTCAAAGTTAAAAATTGATAACACCATGAGAATTTCAAACTAACAGTACAATGAAAAATATAGGAATTACAAACAGCCCCCTAAACAATTTACAATCTGTAGAAAACACCCTAAATGTATCAAAATTGTTAAAAACCCTCAAAACTCAAAACTTACAAAGAAACACTATGAGAATTTTAAAATACTAAAAGTACATTGAAAATATAAGAAATACAGACAAGCCCCTAAAAATTTAGAATTTGTAGAAAACATTCGAAAGTTTGAAAAATAGTGAATACACACTAAAATTCAAATTTACAAAAACACCCTAAAATCAAAGATACAAACAGCACATCAAAATCTATAAATTTGAAAATTTTCAAAAGCAGTGTACATGTTAAGAAAATTGCAAAGAACACCTTTTGTTTTAAAAATTCATAGGGATTTTTGCAATTCTTTGATTTTCGATATAATATTTGAGAGTTTTGAAATTCTCAGCGATATTTATAATTTTTGAATTTCTAGGGTGTTTCTATAATTTTGAAACTTTTAAGTGCGTTTTTAGTTTTCTAAACTTTCAAGGTGTTTTCAATGTAATGCATAGATATGTCAAGCAATGATGAAGATCTTTGAGAGGAAGTGGTTCTTAAGAGGCCACGGTTATAGAAGTATGCAGATCAATTATTCTAGGTAGTAGTTTATGTATGCAAAAATTTTGAAGTCTTCGGGTTTGGTAAGTTCTGTGAACTTTTCACAAAATATACAAGTTTTAAAAGCCTTTTGGTTATTTTACTAATTTTGTAAGTTGATATTTTTGTAAAATCTTCAAATTATGAAAGTCCTTTGTGTATGTCTATGAGTTGGTTAAGTTCTATGGATTTTGGATATTTTCTAGCTTGGTTAATGATACATAATTAATATTTGTCTCCTTAGTTATGAAGAAAATTTAGGAGGTGATAATATTTCATAATATCATCTACTATCTTTAACTTCATTTTGAAATTTAACTATAAAGAAATGAATGATAAGATAAATAATTCTTTTTTGCTTGTTAGGTACTAAATTTAAATCTTTAGATAGTTAAAATTTTAAATTTTTATATATTTTCTCCAGTAAATAATATTTTCTAAGTTCTTAAATTTTCTATTTGTAAGTTTTAAGAAGTTGTTGAACGTGGTGATTGAAAATTTATCTAGAGCTTTGTATTTTATTAAAGATATATCGAATAATTAGAACATGTTCACAATGAAATCATATAAAAGAATTTCTATTAATTAGAACAATTTTAAATCTAAGTTATTCTTTTGGATTTTTGTGCAAATTTTATGATTTTTCTACGTAATATGTAAAATCTAGGATTTTTCTGTAAAAGTTTTAATATTTTGAAGTCTTTTGGGTTTCATGCAAAATATACAATTTCTGAAAGTCTTTTGGGTATTTTTACTAATCTTGTAGGCTATTTTTTTGGTAAAATCTTTAAATTATGTCTTTTGGGTATTTCATGAGTTGTGCAAATTCTATAGATTTTGGATATTTTCTAGCTTGGTCACTATGCATAATTAACATTTGTCTCCTTAATTATGAAAATGATTTAGGAGGTGAAAATATTTTATAATATCATCTATTATCTTTATTTTTAAGTTTAAAAATAAGGAAATGAATGATAAGATAAAGAGTTCTATTTTTTTACTTGTTAGGTACTTCAAATCTTTAGATTGTTAATTTTTATAAGTTCTGAGATTTTCTCTAGTAAAAATTTTATAAGTTCTGAGATTTTCTATTTTATAAATTAATTAGGACATGATATGACAATAATATGACATCTGAAAGGGTCAAGGGTATTTTTATTCATAGAAAGTTTTTCTAAACTATCACTTTTAAAGGGAGACAATTATATGTAACTTAATATAATTTTTAGCATATTTATATCAAATACGAGCTTATATATGTATTAATTAGGATATGATAGGATAATTGATGCTCATATCTATTAATTAAAATTAATTAGCATATGATATGGTAATAATGTAATATTTAAAAGGATCAAGGATATTCTTGTCCATGGAAAGTTTTCTCAAACTCCCACCTTTAAAAGGAGTATGATATTTAAATATATAGAAACGAATGGTAAGATAAAGAGTTCTATTTTTTTACTTGTTAGGTACTTCAAATCTTTAGATTGTTAAGCTTTTAAATCTTTATCGGTTTCTCTAGTACATAAATTTTATAAATTTTGAAATTTTCTATTTTATAAATTACTTTGGATAGGGTATGATAATAATATAACATCTAAAAGGGTCAAGGATATTTTTGTCCATGAAAAGTTTTTTTTCTAAACTCCCACTTTTAAAGGGAGACAATTATCTCTAACTTAATATAATTTTTAACATATTTATATCAAATATGAACTTACATATGTATTAATTAGGATATGGTAGGATAATTGATGCTTATATTTATCAATAAAAATTAATTAGCATATGATATGACAATAATGTAATATTTAAAAGGAACAAGGGCATTGTTGTCCATGGAAAGTTTTCTCAAACTCCCAGTTTTAAAGGGAGTATGATATTAGTCCCTAAAATATTTCATGTTTTGAAATTAGTTTGCTAATCAATGGAATCCCCACTAGATCCCAAATTCTTAAGTTTCTTTGAAATTATTCCTTCAAATCATTGAAAGTGCTATTAAATTCTCAAACTCTTGTAAGTTATTTCTAAGAGGTTTTGCTTATAAACCCAAAGTCTTACCCAAAAACTCTCTTTTAAACTTTAAACATGAAACATTAAATACATTTTATATTTATTCAATATTTACAAAAGAAAATTTAAAAACCCCAAAATGCTCTTATTTTCTCCCTCCTCACTCTCACCCATAAGCATTATTCTTCCTCTTCTCACTTTCTTCTCTCTCTATCTGCTTGGCTCCCTCAACCCTCTCTACCGCTCTCTTACTCCCTCTCTTTCGCCTCCTAATTCTGTCTTCTCCCGACCCTCCACCTCTTTCACTTTCTCATCATAAAGTTACATCTCACACTTACACTTTAACATACTATACTTACCGCTCAAGCTACTATACTACATCTTAACCTGCTATACTTACAGCTTAATCTGCTATACTTACACTTTAACATGCTATACTTATAGCTTAAGCTGCTATACTTATAATTTAAATTTAAATTGTTATAATATACACATAAATTGTCACATGATGGAGAGTGATGTAGAACTTGGTAGGTGTTTCTTTTTATTGTTTGAAATAAAAGAAGAAATTTTATTAGGAGAGAGAAGATGATGATATAAACCAATAATTAAGAGATGAAGGAAGGGTGTTCGGGGAGGAAGAGAGAGATGGATTCAACGGTGGAGGAGAAGGAGGAGGAGGGCCAGTGAAAAGGATGGAGGGTGGCCTAACAAAAGAGTTGGTGAGAGTGAAGAAAGTAAGAAGAGGGAGAATTATGAGTTATGGGTAAAGAGAGATGAGGAAGGAGACAAGGGCATTTTGAGGTTTTTAAATTCTTTTATAAATATTGAATAGATATTAAATATATTTCATGGTTTGGACTTAAAGATAAAAGAGAGTTTTTTGGGTATATAGATATAGATAGAAATAAGTGGGTTTAAACATAAAAGAAGCTAAAGCTGTGGATTTAAAGGCACTTCTTCTCTTCGAAAGAATATTTGACAAAGATACTTATTTAACTTATAAATGTGATTTTACTAAAGATTCAAGATCATGTTTGACAAAGTTTCCTTATTTACTTATTTGTAAGGGTTTCTTCTTGAAACCATCTTAAAATAGGATCATTATACATAAACCACCTTTCAATTTTAATTTATATATAAATCACCTTTAAAATGAGTTTTATTTTCACCAACCGCCTCCTAGTTGAATTTTCCTAAAACCAAAAATAAGCTTAAAAATGCACGTGTAAGGTACGTGACTTGTATCCTAACTAGACCTAAACATTAATAAAAGTGAGTCTTATGTATTAACTGTGAGTTCTAAGGGTATTTTTGGATTTTCGATGAAGATATTATTTGGAGGTGGTTGATTGGAATAAAATCCACTGTAAAGATGGTTTACTTATAAATTGAAAATTAAATGTAGTTTCTATATAATAACCCTATTTTAAAGGTGGTTTCTAGGGGAAAAAGCCTCTTTTAACTTTTAAGTAGGAAAAATATAAGTTGAGATTTTCCAACTTATTTTTTTTATAATTATTATATAAGAGGATATACTTATTGATATTAAAAGACTACTTTGCCCTCTAACAAAATTAGTGAAAATAGTATTAAAAAAATTATAAGGTCTCATAAAAAGTATTAGCCAAAAATACCCTCATGATTGGAGGAACTAGTTTCAAAATCTATCGGAAATAGTACCAAAGACCTTGCACCCTTTGTTGGGGAGAAATCCTTTGTCTGGAGCCCCGCATAAAAGATATTTATTTTCATTTATTATCTAATTTTTTTATAATTTTGGGAAAAATATAACAGATTTGTACGTGTTTCGGGTTCTTTTTGTATTGCAATTAACACAGATTATAATTAAAGAATGTAATGAAACGAAGGAAAATTTATATTTTTCCTGGGGGTTCTTGTCTGCGTGCCGGTGGAGCGTGAATCTTGTACTTCGTTGACGAGCCGACTAAGACGATGGATCTTTTGCTGATTGTTGAGTGTTGGATTGCCTGGAAGCTAACTCAGTCTTCTCTCAGTAATATCTCTCAATGAGCTCGCATATGCGATGCGTGTGGGTTTTTCTTGTTGGCTAAGGCTCTTTTTTATCTATTTTCCGAACCTTGTAGAATGGATGACCTCCTCTCCTTTTATAGGCTAAAAGAGAGAGTTAATGGCCCCCTTAATTATGGATTAAATGGCCATTAAAGTAGGAGATAATGGGGGAGTGGTTATCTCCTGATAATAGCTCTGAAACGGCTTTTAGGCGGACTTTGTGGACTTGGCGAAGTTCGCTGAAGACGTGGGCGAAGGTCACTGCGGGTGCAGGCGAGGGTCACTTCGAATATGGGTGCGCCTTCTTCGGGAGTGGACGACTTGGTCTTCGTGAGTGGGGTTCATTAGTTGATGAGCTTCGCCTATGAGTTTAAATTTGACATAGAATTTGACTCTAGGCTTGGCCAACTAATGACGCCTTTGGGCTCGGTCTGGGGAGAGCTGCGGGGGTCGACTCGTGTCTGACTTGGTCAAGTTGAGTCAATATGAGCTTCTTGGCGAGGTTCACTTTAGTCGTCTGGCGAGCTTCGCTGTAACTTGTTGTGGGCTTAGCTTTGGGCCCATTTGAAGTGTTTAGCCCATGGGCGTTCACTTCCTAGATCCAAACTAATCATTGGCCTAAGTGAAAATATATTTTGACCGTCTACAGTATAGTTTCTCTGTTATTACGTATGTAGAAGATTCTAAGTCTACTTATGAAAAAATTTTGAATTCATCTCAATTCTTTTTGTATGCTAAGAAAATTTAGCAAGAAGAAATGAATTAGATATTATATCTTCAGGCTTCAGCTAACCGTTGCCAATTGTATCTTAGTTAAGAAGAAAAATAATTATCTGAAGATATAAATTATAATGTTGAGTTGAGATACTGAGGATCTTATTTTGTAAAGTATTTTAGCATACAAAAAGATACAACATTGAGGGATCCGGATTCTCTCAAATTAACTAGTAATTAGAGAGGGTCCAATTCTCTTAATCTCTACCCACTAGTACAAAGAGGACCTGCCCCAACGGGTGGAACCGTTGGGGCATTTCATGTCCCCAACGATCAAAACCGTTGGGGCCAAAAATTCACCCGTTGGTGCCGACAGCGTTGGGGCAATAACAGCCCCAACGGGTGAAAACTTGGCCCCAACGGTTCTGCCTGTTGGTACCAATAAATAATTAATTAAATATTAAAAAATTAAATTAAATTATAAAAAATAGCACCAACGGGTTGAACCGTTGGTGCAATAACCAGCACCAACGGTTCAGACCGTTGGTGCCTCAGATAGCACCAACGGCTGAAACCGTTGGTGCAGCCGCACCAACGGTCTCAACCGTTGGTGTAGTTTTATGCACCAATGGTGCTTTTATATGCACCAACGGTTGAACCTGTTGGTGTAGAACCGCACTAACGGTTACAACCGTTGGTGATACATTGTTTTTGTTTTTTTTCAGTTTTTGCCGATTCCTCCTACCATTTCCCACAAAAATACATAATCAACCTGTTCACAACATATATATTCCCACAGAAATATATAATTGACCTGTTCACAACATATATATTCCCACGATAAACCAAAACAAAAGATTGACTAGAATCAAAATATAACAACTTAAAAATACTTAAGTCTCAAACATAAAGAGAATATCGTAAATATGTCAAAAGTACAAGTCATGGCTAAGTTCATCGAAAATAATCAAGAATGCCTTTGCGAATGTCATTCTCGCTATAGCCCTCCTCGTAAAACCTCCAAACACGCCCCAATCGACTAGCAAGAGGATTTTGTGTTGCAATATCCCGAGGAGAACGTTGAGCGCCAGATGTAGAACCCCGAAGTCCGGAGAAGGATGTGCAAAAGTCGGTGTAGCAAGAGGTGAACAACGTAAGGTGGATGAGTGGTCCGAGAATCCATCCAGAAAGTAATACGTGTGAGTGAGTGTATGTATGGGTGGAGCATGCGTGTATGTGCATGGTTTTATCCAAGTTTGGTTACGCTTTAAAAATGCAAGCTAAAATCAGCTCCTCCCAGAGAAACAATACTATGAATCATCAACTCTTCTCATATATGCATTAATAGTTTTCATTTATCAATAGATCTCAAATAAGTTTCAGCAAGTGCATATGCTCATGAGGAATATTGAATTTGCAATGTCATGCTCAGTTCAAGGTCAAGTGCATGAAAACCAACAAAATTTGTAATACAGGTGTATGAGTGAGAGTGTAAGGGAATGAGATAATATTGAGGGTTTTTTTTGCATACGTACTAGCTGCGTAAGTCGTTCCATCTTGGACTTAAGCTCGGCCATCTCGCGAAGGACATCAGGAGAAGTGGCGAATATCGGAGTGGAGGAAGTCCTCAAATAGAATCTGCTGACACCGTGACCCGAGCCTCTCTCATAACCGCCATGATGCCCTCCATGTACATTATCTAAGACTTTAGTCATCGCGGCAAACTTGGGTTCTTGGTCGACCCCTAATGATTTTGCCTTCTCTATCACTCGGTCCTATACCACATAAAGTATTCAAATGAGAGTCAACAATATTATTCTAAATATACTTAAGAAAATCATTTGAATTAGCCGAAAAATGAACACTTATGCAATACTCCTGAGTTTGGGTGTCAGGATATATACATGAATATGTGTCACTTGCTGGATCCACTAACGTCGCATGGGTACCCAAATACTCCTTCAATGCAGTCGAGGAACCACCCGACTCTTCAATTTGAGCTCTCTGTAACTCAACAAAATATATGTGTATAATATATCGTATTATAAATAAAGAAATGTATTTTTTTAAAACTCGAAGAACACTTTATACCACTCTCTGTTTTGCTCGAGCCATGCTCCTCGAGCCACCTGTATAGGTTGCTCGACCTCCCTTCTTAGATTCTCGATTATTCTTGTTTCGTTTTGCCTCCGCCTACACATAAAAGTTCAGAGATTAGATTTCAAACTGAAACTAAGTATATACTAGACATTGAATTTATTGTTAATTATATACCTGCTTGCTCTTAGAAGAATAAAACTTGCATAGGTCGTCCCACCAATTTTCGTCAATCCCTTCAAACACCTTTTCCTTGAAGAGATCACGTCTCTTCTCTACCGGGGTCTTCAACCATAGTCCTTCATAACACTCTGTCTTCACTTGATTTCGATTGCCTCGGACCCTCTCCTGCATCTTTGTCTTTATGCCTCGGTAGATAACAGGAAGGTTGAGAGGACAATAAGGATCTTGTGGCAAAAACTCATAATCTTTCTGCATATTCAAGAAAATTAATGTATTAGAGTAGATAGGTACCAACTGATACTAAATTATCTCAATATTGCAAATTAAAAATAATCTAAACCTGAGCTTGGATGAAGAAGTTTTCAAATGAGCGCTCATGATGTGCACACCAGTTCTTGTGAAGTGGAAAGTCCATGAATCGGCGGCTTATCGCCCAACATATCGCCCAAATCGCCGGCATTGGGGCGGTGCAGTGAAACTCCTCATCAAAGTGCAAAGGGAATGTCAGCTCATCCTTCTCAGGATTGGGCCTCAGTCGTTTAGCTTTATTTATCCCCCGAGTCTTCTTACATGTCCTTGGTAGCCCTGCATCTAAAAACTATGCCAGGTCATCCTTGATTGCTTTAAAATATGTCGTCTTCTTACAAAGGATTATAAACAAGAAAGACTAAAGGTTATAATCTGAACTTTCGATTGACAATATAATATTAATGCATTCCAAGGTTAACTATGTTTCATCGTCTCGCAAAGAATTGTTCCTTGATTGTTAAACATCTAGTTGAGAACAAACGTATAAGTGTAATGTAGCTTGTTTCATTACCGTCTCATTAACAAAACAAACGTATAAGATGATGTATATAGTCTTTGAAGTTGAGATACCTTCAGCTCTTGCAACACGCTTCTCTGCACGTTTAGCAGCACGATTAGGACGATAATTTCTTAAATGTAGAGGATGAGCTGCTGATGCAGATGCATCCTCTCCAACTATACAACAACAAAATGTAATTATATAAGTACCGTCTGAATAAAATAATACAAAATGAATTTGATATTAATACATTAAATAATACTAACCCGTCGAGGGTCTAGATGGTATGGAGTGTGTAGGGGTCTGCAAATCATGCTGCTCAGGCGGAGGTACTAGATTTTGAAAGAAAACAATATAATATCAAAAAAAATCATTATACAAATAAAATAAGAATCAAAAGTAAATTCTACTAACCTGCATGGGAAGATGGTATGGAGTGTGCAGGAGTCTGCAAATCAAGCTCCTCAAACTGAGGTACTAGATTTTGAAAGAAAACAATATAATATCAAAAAATCATTATGCAAACAAAATAAGAATCAAAATAAAAGTCTACTAACTTGCATGGGAAGATGTAAAATCCACCCTATAAGAAGACTCCGGAGTAATATGATCCATCCCTCTATCATCACTGCAGATGGATGTAGAGGGAGGAACACTAGGGATAGATGCAGAACGCCGAGCGCCTTCTAGCTCCCTCTGACGCTCCCTCGCTTGATGCAAGAGCTTCTTAGGCCATCCGCCTAGTTTTGGACTTTGATGGTCCTCTACTAGACATCTTCGCCAACCCTAAAAAGAGTATATATATATATATATATATATATATATATATATATATATATATATATATATATATATATATATATATATATATATATATATGAGATGCATGCAATACATATGTTAATTTCAAGATGAAAGTTGTAACATATGGATATTTTCAATGATTATCAAAGTTGTAGCATATGGATATTTTCAATGATTATTAAAGTTGTAACATATGGATATTTTCAATGATTATTACCTTTTTCTTTTTACAAACTCCTTAGATGTTGTAGGAATATCTACAATGATTTCGTGTTCGAAATCATTCCTAACCCACGAAACTTCGCCCTCACGCTCAACACGAGATACATTTTGATCTATGGAAATAGAAGGTTGTAGCAATCTAAGTCCTTCATCATCAGAATCTATCTCCATGTTGTCCTCTATGTCAACATCCGCGAATTGTGGGACATCGTAGATATCCCTGGGCTTCCATCGACAAACAACACTCCATCCCAAGTGCTTCAAGCACTTTGAGTAGTATACTTGAAATGCTTGTTCCGGGAATATATATGGTTCGTCTTCAAACTCAAAAAGATTAGTGTTTACACTAGTCAATCCATATTCATCTTTCCAAGTCCCGTACGTGTCTCTCCACTTTCCATGTCCGGTTCTCGTATGATACCAAACACACTTAAATACGTAGACTAGTTTTGCTCGTCCCGGATAGTGAATACCAAGTATACTATCCAAATACCCATAGTAAATCATTCCTTCACCCAAGGGCCGCAATTCCACTATTCGGGTGGTCCGAGATTCTTCTATCTCCTTGATTTCAAATTTGTAACCGCTACACCAAATCCTTTGTAGTATGCAACCTCCATGCTTGGATATCGAGCTAGACACCTCAAATCATCATCTAATGTTAATTCTATGTTTGGATCTTGGACCGAGAAACGGTTCATCATTCCAATTTCGGAATATAAAGGTACAAGTATACATTAAGACAATGGCAAACTAATATGAGATAAGAAAATCTTACATAATTTATAAACCGTGCACAAAAATTTTCCGATGATGCTTCTCCAAACGTTCATCATTCCAATTGCGATGATCTTCACGTAATTCATCCTTATGAATTCTATTCTCAACATGAATTGTTAACATCAACATTATATTATTTCATACTAAATACATACATAATAGTAAATGCAAAATAGACTTACCTCTAACTTCCTCAAGACATACGCTATTGAGGAGGATAAATTGATGTATCTCATTGATAAATGTGATTCCCATTGTTGTGTAAGTTGGTTTGCCATGTGTTCCATCACGAATACACACAGGTCTATTGAGCTTCGTCTCTATGTTTTCATCCAAATAACGAGAATAAAATGTCGTTACCTCCTCTAGAAGATAACCTTCCATTATAGAACCCTCTGGCCGATTTCTATTCCGAATATAATTTTTTAAAGTGAGAAGGTACCTAAAAAAACTTACATTAGATTACTACATACAAGCATACAAAATAGAAAAGTTATATTAGTTATGTCAAACAAAAAAACACCTTTCTATAGGATACATCCACCGATATTGTACCGGTCCAAAGAAGCCTCGCTTGCAAGATGAACAACAGTGTATTATAATATCAAAGAATGATGGTGGAAAAATCCGCTCAAGCTTGCACAATATTAACGGAATTGCTTCTTGTAGCTTCTCTAACTCCTTGTCGTTGATGGTTTTAGCACACAATTCCCTAAAAAAGCTGCAAAGTTCATTGATGACTAAGCCCACAGATTTAGGAAGGGAAGCCCTGAGGGATATTGGGAGAAGGTGCTCCATAATAACATGATGATCATGACTCTTCAACCCATCGATCTTGCCTTTTACAGTCTTTATCTTCTTATTAAATGATCCGAAAACCTCAGAGGAACCTTCACTCATGCAACACCTCCGAAATATTTTCTTTTCTAGTTTTGACATATGATAAACAAAGATTGGGGAGTACAAATTTGCTCGGTTTTCCTGATTTAGGTACCGGGTGCAACTCTTTTCTAATGTTCAAGTGTTGTAGATCCCTCCGAGCTTGTAGGTTATCTTTCGATTTTCCATCTTTACAAAGGAGCAAGTTAAGTATGTGCTCAGATACTCCCTTCTCAATGTGCATGACGTCCAGATTGTGACGCACTGTATTTGTCTTCCAATACGGTAGTTCAAAGAAAATACTTTTCTTATTCCATCCTTGTGGCTTTTCCTGCCTTTCTTTTACTTTCCCAAAAGTCACGTTGTCATAATCATTCCATTGAGCAAGTATCTCCTCTCCAGACAAGGGGACTGGAGCCTTTCGGTGCTCTGTAGTACCATCAAAGTGAACATCATCATCCCTATAGAAATGGTCTTCTTTCAACATGCGTCGATGACCACAATAACATATCTTTTTGCTAAAGGGCAACCATGTCGATGTTGTATCGATGTGACAATAAGGACATGCTTTATAACCATGTACGGAATATCCTGATAGCATTCCATATGCAGGAAAGTCGTTAATTGTCCACATTAAGGCTGCACGCATTATGAAAGTTTCCCCTTTGTCTGCATCATATGTCTCCACACCGTCGATGAATAAAGAATGTAACTCTTCGATGAGAGGTCGGAGATAAACGTCGATATTATTTCCCGGTGAACTAGGTCCATCAATCAGAAGAGGCATCATAAAATATGATTGATCCATAGCCAACCACGGTGAGAGATTATAAATCATCATTACAACCGGCCATGTGCTGTGCGGATTACCATTAAAACTAAAGGGGCAAAAGCCATCACTAGCTAATCCGAGCCTGATATTCCGAGAATCCTGACTAAATATTGGATGTAACTTATCGAAATTCTTCCATGCAGGTGAATCTCTCGGATGACTCATTTTGCCATCTTCGCTTGGAAGAGCACGATGATGCCAGGTCATTGCCACTGCTGTCTTCTTACATTTGTAAAGTCTCTGCAGCCTCTGTGTAATAGGAAAGTATCGTACTACCTTAAGAGGTATGTCATTCTTGCTAGTATGTGCTTTCTTTTTATATCTAGACACCCCACAAATAGGACACTCTTTCTTATCTGAGTTATCTTTCCGGTATAATACACAATTATTGGGACATGCATGAATCTTCTCACAATTCAGACCCAGATTAGACATTATCTTTTGAGCTTCATACCAGCTATGAGGAACATTGTTCCCAAGAGGCATAGACTCTTTCAGGAATTTTAGAAGCATCGTGAATGACTTGTTGCTCCATTTGTTTAGGCACTTAATTTGGAAAAGTTGAACAAACCATGACAGCGTGGAATGTTTTGCATTCTCATAAATCGGTCTCCTAGCATCATTCATGTACTTCTCATACTCATCTACATATTTGTCTTGTCTAGGAGGACTATCTTCAACATGATTAGTGTCA
The DNA here is from genome assembly GCA_012295165.1 of Asparagus setaceus. Classification (NCBI taxonomy): domain Eukaryota; kingdom Viridiplantae; phylum Streptophyta; class Magnoliopsida; order Asparagales; family Asparagaceae; genus Asparagus; species Asparagus setaceus. The sequence continues at coordinate 68,858,039 of CM022702.1, forward strand.
CCAAGAGCAACCTCTATCATTTCCTCCATCTCCTCTTCCGGAAACAAATTAACGTCGTCAACGTTTTCTTCTTCTTCATCGGCAATAATGGGAGTTAGAATTTCTCCGTGATATACCCAAATTGTATAACCTACAATAAAACCATGCTTAACAATGTGAAGTTCTACATCTTCCTCCTTACGATGCACAGTATTCCCGCAATGGCTGCACGGACAAAGAATCATGCCATGTTGGATCCTATTGTGTTCACGTGCAAAGTTCATAAAAGTAGCAACTCCTTCAATGAACTCAGGTTTTGTGCGTTTTTCACGATTCACATACATCCAGTCCTTATCCCTGATATAGTCACGGGCCATAATAACCTAAACAAGACAGAGTTAGTGATAACAACCCCAAATACAACACCCTGCCAATAATACTCTGCTTACACTTAGTCTATATCAAGGCATATGCGACATGTTATTAACAAAAGCATGTACAACTGAATATTATAATATCGGGCTGAATATGCTTAAGTATTTATGCTATATTTAGTAACTATTCAACCATAAAAAGTTGTAATTACTGAATTAGCATGAAAATAATATAATAACATTAACTGTCGGAATGAGAAAATAAATGGTAACAAGTGGTAACAACTCAATTTATCTTCAATTTTTTTACATGAAGATTTTAAGTTTTCATGTATCCAAAATATTGCATGGATGTTAATATTAACAAAGATTCAGGTGTTCGTTAATTTTTTCAGTTCATAATTTCCAATTCCATGTTTAACTTTCCTCTAATTTTTTTTAGGCCTTTCACTGATGTATCAAGTGATCTCACTGTAGAAGTACGAAGCACCCCCTTTGCACTTCATAAGGTACATTTTTATTCTTTCAATGTAATCCATTCAAATGCTAAGTAATAATCTCTATCTACAAGCTATTAGCATCAGAGGAAAACCTTGAATGTAACTAGCAATGATGTTATGGAATTGAAATAAAATTCATAAATTATCAAAAATAGCGAGTAGATTTCTAACAGGCATTGTATTGAACAGGTTGTGGGCACAGAAATGGAGAACACACCTTTGAGTTGCAGCGGCTACGAGCAAGCGGAGGACGAACGGCAGCAGCGTCGGAGGAGCGGCTACGAGCAAGCGGAGCTTGAGGTGGCGAGCAAATCCGGCCGGCGAACAGCTGGAGGAAGAGGAGAACGCCAAAGTAGGGATTAGGGTTTTGAGGGAAGAGGAGGAGGAGGGGGTGGAATTAGGCTAAGGCTTTTGACAGAAGAGGAGGAGGGAACGACTGACCTTCGAGCGGCGGCGTCGGCGAGGTTCAATCGAGCCCCGACGAACTACTGAATGAGGAGGAGGAGCCCGACGATGACGAATTAGGGTTTTGAGGGGAGAGGAGGGGGCGAGAGAGCTCCGACGACGACGACGACGAAGAACTAGGGTTTTGGCGAGAGAGGGAGGGAGTGGAGAACTAGCTAGGGCTTTGGCGAAAGAGAGGGAGGGAGTGGAGCGCGGGCCTATTTTGGGTTTTTTTTTCGTTTTTTTGGTAAATAAATTGGGGGGAAAACTCCCTCCAGTTAGTTTTGGGGGAAATTAACCTGCCCCAACGGAGGGAACCGTTGGGGCTAGTAAAACTGGCCCCAACGGTCCCTACCACCCGTTGGGGCAGGACCTCTTTGTACTAGCGACCATTTATCCTAATTTCAAGGGAGGAAATATCGCCACATAGGATTTTCACTCTAACAATACAAATACCATTGTTGATTTAAGTAGATACAAAAATTCTAATTAATATTAAAAATCGAATATTTCTATTAACTGAAAAAATTATTTAAAAAACTCTTCAAGTAAACTCTGCATTAAGGTGTCAAATGAACGACTTTCATTTTCAAGTTCTATTTCTAAAACCATGTATAGTTAAGTGTTTTGTAAGGAAAAATAAGTCGACCAAAAATAAAACGCAACATAATGTGTTTATTCGTCTTGCTTAAGCATCACACAAACTATATAATGTTAGAATATTTTACATTAGCAAACCTCATGCACTGCTACAAGCTGGACCAATATCGACAATGGTAGTTTGATTTTAGTTTTTAGAAATATTCTATTTTTATTATTAATTAGAATTTTATGACTTAATTAGAATTTTATTTTCATAAATTGAGTATTTGATTTTTAGCTTTTAGAGAAAAAAATCTAATTTTAATATTAATTAGAATTTTATCTACTTAAATCAACAATGGTTTTATAAAACCACCATTATGATGGTGGGAATCTTGTGTATCAATTATTCTTTAATTGAGATTAGAATAAAGGGAAAATTGCTTCTAACCCCTAAAATGGAGAACCGAATTTGGTCAACAAACCAAAAAAACCCTCAATCAACTTTGTAATGCTTCTAACCCCTAAATTTAGTGCCACCTAAGCATAACTTTTCAATTCCCAACTTTACCCCTAATTAAAGGCCATGTGGGCTGCTCTCTGTCTCTCATCATCATCATCATCATCAGCATCATCATCTCCCTCCTCTCTTCTCTTTTCTCTCTCCCCACTCCATAGCCATTACCAACAAGCTCTCATCCTCTCTTCGCCTTTTTCTCTTGTCACTCCATGGTCTCCTGCACCTTCACCATCCCCTCCCCCATGGCCCTAAACAAACTCAATGCCTCTCGTTCGCTCTGACCCTCATCTTCGATTGGCGAAGGTGGAGCTCGCCCCTCCATCGAACCTCTCATGGCCTCCTACACCATCACCCTCCCCTCCCCTAACGATGGCCTCCCTTTTGATTTCAAAGCCTTGGCCTTATTACAACATCAAATAAAGAAGGATACAAGCACCAGCACTTATAAGTGGAGATCAACTATTCGACAAAATACATATGAGAAATAAACCCATCAGGTATAAATCTCCGAGCGAGGGCCAAGCAGTTAGAGGAGAATAAATGGGCTGTGATTATGTGGACCTCGGAGGTGAGGTGGTGAGACTTGGATTGGGCCTAACTAGCATTGATGATGACCCCCGCCTATTTAGTTTCAGAATCAAGGCCCTCTTCCTTCTTAAACCAGTCAACCATTTTTTCCCCTCCTCGTTGGAGCTTGATCGTCGAGCTCGATCTTTGATCAGTCTAGAATGCATTTCATTATTTTTTGAGTAAAGGAATGTCGGTGGAATTTTATATAATATATTTTATGATTTTTGAGCAAATGAATATTTTTAGCTATTTCCTCTTCATCCTCCTCTTTCCTTTGCTAGCTAGTTTTTTTTCAGCTCATGAGTTCTAGTGTTATAATCTACAGCTTATAAGTTCGCAATTACGGAATGAAAAGATTACATGAAAGAATTGGATTTGATAGATCAAAGGGTTTATGTCACTGTAATGAATTACTCCCAAGAGAGATGGGCAAATGCTTATTCCCCTGACGTAAGGTATGATTATTTAATTTAGTTTGTTGCTGATTTTTTTGGTTAGTTATTAAGTTTACAAATTAGTTGCTAACTATACGATTGATTGTTAAGTTTACAGCGTACTTGTTTAAGTTTATAGCGTAGTTGTTAAGGTTACAACATATTTGTTAAGGTTACAGTTTAGTTGTTAAGTTTACAACGTAATTGTTAAGTTTATATGTTAATTGTTAAGGTTACAGTTTAGTTGATAAGGATACACGTTACTTATTAATCTTACTGACTTGGTTGTTAAGGTTATAGTTTAATTGCTAAGGATACACGTTTGTTGTTAATGTTATAGTTTAGTTATTAAGGATACATGTTAGTTATTATGGTTACAGTTTAGTTGTTAAAGATACACATCAGTTGTTAAGGTTATAGTTAATTTGCTTGTATGACCCATGTAAAGTGATCTTCTGGCGTGAGGTGCAAGACATCTTTTCCTTCAAGAATAGCTTTTATATACAGGTACAGGTAAATCCCAAAATCATACCTATATATAAAGCAATAAAAATCATTAACAACCACTACCCACATTAACAAAATAAAAACTTTAACATCTATACTGTAACCTTAACAATGAATCTGTAAGTTTATCAACTAAGCTATAACTTTAACAATTAAACTGTAACCTTAACAACTGCTCAGCACGATTAACAACTAATCTTCAAGGTTAACAACAAAAATGTAACCATAACAACCAAGCTGTAAGGTTAACAATCAATCTGTAAAGTTAATAACTAAATTGTAATATTAATGACTGCTCTGTAACCATAACAACCAGACCCTAAGGTTAACAACTAAATTGTAACTTTAACAACTGCGCTGTAAGGTTAACAATCAATCTAAAACCACTTAACAATTAATGCATAAAAATTGTAAAAGTTATAGTAACTAACTCATAAGTTTAACAACTAACTAATAATGTTAACAACTATCTCATAAGTTTAACAACTAACTAATAAGTTTAATAACTATCTCATAAGTCTAACATCTAACTCAGAAGTTTAACAACCAATGAATTCTTTTTTTGCTAATCCATCAATCAAAGCTCCATAAGTGTACAGATCCAGACTCTCCATTCTTTGAAAAACGTTTACCGCAATAACCAAGTTCTTCACATTGTTACACAGAGTTTTGGTAAGCACATTGTGAGAGGCTACATAGGAGAAATCCCAATGTCTTTCATCTTGTTATATATCTTTTTAGGTAACTTCAATTGAACAACAAAATGCATATTTGGTCTTCTACTTCTCTCCTCTTCCAAACATGAGACTGCGGTCTAACATTAACACTGCTTGCCTAAAATTAAAGTTTCATCCATCAATAATTTATGCAACCCAAAATTCATCTTTAGTTTTTAATTTGATCTTCAATAATCTGACTAAACTCATTAAATCCCTTCAATCTTATTAACAACTTATTAAATCCCCTTTAATCGGGTTAGATCTGAGAGAGGAGGGATTTGACGGGCTTGAAGAGGGTGGTGGAGGAGAAGTGGGAGATAAGGAAGAGGAAGGTAGAGAGGTCATGGTAGTGGTCGGAGAAACTCACTAAATCCCTTAAATCTCATTATCAACTCATATATTCCCTTTAATCAGGTCGGATCTGAGAAAGGAGGAAATCAGCGGTCTTGAAGAGGTTGGTGGAGGAGAAGCGGGAGATAAGGAGGAGGAAGAAGGTGGGGAGGTCGTGACAGTGGCCGGAGAAACTCATTAAATCCCTTAATGATCATTATCAACTCATTATATCCCCTTTAATCGGGTCAGATCTCAGAGAGGAGGGATTCGACGGTCTTGAAGAGGTTGGTCGAGGAGAAGCGAGACAAAGAGGAGGAATGTGAAGAGGTCGTTGCTGTGACCGGAGGAGCAATTCTTGTTCTTCTCCTAAAATAAGGTTAATGAAAATGGAGGGAGGGAGGGAGGAAGGAGGGGAGGGGGGAAGAGAGAGAGAGAGAGGGGGAGCTTGTACGTAGCACGTTCTCTAATAAATGAGGCAAATGACAATGGGTTCTAATGAGGGGTAGAATGAGAAATTTTTTTTTAATCAGTAATAAGTTGGCGCTGTACAATGGGGGCTAAACATATTTACATCTTGCTTTAAGGGGTGAGGCACTCATTGACTTATTCTTGGGGGGTAGGCACATTCTATTGCACAAATTAGGGCTTCAAAGTATTTATCTATATACTAAAACTATTGGAACTTGCACTGTAGCTTCTATAGTGTAGGTCCAATAGCTTAGTATGTAGTTCTAAAGGTTTTAATAAATGCATGTTTGCATGCCTACACAAAGTTCTACCCCAATTATTATGAAGCCCACCTACTTCCAAAATTCACGCCCAGGATGCTCCATCAACATAATAAAGTAATATTATGACATAATGAGTATAATAAAGGCTTTTTATATTTAAACCCAAAGTTCACTCCCATTTATGTTCAAACCTACCCACTTCAAAAATCACTCTTGCACCCAAAATAACTCCAATAAATTACTTTTAAACTCATTTTATATTTTATCGATTTTTTATATGGTGTAAGTTGCAAGTTTGGATAGGGTTCATTGCTTATAAATCCAAAGTCTTAACGCTATTTATTTTTAAACCCACTCGCTTCTTAAAAAAGGTTTTTGTTACCTATAAACTTGAAGTTATGTTTATTTACTTTAAGCTGACCAACAATCTCTTTTGGACCCAAATACTCCATCCATAGTTTAACTCCCATTTATTTGAAATCCATCCACCTCCAAAAGGATTTTTGACCTATAAACCCAAATACATTCATTTATTTTAACTCACCCTCCTAAAAGTCACTCTTAGACTCAAAATTCTCCATCAAATTATTTTTAAACGACTTTGTATTTGAGCAATTTATTATACAAGATAAGTTACTATATTTTTTGTAATTTGTTAAACTTTATAACTGGTAAAATATGTGATGTATTTTAAACCAAATACTTAAATTAAAATTTCAAACTAATGTGGAGTCATTGTGTACTATAGATATCTTTTTGCCTCTAAAGCAAAATTTTACATCTATTTTTTAAATTCATCCATTTCCTAAAGAGTAAGTTTGCCTATAAACTGAAAGATTTTTAATTTTAAATTCACTTTGTATATCGCTGGTTTGGTATACCTGTAAGTTATTATATTTATCAGAATTTTCATATTTGTTGTAAGTTGTTAGGTACACAATTTATTTTTGAACCATGCCCAAACTATTATCTTAGCTTTTCTCACACTATTGTTGCGACATCATAGATGGATTTTTAGCATAAAAAGCTAAAGTTTACCCCATTTATTTTTACACCCACCTCCAAAAAGATTTTTTTGCCTATAAACCCGAAGTTCACACCCATTTATCTTAAAATATATGTATTTTAAAAATTATTCTTGGACACAAAATACTCAAGCGAATTATTTTTATATCCATTTTTATTTAACAATTTGAATTTGCTGTAAGTTGGTATATTTTTGTTCTAAGTGGTTAGATATATATTTTTTTTAAAACTAAATACTTAGTTCAAATTTTTTGATAGTTTTCATGTTCAGGCCGCTGCAACGCGCGGGTAAATTTTGCTTATTTTTCCCTAAAATAAAAGATAGGGATTAAAGAGTAATGCTAGGAGGACCAAAAAACGGAAGATTTAGGGGACTGATGACATAGCCGGTACAGCTGTTTAGTGAATCATCACTCAGCAGGAAATATCGATAATAACTGAATGGCATTTCCGAAATTACCTACCATCTCTTCTGCCTCTGTAATTCTGCCTTTGTAATTGCGCTACCTTTCTCCAAAGTGACCACCATCACCGACTCTGCCATGGCGGCCTATTGTCTATCATCATTCAACTGAAAGTTTGGATCCTAATTTCCAGATGTGAACGCGAGTTACTGTTTGAATTTGTAGTCTAACCCAAAGGATCAAAAAAAAATCGATTTGGACATGATATGGTTCTAATTTGGTGCCCGAGCTTCGAATCATGTAGAAAATTTAAATCAAACTCATTTCCTTGTTTCCATCAGCGTAAGAATGATGATGAGAAGTAACACAATTTGGGGACAGACTCAGTGAGAAGAGAAGTATACACGCAACCAGTCCCATTGACTGGTCCCAAGTTTTGGGTCCAAAAATAGTTATTCGAGATTAAAAGATTTAGACCCATCTAAATATCATCTAATTGGAAATGATCCGAATCATTCGGCTGATCTTCGTTACACATCTTATCAGAACCACTCGCAAAAGAGTGGACAGTTTTGACCTTCGAATGAGAGGTGTTGGTACCCCAAAAGATTTTTCATTGATCACTGTATATAAAAATCAACACGAGTCCAATTTCACGCCAAAACAGGCGAATTTAGGACCGAAGGGGATCTCATTCTTTGTCACAAATACTCGGTTGCTTCTGATGAGCCGACTTCGGTTGCTTCTGATGAGCCGACTTGGTTGCTTCTGATGAGCCGACTTCGGTTGCTTCTGATGAGCCGACTTGGTTGCTTCTGATGAGCCGACTTCGGTTGCTACGATGGCGGACATGAAACGCGATCCCAATCGACCAGCTACCGTGTTCGGCCCTCTTTCTAGTCGTCTGCTACAGTACCACTTTCGAACGCTACAATAGGCCGACTTCGGTTGCTATAGTAAGTCACTAAACGGGTCCCAAATGACCGCCTATGGTGTTCGCCCTCTTTCTAGTCGTCACATAAGACACTCGGTCGCTACGAGGACCGACTTGGTTGCTACAAGAAGCGACATGAAACGCGATCCCAATCGACCGCCTATGGTGTTCGGCCCTCTTTCTATTAGATGCGCTCACAGTACCACTCGGGCACGCTCTGATGAGCCGACTTGGTTGCTACAAGAAGCGACATGAAACGCGGTCCCAGTCGACCAGCTACGGTGTTCGGCCCTCTTTCTTGTCGTCTACTACAGTACCACTTTCGAACACCGATGAGCCGACTTCGGTTGCTACGATGGCGGACATGAAACGCGATCCCAATCGACCAGCCTACCGTGTTCGCCCTCTTTCTAGTCGTCGCTTTCTGATGCCTTTCGGTTGCTTCTGATGAGCCGACTTGAAAGGCGGTGTTAGTCGTCCTGCTACAGTGGTCGACAGCTACAATACCTACCTGCTGTAATGGTTGCCCTCGAGCCCCGCGCCAACAACAAGTCACCATCACAATTAATGGCACTGTCATTGTCATTGTAGTGCTAGCCACATGGCCTTTATAATCAATTACCCATGCCTCAGTGTTGACTCATATCACACAAAAGTTGACATGTGTAAAACTAGTGCTGAAGTGACCAAACTACCCCTCTCTCATTCCTACAAAGAGAGAAACTATTCTCAATGCAAAGGTAAGCCATTTCTCCCCCTGCACTATGCACACAAGAACCAATTATTGTTCATTTTCTTCTCCACTCAAGCTCATTACTGACTTGATCGTCGGAGGTACAACGGGGGAGCCAAGCCCCGTCCTCGTACGAGCTCTCTATTTATGCAGGGGGAGATCGGCCGAGTGTAGGCTGTCAAAAATGAACACAGAGCTCACCTCCGCGTTCTCACCTCTGCGTTTTCAAGCCCAAAACGCAGAGCTCACCTCTGCGCAAGCGCAAAACGCAAGGCTCACCTCTGTGTTTTCAAGCTCAAAACGCAAAGCTCACCTGTGCGTTTTCAAGCTCAAAACGCAGAGCTCACCTGTGCGTTTTCAAGCTCAAAACGCAAGGCTCACCTCTGCAAGGCTCACCTCTGTGTTTTCAAGCTCAAAACCCAGAGCTCACCTGTGCGTTTTCAAGCTCAAAACACAAGGCTCACCTCTACGTTTTCAAGCTCATCAAAACGCAGAGCTCACCTCTGCGTTTTTAGGCAAGACGCAGAGATCATTTTTAGAACGTGGACCTCGTATTTGACCCATTCAAACACGTTGTAAACGGTTCCAAAACCGTTTTGCACGATTTGAGGGCTTCGAACCCTCATTGAGGAGAGATTTAAGGGGTCAGTTACACCCCTTAAACCCCTATAAATAGCTGAAATAACAGCTGAAGAAAAAAGGAGGAGGTCAATTGGATCAAAGGAGAGACTTCTTTTGGGGATCGATCAAGGAGAAGCTTTGGAGCATTCAACCTTATCTTGGATCGGTTTTTGGAGACTTTGGCTTGACAGATCAATTCTTCTTGGAGGGAGCTCTTTCTAAGTAAGATCCTTAAACTCGTGCAGAGTTATAAAACTCATTTTTTGAGTTCTCAGACTCGTTAGAGTTTTAAACTTGCTTTGCGAGTTCCTTTCAACGTTGTTCCACGAGTTGAGACGTTCGGATAGTCAACGGGATACAAGATTCAAGCTCCCATCGCTACCGTGAAGAACCCAGGTTAAACAAAGGGAAAGATCTCCATTGATCTTTCCTTCTTTTGCAAATCGGGCAATCGATTGAGGAATTTTATAATTTCTTTGTCTAAGTCAGTTAGAGAGAGATTACTTTGAGAGATTGTATTCATTCTTTTTCTAAGTCAGCTAGAGAGAATAACTCCGATCTTACATTTCTCAAAATTTTCTCGCAAATAAAAGATGGCGACTCGGCTGGGGACTAGCTTCACCGAAGAAGAAGTGGTGGCGCAATCCGACGTCAAGCTCGCAGAACAACAAATAAATTCTTGTCGAGAGTTTGACCAAGCTGGCACGAGGAGGCACTCTCCTTCGGATCCCTTAGCCCCAAGGCTATGCGCAAGATCCGTAAAGTCTCCAAAAAGACTAAAGCTCCATCCATGGTCGACTCGTCAAAGGAGTGTCTCCCCTAGGGGTTGAACTGTTCATACAGTCCCCTCTCTGAAGGAGAAGCCTCGGCTCCAACCGAACTCGTCAATCGAGTTAGAAGCCCTCAAACAAAACGCGGACCTCACGTCGGCGTTAATCAAATTAAACGCAGCCCTCAAGGCTACGTTTCACAAAGAAAACACAGCTCTCAAGGCTGCTTTCCTTCAATAAAACGCAGCCCTCAATGCTGTGTTTCACAAAGAGAACGCAGCTCTCAAGGCTGCGTTCCTTCAACAAAATGCAGCCCTCAAGGACGCGTTTCACCAATAGAACGCGGACCTCAAGTCTGAGTTGATCAAATAGAACACGACCCTCGCGTTTCTGGCGCGATGTGTCAAGTCGAGTTCAGGGCAACCGACATGAGCTTCAAACGGCAGTATTGGACTCAAGTAAGGAAACCCAATCTGAGAACGTGTATCTGGAGTGGAGCTTGGGCCTTGCCCGAACCCCGCCAGGGTCGCCCACTCTCCCGGAACCCGGCCGGTAGCGTCGCCCGAATACTCTGCTGGCGACTAGATTAAAAAGTGCACCCAAGAAGTCTACGAACTCAAGGCATCTCAACAAGATCCAGATTCAACAAGAGCTAGTCCCGTCCAATCATAGACTGGGGGTTCCAGTTCAAACCTCACGAGTAGTGAGTAACTCTTCTCGAGTCTCTGCAATAGATTTGAGAGAGTTCCTATCGAGAGAAAGACCGATACAACAAATCGTTCATTCATGAAAATACGAACGATTGATTTTTACGGTCCCCTCGAGATGCCAATGCTGCTCATGCACAGCCATTTCATCGGTATTCAACCCACCAATAAACGTCGCTTCAGAGGATGAATACCCTGGAGTTACCGTCAATATGGTTAGCAGGGAAAAGTCACCAGCTTCCAGTTCGGATGAATCGGGTACTAATCATTCTCCAAGTGTTAGAGAAATCTCGGATAAATTTGAAGGGATTTACCAACACACTCGGACACGAAAGGGAGTCATACCTCCTGTCAATTATCAGAGGCTAGCTAAAGGACTAAAACCTGATGATGAGCACTCAGCCATTGCAGATTCTCAATCTTCCAGCGCTTTCGTGGAACGTGAGAGCGCTGTCTACACGACGGAGAATACTGAAGATCTCAGGAAGAGACTCGAAGAGTATCAGGCTGTGATGCGGTCGCAACAGGAAGCCATGCGAGAGACCCTGCGATCACAACAAGAGTCCATCGATCAACTTCGAGATATGATGGCCCAAATTATTGCAGATAGAGCTCAATCTCAAATGTCTGGCTCAACACCTCAGCCGGAATCATCACGAAGGAGGGGTCAATCTTCAAAACGAAAAGAAAAAGTGAATGAAGCTTCTGATCAAGAAGCTCATCACATAGAATCTCATTTGAAGAGGAGAAGAGGACTGAGCACGAGCAGGATCCTCAGTCGGCAAAAATGGAAGAATTGAAAGCCCGCCTTAGTGCCATTGCCAATAGAAGCGAGCTTCAAGACGAGGGAGTTATTAGGCCTTATCCCGCTAAATGGGACGCAGCTCCTTATCCTCCAAAATTCGAGGCCCCGACATTATAAGCATTTGAAGGTAAGGGGTCACCGAACCAACATGTCTATCATTTCAAGTCGAAGGAATATGTGATATCAAACGCGCTACTAACTTCGCTTGTTCATTGGCACCCTCAAGGAGATTGCCTTTGAATGGTTTATGAAACTGCCCGCAGGATGTATTCAGAAATGAACAGATCTAGAGAGACTCTTCCTATCATGATTCTTTGAAGGCGACACTGAAGTCTCTTTCCATAACCTTCTTGCCACTAAGCAAAAGAAGGGAGAGTCCATCAAAGCCTTTGTCAAGAGGTTCGAAGCGTGGCTCTTGATGCGGCAATTATGGCCATATACAGGTGGAAGCATGTCGATACAACTTACAAACAAAACTCCTAGCCCAAATGGGAGTTGCGAATGCCGTTCACAGGCAGTTAATCTCTCAAGGTGAACAGGCTCAAAAATATTGCGAGAATCAAAGTGAAGAAGCGAGTAATGGGACCAATCTAATCTTCTGATCGAGGAAGGAGAAGATACTACGGACGAAAATAATCCTCTTCAATAGGATGGCAAGTCGAAGTTCGTGGCAACCGACATGAGCTTCAAGCGGCGTATTGGACTCAAGTAAGGAAACCCAATACAGAACCTGATGTATACCGTGGAGCTTCGGGCATCGCTCAACCCCGCCAGGGTCGCCCACTCTCCCCGAACCCCGGCCGCTGCCGCCGCCTCAATACTCGCTAAGCGACTAGATTAAAAAGTGCACCCAAGAAGTCTACGAACTCAAGGCATCTCAACAAGATCCAGATTCAACAAGAGCTAGTCCCGTCCAATCATAGATGGGGGTTCCAGTTCAAACCTCACGAGTAGTGAGTAACTCTTCTCGAGTCTCTGCAATAGATTTGAGAGAGTTCCTATCGAGAGAAAGACCGATACAACAAATCGTTCATTCATGAAAATACGAACGATTGATTTTTACGGTCCCCTCGAGATGCCAATGCTGCTCATGCACAGCCATTTCATCGGTATTCAACCCACCAATAAACGTCGCTTCAGAGGATGAATACCCTGGAGTTACCGTCAATATGGTTAGCAGGGAAAAGTCACCAGCTTCCAGTTCGGATGAATCGGGTACTAATCATTCTCCAAGTGTTAGAGAAATCTCGGATAAATTTGAAGGGATTTACCAACACACTCGGACACGAAAGGAGTCATACCTCTGTCAATTATCGAGGCTAGCTAAAGGACTAAAACGATGATGAGCACTCGGCCATTGCGATTCTCAATCTTCCAGCTGCGGAACGTGAGAGCTGCCTACACGACGGAGAATACGAAGATCTCGTGAAGAGACTCGAAGAGTATCAGCCGTGATGCGGTCGCAACAGAAGCCATGCGAGACCCCGCGATCACAACAAGAGTCCATCGATCAACTTCGAGATATGATGGCCCAAATTATTGCAGATAGAGCTCAATCTCAAATGTCCGCTCAACACCTCACCGAATCATCACGAAGGAGGGTCAATCTTCAAAACGAAAAGAAAAGTGAATGAAGCTTCATCAAGAAGCTCATCACATAGAATCTCATTTGAAGAGGAGAAGAGGACTGAGCACGAAAGGGATCCTCACCGGCAAAAATGGAAGAATTGAAAGCCCGCCTTAGTGCCATTGCCAATAGAAGCGAAGCCAAGACGAGGGAGTTATTAGGCCTTATCCGCTAAATGGGACGCAGCTCCTTATCCTCCAAAATTGAGGCCCGACATTATAAGCATTTGAAGGTAAGGGGTCACCGAACCAACATGTCTATCATTTCAAGTCACAGACTGGGAATGTGATATCAAACGACGCCATACTAACTCGCTTGTTCATTGGCACCCTCAAGGAGATTGCCTTTGAATGGTTTATGAAACTGCCCGCAGGATGTATTGAGAAATGAGCAGATCTAGAGACTCTTCCTATCATGATTTCGCGATAATCAAGTCTCTTTCCATAACCTTCTTGCCACTAAGCAAAAGAAGGGAGAGTCCATCAAAGCCTTTGTCAAGAGGTTCCGAAGCGTGGCTCTTCGATGCCCGACAGGTATGACGCAATATGCACTGGTGGAAGCATGTCGATACAACTTACAAACAAAACTCCTAGCCCAAATGGGAGTTGCAGAATGCCGCTCTCGGAGACAGCCTTCAAGGTGAACAGCTCAAAATTATTGCCAGAATCAAAGCTGAAGAAGAAAGCGAGTAATGGGACCAATCCTAATCTTCTCAGTCAGAAGGAGAAGATACTACGGACACTGAAAATAATCCTCTTCAATAGGATGGCAGGTCCGCAAAGCATCATGTCAACAGTTACCTCTGATAGTCCATTCTGGTCATAGTCGTTATACTCCAATGTCAATGAACGACTTGACGGATAGTGGCCCATTTGGCGATATGCCCTACCTACCCCTTTTTCCCCTTGCACTTGTTCAAGACTGTTCATTGGATTATGAGTAATAAATCTTCTGAGCTGTCATGTTTAATAGAATACCTCTGTCAACCACGAAATTCACAAAGCATCGTCTACTTAACATTACACCTCTGATGATTAACCTCCCCACAAAGTTAAGATTAGCTTGTCTCGTTATTAGCAAGGCGAACTCTTCTGTCAATCAACTTATCGACTCTCTTCAGTAGAGCGATAAGTCCTCAAAGTTGCTCCGATCACAACATATCCTTGCCATGTTAACCTCACACCTCTGACAATCAACTTATCGACTCTCTTCAATAGAGCGATAAGTCCTCAAAGTTGCTCCGATTGCAACATATCCTTGTCATGTTAACCTTACACCTCTGACAATCAACTTATCGACTCTCTTCAGTAGAGCGATAAGTCCTCAAAGTTGCTCCGATCGCAACATATCCTTGTCATGTTAACTTCACACCTCTGACAATCAACTTATCTACTCTCTTCAATAGAGCGATAAGTCCTCAAAGTTGCTCCGATTGTAACATATCATTGTCATGTTAACCTCACACCTCTGACAATCAACTTATCGGCTCTCTTCAATAGAGCGATAAGTCCTCAAAGTTGCTCCGATCGTAACGTATCCTCGTCACGTTAACCTCACACCTCTGACAATCAGCTTATCAATCCTCCTCAATAGGATGATAAGTCCTCAAATCTGCTTAAATCGCAATCAACTTATGAATCCTCCTCAATAGGATGATAAGTCCTCAATTTTACTTAAATCGCAATCAACTTATCAATCCTCCTCAATAGGATGATAAGTCCCAAAGCCTTGTTAACACCACAAGCCCAAAGCCTTGTTAACACCACAAGCCTAAAGCCTTGTTCACAACACAAGCCCAAAGCATTGTTCACACCACAAGCCTAAAGCCTTGTTCACAACACAAGCCCAAAGCATTGTTCACACCACAAGCCTAAAGCCTTGTTCACAACACAAGCCCAAAGCCTTGTTCACATCACAAGCCATGTAAGCCTTGTTAACATCACAGCCCAAACCTTATTCAAATCACGGGTTTCATATTTTATCCCCGATAAAATCTAAACTTATCAACTCTCATCAATAGAGCAATAGGTCCTCAAAATCTTGTTCAAATCACAAGTATGAAAGGCATGCCTACTTAACATTACACCTCTCGATGATTAACCTCCCACAAAGTTAAGATTAGCTTGTCTCGTTATTAGCAAGGCGAACTCTTACGTCAATCAACTTATCGACTCTTCAAGAGAGCGATAAGTCCTCAAAGTTGCTCCGATCACAACATATCCTTGCCATGTTAACCTCACACCTCTCGACAATCAACTTATCGACTCTCTTCAATAGAGCGATAAGTCCTCAAAGTTGTTCGATTGCAACATATCCTTGTCATGTTAACCTCACACTCGACAATCAACTTATCGACTCTCTTGATGAAGCGATAAGTCCTCAAAGTTGCTCCGATCGCAACATATCCTTGTCATGTTAACTTCACACCTCTGACAATCAACTTATCTATTCTCTTCAATAGAGCGATAAGTCCTCAAAGTTGCTCCGATTGTAACATATCATTGTCATGTTAACCTCACACCTCGACAATCAACTTATCTATTCTCTTCAATAGGCGATAAGTCCTCAAAGTTGCTCCGACGTAACGTATCCTCGTCACGTTAACCTCACACCTCTGACAATCAGCTTATCAATCCTCCTCAATAGGATGATAAGTCCTCAAATCTGCTTAAATCGCAATCAACTTATGAATCCTCCTCAATAGGATGATAAGTCCTCAATTTTACTTAAATCGCAATCAACTTATCAATCCTCCTCAATAGGATGATAAGTCCCAAAGCCTTGTTAACACCACAAGCCCAAAGCCTTGTTAACACCACAAGCCTAAAGCCTTGTTCACAACACAAGCCCAAAGCATTGTTCACACCACAAGCCTAAAGCCTTGTTCACATCACAAGCCATGTAAGCCTTGTTAACATCACAGGCCTGAAACCTTATTCAAATCACAGGTTTCATATTTTATCCCCCGATAAAATCTAAACTTATCAACTCTCATCAATAGAGCAATAGGTCCTCAAAATCTTGTTCAAATCACAAGTATGAAAGGCATGCCAAGTTAACATTATACTTTTGGTACCTTAAAAAAGTCTAAAAGGCTTAGTTGAAAACGTGAGGGTCAACTCCGCGTCTCAACTCCAAAACGCGACAGCTAACACCGCGTCTCAACTTAAAGACGCAAGAGTCAGCCACACGTTCATCCTTATAATGACTAGCGTGGACAAAAGCTGAATGCAATTTCTTTAAAGATGAGGAGCAATACCTTCTCAGAATTGAACAAAGAAGATATCCAAAGTGTTTTGAAAGCTCGTTCCAGTCAACCGTGAACTTTCGAAAACTTTGGAAGGGGTTCTGTAGGCTGTCAAAAATAAACACAGAGCTCACCTCCGCGTTCTCACCTCTGCGTTTTCAAGCTCAAAACACAAGGTTCACCTCTGCGTTTTCAAGCCCAAAACGCAAGGCTCACCTCTGTGTTTTCAAGCTCAAAACGCAGAGCTCACCTGTGCGTTTTTAAGCTCAAAACGCAAGGCTCACCTCTGCGTTTTCAAGCTCATCAAAATGCAGAGCTCACCTCTGCGTTTTAAGTCAAGACGCAGAGGTCATTTTTAGAACGCGGACCTCGTGTTTGACCCATTTAAGCACGTTGTAAACGGTTTCAAAACCGTTTTGCACGATTTGAGGGCTCGAACCCTCATTGAGGAGAGATTTAAGGGGTCAGTTACACCCATTAAACCCCTATAAATAGCTGGAATAACAGTTGAAGAAAAAAGGAGGAGGTCAATTGGATCAAAGGAGAGACTTCTTTTGGGGATCGATCAAGGAGAAGCTTTGGAGCATTCAACCTTGCCTTGGATCGACTTTTGGAGACTTTGGCTTGGCAGATCAATTCTTCTTGGAGGGAGCTCTTTCTAAGTAAGATCCTTAAACTCGTGCAGAGTTATAAAACTCATTTTTGAGTTCTCAAACTCGTTAGAGTTTCAAACTGGCTTTGCGAGTTCCTTTCAACGTTGTTCCACGAGTCGAGATGTTCGGATAGTCAACGGGATACAAGATTCAAGCTCTCATCGCTACCGTAAAGAACTTAGGTTAAACAAAGGGAAGAATCTCCGTTGATCTTTCCTTCTTTTACAAATCGGGTAACCGATCGAGGAATTTTATAATTTCTTTGTCTAAGTCAGTTAGAGAGGGATTACTTTGAGAGATTGTATTCATTCTTTTTCTAAGTCAGTTAGAGAGAATAACTCCGATCTTACATTTCTCAAAATTTTCTCGCGAACACCGAGCTCAGGATCGGAAAAACCAACTCCAACCTCCAGCAGTTTCTTCCTTTGCGCAGGACGCATCACCTCACCTCCAGCCAAGTAATTCGGAGAAAGAAAACGAATCCCCATCATCATCATTGTAAACCTCAAACCAGCTTTGACCAAGTTGACTGTGTGATTTTTTAAGCATCAACAGTTTGACGCCCACCATGGGGCTATTTTCTTCTTCATGAAAGCATGACAGGCGAAGAGAATAGAGGTGAGACGTCCGGTCCTGGGAACCCTCCTGCGGGTTATGTCACCCAAGAGCAACTCAGAGAGGCCCCCAAACAAGAGTCGCCACTGGCCGCCATAATAGCCAGCCACAAAGGTTCAATCTCCTGTTACAAGAGCCGACGGCCTCAACCTCTTCCAGGGCCTTTATTCATTCGCCATAGCAGTTAAGCTTTCGCACTACAAGAGCTAACCTCCACCTCTCCCTGAGGCCTCCTTTTTAGGCATATAGCTGGACTTCGGCACTACAAGAGATCGATCACTTAACCCTCTTCCTGGGTTTCTCATTCGCTGCCATGCCGACTTTTCATTCGCATAAGGTTACCTTCATACATAAGAGCTAACCGCCTCAACCTCTTCCCCGGCCTTCTATTCATATATAAGTCGTAATTATCATGACATGCCGACCTCGGCGCTTACAAGAACCGATCGCTTCAAATTTCTTCCAGAGGCCATTCCTCGGCTACTATAGGACTGGGCTAGGTCCAACTCAAAGAGGCCACCAAACATGGCACCTTTTCGTCTAAAGTCTTTTATTATCAATAGATATTTATTTCTAATAATTGTCATCAGTTTATCTTAAGCTATTATTATTTTGACAATCTGTTTGCTCAGGCATATCATCCTTCTCACCTAACACGAGTCGGGACATCCCACTCTCTTAGCTTGAGTCGAGGTAACTTTCTTACTGTGTGGAGTTCAGGCGACCCTTCCTGCTAGGTCGAGTCAAGGACCCTTCTCGTCACGTCGAGTCAAGCAACCCTTCTCGCCTAGTTGAGACAGGCGACCTAACTTACTCAGTCAAGCGAACCTACCCCTCTCACTAAGTCGAGTTAGGGTATTCCCTCTCGTTTAGGATGAGTCAAGATACCCAACTCTTTTCGCCAAGTTGAAGAATCCACTAGGCGAAGACATGCTTGCTCTTTGCCTAAAAACAGAGATCGGCAATACCGACTAAGACCTAGGCGCCACGTAAGTCCTAGGCACCCAACCTACGGGTTGTCAATTGCCGAGCCGCCGCTCTCACTGGGGCCGACTCACAAAGACCTAGGCACCACATAAGTCCTAGGCACCCAACCTACGGGTTGTCAATTGCCGAGTCGCCGCTCCCACTGGGGCTGACTCATAAAGATCTTGGCATCCACATTAAGACCAAGGCACTCAACCGACCCTCGATCCTTCCTCCTGGTCAAATCGATCCTTCCTCCTGGTCAAATCGATCCTTCCTCCTGGTCAAATCGATCCTTCCTCCTGGTCAAATCGATCCTTCCTCCTGGTCAAATCGATCCTTCCTCCTGGTCAAATCGATCCTTCCTCCTGGTCAAATCGATCCTTCCTCCTGGTCAAATCGATCCTTCCTCCTGGTCAAATCGATCCTTCCTCCTGGTCAAATCGATCCTTCCTCCTGGTCAAATCGATCCTTCCTCCTGGTCAAATCGATCCTTCCTCCTGGTCAAATCGATCCTTCCTCCTGGTCAAATCGATCCTTCCTCCTGGTCAAATCGATCCTTCCTCCTGGTCAAATCGATCCTTCCTCCTGGTCAAATCGATCCTTCCTCCTGGTCAAATCGATCCTTCCTCCTGGTCAAATCGATCCTTCCTCCTGGTCAAATCGATCCTTCCTCCTGGTCAAATCGATCCTTCCTCCTGGTCAAATCGATCCTTCCTCCTGGTCAAATCGATCCTTCCTCCTGGTCAAATCGATCCTTCCTCCTGGTCAAATCGATCCTTCCTCCTGGTCAAATCGATCCTTCCTCCTGGTCAAATCGATCCTTCCTCCTGGTCAAATCGATCCTTCCTCCTGGTCAAATCGATCCTTCCTCCTGGTCAAATCGATCCTTCCTCCTGGTCAAATCGATCCTTCCTCCTGGTCAAATCGATCCTTCCTCCTGGTCAAATCGATCCTTCCTCCTGGTCAAATCGATCCTTCCTCCTGGTCAAATCGATCCTTCCTCCTGGTCAAATCGATCCTTCCTCCTGGTCAAATCGATCCTTCCTCCTGGTCAAATCGATCCTTCCTCCTGGTCAAATCGATCCTTCCTCCTGGTCAAATCGATCCTTCCTCCTGGTCAAATCGATCCTTCCTCCTGGTCAAATCGATCCTTCCTCCTGGTCAAATCGATCCTTCCTCCTGGTCAAATCGATCCTTCCTCCTGGTCAAATCGATCCTTCCTCCTGGTCAAATCGATCCTTCCTCCTGGTCAAATCGATCCTTCCTCCTGGTCAAATCGATCCTTCCTCCTGGTCAAATCGATCCTTCCTCCTGGTCAAATCGATCCTTCCTCCTGGTCAAATCGATCCTTCCTCCTGGTCAAATCGATCCTTCCTCCTGGTCAAATCGATCCTTCCTCCTGGTCAAATCGATCCTTCCTCCTGGTCAAATCGATCCTTCCTCCTGGTCAAATCGATCCTTCCTCCTGGTCAAATCGATCCTTCCTCCTGGTCAAATCGATCCTTCCTCCTGGTCAAATCGATCCTTCCTCCTGGTCAAATCGATCCTTCCTCCTGGTCAAATCGATCCTTCCTCCTGGTCAAATCGATCCTTCCTCCTGGTCAAATCGATCCTTCCTCCTGGTCAAATCGATCCTTCCTCCTGGTCAAATCGATCCTTCCTCCTGGTCAAATCGATCCTTCCTCCTGGTCAAATCGATCCTTCCTCCTGGTCAAATCGATCCTTCCTCCTGGTCAAATCGATCCTTCCTCCTGGTCAAATCGATCCTTCCTCCTGGTCAAATCGATCCTTCCTCCTGGTCAAATCGATCCTTCCTCCTGGTCAAATCGATCCTTCCTCCTGGTCAAATCGATCCTTCCTCCTGGTCAAATCGATCCTTCCTCCTGGTCAAATCGATCCTTCCTCCTGGTCAAATCGATCCTTCCTCCTGGTCAAATCGATCCTTCCTCCTGGTCAAATCGATCCTTCCTCCTGGTCAAATCGATCCTTCCTCCTGGTCAAATCGATCCTTCCTCCTGGTCAAATCGATCCTTCCTCCTGGTCAAATCGATCCTTCCTCCTGGTCAAATCGATCCTTCCTCCTGGTCAAATCGATCCTTCCTCCTGGTCAAATCGATCCTTCCTCCTGGTCAAATCGATCCTTCCTCCTGGTCAAATCGATCCTTCCTCCTGGTCAAATCGATCCTTCCTCCTGGTCAAATCGATCCTTCCTCCTGGTCAAATCGATCCTTCCTCCTGGTCAAATCGATCCTTCCTCCTGGTCAAATCGATCCTTCCTCCTGGTCAAATCGATCCTTCCTCCTGGTCAAATCGATCCTTCCTCCTGGTCAAATCGATCCTTCCTCCTGGTCAA
Organism: Asparagus setaceus; assembly: GCA_012295165.1. NCBI lineage: Eukaryota > Viridiplantae > Streptophyta > Magnoliopsida > Asparagales > Asparagaceae > Asparagus > Asparagus setaceus. Next base: position 68,879,196 of record CM022702.1, read on the forward strand.
ATCGATCCTTCCTCCTGGTCAAATCGATCCTTCCTCCTGGTCAAATCGATCCTTCCTCCTGGTCAAATCGATCCTTCCTCCTGGTCAAATCGATCCTTCCTCCTGGTCAAATCGATCCTTCCTCCTGGTCAAATCGATCCTTCCTCCTGGTCAAATCGATCCTTCCTCCTGGTCAAATCGATCCTTCCTCCTGGTCAAATCGATCCTTCCTCCTGGTCAAATCGATCCTTCCTCCTGGTCAAATCGATCCTTCCTCCTGGTCAAATCGATCCTTCCTCCTGGTCAAATCGATCCTTCCTCCTGGTCAAATCGATCCTTCCTCCTGGTCAAATCGATCCTTCCTCCTGGTCAAATCGATCCTTCCTCCTGGTCAAATCGATCCTTCCTCCTGGTCAAATCGATCCTTCCTCCTGGTCAAATCGATCCTTCCTCCTGGTCAAATCGATCCTTCCTCCTGGTCAAATCGATCCTTCCTCCTGGTCAAATCGATCCTTCCTCCTGGTCAAATCGATCCTTCCTCCTGGTCAAATCGATCCTTCCTCCTGGTCAAATCGATCCTTCCTCCTGGTCAAATCGATCCTTCCTCCTGGTCAAATCGATCCTTCCTCCTGGTCAAATCGATCCTTCCTCCTGGTCAAATCGATCCTTCCTCCTGGTCAAATCGATCCTTCCTCCTGGTCAAATCGATCCTTCCTCCCTGGTCAAGTCGATTTTTCCTCCCAGGTCAAGTCGATCTTTCTTCCCAGGCCAAGCCGACCCTTCCCGCCAGACCAGGGCCGGCTCACCCTTCCGGGCACCAACCAAAAACCTTGGCCTCCCCCTAAGCCCAAGGAACCAATCCTCACAAGTCGATAAGCGACAGTTGGATTTCACTCGGATCTGGCTTAAGCCGCATCCAAGTGAAAGGGGCCTACTGTTGGTACCCCAAAAGATTTTTTATTGATCCCTATATATAAAAATCAACACGAGTCCAATTGCACCCCAAAACAAGCGAATTTAGGACCGAAGGGGATCTCGCTGCTCTCACAAGTACTTTCGGTTGCTTTCTGATGGCCGACCAACTCAACTTCTTTGAGGAATCTACCCTCGGCCTTCTGATGGCCGACCAACTCAACTTCTTTCGAGGAATCTACCCTCGGCCTTCTGATGGCGACCCTTCTCGCCGGTGGGGTCAAGTCGTCCCTTCCTCCTGGTCAAATCGATCCTTCCTCCTGGTCAAATCGATCCTTCCTCCTGGTCAAATCGATCCTTCCTCCTGGTCAAATCGATCCTTCCTCCTGGTCAAATCGATCCTTCCTCCTGGTCAAATCGATCCTTCCTCCTGGTCAAATCGATCCTTCCTCCTGGTCAAATCGATCCTTCCTCCTGGTCAAATCGATCCTTCCTCCTGGTCAAATCGATCCTTCCTCCTGGTCAAATCGATCCTTCCTCCTGGTCAAATCGATCCTTCCTCCTGGTCAAATCGATCCTTCCTCCTGGTCAAATCGATCCTTCCTCCTGGTCAAATCGATCCTTCCTCCTGGTCAAATCGATCCTTCCTCCTGGTCAAATCGATCCTTCCTCCTGGTCAAATCGATCCTTCCTCCTGGTCAAATCGATCCTTCCTCCTGGTCAAATCGATCCTTCCTCCTGGTCAAATCGATCCTTCCTCCTGGTCAAATCGATCCTTCCTCCTGGTCAAATCGATCCTTCCTCCTGGTCAAATCGATCCTTCCTCCTGGTCAAATCGATCCTTCCTCCTGGTCAAATCGATCCTTCCTCCTGGTCAAATCGATCCTTCCTCCTGGTCAAATCGATCCTTCCTCCTGGTCAAATCGATCCTTCCTCCTGGTCAAATCGATCCTTCCTCCTGGTCAAATCGATCCTTCCTCCTGGTCAAATCGATCCTTCCTCCTGGTCAAATCGATCCTTCCTCCTGGTCAAATCGATCCTTCCTCCCCGTCAAGTCGATTTTTCCTCCCAGTCAAGTCGATCTTTCTTCCCGGGCCAAGCCGACCCTTCCCTTGAGACCGGGGCGGCTCACCCTTCCCGCACCAACCAAAACCTTGGCCTCCCCTAAGCCCAAGGAACCAATCCTCACAAGTCGATAGCGGCGGTTGGATTTCACTTTCGGATCGGCAAGCGCATCCAAGTGAAAGGGGCCTCTTGTTGGTACCCCAAAAGATTTTTATTGATCCCTATATATAAAAATCAACACGAGTCCAATTGCACCCTAAAACAAGCGAATTTAGGACCGAAGGGATCTGTTGCTCCTGAAATACTGGTTGCTTTCTGATGGCCGACCGCTTAGCGATCGGTCGACCCGGCTACGGTGTTACCCTTTCTTTCTAGTGATACGCCCTTTATTATCGCGCTCACGATGGGCCATTTCGGTTGCTTTCGGTAAGGCGACCGGCTTAGCGGTCGGGCGACGGCTCCGATTGTTCGGCCCTCTTTCTAATGCACGCTGATATCCTTTCGGCACTTTCGATGGGAATGACTCGGCCCCTACGGTGATCGACTAAAAAGCGATCATTCGACCGACTGGAGTGTTACGGCCCTCTTTCTTATTGATCGCTCACGATACCACTCGCTGCTCTGATGGCCAGCTTTCATTTCTGATGGCCGGCAATCACGGTCGGTCGACCCGACTCTGATGTTCATCCCTCTTTCTAATTAGATGCCTTTCTGGTACCGCTCGGTTGCTACCGTGAGCCGACTTCGGTTGCTTCTGATGGTGACTTGAAAGCGGTGTTAATCGTCACCTTTCATTAGCGGCCTTTCTGATACCTACTCTTGTAATGGTTGACCTCGAGCCCCGCGCCAATAACAAGTCACCATCATAATTAATGGCACTGTCATTGTCATTGTAGTGCTAGCCACATGGCCTTTATAATCAATTACCAATGCCTTAGTGTTGACTCATGTCACACAAAAGTTGACATGTGTAAAACTAGTGCTGAAGTGACCAAACTACCCCTCTCTCATTCCTGCAAAGAGAAAAACTATTCTCAATGCAAAGGTAAGCCATTTCTCCCCCTGCACTATGCACACAAGAACAAATTATTGTTCATTTTCTTCTCCACTCATGCTCACTACTGACTTGATCGTCGGAGGTACAATGGGGGAGCCAAGCCGCGTCCTCTTACGAGCTCTCTACTTGTGCAGGGGCGAGATCGACCGAGCTCAGGATCGGAAAAACCAACTCCAACCTCCAGCAGTTTCTTCCTTTGCGCAGGACGCATCACCTGACCTCCAGCCAAGCGATTCGGAGAAAGAAAACGAATCCCCATCATCATCATTGTAAAGCTCAAACCAGCTTTGACCAAGTTGACTGTGTGATTTTTTAAGCATCAACAAGAGGCAAATCTAATTTTTCCCTCCTACCTTTTGCATCGAAAGGTCAAAACCGCCCGCTCGCATGCATGCGATTCTGTTAGGATGTGCACTCATTGAGCTAAAAAAGGGGATAGTATAATGGGTATCTGAATTCTATAAGAATTATCTCTATAGGACAAGATTGTTTATATCATTAATAAAATAGCCACAATTTCTAAACTAATCCTTTAATTATCAATGAATGATATAAATCACCCTATATTCTACGAGGTGTCCTGATAAAATCTCCACTCTTTGAATTTATCTCAGTTGTTGATGTATAGAATCACACAGTCACTTAATCCTGTTGGATTAGTTGATGATGTAATGGAGTCCGCTTTCCCTTCTAGTATCCGATAATGCCGGTCTAGCAAGGAGTTCACCTACACCGAAAAAGGAACCTGTGGAAGGGTGGAGTTGGGATCTCCGGTAGTCCCTCCGACGGTCAAGTCAGTATGTGTCTGAAATATGAGAATCAATGGAGAGAAAAAGTTCACTGAGAAAAGATCACTTACTTGTTTAGGTAAGGCTTAGCTATTTATATCTAGGGTTGGAGGGTATTTTTATCTTTTATTTGACAAGAGCGGTAATTGAGTCAGTCTCTTCCACGTGTAGTCCAATTAACAATAACTTTTGTACGTGGTCTTGACAAGTGTCTTCCGAGAGTTAATATAAGAAGTCTTTGTCCTTGCCATTAATGAGATGGGATTAGCGTCGTAGCGGAATTAGTCCGAGGTACCTTAATTACCGTGAGAGATGGGGGAATTAAGGAGCTGACAAGCGCATTTAATACGATACTGACGTGTTGTCGGGATCAGATTAGATTTCATGTAACCGTCATTTTAAACCGAGGGAGCCACCTAGGGTGAGTGAGGGATGTCAATATCCATGGGGCGACTTGTACCGAGTCTTCGTCGTCGGGGGTAGTCGGCCAAGGGGCGACTAGTACCGCTTCGTCGGGGAGTAGTCGTCTAAGGGGACAACTAGTACCGCCTTTCGCGTCGTCCAGGGGAGTAGTCAGCCAAAGGGACGACTAATACCGTCTTTTGTGTCATCCAGGGGAGTAGTCGTCCAAGGGGACGACTAGTACCTAGCGTTCATCAAGGATGAGCCAACATGGGAGTTCACATGGAAGACGTGAGAGATCCGCTTGACTCGGTAATAGGGCGTGAGTTGTCTTAAGCCAATGGGACAAAGTGTTCATCTTGCTTAATCATATGAGGTTGCTTCTTCTAATCATGTATTAGCGGTTATGACCATAACAGTTGGCCCCTTTCATTCGGAGTCGGTTGGAAATGAGTGCGAATGAAATAGGATCATGACTCGGGGTGAACAGAAACCCTTTTGGGGAGAATCTTGAAGGTTCTTATGATGGGACGCAGCTGACATCAGCAGACAGCTTTTGGGCTGTTGACGCTTCGTTTTTTGGGCCCGGTGGTAGGTTCCATCATAAAGCAAAGAGGGTGGGTCGGTTCTCGAGGCAACGCTTCGGGTTCTGAGCCTTTAATCTGGTTCGTTGATCTTGGGCTGATCCACTATTTGTTGGCTCCCCTATAAATGCAAAAAGTGGAGAAAGCCCAAGCTTTTGCCTCCCATATTCTAAAAGAAGCTCCGGTGATTTCCAACGAGTTAGAAGATCATCTGTCATGGATTTCGATCGTCGGAAGCAACTGGATGAGTCTCGCTCAACAGTGACCCAGGCTCAGATGCGTCTTCTTCATTCGAAGTTTGATATCCCGAGGATTCAAAGGCGAAGCGGCGATGTCGCCCGTTATCTTTACATGGCGGGGAGAGCTCCCCCTATATTAAGCATCTGGAGTGTGGTCTACGATTGCCGTTACATCCATTCCTCCATAGGGTATTTGAGGCCTTGGGTGTGTCCCCTATGTAGATGAAGCCTAACTCCATCGCCACATTAGTAAGCTTCACTGTCATTTGCCGTTGGTTGGGAATCCGCCCAAGTTGACTATGTTGAGTCATCTGGTCGGCATAACTATTCAGAAATCACCTCATTATCATCTCCAGACGACAGGGGAGTTTAAGATTATTCTTGGACTTCCCAAATTGAATAAAGGGTGGAAGGACAAGTTTGTCTGGATAACGGGAGACGACTCCAACTTGGGATGTTCAAGCTGGCTCGAGATTAGGAGAGAGGCTTTGGAACCAAAGCCTCTGTTGGCGGAGGACCAATGAGAATTGGGGCAAATTCTCAGATACACGGGCCTGAGGACAATGTTTGCCCTACTTAATAATTTGGTCTTGCGAGTTCTTGAGATCTCGTATGTCCCTCTGTACAGAGATAAAGCGAGGGATAACTATAACTTTTGGGGAGTGGTAGCGATGGCCTCTGGCGATGGTATCGAGACGAAGCTTTCTGAAGGGCCTCAAGAAAGAGTGATGACTCGGCAGGCCAAGCGACAGCGGTTGGAACTGACTCCAGCAGGAGCTGCACCTGTCTAAGAGCAAACTAAGACGATGGTCACGGGTCGTGAGGGGACGACGACCAACATCGTACCTACAGCCCCTCATGGCTTTCGGAGGACTCGACTCAAGAAGACGAGTCATGGCCCTCGGGGAGCGAGAAGGTTAGGGGAAAGTGAGGCGAACCCTTTGGAGCCGGTCATCTGAAGTCGGAGAAAGGACCCGACTTACGGTGGTGAAGATGAATCTAAGGTCGAGGAGAGGAGAGGTCGGTCCTCGGTCAGTGAGGTGCGCTAAGCCTGCTGCGGCGTTGGTCAGAGGCTGAAAGTCAACCTAGGGGAGAAGCTACCAACTTCCAAACCGGGCCGCCACACCGACAAGGGAAAGAGCCGACTACGGGTCAGGGTAGCGACTTTATCCCTGCAAGATGGCCTTCGCCATATTATATGGCCGAGTCTGAAGAGGGGTTTTGGGACAAAGTGAGCGACTCGATGATTGGGACATTCCCTTCGGCCGATTCCTACGAGGGAGAGCCTGACGCAGCGCATCGATACGATCCGACCACACATCTGGATGTGCGCTCGTTGGTGCTCTGATCCAAGTACATGCAGCGTAAGGCGGTGGAGCAGTTTAATCTTCCTGAGGACAAGGAATTCTTGAAGAAGATTCCTGATGTGGGCCTCCACGTAATCCTTCAAAGTTATCTGACTCGAGGATGTCTCGTGGAAGAAGAAATATATAGCCGGTTGGCCCAAGGCCACAATGCTTACGAGAAACTTTGCAAGAAGCATATAGCCTCGGGAGTCGGCGAAGGAGGTGAACTCGACCAAGTCGTCATGGAGCTTTCTACTAAGCAAAGCGAACTTGATGATTGGCGTCGAGAAGTGAAGGTGAGAGAGCAGGTCATATCGGAGCTCAAGGCGACTAATGCACAATTATTGGCCGAAGTCTGACAATTGAAGCGGAGACCTCAGAGCAATGTTGAAGGATTGGGATCCTCGAATGAGGTTTTGAGGGAGCGAGACTTGGCTGTGACGCAAGCAGCTCTCGAGAAGCAAGTCACGCAACATGCCAAGGCTCAATTAGAGGAAGAGTTGGCAGCTAAGCAGAGGCTATTAGATGAATGTGCTCGGCTTAATGAGTCTTTATGCGAGGCAGAGAACAAAGTGAGATACTTGGAGTCCGATGATTATCAGTCACCGATCGTCACAAAGAATTGGCCTGTCATCATCGAGGAGTTTCGACACAGCTCAATGGGGAAGATTGAGGTAGCGTTGGCCTGCAAGGCGGGGAGCGACTTCGTGGTGAAGCAACTTCCTGCTGAGTATCAAGACTTTCCCGGACGGCTCAAGTATCCTCCGAGCATAGCTAACCAAGCAAGTCTTCTCACTAGGTTTGAGGAAGCAGGAGCGGGTTCCAACATAGGTGGGGATGATGCCGAGGAGGGATCAGAGGGGAGGCAGAGTTGTCGGCTGACGACCCCTCTGGCGAGACCGGTCAAGGTGTTCTTGAGGGCTCGAGCGGGGGAAAGAGTAGTTAGGTGGTACGGGACCTTCCCCTAACTCCTCCGCCGACTACAAACGTCTCATTGTCTCTTACTTCTGGAGCTGACACGGTTCTCTCCTGACTTAGGCTTAGGGCTCCAGAACCATGTAATTTGCATTTTCTCTTGAATAAAGTTTATGAAAGTATGAATAAAGACGCTTATTTTTAATTAAATCGTCTTCAAATTTTTTGTCGTACTCTCATGATATATTGTCAGTAGAGTCGACTTCTTATTTATTAACGTTTTTCAACTTTTTATTTGTCGGTTTGGGCGGCTGAGTTTTGTCGAGTATTTGGGACGACAAGTGAGTTTAGATCCCAAGATAGGATTGGGGAAAAGTAAATGTGGCGGACACGATATGACGTCAGCCATGTTTTAGCCGCCAACATCGCTTCGATCTCTGGGTGAAGAGACGTGTGGCATTTAAAGCGGTGAGCTTCTCGATATTCGTAAGGTGGTTTGAATTCCGCAATCAATCTCGACCGTTGATCTTGCCGCTGACAAGCCATTGAAAAGCCGCCACGCGTGCCTTTTGAGTGGCTATATATATATGCGTAAACCCTATTGAGAGTTTTCTTTACGCATTCTACAGAGTTTATTTCCCCTTTCTCTCATCTTTTTGAATTTCAAAAGAAGCATTGTCATGGCTACTTCTTCCTCCGCTCTAGTTGATAGGGTTGGGATGCTCAATTCCTGGCGTTCGAAGGTGAGGGAAGAAGTACTGGAGGATTTCTATGAGAGGTATGATCTCCCCAGAGAATTTAAGTTATCTTTGCCGGAGAAGGACAGCGCCGTGTACGAGCATGGCGTTGACAAAATGCCACTATACCTAGTCCATATGGAGTAAGGATTGCGTTTCCCTCTTCCTCAATTTGTGAGAAAGGTTTGTGAACGACTGGGAATCTCGCCGATGTAGTTTGCGCCTAATGCCATAGCGACGATTATGGCGTTCTTGGTGATATGTCACCGAGTGGGGGTCGAACCAAGCCTGCAGTTGTTCAGCCATCTGGTTTCGGTGAAGACCAACAAGAAGGACCCCCATTTCTTTTTCAGCTATACGGGTGGCAAGCTCGTCAATATTCCCGAATCCAATAAAGACTGGAAAGTTAGATTCGTCTGGGTCTTTGGGGCCGACTCGATTTTGGCTTGCCCCAACTGGCCGGAGATTGAGAAGGAGAAATTGAAGCCTCTTCCTCTTTCTGACAACGAGCGACGGGATTTGGAGAGGATCAAACAATATTCTGGATCTCGCGAGATCCATAATCTTTTTGACAATGCCTCTGTGAGAATGGCGGGGTTGTCATTTGTCCAGCCTACAGGGGTCGATAAGGAGGAGGAAGAGAAGCTGCTCAAAGCTGCACCGAAGCAGACCAAAGACCCCAAAGGTGGAGCTTCTGGTGTGGCGAAAGCTATCACAGTGTTGGGTTCGACGAAAGTTATCCCGACTCCTAGTTCGATTAGAATTGTGGAGTCACAGTTGCCCCAGAAGAAGGCGAGGGGAGGAGGATTGTCGGCCGAAGAGGAGCGTCACGTTAAACAAAACTTCGACTAGATGGCCTCTATGCTAAAGAGGAAGGCCTCGCCTCGCCGGCTGCCGGGCGTAAGAAGAAGAAGACGAAGAAGTCGACCCCTAAGGAGACGCCCGAAGGATCCGTTCCTGAGTTAGTCGGGTTGGCTTTGGAGAAGCCGCCGTCGCAGCATCGAATCCGCCCGGCCGCGTGTAATTGTGAGCCGGTAATGTAGATGAGTCTTCTCCTAGCCCGGGAGAAGATTTTGGTCAGTGGGAGCAGGAGGCTCCTTCTGTCGACGCGGAGAACCCCTCGAAACAGGTCGGGGTCGCTGCTATTCCCGAACCGATTTAAAGGTCGGGTAAAAAGTCAGTCGTCTCGGACGAATCAGCACCAGGGGTATCTCCTTCATGTTCATTTGAGAGTTCAAGCACTCAACTCCCTTTCTTCCATCGGGTCGCCGAGATTGGTGGTTCGAGATAGAAGGAACTTCGATCCTTCCTTATTGGCGAGTTGTGGGAGGGGTACGTGTCTAAGGAGTAACCTTCCGAGGATGATAGGTTTGTTCCCAACCGCTCTCTTTATAAGGAAGATTCTGTGTTCCTATCGGGAAGGGCTCAGCTAGCTGCTGCCGAACAGTTTTCACTCCCGAGGGACGTGGAATTGCTGAGGGAGGTGCCTTCGACTAGCTTGAGGCTGGCCCTCCAGAGTTATCAAGTTCGAGGGGCCCTGATTGGAGAGGAGCTTTTCAACAGTCTCGCCCATGTGATGCGAGTTAACGACGAGCTGTCGAAGAAGCTCGCTCACGAGAAGGAAGGTCGAGAAGAGGCTGAGAAGAGGGCGGCCGTTCTCGAGGCGGAGAAGGAGGGGGTAGACGCCAAGTGGCGTAGCGAGTTGGAGGTGAAGCAATCTGAGATTGCTAATCTTCAGACTCACGCCTCAAAGCAAACGGCCACCATAAAGAAGCTAAAAGACGAGGTGGCCAAACTTGAGAAGATGGTCGAGGGCTCCAAAAGGGAGATTTTGGAGTGGAAAGAGCAGGTGGCGCAGTTGGAGAATCAAGTTGAGTCTGAAAAGCGTGAAAAGTTGTCGGCTGAGGAGAGTCTCCACTCCGAACAACTCGCCCTCCAAAGCTTGAAGGTCGAGCTGGAGGAGTCGAAGACGGCTCATCAAGCTGCCTTAGCTGATGTCCGATCCATTGAGACCCGTCTTGACTTCATGAGGTCAGAGGAGGGGAAGAGGGAGACTATTGAGGCCTATCGGCATGGGCCAATGGGGAAGGTCGAGTTGTCACTGGCCGTCATTGCCGGCTTCGATTACCTGAAGGCCCAGCTTCCCCTTGATGTTCTTCCACCTTCGGGCCCTATCTACCCTCCTCGAGTACAGAGTTGTCTGCCCATCCTGCAGGGTCTCGAGGAGAGGGGAGCAGGAGTAAAGCTAGACGCTGAGGAGAGTGGCAACGATGATGATTAGGTTTGGTGAAGACCAACAAGAAGGACCCCCATTTCTTTTTCAGCTATACGGGTGGCAAGCTCGTCAATATTCCCGAATCCAATAAAGACTGGAAAGTTAGATTCGTCTGGGTCTTTGGGGCCGACTCGATTTTGGCTTGCCCCAACTGGCCGGAGATTGAGAAGGAGAAATTGAAGCCTCTTCCTCTTCTCGACAACGAAGCGACGGATTTGGAGAGGATCAAACAATATTCGGATCTCGCGAGATCCATAATCTTTTTGACAATGCCTCTGTGAGAATGGCGGGGTTGTCATTTGTCCAGCCTACAGGGGTCGATAAGGAGGAGGAAGAGAAGCTGCTCAAAGCTGCACCGAAGCAGACCAAAGACCCCAAAGGTGGAGCTTCTGGTGTGGCGAAAGCTATCACAGTGTTGGGTTCGACGAAAGTTATCCCGACTCCTAGTTCGATTAGAATTGTGGAGTCACAGTTGCCCCAGAAGAAGGCGAGGGGAGGAGGATTGTCGGCCGAAGAGGAGCGTCACGTTAAACAAAACTTCGACTAGATGGCCTCTATGCTAAAGAGGAAGGCCTCTGCTCCTCAAGCCGACAAGCCGAAGCAGAAGAAGAAGAAGACGAAGAAGTCGACCCCTAAGGAGACGCCCGAAGGATCCGTTCCTGAGTTAGTCGGGTTGGCTTTGGAGAAGCCGTCGCATCGCATCGACCGTCTGGCCGTGTCAATTCGTGAGCCGGTAATGTAGATGAGTCTTCTCCTAGCCCGGGAGAAGATTTTGGTCAGTGGGAGCAGGAGGCTCCTTCTGTCGACGCGGAGAACCCCTCGAAACAGGTCGGGGTCGCTGCTATTCCCGAACCGATTTAAAGGTCGGGTAAAAGTCGATCGTCTCGGACGAATCGGCACCGAGGTATCTCCTTCATGTTCATTTGAGAGTTCAAGCACTCAACTCCCTTTCTTCCATCGGGTCGCCGAGATTGGTGGTTCGAGATAGAAGGAACTTCGATCCTTCCTTATTGGCGAGTTGTGGGAGAATGCGTGTCTAAGGAGTAACCTTCCGAGGATGATAGGTTTGTTCCCAACCGCTCTTTATAAGGAAGATTACGTGTTCCTATCGGGAAGGGCTCGGCTAGGCTGCTGCCGAGCAGTTTTCACTCAGGGGCGTGGAATTCTTGAGGAGGTGCCTTCGACTAGCTTGAGGCGGCCCTCGAGTTATCAAGTTCGAGGGGCCCCGATTGGAGAGGAGCTTTTCAACAGCCTCGCCCATGTGATGCGAGTTAACGACGAAGCCGTCGGAAGAAGCTCGCCACGAGAAGGAAGGTCGAAGAGGCCGAGAAGAGGGCGGCCGCTCGAGGCGGAGAAGGAGGGGTAGACGCCAAGTGGCGAAGCGAAGTTGGAGGTGAAGCAATCTGAGATTGCTAATCTTGAACTCCGCCTCAAAGCAAGCGGCCACCATAAAGAAGCTAAAAGACGAGGTGGCCAAACTTGAGAAGATGGTCGAGGGCTCAAAGGGAGATTTTGGAGTGGAAAGAGCAGTGGCGCAGCTTGGAGAATCAAGTTGAGTCCGAAAAGCGTGAAAAGTTGTCGGTGAGGAGAGTCTCCACTGAACAACTCGCCTCCAAAGCTTGAAGGTCGAAATGAGGAGTCGAAGACGCTCATCAAGCCGCCTTTAGCCGATGTCCGATCCATTGAGACCGTCTTGACTTCATGAGGTCGAGGAGGGAAGAGGGAGACTATTGAGGCTATCGGCATGGGCCAATGGGGAAGGTCGAAGTTGTCACCGGCCGCCATTGCCGGGCCGACACTGAAGGCCCAGCTTCCCCTTGATGTTCTTCCACCTTCGGGCCCTATCTACCCTCCTCGAGTACAGAGTTGTCTGCCCATCCTGCAGGGTCTCGAGGAGAGGGGAGCAGGAGTAAAGCTAGACGCTGAGGAGAGTGGCAACGATGATGATGAGGATGAGGATGAAGACACCGATGGCGAGGACTAGTGCCATAATTTTTTTTATTTTTGTAGTCTCTGGGACCAGTTGTAAATTGATCTGAATATCTCAATTATCAATGAAAAGTTTTGCGTTTCAGTGTTGAACACAATTTACTTAATTTATTTTCTTGCATTTGGTGGCCATGTATCGTCAATCGTGACTTAGATTTGCATTTACAAGCCGGGAAGACAACTTAGTGTTCATAACCTAGGAATCGCTGGGCAATCTTGCTTTTAGCAAGTACCTAGAATTGTGTCGGCCCCGGTGGGATCGGCGATTCAGTATTGAATCGTCGGGTTAGAAGTCTAGGACTTGTGGCGCCTAGGTCTTTTTGAGTCGACTCATGTGGTAGCGTCGGCTCTGCCATTTGACGACCTGTAGGTTCGTAGGTTGGGTGCCTAGGACTTACGTGGCGCCTAGGTCTTTTCGGGCGGCCCAGCGTGGGCGATGACTTCGGCAATGTCGAAGGATGAGAGACACTTTAATGTTATCTGTTGTGGCGGCGGTCTGAATGTCTCAACTTGGCTTAGCGAGGTTGAGCAATCGATTCGACTTAGCGTGTGGGAGTGCGTCTTCTTAATTGGCGAGTCAGTTACTTATCGCGTCGGAAGAAAGGGTTCCTTGACTCATTTTGAGAAGGGTTCCTTGACTTCGGCCTAGCAGGAAGGGATCGAACTTCAGATTCAACCAAGATTTTCCGCCTTGTCAAGTGAGATTGGGTTACAACTTCGTTTTAGCAAGAAGGACATTTTCGACACTTGTCGATGATGAGAGAAGCTGTCCAATAACAACTAAGTCATTAAGGCGTTCCTTGCATAATATAAGAGAGACAATCATAGTTAGGGGCAAAGGTCTATTTATATTGAAATATCTTGAGTAAGATTTACAATGCAAAAGTCATTGAAAGAACTTCCTAAGGTGCGTTCGGCGGAGAAGGAGGAGGTAGGCATAGAAGTAAGCGTAGCGGTTGGAGGTGAAGCAATCGAGATTGCTAATCTTGAACTCCGCCTCAAAGCAAGCGGCCACCATAAAGAAGCTAAAAGACGAGGTGGCCAAACTTGAGAAGATGGTCGAGGGCTCAAAGGGAGATTTTGGAGTGGAAAGAGCAGTGGCGCAGCTTGGAGAATCAAGTTGAGTCCGAAAAGCGTGAAAAGTTGTCGGTGAGGAGAGTCTCCACTCAGAACAACTCGCCCTCAAAGCTTGAAGGTCGAAATGAGGAGTCGAAGACGCTCATCAAGCCGCCTTTAGCCGATGTCCGATCCATTGAGACCGTCTTGACTTCATGAGGTCGAGGAGGGAAGAGGGAGACTATTGAGGCCTATCGGCATGGGCCAATGGGGAAGGTCGAGTTGTCAGTGGCCGTCATTGCCGGCTTCGATTACCTGAAGGCCCAGCTTCCCCTTGATGTTCTTCCACCTTCGGGCCCTATCTACCCTCCTCGAGTACAGAGTTGTCTGCCCATCCTGCAGGGTCTCGAGGAGAGGGGAGCAGGAGTAAAGCTAGGCGTGAGGAGAGTGGCAGCGATGATGATGAGGATGAGGATGAAGACACCGAGATGAGGACTAGTGCCATAATTTTTTTTATTTTTGTAGTCTCTGGGACCAGTTGTAAATTGATCTGAATATCTCAATTATCAATGAAAAGTTTTGCGTTTCAGTGTTGAACACAATTTACTTAATTTATTTTCTTGCATTTGGTGGCCATGTATCGTCAATCGTGACTTAGATTTGCATTTACAAGCCGGGAAGACAACTTAGTGTTCATAACCTAGGAATCGCTGGGCAATCTTGCTTTTAGCAAGTACCTAGAATTGTGTCGGCCCCGGTGGGATCGGCGATTCAGTATTGAATCGTCGGGTTAGAAGTCTAGGACTTGTGGCGCCTAGGTCTTTTTGAGTCGACTCATGTGGTAGCGTCGGCTCTGCCATTTGACGACCTGTAGGTTCGTAGGTTGGGTGCCTAGGACTTACGTGGCGCCTAGTTTTTTCTCGGCATGATCGACCTCTATTTTTTAGGCAAAGAGTAAGCCTGTCCTTGGAGTCGGCCCCTAGTGGGAGCGACGAGTCGGCGGTTGACAACCCGTAGGTTGGGTGCCTAGGACTTACGTGGCGCCTAGGTCTTTCTCGACATGGCCGACCTCTATTTTTTAGGCAAAGAGTAAGCCTGTCCTTGGAGTTAGCCCCTTGTGGGAGCGACGACTCTGCAACGCCGACAGACGAGAGATGCCTGAATGTTGTCCTGTTGTGGCGAGCAGATACGAATGTCTCAACTTGGCTTAGCGAGGTTGGACAATCCGATTCGACTTAACGTGTGGGGGTGCGTCTTCTTAATTGAGCGAGCCAGATTACCTATCGCGGCTGGGAGAGAAGGGTTCCTTGACTCATTTTGATGAGAAGGGTCCCTTGACTCAGCCTAGCCGGAAGGGGATCCCGAACTCGAGTTCAACCAAGAGATTTTACCGCTTTGTCAAGTGAGATTGGATTGTTACAACTCGTTTTTAGCAAGAAGGACGTTTTCGACCTGCCGTGGTGAATGAAGCGCTGTCCAATAGCAACTAAGTCATTAAGACGCTCCTTGCATAATATAAGAGAGACAATCATAGTTAGGAGCAAAAGTCTATTTATATTGAAATATCTTGAGCAAAATTTACAATGCAAAAGTCATTGAAAGAATTTCCTAAGGTGCTCGATGTTCCACGGATGTTGTAGTATCCTTCCATCTGGGCTTCTAAGCCGGTAAGTGCCTGGTCGCAATTCTTCAAGGACGGTGTATGGTCCCTTCCAATTGGGCGCCAACTTGCCACGCTTGGTGTCTTTGTCGAACGCGGCTTTTTGAGAACCAGATCGCCGACGCAAAACCTTCTTGGTCGGACTTTGCTATTATAGTATCGGGCGACTCGTTGCTGGTTGATAATTTGGCGATGCAACACTGTAGCCCGGACTTCATCGACGAGGTCTAGTTCTACCCGAAGCCTCGCGGAATTTTCATCTTCATCGAAGTGCTGTAGGCGGATGGTAGGCATGCCGACTTCTACGGGAGTTACTGCTTCTGCTCCATAGGCCAATTTAAAGGGAGTTTCACCAGTAGAGCTTTTATGAGTCGTCCGGTACGACCATAAGATGCTTGGCAATTCTTCAGCCCAATTTCTGTCAGCATTGTCTACTTTTTTCTTCAGGGCTTGGAGGATACACTTATTAGCGACTTCTGCTAGTCCATTGCATTTGGGATGAGCTACTGAGGCGAACTTGAGTCGAATCCCCCATTCTTCACTAAAATCCTGGAATCCCTTACTGGCGAATTGGGTGCCGTTGTCTGTGATGAACGAGCGGGGGACGCCGAATCGGCACACGATGGATTTCCATGCAAAACTAGTGATGTTGCTTTCTCCAATCTTCGCTAGGGGTTTAGCTTCGATCCACTAGGTGAAGTACTCGATAGCGACTATTAGGAATTTGCGTTGCCCTGAAGCGAGAGGAAGAGGCCCCAATATGTCTAGGCCCCATAGGGCGAAAGTAATAGGGCTTAAGATGGGAGTTAGCTCCGTGGCAGTGGCTCTGGGAATCTCTGCAAATATTTAGCACTTCTTACACTTCGAGACGAGCTTCTTGGAGTCGGCTATCACTGTGGGCCAGTAATATCCTTGCCGAATGACCTTCTGAGATAGCGCTCTTGCTCCTGGGTGATTTCCACAGACGCCTTCATGAATTTCCCTCAAAACATGCGGCCAGTGGAGGCCAGGCAGAAAGGTAAGGTCCTCGCCACACTACTACGATCGGCAGATAGATAGAGTTTATTGTCAATCATAAGGTAGCGGTGGGCATTTCTCTGCAGGCTCCTTGCTTCAGCTGCATCTGTAGGTAGGATTTTGCTGGTCAAGAACTGGATGAGAGGGTCCATCCAGCAAAGTCTCGGCTGCGTAATGCGATGCATGACATCGAAGAGGCTTCGCGATCTTTGGGGCATTTAAGCGTGTCGGCGTAGATGGGTCCTGGACCGCTCATGGAACTAGTTGATGCAAGCTTTGACAAGGCGTCCGCTGGCGCGTTGTGGGCGCGAGGGACTTGAGCAACTCTAAAATTTTTCAATTGGGCTAGCAAGTCTTTAACTATCTTCAAATATTGGGCCATCCTCTTGTCTTTAGCTGCATACTTGCCGTTGACCTGGTGGACGACAAGTTGGGAGTCAGCCAGTATGTACAGGTTTTTGACCTTAACCGCAAGGGCGGCTCTCAAGCCAGCAATGAGGGCTTCGTACTCGGCTTCATTATTTGTGGCCGGGAATTCAAAAGCAATGGATTGTTGATCCAGCT
The DNA here is from genome assembly GCA_012295165.1 of Asparagus setaceus. Classification (NCBI taxonomy): domain Eukaryota; kingdom Viridiplantae; phylum Streptophyta; class Magnoliopsida; order Asparagales; family Asparagaceae; genus Asparagus; species Asparagus setaceus. The sequence continues at coordinate 68,895,781 of CM022702.1, forward strand.
GCCGTCCGGAATGCGTAACCCGCGCGCTCTCATTTGCCGGTTTCAGCTGACGATCCGTCCACCTTCAGCAGCCACCATGAAGCAAACTCGGGTTATCTTTCTTGGGAGCGGAGCATGCGGGAAAAGTTATCATCTTCTTGTCTGGCTTCTTGGCGGGCGTCGGCTGGTCTGGCAAAGAGGGGTCTGCTAATTTGCCATCTGGCGAGGTAGATTCAATGAGGAAGTCGGCTAGAGTTTGAGCTTTGATTGTGGTTCGGGGCTCGAACTGTACATCATATTCACTGAGCTCGATTGACCACGCTACCATCCTTCTAGAAGTCGCGGGGCTTCCCAAAGCTTTCTTCAATGGCAGGTTTGTTCGCACGATGATGGAATGCGCTTGAAAATAAGGACGAAGTCTGCATGCAGTTGTAATAAGGGCAAAAGATGCTTTCTCAACCAAGGGATAATTCAATTCTCCGGCTCTAAGGATCCGGCTTACATAGTAGACCGGCTTCTGAACATTGTCTTCTTCTCGGACGAGGATGGAGCCAACGGCTTCGGGAGAAATAGCCAAGTATAGATACAAGGTCTCTCCTCCTATCGGTTGACTCAAGAAAGGCTTTGTGCTCAAGTATGCTTTGAGCTCTCTGAAGGCGGCGCAGCATTCCTCGGTCCACTCCATCTTTTTCTTGGGGTCCTTCGTTCCTCTGAGCAATTTGAAGAAAGGAAGACTTCTCTCAGTCGATTTGGAGAGGAAACCACCTAGGGCGGCAATCTTGCCATTAAGCTTCTGAATGTCCTTCATGGTTCGTGGCTCTGGTAGCCGCTCGATGGCGGCTATCTTCTCCGGGTTGATTTCAATGCCTCGTTGTGTGATCATAAACCCTAGAAACTTTCCCGACTGTACTCTAAAGGCATATTTAGCTGGGTTGAGCTTCATACGATAATGCCGGAGAGTAGCAAAAGTTTCCTCCAGGTCAGCTATATGAGCTGAAGCCCATTTTGACTTCACCAAGATGTCGTCCACATAGGCTTCTACATTGCGGCCGATCTGGGGTTTGAAGATCTTGTTCACAAGTCTTTGGTAAGTGGCCCCGGCATTTTTGAGACCGAAGGACATCACATTATAGCGTATCGTGCCCCGACAAGAATAAATGCCGTTTTCTCTTGATCATACACTGCCATGCGGATCTGATTGTAACCAGAGAAAGCATCCAAGAAACTTAACAATTGATGACCTGCGCTCTCGTCGACCAGTTGGGACAAGCTTTGTTGAGGTTAGAAAAGTCCACGCACATTCTCCACTTGCCGTTGCCTTTCTTCACCAGCACCGCATTGGCTAACCATTCGGGATATTGGACCTCCCGAATGAAGCCGGCTATCAGGAGTCGTTCAACTTCTTCTGTTGTCACCTTCTGCCGCTCTGGACCCAGGTGACTCTTCTTCTGCCGCACCGGCTTGCTATGTCGGTCGACAGAAAGTTCGTGGCAAATGACATCAGGGGAGATGCCTGGTATGTCTTCTGGCCCCCAAGCAAAGATATCAAGGTTGCCAAAGAGGAAAGTAATTAAAGCTCCTCGCAGTGGCTCCGTGAGGTTGGATCCGATCTTGAGTGTCTTTTTGCCTTCACTGTCAATAGGGATTTCAACTAGATCTTCAACAGGCGCCGTCCTCTCCCGATCCATCTTCTTCTCGAGTGAACTCGCCTTCTCGATAGGCATGGCCGTGGCTACTCCTTTCCTTTGGTAGAGAGCACGTAGCGTGCTCTAGCTTCGCCGTTGCTCCCGACTATCCCGACTCCACCCGGTGTTGGGAACTTGATCATCTGGTGATAAGTGGATGGAATAGCCCGCAAGAGATGAAGGGATGTCGGCCTAGAATGGCGTTGTGTGCCGACTTGATGTCCATCACCACAAATTGATGTTGACGGTCAACCGCGGGGGCATCCGACCGTTAGGAGAGAGTGATCAATCCTTTCGCTTGAGAATGCAGCCGTGGCGAGTGGACCTAGAGACGGTTGCATCTTTGTCTTGTCAATGCCCATGCGGTTGAATGCGTCCAAAAATAAGATATCGACAGAACTCCCCATGTCTATCATGATTCTCTTCACTTCAAAGCCATCAATGTCGGCCGAGATGACAATGGGGTCATCATGAGGTGCCTCAACCCCTTCTAGGTGGCATCGCTAAAAGAGATGGGCATATCCAACCGCAGCCTTTTGTCAAAGTATTCACTGCAGCATGCTTAGCATATCTCTTTGCAGCATTATTGGACTCTCCTCTAAGGATAGGACCACCACCGATGGTGTTAATGACTCCCCATCCGCCTTGCCCAACTTCCTGGCCCGACGCGGGTCGAGGTCGAGGTGACCTAGAGCGAGACCTCCGGGTCATCTCTTGGGGGTGGGTCTCTCCCGATTAAGTTCTTCAAGAATCTCCTATTGATGAGATCCTCAATGTCTCGAGGACACGGCAGTCAGCTAGTATTATGACCATGACCTCGCGTGGTATCGACAAAACTGCCGCCATCCCTCCGCGGGATCCGACCTCATCGGGCGGGGAGTGTTAAGGAGCCCTCCTTCGGCCCTATCAAGGGCCCCGAGAGGGATGTGTTGAGGACCGGAAGACGGGAGGGGCGCCGGTTCTTCTATCGTCCCTCTGCCGAACCACCGCCTTTGCTGTTGTTCTTAGGGAAGGAGTTCCTTGGGGATTGTTGGCTCTTTCTTCGAGGCGGATTTTGATTGCTTACCCAAGGCGCTATCTTGCCGCTGAGCTTCTAGATGTCCTTTATGGTGCGTGGCTCGTAGCCGCCGATAGCATCTATCCTCTCCGGTTGATCTCAACGCTGGTAATCATGAACCCTAGAAACTTTCCGACTGTACTCTAAAGGCATATTTAGGCTGGGTTGAGCTTCATACGATAATCTTGGGAGTAGCAAAGTTTCCTCAGTCGGCTATATGGTGAAGCCCATTTTGACTTCACCAAGATGTCGCCCACATAGGCTTCTACATTGCGGCCGATCTGGGGTTTGAAGATCTTGTTCACAAGTCTTTGGTAAGTGGCCCCGGCATTTTTGAGACCGAAGGACATCACATTATAGCAGAATGTGCCCTGATCAGTAACAAATGCCGTTTTCTCTTGATCATACACTGCCATGCGGATCTGATTGTAACCAGAGAAAGCATCCAAGAAACTTAACAATTGATGACCTGCGCTCTCGTCGACCAGTTGGGACAAGCTTTGTTGAGGTTAGAAAAGTCCACGCACATTCTCCACTTGCCGTTGCCTTTCTTCACCAGCACCGCATTGGCTAACCATTCGGGATATTGGACCTCCCGAATGAAGCCGGCCTTCAAGAGCCGCCACTTCTTCAGCCGCCGCTTTGTCGCTCAGTGGCCCAAGTGTCTTTTCTTCACAAATCGCTTGCTATGTCGGTCGACAGAAAGTTCGTGGCAAATGACATCAGGGGAGATGCCTGGTATGTCTTCTGGCCCCCAAGCAAAGATATCAAGGTTGCCAAAGAGGAAAGTAATTAAAGCTCCTCGCAGTGGCTCCGTGAGGTTGGATCCGATCTTGAGTGTCTTTTTGCCTTCACTGTCAATAGGGATTTCAACTAGATCTTCAACAGGCGTCGTCCTCTCCCGATCCATCTTCTTCTCGAGCTGAACTCTCGTCTTCTCGATAGGCATGGCTGTGGCTACTCCTTTCCCTTTGGTAGAGAGCACGTAGCAGGCTCTAGCTTCTCGCTGGTTGCTCCTGACTATCCCGACTCCACCCGGTGTTGGGAACTTGATCATCTGGTGATAAGTGGATGGAATAGCCCGCAAGAGATGAAGGGATGTCCGGCCTAGAATGACGTTGTGTGCCGACTTGATGTCCATCACCACAAATTGGATGTTGACGGTCAACTGGCAGGGGGGCATCCGACCGTTAGGGAGAGAGTGATCAATCCTTTTGGCAGTTGAGAATGCCCTGTGAAGCCGATGAGTGGACCTAGAGACGGTTGCATCTTTGTCTTGTCAATGCCCATGCGGTTGAATGCGTCCAAAAATAAGATATCGACAGAACTCCCCATGTCTATCATGATTCTCTTCACTTCAAAGCCATCAATGTCGGCCGAGATGACAATGGGGTCATCATGAGGTGCCTCAACCCCTTCTAGGTCGGCATCGCTAAAAGAGATGGGCATATCCAACCGCAGATTTTGTCACAAGTATTCACTCGCAAAGCATGCTTAGCATATCTCTTGCGAGCATTATTGGACTCTCCTCTAAGGATAGGACCACCACTGATGGTGTTAATGACTCCCCATCTGCCTTGCCCAACTTCTCGACGGTCCGACGCGGGTCGAGGTCGAGGTGACCTAGAGCGAGACCTCCGGTCATCTCTCTTGGGGGGTGGGTCTCTCCTGATTAAGTTCTTCAAGAATCTCCTATTGATGAGATCCTCAATGTCTCTCTGGAGGACACGGCAGTCGCTAGTATTATGACCATGACCTCTGTGGTATCGACAAAACTGTCGCTCATCCCTCCTGCGAGGATCTGACCTCATCGGCGGCGGGGGAGTGTTAAGGAGCCCCTCCTTCTGGGCCCTATCAAGGGCCCTGGAGAGGGATGTGTTGAGGACCGTGAAGACTGGGGGAGGGGCGTCGGTTCTTCTATCGTCCCTCCTGTCGAACCGACCGCTTCGGTTGTTGTTCTTAGGGAAGGAGTTCCTTGGGGGATTGTTGGGCTCTTCTCTTCGAGGCGGATTTTGATTCGGCTTGGCTGTGGAGGCGGCCGGAGTCGTAGCTGGGGTTACAAATGGAGTCGGCTGAATAGGCTGGTGAGTCATTGGAGCTGGTTGTGGGGCGGCTATCGAGGCTGGGACAGTTGTTCGGTTGGATTCCGCTGCTTCTGCTGCTATCTTGTAAGCTTCAGCTTCTTCCATATTCATATAGGCATGTGCCTTAGCCATCAGGTGCTCATAGCTCTTGATCGGCTTCTTGTTTAGGGCTTTGGACAGGTCGCCTGGTCGTAGTCCCGCCACTAGAGCCGCCATAGCGACTTTGTTCCCTGGATCTTCGACTTCTAATCTCTTTGCTTAGAATCTTTTAATGTAAGCTCGGAGATCCTCATCTGGCTCTTGCCTGGTTTGAATGAGTACACTGGGTGGTAGCTTGGGTTTGGAGTTAGCTAGGAAATGATGGATGAATTTTTGACTGAGCTCCTCAAAGCTTCCGATAGACTTCTTCTCCAAAGCGTTCCACCAAAGCTTGGTGCTTCCTGTCAAGGTGACTGGGAAACAGTGACAGATAGTCTCTTCTGGTGTTTATATCATGATCATGATGTCGTGGTAGTTCTGAACATGCTCAGTTGGATCTCCTTCTCCTTTGTACTTGTCCATCGGTGGCATCTTGAACTTCTCGGCTGGCGCCTTCATAATGGAGTCAGTGAAGGGAGTGTTTCCTACGATGGCGTCAGCAACAGGTCGATACACTTGATCATAGCCGCCTGTTGGTTGATGGGCTGAGGGAGCTAGGGCGGCGCGTTCTGAGCGAGGAGGCCTCGGAGCTTCAACATCTGGTTCTTTCTCATGACGACTGGGGCCAGGGCTCTCGTCGGTAACATCATAGCTCTGAGGGCGGTGTCTTGGGTTAGCTGCTGGGTCTCGACCGCTGAGGCGCAGGGCCTTGCTGCTGTCTTCGGCTTGGTAATGAGAGGAGAATCCGGACTTTGCCGCACTGCGAGTGGTGGGCCATGGGTGGTAGAATGATGGCTGGCGGAGGGTTGTGCCACGTACCAAGTGGTTTTGTCGTGGCCGCGAGCAGGTGCTGAAGAGCTCATCGGCAAAGGCTTTGAGCTGGGCTTGCATGGTTTGTGTGATCTTCTCGGTGGATTCCTGGAGTTGAGCTTGAGTAACGTAGCCCAAGGGTAGGTTCCCCATCCTGGCAAGATCATCACCTCTGGACATGATTGCTAGAGGAAGAAAGTAGTCCCCACGGTGGGCGCCAAACTGTTGATGTATAGAATCACACAGTCACTTAATCCTGTTGGATTAGTTGATGATGTAATGGAGTCCGCTTTCCCTTCTAGTATCCGATAATGCCGATCTGGCAAGGAGTTCACCTACACCGGAAAAGGAACCTGTGGAAGGGTGGAGTTGGGATCTCCGGTGGTCCCTCCGACGGTCAAGTCAGTATGTGTGTGAAATATGAGAATCAATGGAGAGAAAAAGTTCACTAAGAAAAGATCACTTACTTGTTTCGTGGAACAGTTAGCTATTTATATCTAGGGTTGGAGGGTATTTTCATCTTTTTATTTGATAAGAAACTGGTGATTGAGTCAGCCTTCCCTTCCACGTGTAGCCCAATTAATGGAATAACTTTTTTCATTGCTGGCTGTGGAACGTGGTCTTGACAGGTGTCTTGCCGAGAGTTAATATAAGAACTGGTGCTGTCCCCTTGCCATTAATGAGATGGGATTGGCGACGTCCGCAGCCGAATTAGTCCGAGGTGCCTTAATTACCGTGAGAGATGGGGGAATTAAGGAGCTGACAAGCGCATTTAATACGATACTGACGTGCTGTCGGGATCAGATTAGATTTCGTGTAACCGTCGTTTTAAACCGAAGGAGCCACCTAGGGTGAGTGAGGGATGTCAAGTATCCATGGGGACGACTTGTACAGCCTTTCGCGTCGTTAAGGGGAGTAGTCGTCCAAGGGGACGACTAGTACCGCCTTTCGCGTCGTCCAGGGGAGTAGTCGGCCAAGGGGACGACTAGTACCGCCTTTCGTGTCGTCCAGGGGAGTAGTCGTCCAAGGGGACGACTAGTACCGCCTTTCGCGTCGTCCAGGGGAGTAGTCGGCCAAAGGGACGACTAGTACCGCCTTTCGTGTCGTCCAGGGGAGTAGTCGTCCAAGGGGACGATTAGTACCGCCTTTCGCGTCGTCTACGAAGGCAGTCAGCCAACATGGTCAGGTTCACATGGAAGACGTGAGAGATCCGCTTGACTCGGTAATAGGGCGTGAGTTGTCTCAAGCCAATGGGACAAAGTGTTCGTCTTACTTAATCATATGAGGTTGCTTCTTCTAATCATGTATTAGCGGTTATGACCATAACATCAGTATCTTCAGAAGATAAACATATATCTCTTTGTAGAGTATCTACATATTGTATCTTCAGCCACCCATTACTTGCCATTGAAACTTGAAAGCAAATCCTATGGGACGGCTTAATTTTGACGCAACTGGATCTCATGCTGAGGGCATCCTAGATTACTGAAAATTCACTTCTTTACACAAACACATATGCGTGCTTGCTTAAAACTGGCTTGATTGCTATAAAGAGGTTGCCAAACATACTAAGAAAATTAAGAATAACCACTCACCAAATTTTACCAACTGATTGTTTTCTACTAAATAATAAATGCACCAAGAATGTATTTACAAGTACTTTCTTTTTGAAGTCTTAATCATTAGAACATGTCATCCGATGGGATTGGGATCCTCTACTAATGCATAGTATTTCCTAATATATGCTAATGCATCTCCACCTTTGATTTTGTGGACAAGTACAAAGTGAAAGGTGGAGCCCACAAAGGTGTGGAGACGACAAGAAATATTAAAATACTACGTTAGTAGAGGATCCCAATCCCATCCGATGGAGCAAATATGCAATAGTCATGGTCCCTCACCTTTTAGGTTTAAGGTACGAAATTTATATACTTCTTAAAAAGTAGACGTCTTTTTTGTATACTATTAATGCAGTAGACTGGATACTGTTGGTCAGATGGATATATATTAAGAGTGCTGCTAGGAGCACCCAAAAAAGGGACAGCTCCAAGGGACAGCTGAGGTGGATGGTCCAGCTGGAAAATATTAATAATTTGGAAAATATGTATCACCAATGAGGTGGAAGATATTAATAATAGAGTAAGGGTATTTTGGTACTGAAATTTGTCATCTCTCCGAAGAAAAACACAGCAAAGCAAATCTGCCCCAAATCCACAATCCTCCTGTAAACCCTCGCTCATACTTCATGATTGAAGTTGTCATCACGAACACAACCAATAAATGTTAGAAATTCCTTGTACAAATGCCGGCGGCGTCGCCACTCAAGTCCATCACTAATAAACGCCAGAAATACCAATTAGCGCCAGAAATTGCAGCTTCACTGAAGTTTTCATCAATGTCGTGCTCTCACCGTCACTGGCACCGGCTGCGGCACCGTCTTGTGATCTAGTTGGCTTCCGTCAACGACTCGTGAACCATCTTGTGATGAAGTTACTTATATCAATGATGATTCCTCTCGCGAGTTTATTCAATTTTTGTGCGTATCAATTTGTATCCCTATTTAATTTCTTTGATTTCCAGCTTGGAGTATGCCAAATCATCTGTCCCATGCAAGGGTCCCTTAATTTGGGTCCAAAAGGAATTACTCATATATTAATGACTTGCCATCACTCTCTTTACCATTGACTATTTCAACATGAAACAAAAATGAAAAATTAATGATGTCCCTTCATTTTCCATAGAATAGAGAGATCCCTTCTCAAGAAATTAATTAAGTCAAATTATTTGCATGTTATATTAAAACAAATACAATTAACGCATATATTCACTCATCTGTATTTTCTTCCTTCTTAACCTACTAATAAAATGCATTTTACAGCAAAAATAAAGGAAAATTTTGGAAGAGGATTTTGAGTACGACAAACTCTTGAGAATTCCAAGAAGAAAAACAACTATTATTTTCTACTATTTGAACTTGTCATAGAATAAACCTTAAACACGAATTTTGTAACTGCAATTTCCCTTTAGACCCTTTGACCACTTGAACATGCAACTGTATGGAAAATTAAGCTCATGACCACTCATTTCCCGTTAGAAAAGAGAGATCCCTACTCAAAGTATTAATTATGTCAAACCTTTACGGGTTGTAACAAAAACTAATACAATGCAAATCTGAACTCAAAATTAATTTCAATTAAGCATTGGAGCAGGTGGTCCCATGTATCTAATTTGTCTCCAACCAATCAAATTCTCCTAATTAAATCATGCATTAATTAACACATGGCTAGCCCACTTCCCTAAGCCTTACTATATATACAACCTCATGAACGCAAACTCAAAACATTTAAACCAAATCCTACATTAGAGAAAAAGAAATCATGGAGGAAGTGAGAGTTGTAATAGTGGGAGCTGGTCCGTCGGGGATAGCAACTGCAGGATGCCTAGTGGTTCGCAATATTCCGTCGGTGATAATTGAGAGGGACGATTGTATTGCTTCTCTTTGGAGGAAACGGACTCACGATCGACTTCACCTCCATTTGGCTAAGGAGTTCTGCCAGTTACCTCACTTCCTTATAGTTCCGAAACTCCGACTTACATCTCTAAAGATGAGTTTATTAAGTATCTTGATGATTATGTAGAGAAGTTTGAGTTAAGCCCAAAGTTTCAACATGAGGTAACTTTTTCCTCCCAAATATAGGGAAAAGTTATGTTTTCTTCATATTTTATATAGAAAAGTTTTGGCAGTTAAGCCCTCCTTTTTATATTAAATAATGTTTAATTAGAAGGTTTTCGGTTATAGGTCCTTTGACTCTTCTTTATTTTGAAATAAGTTGTTCAAAAGATGGGTTTGTAAAAGAAAGTCTCAGATGTGACTAGGGATGTGTCAATTTATGTGCGTTCTTTTGTTCTTTTAGCTAGAAATTGAATCCTGTTTTCTTAGATTTTCTGAAGTTTGATGTTGTTTGCTTGTTTTTATTAGGTAGTAGTTGCCATTTTATAATATACTGAACTAGCTGTGTGAGAGCCTAATATTTGGTTCTTTTTTTTTCTCACCGAGTCTGTGACACTTAGATTTATTGTTGACAACTTTTGGGCACTGAGTTCTTGTGTTGACAAGTTTTTGTGTCTGAATCTGTGCAATCAGTTTTGTGCACTCTGTTTTTGTGCGTTCAGTTTGAAATCACTGCAATTAAATATTAAACAAGAAAATTTAAAAATCATCTCACAAAGTAGAGAGATGAATGGTAAGAAAAAGTTATCTTAGACCATTTCTAATAAAATGCATTTTACAGCAAAAATAAAGGAAAATTTTGGAAGAGGATTTTGAGTACGACAAACTCTTGAGAATTCCAAGAAGAAAAACAACTATTATTTTCTACTATTTGAACTTGTCATAGAATAAACCTTAAACACGAATTTTGTAACTGCAATTTCCTTTAGACCCTTTGACCACTTGAACATGCAACTGTATGGAAAATTAAGCTCATGACCACTCATTTCCCGTTAGAAAAGAGAGATCCCTACTCAAAAGTATTAATTATGTCAAACCTTTACAGGTTGTAACAAAAACTAATACAATGCAAATCTGAACTCAAAATTAATTTCAATTAAGCATTGGAGCAGGCGGTCCCATGTATCTAATTTGTCTCCAACCAATCAAATTCTCCTAATTAAATCATGCATTAATTAACACATGGCTAGCCCACTTCCCTAAGCCTTACTATATATACAACCTCATGAACGCAAACTCAAAACATTTAAACCAAATCCTACATTAGAGAAAAAGAAATCATGGAGGAAGTGAGAGTTGTAATAGTGGGAGCTGGTCCGTCGGGGATAGCAACTGCAGGATGCCTAGCGGTTCGCAATATTCCGTCGGTGATAATTGAGAGGGACGATTGTATTGCTTCTCTTTGGAGGAAACGGACCTACGATCGACTTCACCTCCATTTGGCTAAGGAGTTCTGCCAGTTACCTCACTTCCCTTATAGTTCCGAAACTCCGACTTACATCTCTAAAGATGAGTTTATTAAGTATCTTGATGATTATGTAGAGAAGTTTGAGTTAAGCCCAAAGTTTCAACATGAGGTAACTTTTTCCCCCCCTCCCAAATATAGGGAAAAAGTTATGTTTTCTTCATATTTTATATAGAAAAGTTTTGGCAGTTAAGCCCTCCTTTTTTATATTAAATAATGTTTAATTAGAAGGTTTTCGGTTATAGGTCCTTTGACTCTTCTTTATTTTGAAATAAGTTGTTCAAAAGATGGGTTTGTAAAAGAAAGTCTCAGATGTGACTAGGGATGTGTCAATTTATGTGCGTTCTTTTGTTCTTTTAGCTAGAAATTGAATCCTGTTTTCTTAGATTTTCTGAAGTTTGATGTTGTTTGCTTGTTTTTATTAGGTAGTAGTTGCCATTTTTATAATATACTGAACTAGCTGTGTGAGAGCCTAATATTTGGTTCTTTTTTTTTCTCACCGAGTCTGTGACACTTAGATTTATTGTTGACAACTTTTGGGCACTGAGTTCTTGTGTTGACAAGTTTTTTGTGTCTGAATCTGTGCAATCAGTTTTTGTGCACTCTGTTTTTGTGCGTTCAGTTTGAAATCACTGCAATTAAATATTAAACAAGAAAATTTAAAAAATCATCTCACAAAGTAGAGAGATGAATGGTAAGAAAAAGTTATCTTAGACCATTTCTAATGAAATTGATTATGACTCGTAGTCCAAAACAAGAAAAATCATTTTACAACCTTTTCTTTGGCTAAATATCAGAAAAGCCCCCTTAACTTTTGAAGATTATTATATAATTCCCCATAACTTTCAAGATATCAGAAAACCACCTTAAGTCGAGAAGGTGTAAGTTTACCTACCCACGTTAAAAATTGCGGTAACGCTGGTTGGACTTCTTTTTTTTTTTTTTTTTTTTTGATAAAATCTTAAAATTAATGGGGGGTTTTCTTGGTAACCCTTAAACTTAAAGTGTGGTTTCCTGATATTTTAATAGTTATAAGCGGTTACTTAGTAATCGTCCAAAGTTAAGGGGGGTTCTATGATATTTAGCCTTTTTTTCTTGTTTGTTAGCACATTGTTATGCTGTCAACAGGTGGAATCAGCCTCATTTGATGAAGAAGAAGGAAAATGGCACTTAAAAGTAAAAAGGCTTGATTCTGGAGAAGAAATCAATTATGCAACCAAATATCTTGTTGTTGCGAGTGGAGAAAATGGTGAAATGTTCATGCCAGAGATTAATGGACTAGAGAGCTTTGAAGGAGAAGTCCTGCACTCTAGTCAATACCGTTCAGGTTTAGGGTTTAAGGGAAAGAATGTTTTGGTTGTGGGCAGTGGAAACTCAGGAATGGAGATTGCTTTTGATCTCTGTAACTGCGGAGCCAAGACTTCTATTACTGTCCGCAGCCCGGTATAGTTTTCTAACACCATGACTAAATACACTTACTAAGATTTCCTTTCTCAGAAATCTTTCCTAAAAACGCGAATCCTAATTTTCACTCGCGAAAATATCGCCCTGCATAATTTTACCCACCCATGTGAAAACTGTGATTTACGCTATTTAGGGGAATTCATTGACAAAACCTGAAAGTTAAAGGGGTCTTTTGATAACCCTTAAACTTAAGGGGGGTTTTCAGATATTTTAAAAGTTATGGGGGGTTATCTGATAATCGTCCAAACTTAAGGGGGGTTTATTGATATTTAGCCTTTATTATAATTATCCTAACTAATACATTCATCACTAAATTTTTGCTTCTCCTCTTATTAGTATCTTTACAATTAGAATTCATTTAACAACTCTTAATAAGATTCATAAATGTTGATACCCATGAAGATTTAGTAAATTTTATTATAATAAACACAGTTCCTATCTATAATTATCTTCTTTATGATTTTCTAGACAGAATATCAAACTAGCCATGTGAAGTGAATATGGGAGGAGACAATTTCTTCTATTTGTTTTGACGATACTTAACAATGTTTATCCCAGTCTCTAGTGGAAAAAAAAAATCTTTTTTTTAAATGAAAAAAATTCAAGATACATCCAAAAATTTTGTTTTGCAGTATGATGACAGCGTGAAAACATTCAATAAAGAAATTGAGATCATATTCGTTTTGATGCAGTTACATGTGGTGAGCAGAGAAATATGGCACCTTGGTATGCTTTTGATGAGATTTTTGCCTCTGAGATTACTTGATGCTTTGGTACTTTTCCTCTGCTATCTGAAGTTTGGGAGTACATCAAAATATGGCATTCATAGGCCAAAAGAGGGACCTTGCTATTTGAAGCACTACACCCCCACTATTCCTGTTATGGATGTTGGCACTTTCAACAAGATCAAGTCAGGAGAAATCCAGGTAGTCTCCAAAAAAGAAGGAAATCATAAATATATTTATGTGTCCCCTGTACAACTATAGTTTAAGAAAAATAATTATTAACATTGTCTACTGTAAAATGTTTTACAGGTACTGCCATCTTTGAAAAGCATAAAAGGCAACAATAATGTGGTATTTTCTGATGGAAAGGTGTTTGCCTTTGATGCTATAGTATTTGCAACTGGTTATAGGAGTACCATAAAACATTGGCTCAAGGTAAATGGATTAATATCTTACCGTTTAGTTATTTTAATTTTATTGGGGGCGGCCCAGTTGGTCATATGTCAAAGCCGTGTCGCTCCCTCGTGTGGGGCCTGGGTTTGATTCCTGTCTGCGCCATAAAAAAATTATTTTAATTTTATTGAAAATTATTTTATACCCTTAAGTTTAGTTTCTCTACTAAAGTCTTATGATATTTTTTATTTTTGACTTTAATCTTTCAGAGTGACGATCATCTCCTTGGAGATGATGGGATGTGCAAGCAAAAATATCCCAAACATTGGAAAGGACGAAATGGACTATATTGTGCCGGATTAATTTGGAGAGGAATTTATGGATCTGCTGAAGATGCGATTAACATAGCCAATGATATTAATGTTGCTTTAAAATGTTAGTCCAAATTATATATTTGGACTTTGATATTGGGAATATTCAATAAAAGTTAATATGTTGCTTACTGGAAAACTATTATGTTATGGTTTATTTGAATTCAGATGATTTTTTCCTTTAATTTTATCTCATTGAAATTATCATATGCAATTACTTGTTTTACTGGTTGAGGGTAAAGATTCTTTTTTTCCCCTTTTAAAAATAGGGTCCTTGGCCCATTTTCTTGATTAATAGAATTAAAAACTTTAAAAGTAAATCACCAGAAGTCAATGAGATCACTTGATCAAAGGAGTTATTGGAGAATCTCACTTTCCTTCTTGCTCATGTAATTTTGTCAAAGGCTGTAACTTTCCTTGTATATCCACTTGCCTTTCATGCTCCTTCAGTCAAGGAGAGATTACAGTCTTTCCTTTTTCAATAGCCAAATAATAGGAGAGATTAATGGATTGTAATCTGTATATATAATACCATGTACAAATAAATAAATTTCAAGAAATTCATTCATTCTCTACATTTAGGGGGTGTTTGCAACTCGAAAGTGAATTGAAAATGTGCAAGTTACTTTTTTTTTTGCAAATGACTTTCACAACCATGTCAGCATGCAAGTGAAATCTGTTTGAAAAAAGAAAATTACTGTTGAAAGTGCAATGTGAAGATGGGCAAAATAGGATTAATTAGTAAATATAGTTAAAAGTATTTTATTAAAATTGGTTACCATTTTTTTCTCACTTTCATGTGACTTCACCACTTTTTTAGAGGAAGTCAAAATTGCATTAAACATATATGACAGCTTTCTTACATTTTACTTTCGTAACTACTTACATGCAAACAAACACCTAAACTGTTAAAAATATTCTCACTTTCATCTTTTACTCGCATTCAAATAAACACCCCCTAACTTCTATTTAATTTTTTTTGGTGTTAGAGCTCTCTCTACTCTAACGAGTTCTTGATTCTTGTCTGCTGCATTCCGAACTCGTAAGCAGCCAATTTCATTTGAAGAATTAGTTGGCAAGGTTGAGGAGCATGAGCACTACCTACACTGAGTCAATTCCTCCACTCAGTCTGAGGTAATCACATGCAGCTAATTTCTCTAAGACGAAAAACCAGTCTTTCTGTAAAAGCAATCCACATAAATCCGTTGGTTACTCTCAAGGATTTAATCAACTTCATAATAAGTATTCCAACTTCAATGGATGACAATATGGTGGTCAAAATGATCGAAATCAATCTGTTGTTTACTGCCAATTATGTGATAAACGTGGTCATTCAGCTAAGCATTGCTTTAAAGCAAAAGAGACTGTGCTTGGAAAATCCAGTTGCAAACATTGCTTGAACAAAGGGCTTCAGTCAAAATTGGCTTCTCGATTCAGGAGGAGCTTCACATCATGTGGCTAATAGTTTACTAATCTCAGATTGGTTTACCTAGATGTCAATTCTACTGATTCTCCTTACTTTGTCCTTCCTACTCAATATTCTACAGGTTCTCGACATTTGACAGACATAAAAGACATCACTCCTACAAGTTCTTCAACCGAGCCTTGTAATGGTAGCACCCCCTGCTTCACACACAAGCGGTCAGGTATTTTTCTTCACTCTAACCTTGTCTCCCTCAAAGCAAGACCAAGAAAACTCATATGAGTCTCCTCTATCTCATTCCATTTCATCCAGTACAGATAGCCTAACATCTATCCCTCCCCCTCGTCCACGCGCGAGTTATAATCCGATCTCAAAACCAGATCTTCAAACCCAACCCAAAATATCTTCAAGCCGCAAAACATCCAATTTTAGAGTTGGTATCTGTAGAACATGCACAAAAACATGCACAAGACAGTTTTCAGGTTCAGTAGTCGACTACTAGGCATTGTAGTCGACTAATGTGAATGACGGAGTTTTGGTGAAACGAATAGTCGACTAATCTGTATTGTAGTCGACTAATCTACAGTGTATTAGTCGACTAATCTGAAGTAGTAGTCGACTAATCTGGGCAGATTCCGAATACGGGTTTGGTTTTAAACCCGATTCGTTTAGAGTTTATAAATAACCCCTAACCTGATTGTTAGGGTAAGTTTGAAGCACGCTTGGAGCACCTTTGAGAGGGTTTTGTGCATCTTTGGAGAGGAGATCTTTGAGAGATTGAGAGGTTTGTTTTAGGGTTTCTTTGTGAGAACTTGTAATCCTAATTTGTATTCTCTCTTTCTATTAGTGAAAATCCCCCTCCTTACCCGTGAACGTAGGCAACTTGCCAACCACGAAATCTCGTGTCTTTACTCTTTTATTGTGTTTTTGCTATCGCTTGTGGTGGTTTCTCTCGGCAGTTCAGCGGTCCGCTACCAACAATTGGTATCGAGCTATTGTTCGATTGAAGTGGTGTAATTTCTAATTTGAGGGGTGTTCGGTGATTCCCGAGAAGCGGATTCACGAAGACAAACAGAGGATGGCGCCAACCAAGAATCACCAAAGTGGGAAAATTCGAGATTGAAAAGTTTAATGGGAAGAACGACTTTTCCTATTGGAGGATGCAGATGAAAAACTTTCTAATTTCGCAAAAATTGCACAAGGCTTTGGATGGAAAGGAGAAGAAGAACAAGGATATGTCTGGTGAGGATTGGGAGGAGTTGGATCTCGAAGCACGGCCGATTATCCTATGCCTTGAGAGGGATGTAGCTTTCTTGGTAGATGGAGACGGACTGAGCGTGTGGAAGAAGTTAGAGGGTACCTTCATGACTAAGAGTCTAACTAACCGGATCTACTTAAAATCCAAATTGTATACTTGCAAGATGGAGGAGGGCTCATCAATCCGGGAACACATCAACAAGTTTGATAGGATCATATCAGATTTGAAAGACATAGATGTTAAAGTAGGAGACGAGGATCAGGCGCTTCTACTACTCGCCAAGTCTTATGAGAACCTGGTGCAAACACTGATGCTTGTGGGAGAAAATTTGAAGATGGATGAGACTAGAACGGCACTTCTAGCGGACGATCTTCGGAAGATTGCAACTAGTGACATGGCCACTGGTGGTAACAAGGAACAAGCGCAGGGATTGTTTGCAAGAGGAAGGAGCAATGAGCGAGGAAAAGGCAAGGGAGGAAAGTCTAGATCTAAATCAAGACCTCTTGCGGGAAAAGGATGTTTCAAGTGCGGTGAAGCTGGGCATTTCAAAGTCGACTGTCCAAATAAGAGAGTAGGTGGAAAGAAGAACAACAACAAGACTGAGAGGAGAGAGGGCAAGGAAGAAGCGAGCTACGTTTCAGAGGAAGGGAGCGAGAAGGAGTGCTATGTCGTCCGCGGCGAGGATATCTCCTGAAGTGGATACTTGATTCGGGTTGCTCTTACCATATGTGTCCAAATAGAAAGTGGTTTACTACCTACGAGGCATTGATGGTGGAACTGTATTGATGGGGAATAACCATGCTTGTAAACAAGTGGGGCTAGGTAATATCAAAATCAAGATGCATGATGGAGTGGTTCGAACCTTGACAGATGTGAGGCATTGTAGTCGACTAATCTGCGGACGTAAAGCGTGTTTTCGGTCGGGAAGAATAGTCGACTAATGTATTGTAGTCGACTAATCTACAAGGTATTAGTCGACTAATCTGAAGTAGTAGTCGACTAATCTGGGCAGATTCCGAATACGGGTTTGGTTTTAAACCCGATTCGTTTAGAGTTTATAAATAACCCCTAACCTGATTGTTAGGGTAAGTTTGAAGCACGTTTTGGAGCAGCCTTTGAGAGGGTTTTGTGCATCTTTGGAGAGGAGATCTTTTGAGAGATTGAGAGGTTTGTTTTTAGGGTTTCTTTGTGAGAACTTGTAATCCTAATTTGTATTCTCTCTTTCTATTAGTGAAAATCCCCCCCTCCTTACCCCGTGAACGTAGGCAACTTGCCAACCACGAAATCTCGTGTCTTTACTCTTTTATTGTGTTTTTGCTATCGCTTGTGGTGGTTTCTCGACAGTTCAGCGGTCCGCTACCAACAATTGGTATCGAGCTATTGTTCGATTGAAGTGGTGTAATTTCTAATTTGAGGGGTGTTCGGTGATTCCCGAGAGAAGCGGATTCACAAGACAAACAGAGGATGGCCAACCAAGAATCACCAAAGTGGGAAAATTCGAGATTGAAAAGTTTAATGGGAAGAACGACTTTTCCTATTGGAGGATGCGATGAAAAACTTTCTAATTTCGCAAAAATTGCACAAGGCTTTGGATGGAAAGGAGAAGAAGAACAAGGATATGTCCGTGAGGATTGGGAGGAGTTGGATCTCGAAGCACGGCCGATTATCCTATGCCTTGAGAGGGATGTAGCTTTGGTAGATGGAGAGGAAACGGCCGGGCGTGTGGAAGAAGTTAGAGGGTACCTTCATGACTAAGAGTCTAACTAACCGATCTACTTAAAATCCAAATTGTATACTTGCAAGATGGAGGAGGGCTCATCAATCCGGAACACATCAACAAGTTTGATAGGATCATATCAGATTTGAAAGACATAGATGTTAAAGTAGGAGACGAGGATCAGCGCTTCTACTACTGCCTCGCCAAGTCTTATGAGAACCCGGTGCAAACACCGATGCTTGTGGGAGAAAATTTGAAGATGGATGAGACTAGAACGGCACTTCTAGCGGACGATCTTCTGAAGATTGCAACTAGTGACATGGCCACCGGTGGTAACAAGGAACAAGCGCAGGATTGTTTGCAAGAGGAAGGAGCAATGAGCGAGGAAAAGGCAAGGAGGAAAGTCTAGATCTAAATCAAGACCTCTTGCGGAAAAGGATGTTTCAAGCGCGGTGAAGTCGGGCATTTCAAAGTCGACCGTCCAAATAAGAGAGTAGGTGGAAAGAAGAACAACAACAAGACTGAGAGGAGAGAGGGCAAGGAAGAAGCGAAGCCACGCTTCGAGGAAGGGAGCGAAGGAGTGCTATGTCGCCACGGGCGGCGAGGATATCTCCTGAAGTGGATACTTGATTCGGTTGCTCTTACCATATGTGTCCAAATAGAAAGTGGTTTACTACCTACGAGGCATTGATGGTGGAACTGTATTGATGGGGAATAACCATGCTTGTAAAACAGTGGGGCTAGGTAATATCAAAATCAAGATGCATGATGGAGTGGTTCGAACCTTGACAGATGTGAGGCATGTTCCCGACTTCGGAAGAATCTTATCTCAGCTTGGTGCTTTGGATTCCGTGATTGCGGATTGTGACGGAAAACGGAGTGAAGAAGGTTGTTTGTGGTTCCTTAGTAGTGATGAAGGGTGTTCGCCACGGTAATCTATATACTCTCGTGCACGACGGTGACAGGAGATGCAGCGGTTGAACCGAAGGAAGTGGTGGAGACCCATGTGAGCACACACGGTTATGGCATAAGCGGCTTGGGCATATGTCGAAGGGTCTAGTTCGCTTGGTAAAGAGGGCCTCACGAGGAATCAAGGAACCTAGCATGGATTTTTGCGAGGATTGTGTGTATGAAAAGTCACACGGTCAAGTTTCAACAGCAAGTCTAAGAGCAGAGGGATACTAGATTATGTGCACACGGATGTTTGGGGTCCGCTCGCACAACTTCCAAGAGTGGTTCCGTGTATTATGTCTCGCTTATAGATGATTATTCTAGGTATGCTTGGATTTACTTTCAAGCACAAGAATGAGGTGTTCGAGACATTCAAGAAGTGGAGAACAATGGTTGAGAACAGACAGAAAGAAATTGAAGACGCCGAGATCCGATAACGGCATGCAGTATACGATGGTGCTTTCAAGGAGTTCTGCGGATCGAGGGAATTGTTCGACGCCGACAACAGTCTACACCACGCCAGAATGGGGTCGCGGAGAGATCGAACCAACACCGCGGAGAAAGCAAAGGAGTATGCGATCTTATGCGTGATTGGGCAACGAATGGTGGGCAAAAGCGGTGGCTATAGCTTGTTACATTGTGAACCGCTCACCACATTCGACATTGATGGTGATACACCTATAGGGTGTGGTCGAGAGCATGCGATTATGATAGGCTCGAATTTTCGGATGTACCGCCTACTATCACGCCAACGAGGGAAAGCTTGACGCGAGGCCAAGAAGGCAATATTCTTGGGATATGCAAAGGGCGTAAAAGGCTATCGCCTTTGGTGTACGGAAGATTCAAAGTTCGTGATCACCAGGGATGTTACCTTTGATGAGAAATCCATGATTGCTAGGGCGCCCAAGGATGATGGTGTTAGGACCGGTGAGACTTCTAAGTCTCGTGTTATTGAAATAGAACCTAAAGACCAACTAGGTTCTAATCGTGCTCAAGTGGGAAGTCGTAGATGATGAGCTTGAGCAGAGGAGGTTCAGCAGAAAATACACGTGCACTACAACAACAAAGATCTCGAGGATAATTTGGCTTCCACTAGGCCAAAGCGAGCATACAAGGTGTTTTGAAGCCGGGGCTGATCAACCCCAAGCACTATGGGCGTGCTAATATGGTTGAATACGCACTCTCGGTGGAGGAGGACGAGCCGGTCTCCTTCAAGGAAGCTATTCGAGACAAAGATAGTGAGAGTTGGTTGGTCGCGATGGAGGAAGAGATGGAATCTCTTCGAAGAACCAAACATGGGAGGTGGTCCCATTGCCCGTAGGAAGAAAAGCTATTGGTTGTAAGTGGGTGTATAAAAGAAAGGAAGATCTTCAGAGCTCGGTGGTGTAAGATACAAAGCGAGGCTAGTGGCTAAGGGCTTTGCACGTAAAGAGGTGTGGATTACAATGAGATATTTTCTCCGTGGTGAAACACACATCTATTCGGTGCTATTGAGTATTGTTGCTTATGGTGATTTTGAGTCGGATCAACTCGATGTTAAAACAACCTTCTTGCACGGAGACTTGGATGAAGAGATCTACATGCATCAACCCGAGGGCTACAAGGTTGAGGATAAGGAGAATCATGTGTGTCGTTTGAGGAAGTCACCGTATGGATTAAAGCAATCTCCCGGCGATGGTACAAGCAATTTGACTCCTTCATCTTTGAAGCATGGGTTTTCCGGCGATCATGATTGTTGTGTTTACATTCGAAGCTTCGGAGGTAATTTTATCTATCTTCTAGGTATGCTTGGATTTACTTTCAAGCACAAGAATGAGGTGTTCGAGACATTCAAGAAGTGGAGAACAATGGTTGAACAACGTGAAAGAAATTGAAGACGCCGAGATCCGGAACTACGCAGTATACGATGGTGCTTTCAAGGAGTTCTCGCGGATCGAGGGAATTTTCCCCGACACCGTGTCTACACCACACCACGGGGTCGGATGGAGATCGAACCAACACCCATGGAGAAAGCAAAGGAGTATGCGATCTTATGCGTGATTGGGCAACGAATGGTGGGCAAAAGCGTGGCTATAGCTTGTTACATTGTGAACCGCTCACCACATTCGACATTGATGGTGATACACCTATAGGGTGTGGTCGAGAGCATGCGATTATGATAGGCTCGAATTTTCGGATGTACCGCCTACTATCACGCCAACGAGGGAAAGCTTGACGCGAGGCCAAGAAGGCAATATTCTTGGGATATGCAAAGGGCGTAAAGGCTATCGCCTTTGGTGTACGGAAGATTCAAAGTTCGTGATCGCCAGGATGTTACCTTTGATGAGAAATCCATGATTGCTAGGGCCCAAGGATGATGGTGTTATGACCGGTGAGACTTCTAAGTCTCGTGTTATTGAAATAGAACCTAAAGACCAACTAGGTTCTAATCGTGCTCAAGTGGGAAGTCGTAGATGATGAGCTTGAGCAGAGGAGGTTCAGCAGAAAATACACAGCACTACAACAACAAAGATCTCGAGGATAATTTGGCTTCCACTAGGCCAAAGCGAGCATACAAGGTGTTTTGAAGCCGGGGTGATCAACCCCAAGCACTATGGGCGTGCTAATATGGTTGAATACGACTCTGGTGGAGGAGGACGAGCCGGTCTCCTTCAAGGAAGCTATTCGAGACAAAGATAGTGAGAGTTGGTTGGTCGCGATGGAGGAAGAGATGGAATCTCTTCTGAAGAACCAAACATGGGAGGTGGTCCCATTGCCCGTAGGAAGAAAAGCTATTGGTTGTAAGTGGGTGTATAAAAGAAAGGAAGATCTTCGAGCTCGGTGGTGTAAGATACAAAGCGAGGCTAGTGGCTAAGGGCTTTGCACGTAAAGAGGGTGTGGATTACAATGAGATATTTTCTCCTGGTGAAACACACATCTATTCGGTGCTATTGAGTATTGTTGCTTATGGTGATTTTGAGTCGGATCAACTCGATGTTAAAACAGCCTTCTTGCACGGAGACTTGGATGAAGAGATCTACATGCATCAACCCGAGGGCTACAAGGTTGAGGATAAGGAGAATCATGTGTGTCGCTTGAGGAAGTCACCGTATGGATTAAAGCAATCTCCCGGCGATGGTACAAGCAATTTGACTCCTTCATGTCAAGCATGGGTTTTCCGCGATCATGATTGTTGTGTTTACATTCGAAGCTTCAGGAGGTAATTTTATCTATCTTCTTTTGTATGTGGATGACATGCTTATTGCTTCTAAGAGCGTGGTGGAGATAGATAGGTTGAAATCTCAACTTGGTGAAGAGTTCGAGATGAAGGACATGGGTGCCGCTAGGAAAATACCGGGTATGGAGATTAGAAGAGAGCGGCTAATCGACGATTGTTCTTGAGTCGGCGGCTACATAGAGCGGGTGATCGCGAGGTTCGGGATGCAAAGTGCTAAGTCGGTGGTGACTCCATTGGCTCCACACTTTAGGCTTCGAAATCAATCTCCCACTACAAATGAAGAGAAGGCACATGGAGCGTGTTTCCTATGCTAGTGCAGCTTGGCGCTTAATGTATGCAATGGTGTGTACACCGCATATTTCACAGCGTTAGTGTGGTCGAGATTCATGGCGAATCCGGAAAGGCGACCGGGAAGCGGTGAAGTGGGTCCTCGTGTACTTAAAGGGTACCGCTGATACGGTCTGTTTTGGTGGAGAAACATGTCGATTGACGGGTTTGTGGACTCGATTATGCGGGCGATCTAGATAGACGGCGATCTACTACCGGTTATGTATTCAAGATACATGGGGCTCCGTTAGTTGGCGATCGATGTTGCGAGCTCTGATGGCACTTTCTACTACAGAGGCCGAGTACATGGCCATGGCAGAGGGAGTGAAGGAAGCATTGTGGTTGTGGGGTCTTCTAGATGATTTGGGGATTGAGCAGGAAAACGTGAACTTGTGGTGTGACAGTCAAAGTGCAATTCACTTGGCGAAGAATCAGGTTCATCATGCTCGTACCAAGCATATCGATGTCAGGTATCATTTTGTGCGGGATGTCATTGAGGAAGGTGATATTTCTCTCATGAAGGTGCACACGAATGAGAATCCCGCGGACATGTTAACCAAGGTGGTCACAGGTAGTAAGTTTAAGCATTGCTTAGACTTGCTTCATATCAGCTCGTGTTGATTTGCCCAAGAGGGCATGGCCCTTCGGGGCGGTAATGGGTAAGGTGGAGATGATTTGAGGTGAACTACGATGAGCTTGATCCCTGGAGATGCGTAAGCGACCGCGCGGTGTGGTATTTGGATTGGCCTGGATTGGCTGATGGAGATCTCTCTAAATGTTCTTGGTGTTCTTCTAGTGTTCGTCCAAAATTTTAGGTAAATCAAATAATGTACGAGGTGGAGAATTGTAGAACATGCACAAAAACATGCACAAGACAGTTTTCAGGTTCAGTAGTCGACTACTAGGCATTGTAGTCGACTAATCTGTATTGTAGTCGACTAATCTGAAGTAGTAGTCGACTAATCTGAAGTAGTAGTCGACTAATCTGTATTGTAGTCGACTAATCTACAGTGTATTAGTCGACTAATCTGAAGTAGTAGTCGACTAATCTGGGCAGATTCCGAATATGGATTTGGTTTTAAACCCGGTTCGTTTAGAGTTTATAAATAACCCCTAACCTGATTGTTAGGGTAAGTTTGAAGCACGTTTTGGAGCAGCCTTTGAGAGGGTTTTGTGCATCTTTGGAGAGGAGATCTTTTGAGAGATTGAGAGGTTTGTTTTTAGGGTTTCTTTGTGAGAACTTGTAATCCTAATTTGTATTCTCTCTTTCTATTAGTGAAAATCCCCCCCTCCTTACCCCGTGGACGTAGGCAACTTGCCGAATCACGTAAATCTCGTGTCTTTACTCTTTTATTGTGTTTTTGCTATCGTTTGTGGTGGTTTCTCTCGACGGTTCCGCGGTCCGCGCGCCCAACAGTATCAAGCCATCAAAGATGCAAATTGGAGGAGTTCTATGTCGGAGGACTTTACTGCTCTAGTGAAAAATAGAACATGGGTTCTTGTTCCTCCTCCTTATCATCAGCATATTATTAGTTGTAAATGGGTTTTTTGTGTCAAACAAAATCTCGATTGCTCCATATTACGTTGTAAAGCCAGGTTGGTTGCGAAGGGTTTTCATCAATGTCTGGGGTGTGATTTTTCTGACACCTTCAGTCCAGTTATTAAACACACCAATGTGCGTATTGTTTTGTGTATGGCGCTTGGTCAAAATTGGCCTTTGCATCAATTGGACGTGAACAATACCTTCTTGAATGGTGTCCTTGATGAGGTAGTGTTCATGCAACGACCTCCGGATTTGTTGACAAAGACAAGCCATTTCATGTGTGTTGCTTGACAAAGGCATTTTACGGTCTCAAACAAGCACCGACAATGGTATTAAGGCATTGAGTGAGTTTGTTCTAAATTTTGGTTTTGGTCAATCTGTTACTGATACATCACTTTTTATCTACATCAAAGGGACAATCGATGCTGATTTCTTGGTCGATATTGATGACTTGATAGTAACTGGGAATTGTAAGTCCTTTCTTTGTGAATTTGTGTCTGTGCACTATCAGCTATTCCCTCAAAGACCTAGGATCGTTGAATTTCTTCTTGGGAATTGAAGTGATCTGCACAAAAATGTGGTTGTTTTTTTTAATCTCAACACAAGTATGTTCGAGATCTGTTAGAGAAGCATAATATGGTTGGGACCAAAGAGTTGCTCACGCCCATGTCCACTTCAACTATTCTACAGTTGAATGATGGTTCTTCAAATGCAAATGCTACTAAATATAGACAAATCATTGGAGCTCTCCAATAGCTTCTTATTACAAGACCAGACATAGCTTCTGCAGTGAACAAGTTGTCTCAATTTATGAGTTGTCCATCAGAGATTCATATGGCAGCAAGTAAACGCAAATTGCGATACTTGAAGTGGACAACTCATCATGGTCTTTCCTTTATCCTACCAGCTTCTTATCACCTTCATGCATATTCTGATGCAGATTGGGCAAGTAATAATGATGATCGATCTTTAACCACGGCCTTTGTCATTTATTTGGAAGGAAAGCTAATATCGTGGTGTTCTCGGAAACAAAAGTCGACTAATCGTATTGTAGTCGACTAATCTGTATTGTAGTCGACTAATCTGAAGTAGTAGTCACTAATCAAGGCATTCAATATGGATTTGGTTTTAAACCGGTTCGTTTAGAGTTTATAAATAACCCCTAACCCGATTGTTAGGTAAGTTTGAAGCACGCTTTGGAGCAGCCTTTGAGAGGGTTTTGTGCATCTTTGGAGAGGAGATCTTTGAGAGATTGAGAGGTTTGTTTTAGGGTTTCTTTGTGAGAACTTGTAATCCTAATTTGTATTCTCTCTTTCTATTAGTGAAAATCCCCCTCCTTACCCGTGGGCGTAGGCAACTTGCGAATCACGTAAATCTCGTGTCTTTACTCTTTTATTGTGTTTTTGCTATCGTTTGTGGTGGTTTCTCTCGACGGTTCGCGGTCCGCTACTAACAAGATCAAGCCATCAAAGATGCAAATTGAGGAGTTCTATGTCGGAGGACTTTCTTGCTCTAGTGAAAAATAGAACATGGGTTCTTGTTCCTCCTCCTTATCATCAGCATATTATTAGTTGTAAATGGGTTTTTTGTGTCAAACAAAATCTCGATTGCTCCATATTACGTTGTAAAGCCAGGTTGGTTGCGAAGGGTTTTCATCAATGTCTGGGGTGTGATTTTTCTGACACCTTCAGTCCAGTTATTAAACACACCAATGTGCGTATTGTTTTGTGTATGGCGCTTGGTCAAAATTGGCCTTTGCATCAATTGGACGTGAACAATACCTTCTTGAATGGTGTCCTTGATGAGGTAGTGTTCATGCAACGACCTCCTGGATTTGTTGACAAAGACAAGCCATTTCATGTGTGTTGCTTGACAAAGGCATTTTACGGTCTCAAACAAGCACCACGACAATGGTATTAAGGCATTGAGTGAGTTTGTTCTAAATTTTGGTTTTGGTCAATCTGTTACTGATACATCACTTTTTATCTACATCAAAGGGACAATCGATGCTGATTTCTTGGTCGATATTGATGACTTGATAGTAACTGGGAATTGTAAGTCCTTTCTTTGTGAATTTGTGTCTGTGCACTATCAGCTATTCCCTCAAAGACCTAGGATCGTTGAATTTCTTCTTGGGAATTGAAGTGATCTGCACAAAAATGTGGTTGTTTTTTTTAATCTCAACACAAGTATGTTCGAGATCTGTTAGAGAAGCATAATATGGTTGGGACCAAAGAGTTGCTCACGCCCATGTCCACTTCAACTATTCTACAGTTGAATGATGGTTCTTCAAATGCAAATGCTACTAAATATAGACAAATCATTGGAGCTCTCCAATAGCTTCTTATTACAAGACCAGACATAGCTTCTGCAGTGAACAAGTTGTCTCAATTTATGAGTTGTCCATCAGAGATTCATATGGCAGCAAGTAAACGCAAATTGCGATACTTGAAGTGGACAACTCATCATGGTCTTTCCTTTATCCTACCAGCTTCTTATCACCTTCATGCATATTCTGATGCAGATTGGGCAAGTAATAATGATGATCGATCTTTAACCACGGCCTTTGTCATTTATTTGGAAGGAAAGCTAATATCGTGGTGTTCTCGGAAACAAAAGTCGATAGCAAGGTCCTCCATTGAGACCGAACATAGGGCTGCTGCCAATACTGCAGCTGAGCTCGTTTGGGTGCAAAATTTGCTGCATGAGTTGGGTGTTAAGTTGCCCGTTGCACCTGCGATATACTGTGATAATATTAAGCAACATATGTTTGTGCAAATCCTTTGTTTCACTCTAAAATGAAGCACATAGAGCTTGATTTTCACTTTATCAGGGATAGAGTTCAAAAGGGTCTTCTTCAAATAGTGCATGTCTCTACCCGGGATCAGTTAGCTGACCCTCTCACAAAGCCTCTTGCAAACTCAGTATTTCTTTCGCATCGGACCAAAATTGGCGTTCTTGATGGCACCCCAATTTTGAGGGGGCGTGTAAGTGAATCACTTGATCAAAGGACTGATTGGAGGATCTCACTCTCTTTTCTTGCTCATGTAATTTGTCAATGGCTGTGGCTTTCCTTGTATATCCACTTGCCTTTCACGCTCCTTCAGTCAAGGAGAGATTACAGTCATTCCTTTTTCTGTAACCCAATAATAGGAGAGATTATTTGATCATAATCTGTATATATTACCATGTACAAATCAATGAAATTCAAGAAATTCATTCAAATCTACATAACTTCTGTTTAATTCTTTAAAAAGGAGAGGAAGTACATTTATTGAACCGCATGAGAAAGATTATCCGATGTACTAATTGAAGTTAAACATTTCTAGCTTTGTAATAAAACCATAAAAAGTCAATAAGTTGTACATGATATCAAACATCAAAATTTTGGAAGAGTATTTTCAGTATGACAAGATCTTGAAGATTCCAAGAAGACAAACGACTTTTACTTTCTCCATCTAGTATTTGAACTTGCCATGCAATGAACACACAATCTAGTAATTAGTTTATCTTTTGATGAACACACAATCTCTACTATTTGAACTTGTCATGGAAGGAACACACAATCTTGGAATGGACCCTTAACCCTTTGGATGTATCATGGAATGAACATCAAAATTTCTTGTGACCCTTGACCACTCGAATTACATGCAACAGGAAGAAAAATTAATCATATATGCCCATTCATTTTCCATATATAGGAAAGAGAAATCCCTCCTCAAAACATTAATTAACTAGTCAAACTTTTACGGTCGTAACAAAAAACAAATACATTGTCCACCCATGGTCCATGGACCATCTCCCCTTCATTAATTTGCAATTACACTAACCTACTAATAGTTAATTTCAGACGAGAGCATGAGCATGGGATTAGTGTGAAAATGAACCCACAATAAAACATGCACTTAGCTTTTCTCTCTCCAACTAATTAAATGCTCCTAATTAATCCATGCAATATTGATTAACCATGAATAGTCCACTTTCATAATTATCTCAAGAGTTACTTAATATAACACTGTATATAAAACATCACAATCACAAAACCAAACACGAAACCAAATTCTACATAGAGAAAGTATGGAGGGAGTGAAAGTTGTAATTTGTTGGAGCTGGTCCGTCTGGGAGAGCAACTGCTGGAGTTCCAGAGAAGGATTTGTTAAGTATCTTAATGAGTAATTGCCGAAGTTCGACTTACAACCGAGGTTTAGGCATGAGGTGCTTTTGTTCCAAGAAGTATTTTTTTTTCTTTTGTTTTTACTATTATTTTTTTAGGATTTTGCTAACCATTGCCCTAAGGACAATGGATAAGAAGGAGAGAGATGGAAAGGGTGTGGGTGAAAAGAGAGAATGAGTGCATAGGGCCCCACTCACCCTTTCTTCTCTCTATCTCTCTCCTTCTTATTCATTGCCTTCAAGGCAATGGTTAGCAAAACCTCATTTTTATGATAATGATAGAGGATGTAAGAGGGTATCACTTAACAAAAGAGTTTGTTTCTGAACTTTTCTTTATTTTTAAGTCCTTCAAAAGATAAATTTATTAAAAGGTCTCCCGAGAATCTTTTAAGTTATTATAAATCAGTACACGTTTGTATTTTCCGTCAATTTTACTTGGGTAGAGTTAATAAACATACCAAAGTTAAGGGTGATTTCATGGAGAGAAAGAGGCAGCTTTTTTGTTTTTAGCTAGGAATTTTTTACTTAGATTTCTTGTCATGATTTGATGCTGTTTGCTTGTTTTTATTGGGTAAGAGTTGCTACTTTTTACAATATATTGAAGTAGTTGTGCAATTCTAATATTCGTTCTCAGTTTTTTTGTGCATTGAATCTGTGCACTCAGATTTTATGTTGACAATTTTTTGGTCCACTCAGTTTCTGTGCACTGATTTTTTGTATTGACTGTTTTTGTGCACTTAGTCTGTGCACTCAATTTTGTATTGAGAGTTATTCTGCGGTTGGTTTTTGTGTACTCAGCTTGAAATCACTGCAAATCTAATATTGAACGAAAAAAAAATTTAAAAGCAGCTCACAAACTAGAGCGATTAGATCATTATACCAAAATTTGATATGACCTATTAGGCCAAATTAAAACAAAGAAAAAACTATTTAATGGTGTTTTCTTTTTCTTTTTTGTTTGTGCTCATATTAATATTCTGTCATCAGGTGCAATCGGCCTCATTTGGTGAAGAACAAGGGAAATGGCACTTAAAAGTAAGATATCTTATTCAGGAGAAAAATGCAATTATGAAACCACAAATCTTGCCGTTGCAAGTGGAGAAGATGATGCAGCAATAATGCCAGGGATTCCTGGACCAGAGAGCTAGCTTTGAAGGAGAAATCTTGCGTTCAAGTCGATATCGTTCGGGTTTAGGGTTTAAGGAGAAGAATGTTTTGGTGGTGGGCGCGCAGTGGAAATTCTGGCATGGAGATTGCTTTCAATCTTTGTAATAATGGAGCAAAGACTTCCATTGTTGTTTGAAGTCCGGTGTATTTTTCTAACTTCATGAGGAGATACATTTTACGGTCTAAATATTTACTGAAATTTAACCATTGCGTAATTGATATATATTCATCACCAAATTTATTCCATTACCTCAAAGAATACGTATAGATTACATATTATGCTAAAAGCTTAATGATAAGGGCTGTTTTTGTTTTCAGAAGAAAGTTGTTTAAGATGGTTGATAGATCATTATGCATGATGGATGGATGAGTAGAACAGTTCTCTTGTCATATTTAGCTAGAGTTAATTCGCCATCAAGTTAGAGGATTAACTAATTACAGAGTAATTTAAACGATTTAAGGAACTAATATAGAAATTGTAAGATTTTGCTGTTTTTTCTTTTGATGCAGCTAAAGTTTGGAACTAATTACAGAGTACTTTTCCTGTGCAATCTAAAGTTTGGAAATACATTAAAATATGGTATTCTAGGCCAAAAGAGGATCCTTCTATTTTAAAATTTGAAAAAAAAACAGCCCTATTTATCCTGTTGTAGATGTTGACACATTCAAAAAGATCAAGTTAGGAGAAATTCCGGTACTTATTTCAAAGAATCAAACTTATATCTTAGATTTATCATGTATAATTATGCTTAACGTGGCTGATTTGAAACATCTCATGCGAATTTGGATATCCAATAGCAATTTCAATGATTTCAAAGACCAACTTCAAAATACTAGAGATATATGACTAACATAAAATATAAAAAATAAAAAAAAATTTAAAAAAACATATTTCTTAAGCGGTCACTGTATCTGAGCAGATGGTCACCAAGGAAACCATGCAAGTGAAACGTGGCATCCTTCTTCTCTCTTTGGTTGACACCTACTCTCCTCTACTCTCTTTCTTCATCTTTATTCAAAAACCAACAACATGAATGTTATTGTTTTCCCCTACCCGAGCTCTCATCATCAGAGGATAATATATATTGCATCTTTTGCTTTCTGATCTTATCATCTCAGGCGTCCTCCCTCTCTCAGGTATCTACACATGATACTTTCTTCTACTCATGTAGATCTAATTATTTAAGTAAACTACTGATCGAGCTTGCCATCTCTTGTCCAAATTATTTTTGCTTCTGTATTAGCTGTTGTACAGCAATTCTTTTAAGGCTAATTGCGGTTGGCCCCTTGTAGTATCGCAATTTAGAACTTGACTACCCCTTCGTTTTATTTTTGCAGATACAAACGAGTGGGAGTTTTTTTTGACTCTTTTAACCTCAGGGGTCTATTTCTCAAGAAAAATATTTTTTTTTCTTTTCTATTTCCTTGAAGATTCACTCAGAACAAACCTAGGTTCAATTACAGACCCTTGAATTTAAAGTGGATTTTAAAAAAGTTGATACCAATGTGAGTTAAGGTTGGGCTCGTAAAAAGGACGACCTGCTGAAGAATTGGTGTTATAGGATGTGTTAAAGTATAGAATTATTATAATACTCAACCATCAGCATGACTTTATAGGACGTGTGAAAGTATAGATTTACAGAAGTTTTGATGCATTGGCAGGACCACCTAAAAATTGGTTAAAACCCAAACACGATAATTAAAATCAATGGTCATTCTCGGCATGCATGAAGGCAAAGTATAAGAACAGCAAGGCAAAGATTAGCACGCTACTTAGAATATTCCTGATTTCCATTTAACTTGCTATATAGAAATCCAAGTGTAGCCTAATTGCGGCAATACTCTATTTGAGACTGTTGTTTTATGATATGCTACAGGTTAGTAATGGGATATTTGACTTTTAAGCGGTTCTGACGTTTGGGTTGATGTAGCTTATTGTTTTAAAAGGGTAAATTTCACAAAACATGAACTATCAAGGGGTTTGTACGAGAGTTCCAGAAATTATTTTTATTAGAAAGATATATGACTAACATAAAATATAAAAATAAAAAAATTTAAAAACATATTTCTTAAGCGGTCACTGTATCTGAGCAGATGGTCACCAAGGAAACCATGCAAGTGAAACGTGGCATCCTTCTTCTCTCTTTGGTTGACACCTACTCTCCTCTACTCTCTTTCTTCATCTTTATTCAAAACCAACAACATGAATGTTATTGTTTTCCCTACCCGAGCTCTCATCATCAGAGGATAATATATATTGCATCTTTTGCTTTCTGATCTTATCATCTCAGGCGTCCTCCCTCTCTCAGGTATCTACACATGATACTTTCTTCTACTCATGTAGATCTAATTATTTAAGTAAACTACTGATCGAGCTTGCCATCTCTTGTCCAAATTATTTTTGCTTCTGTATTAGCTGTTGTACAGCAATTCTTTTAAGGCTAATTGCGGTTGGCCCCTTGTAGTATCGCAATTTAGAACTTGACTACCCCTTCGTTTTATTTTTGCAGATACAAACGAGTGGGAGTTTTTTTTGACTCTTTTAACCTCAGGGGTCTATTTCTCAAGAAAAATATTTTTTTTT
Organism: Asparagus setaceus; assembly: GCA_012295165.1. Taxonomy (NCBI): domain Eukaryota; kingdom Viridiplantae; phylum Streptophyta; class Magnoliopsida; order Asparagales; family Asparagaceae; genus Asparagus; species Asparagus setaceus. The sequence continues at coordinate 68,927,823 of CM022702.1, forward strand.
CTTTTCTATTTCCTTGAAGATTCACTCAGAACAAACCTAGGTTCAATTACAGACCGCGAATTTAAAGTGGATTTTAAAAAAAAGTTGATACCAATGTGAGTTAAGGTTGGGCTCGTAAAAAGGACGACCTGCTGAAGAATTGGTGTTATAGGATGTGTTAAAGTATAGAATTATTATAATACTCAACCATCAGCATGACTTTATAGGGCGTGTGAAAGTATAGATTCTGAAGTTTTGATGCATTGGCAGGACCACCTAAAAATTGGTTAAAACCCAAACACGATAATTAAAATCAATGGTCATTCTCGGCATGCATGAAGGCAAAGTATAAGAACAGCAAGGCAAAGATTAGCACGCTACTTAGAATATTCCTGATTTCCATTTAACTTGCTATATAGAAATCCAAGTGTAGCCTAATTGCGGCAATACTCTATTTGAGACTGTTGTTTTATGATATGCTACAGGTTAGTAATGGGATATTTGACTTTTAAGCGGTTCTGACGTTTGGGTTGATGTAGCTTATTGTTTTAAAAGGGTAAATTTCACAAAACATGAACTATCAAGGGGTTTGTACGAGAGTTCCAGAAATTATTTTTATTAGAAAGAAATATTACTAATTTTTAAAAGATATAAAGTTAAAGATATTATTAAAAAGTCTAAGATACTCATGACAAATTATAGATAAGGAGGAGAGTGAGTAATTGTTGTTCATTTTAGATGGTCTTTTTCCCTATCAAATCCATAGTAGAAGGTCTTGTTCATTTTGCTATTAAAACACACTTATACGCCTGTCTAATTTTTTTCATTAACTCAGTTAGGACAGATAAAAACATGTCAAAGACAATGAAGGCTGTTGCTGTCCTCAGTGGTGGTAAAGGTGTAGAGGGCACAGTGTTCTTCAGTCAAGAAGGAGATGGTAGATTCCATATAACCTAAAAGATATATATCATCTCATTAGATATATTTTCGTAGAACATGCACAAAAACATGCACAAGACAGCTAGTTCAAGAGTCGACTACTAGGCATTGTAGTCGACTACTATGCTGACAGAAAGCAAGTTTTGGTGGGAGCGAGTAGTCGACTAATATGAGTTGTAGTCGACTAATCGTATTGTAGTCGACTAATCTCTGATTCATTAGTCGACTAATTTGAGTTGTAGTCGACTAATCGTATTGTAGTCGACTAATCGTATTGTAGTCGACTAATCTGATTCATTAGTCGACTAATTTGAGTTGTAGTCGACTAATGCAGGCAGTCAGCGGGTCTAATTAGGAATTGGTTTTAAACCCAATTCGTTTAGAGGCTATTAATAACCCCTAACCCGATTGTTAGGGTAAGTTTCAAGCACGTTTTGGAGCGACCTTTGAGAGTTTTGTGCATCTTTGGAGAGGAGATCTTTTGAGAGATTGAGAGGTTTGTTTTAGGGTTTCTTTGTGAGAACTTGTAATCCTAATTTGTATTCTCTCTTTCTATTAGTGAAAATCCCCTCCTTACCCGTGGGCGTAGGCAACTTGCCGAACCACGTAAATCTCGTGTCTTTACTCTTTTATTGTGTTTTGCTATCGTTTGTGGTGGTTTCTCTCGGCGGTTCCAGCGGTCCTTCAACAATTGGTATCGAGCTATTGTTGATTGGAAGTGGTGTAATTTCTAATTTGAGGGGTGTTCGGTGATTCTGAGAAGCGGATTCACGAAGACAAACAGAGGATGGCGTCAACCAATCTTTCTTCATCTTTATTCAAAACCAACAACATGAATGTTATTGTTTTCCCTACCCGAGCTCTCATCATCAGAGGATAATATATATTGCATCTTTTGCTTTCTGATCTTATCATCTCAGGCGTCCTCCCTCTCAGGTATCTACACATGATACTTTCTTCTACTCATGTAGATCTAATTATTTAAGTAAACTACTGATCGAGCTTGCCATCTCTTGTCCAAATTATTTTTGTTTCTGTATTAGCTGTTGTACAGCAATTTTTTACCCTGGCCCCTTGTAGTATCGCATTTAGAACTTGACTACCCCTTTTATTTTTGCAGATACAAACGAGTGGGAGTTTTTGACTCTTTAACCTCAGGGGTCTATTTCTCAAGAAAAAATATTTTTTCTTTTCTATTTCCTTGAAGATTCACTCAGAACAAACCTAGGTTCAATTACGCATCACGAATTTAAAGTGGATTTTAAAAAAGTTGATACCAATGTGAGTTAAGGTTGGGCTCAGAAAGGACCACCAAAGAATTGGTGTTATAGGATGTGTTAAAGTATAGAATTATTATAATACTCAACCATCAGCATGACTTTATAGGACGTGTGAAAGTATAGATTTACAGAAGTTTTGATGCATTGGCAGGACCACCTAAAAATTGGTTAAAACCCAAACACGATAATTAAAATCAATGGTCATTCTCGGCATGCATGAAGGCAAAGTATAAGAACAGCAAGGCAAAGATTAGCACGCTACTTAGAATATTCCTGATTTCCATTTAACTTGCTATATAGAAATCCAAGTGTAGCCTAATTGCGGCAATACTCTATTTGAGACTGTTGTTTTATGATATGCTACAGGTTAGTAATGGGATATTTGACTTTTAAGCTGTTCTGACGTTTGGGTTGATGTAGCTTATTGTTTTAAAAGGGTAAATTTCACAAAACATGAACTATCAAGGGGTTTGTACGAGAGTTCCAGAAATTATTTTTATTAGAAAGAAATATTACTAATTTTTAAAAGATATAAAGTTAAAGATATTATTAAAAAGTCTAAGATACTCATGACAAATTATAGATAAGGAGGAGAGAGTGAGTAATTGTTGTTCATTTTAGATGGTCTTTTTCCTATCAAATCCATAGTAGAAGGTCTTGTTCATTTTGCTATTAAAACACACTTATACTGTCTAATTTTTTCATTAACTCAGTTAGGACAGATAAAAACATGTCAAAGACAATGAAGGCTGTTGCTGTCCTCAGTGGTGGTAAAGGTGTAGAGGGCACAGTGTTCTTCATCAAGAAGGAGATGGTAGATTCCATATAACCTAAAAGATATATATCATCTCATTAGATATATTTTACGTAGAACATGCACAAAAACATGCACAAGACAGCTAGTTCAAGAGTCTAATTACTAGGCATTGTAGTCGACTACATCAGAAAGCGCATGTAAAGCAAGTTTTCGTCGGGAACGAGTAGTCGACTAATATGAGTTGTAGTCGACTAATCAGATTGTAGTCGACTAATCGTATTGTAGTCGACTAATCAGATTGTAGTCGACTAATCAGATTGTAGTCGACTAATCTCTGATTCATTAGTCGACTAATTTGAGTTGTAGTCGACTAATCAAGCGCATTCTCAAAACGGGTCTAATTAGGAATTGGTTTTAAACCCAATTCGCTTAGAGGTTATTAATAACCCCTAACCCGATTGTTAGGTAAGTTTCAAGCACGCTTTGGAGCACCTTTGAGAGAGTTTTGTGCATCTTTGGAGAGGAGATCTTTTGAGAGATTGAGAGGTTTGTTTTAGGGTTTCTTTGTGAGAACTTGTAATCCTAATTTGTATTCTCTTTCTATTAGTGAAAATCCTCCTTACCCCGTGGACGTAGGCAACTTGCCGAACCACGTAAATCTCGTCTTTACTCTTTTATTGTGTTTTGCTATCGCTTGTGGTGGTTTCTCTCGACGGTTCATGGTCCGCTACCAACAATTGGTATCGAGCTATTGTTCGATTGGAAGTGGTGTAATTTCTAATTTGAGGGGTGTTCGGTGATTCTCGAGAAGCGGATTCACAAGACAAACAGAGGATGGCCAACCAAGAATCACCAAAGTGGGAAAATTCGAGATTGAAAAGTTCAATGGGAAGAACGATTTTTCTTATTGGAGGATGCGATGAAAACTTTCTAATTTCGCAAAAATTGCACAAGACTTTGGATGGAAAGGAGAAGAAGAACAAGGATATGTCCGATGAGGATTGGGAGGAGTTGGATCCGAAGCACGGCCGATTATCCTATGCCTCGAGAGGGATGTAGCTTTCTTGGTAGATGGAGAGGAAACTACTGCAGCGGTGGAAGAAGTTAGAGGGTACCTTCATGACGAAGAGTCTAACTAACCGGATCTACTTAAAATCCAAATTGTATACTTGCAAGATGGAGGAGGGCTCATCAATCCGAACACATCAACAAGTTTGATAGGATCATATCAGATTTGAAAGACATAGATGTTAAAGTAGGAGACGAGGATCAGCGCTTCTACTACTGCTCTCGCCAAGTCTTATGAGAACCCGGTGCAAACACCGAGGCTTGTGGGAGAAAATCGAAGATGGATGAGACTAGAACGGCACTTCTAGCGGACGATCTTGGAAGACGCAACTAGTGACATGGCCACCGGCGTAACAGGAACAAGCGCAGGATTGTTTGCAAGAGGAAGGAGCAATGAGCGAGGAAAAGGCAAGGAGGAAAGTCTAGATCTAAATCAAGACCTCTTGGGGAAAAGGATGTTTCAAGTCGCGGTGAAGCTGGGCATTTCAAAGTCGACCGTCCAAATAAGAGAGTAGGTGGAAAGAAGAACAACAACAAGACCGAGAGGAGAGAGGGCAAGGAAGAAGCGAAGCCACGCTCGTGAGGAAGGGAGCGATAAGGAATGCTATGTCGCCACGGGTGGCGAGGAGATCTCGGGAAGTGGATACTTGATTCGGTTGCTCTTACCATATGTGTCCAAATAGGAAGTGGTTTACTACCTACAGAGGCATTGATGGGGAACTGTATTGATGGGGAATAACCATGCTTGTAAAGCAGTGGGGCTAGGTAATATCAAAATCAAGATGCATGATGGAGTGGTTCGAACCTTGGCGGATGTGAGGCATGTTCCCGACTTGCGGAAGAATCTTATCTCGGTTGGTGCTTTGGACTCGGTGGTTGCGGATTGTGACGGAAAATGGAGTGAAGAAGGTTGTTCGTGGTTCCTTAGTAGTGATGAAGGGTGTTCGTCACGGTAATCTATATACTCTCTCGTGCACGACGGTGACAGGAGATGCGTTGGAACCGAAGGAAGTGGTGGAGACCCATGTGAGCACACACGGTTATGGCATAGGCGGCTTGGGCATATGTCGGAGAAGGGTCTAGTTCGCTTGGTAAAGAGGGTCTCACGAAGAATCAAGGAACCCAAAGATGGATTTTTGCGAGGATTGTGTGTATGGAAAGTCACACGTGGTTCGGCCGAGAAGCAAGTCTAAGAGCGAGGGATACTAGATTATGTGCACACGGACGTTTGGGGTCCGGCTCGAGACAACTTCAAGGGTGGTTCCGGTATTATGTCTCGTTTATAGATGATTATTCTAGGTATGCTTGGATTTACTACGAAGCACAAGAATGAGGTGTTCGAGACATTCAAGAAGTGGAGAACAATGGTTGAGAACAGACAGAAAGAAATTGAAGACGCCGAGATCCGATAACGGCATGCAGTATACGATGGTGCTTTCAAGGAGTTCTATGATCCGGAGGGAATTGTTCGACACCGACAGTCAGTCTACACCACGCCAGAATGGGGTCGCGGAGAGATCGAACCAACACCGCGGAGAAAGCAAAGTGAGTATGCGATCTTATGCGAGATTGGGCAGCGAATGGTGGGCGGCGGTGGCTACTGACTTGTTACATTGTGAACCGCTCACCACATTCGACATTGATGGTGATACACCCTATAGGGTGTGGTCGTGGGAGCATGCAGATTATGATAGGCTCGTAATTTTCGGATGTACCGCCTACTATCACGCCAACGAGGGAAAGCTTGACGCGAGGCCAAGAAGGCAATATTCTTGGGATATGCAGGCGTAAAGGCTATCGCCTTTGGTGTACGGAAGATTCAAAGTTCGTGATCGGCGGGGATGTTACCTTTGATGAGAAATCCATGATTGCTAAGGCCCAAGGATGATGGTGTTATGGCCGGTGAGACTTCTAAGTCTCGTGTTATTGAAATAGAACCTAAAGACCAACTAGGTTCTAATCGTGCTCAAGTGGGAAGTCGTAGATGATGAGTTTGAGCAGGAGGAGGTTCAACAGAAAATACACAGCACTACAACAACAAGAACTCGAGGATAATTTGGCTTCCACTAGGCCAAAGCGAGCATACAAGGTGCATCAAGGCGGGGGTGATCAACCCCTCAAGCACTATGGGCGCTAATATGGTTGAATACGCACTCTGGTGGAGGAGGACGAGCGGTCTCCTTCAAGGAAGCTATTCGACAAGGATAGTGAGAGTTGGTTGGCTGCGATGGAGGAAGAGATGGAATCTCTTCTGAAGAATCATACATGGGAGGTGGTCCCATTGCCCGTAGGAAGAAAAGCTATTGGTTGTAAGTGGGTGTATAAAAGAAAGGAAGATCTTTGAGCTTCGGTGGTGTAAGATACAAGGCGAGGCTAGTGGCTAAGGGTTTTGCACGTAAAGAGGGTGTGGATTACAATGAGATATTTTCTCCGTGGTGAAACACACTTCTATTCGGGTGCTATTGAGTATTGTTGCTCATGGTGATTTTGAGTCGATCAACTCGATGTTAAAACGACCTTCTTGCACGGAGACTTGGATGAAGAGATCTACATGCATCAACCCGAGGGCTACAAGGTTGAGGAAAAGGAGAATCATGTGTGTCGTTTGAGGAAGTCCTTGTATGGATTAAAGCAATCTCCCAGCGGTACAAGCGATTTGACTCCTTCATGTCGAAGCATGGGTTTTCCGGCGATCATGATTGTTGTGTTTACATTCGAAGCTTCATGGAGGTAATTTTATCTATCTTCTTTTGTATGTGGATGACATGCTTATTGCTTCTAAGAGCGGTGGAGATAGATAGGTTGAAATCTCAACTTGGTGAAGAGTTCGAGATGAAGGACATGGGTGCCGCTAAGAAAATACCGGGTATGGAGATTAGAAGAGAGCGGCGAATCGACGATTGTTCTTGAGTCGAAGGGCTACATAGAGCGGTGATCGCGAGGTTCGGGATGCAAAGTGCTAAGTCGGTGGTGACTCCATTGGCTCCACACTTTAGGCTTCGGTAATCAATCTCCCACTACAAATGAAGAGAAGGCACATGGAGCGTGTTCCTATGCTAGTGCGCTGGCGCTTAATGTATGCAATGGTGTGTACACGTGATATTTCACAGCGTTAGTGTGGTCGAGATTCATGGCGAATCCGGAAAGGCGACCGGGAAGCAAAGGAAGTGGGTCCTCGTGTACTTAAAGGGTACGCTTGATACGGTCGTGTTTTGGTGGAGAAACATGTCGATTAACGGGTTTGTGGACTCGATTATGCGGCGATCTAGATAGACGGCGATCTACTACGGTTATGTATTTAAGATACATGGAGCTCCGGTTAGTTGGCGATCGATGTTGCGTGCTACATGGCACTTTCTACTACGAGGTCGAAAGTACATGGCCATGGCGAGGGAGTGAAGGAAGCATTGTGGTTATGAGGTCTTCTAGACGATTTGGGGATTGAGCAGAAAACGTGAACTTGTGGTGTGACGGTCGAGTGCAATTCACTTGGCGAAGAATCAGTTCATCATGCTCATACCAAGCATATTGATGTCGTATCATTTTGTGCGGGAAGTCGTAGATGATGAGTTTGAGCAGAGGAGGTTCAACAGAAAATACACGAGCACTACAACAACGGCTTCGAGGATAATTTGGCTTCCACTAGGCAGCGAGCATACTGGCGAATGCTGAGGTCGATCAACCCCGAAGCACTATGGGGCTAATATGGTTGAATCGCCTCGGTGGAGGAGGACGAGCCGGTCTCCTTCAAGGAAGCTATTCGGGACAAGGATAGTGAGAGTTGGTTGGCTGCGATGGAGGAAGAGATGGAATCTCTTGGAAGAATCATACATGGGAGGTGGTCCCATTGCCCGTAGGAAGAAAAGCTATTGGTTGTAAGTGGGTGTATAAAAGAAAGGAAGATCTTTGAGCTTCGGTGGTGTAAGATACAAGGCGAGGCTAGTGGCTAAGGGTTTTGCAGAAAGAGGGTGTGGATTACAATGAGATATTTTCTCCGTGGTGAAACACACTTCTATTCGGTGCTATTGAGTATTGTTGCTCATGGTGATTTTGAGTCGGATCAACTCGATGTTAAAACGACCTTCTTGCACGGAGACTTGGATGAAGAGATCTACATGCATCAACCCGAGGGCTACAAGGTTGAGGAAAAGGAGAATCATGTGTGTCGCTTGAGGAAGTCATGTATGGATTAAAGCAATCTCCCGGCAGCGGTACAAGCGATTTGACTCCTTCATCTTTGAAGCATGGGTTTTCCGCGATCATGATTGTTGTGTTTACATTCGAAGCTTCATGGAGGTAATTTTATCTATCTTCTTTGTATGTGGATGACATGCTTATTGCTTCTAAGAGCGGGTGGAGATAGATAGGTTGAAATCTCAACTTGGTGAAGAGTTCGAGATGAAGGACATGGGTCTTTGCTAAGAAAATCTGGGTATGGAGATTAGAAGAGAGCGGCGAATCGACGATTGTTCTTGAGTCGGAAGGGCTACATAGAGCGGTGATCGCGAGGTTCGGGATGCAAAGTGCTAAGTCGGTGGTGACTCCATTGGCTCCACACTTTAGGCTTCGGTAATCAATCTCCCACTACAAATGAAGAGAAGGCACATGGAGCGTGTTCCTATGCTAGTGCGCTGGCGCTTAATGTATGCAATGGTGTGTACATGAGATATTTCCTGGCGGTTAGTGTGGTCGATGGATTCATGGCGAATCCGGAAAGGCGACCGGGAAGCAAAGGAAGTGGGTCCTCAGTACTTAAAGGGTACGCTTGATACGGTCGTGTTTTGGTGGAGAAACATGTCGATTAACGGGTTTGTGGACTCGATTATGCGGCGATCTAGATAGGCGGCGATCTACTCTGGTTATGTATTTAAGATACATGGAGCTCGGTTAGTTGGCGTCGATGTTGCGAGCTCTGATGGCACTTTCTACTACGAGGCCGAGTACATGGCCATGGCGAGGGAGTGAAGGAAGCATTGTGGTTATGAGGTCTTCTAGACGATTTGGGATTGAGCAGAAAACGTGAACTTGTGGTGTGACGGTCGAGTGCAATTCACTTGGCGAAGAATCAGTTCATCATGCTCATACCAAGCATATTGATGTCGTATCATTTTGTGCGGGATGTCATAGAGGGAGGTGATATTTCTCTCATGAAGGTGCACACGAATGAGAATCCCGCGGACATGTTAACCAAGGTGGTCACAGGTAGTAAGTTTAAGCATTGCTTAGACTTGCTTCATATCAGCTCTTGTTGATTTGCCCAAGAGGGCATGGCCCTTCGGGGCGGTAATGGGTAAGGTGGAGATGATTTGAGGTGAACTACGGTGAGCTTGATCCGGTGGAGAATGCGTGGCGTCAGCGGTGTAGTGACGCAGCTGGATTGGCCTGGATTGGCTGATGGTGATCTCTCTAGATGTTCTTGGTGTTCTTCGGGTGTTCGTCCAAAATTTGAGGTGAATCAAATGATGTACGAGGTGGAGAATTGTAGAACATGCACAAAAACATGCACAAGACAGTTTTTCAGGTTCAGTAGTCGACTACTAGGCATTGTAGTCGACTAATATGAGTTGTAGTCGACTAATATGAGTTGTAGTCGACTAATATGAGTTGTAGTCGACTAATATGAGTTGTAGTCGACTAATCGTATTGTAGTCGACTAATATGAGTTGTAGTCGACTAATATGAGTTGTAGTCGACTAATATGAGTTGTAGTCGACTAATATGAGTTGTAGTCGACTAATATGAGTTGTAGTCGACTAATCCGCGCATTCAAAACGGGTCTAATTAGGAATTGGTTTTAAACCCAATTCGTTTAGAGGCTATTAATAACCCCTAACCTGATTGTTAGGGTAAGTTTCAAGCACGTTTTGGAGCAGCCTTTGAGAGAGTTTTGTGCATCTTTGGAGAGGAGATCTTTTGAGAGATTGAGAGGTTTGTTTTTAGGGTTTCTTTGTGAGAACTTGTAATCCTAATTTGTATTCTCTCTTTCTATTAGTGAAAATCCCCTCCTTACCCGTGGGCGTAGGCAACTTGCCGAACCACGTAAATCTCGTGTCTTTACTCTTTTATTGTGTTTTTGCTATCGTTTGTGGTGGTTTCTCTCGACGGTTCCGCGGTCCGCGCGCCCAACATTTTCTCGGTTTCTTGTTTGCTCCTCTGATTCTTCTTGCTTTAGGCCCTACTACTATTAACGGACGCGTCTCTGGGCTCACTCCAGGGCATCATGGGTTTCATGTTCATGCACTTGGTGATACCACTAACGGGTGTAACTGAACCGGTTTGAGTCTTCTTGTTTTTTCCCCTTTTTCTTTGAATTTTATTTATACTCTCCAGTTATTTGTCAGTATGTTGCTCTTTCATTCAGGTCCTCATTTTAATCCTACTGGAAAAGAACATGGAGCACCTGAAGATGAGGTGAGACATGTTGGTGATCTTGGAAATTTGAATGCAGGGAATGACGGTAATGTCTGATGCAATATGTGCTCCCCAAATTTCAGTTAGTTACAGCAAGTAAATTATTGAAATTGTTATACTGACTGCATATTGTAGCCTACTTGGCATTTACCATATTTTATAATTAGGGTTCGTTACCGATCCACTATTGTGCTACAGGGGTTAAGTCAGTTCTTATCCTTAAAATTTTTATTAGCACTTTGACATCCTTGTTCTAAGATAGAGTTATCCACTTTTAATCTGTGCTCGTCACATGGGTATCGCATGATTTCAGTGTGCTGCGGAGAGACCCTCTATTCTCTTATTGGTGTTGCGCATACATGCCTTATAGTACAGGTATATATAAAGAAGAGGTTAATTGCACATAGACCCTCTGTAGTATTGTTGCTTTGACGTACAACCCCTGTAGTTCTATTTTGGCAGATAGACCCTGGGGTGTCAGATAGACTTACTAATTCTATTTGTACATTGTGGGGTCTAAGTGCTAGTAAAAAAGTTAATTGAGTAATAAGTGAGCGACCTTGGATCTGCAATTAATCCTTTTAAGCTAACATGATGCGAACTGGATCTTGGTAAAATGCTTATCATGATCAGAGAGCAAATTAAGTTGTCTATCTTGTATGTTGCAAAGAACAAAAACTTTGATTGGTAAAAGTGATTGTTGGTTATTTTGATGTTTCAGGAAATGTGGAGTTTAATATTGTTGACAAGCAGGTCAGTTATGTTATTTTGCTGTTTCCTTGCATTCCTTTTAACTTCTTCAAATTCTATATGAGGTTTGTAAACCTTTTCATATTTATATGAAGGAGTCACATGTTTATCTTTGCAGATTAAGCTGTCAGGACCGCACTCGATCATTGGAAGGGCTATTGTTGTGCATGCTGATTCTGATGATCTTGGAAGGGGTAAATTAACACTATTGACTACTTCCCATTAATCATCAATTATTGCTCTATATTGAGTAATTTATGTCCGAAGCTGGTAAGGGTTGACATTTAGAAGTGGTCATGCTTATAACAAGGGCTGGTTGCAGATAAACCTCCTGTACTGTCACCTAACTGCAGATAGATGCCCTTTAGCTCTATTGGTGCCGATAGACCCCCTATACTATTTGCCGAAGTGCGGACAGACCCCTGAGTGTATTTTCCCCCGTCTTTAAAGGTCAAAAGAAGTTTACGCAGGAGTGTATCCCCTCTTTAAAGGTCAAAAGAAGTTTACTCAGGGGGGGGGTATATCTACAACTGGGCTATGTAGTACAGGGGCCTATCTGCAATTAACCCTAATATTAATGATGGTGAAAATGTCCAAATATCTCCCTTTTTATGGAAGTGCGAGGCCTCTATTTAATTAAAATTCAGGCATTAATGTCCAAGGGATTATTCCCCACCCTATCTAGATCATTTGTGCTAGAAGCACTCACAATAGAAAACATGGGGAAGTTGGCATAGGTTCTCAAGTGTAGTGAAGATGGTCGCAAATTCAAGGCTTGCGAATTTTGAAACATTAAAATCTAATGGAATTGCAGCAAGAATAGTTATTCTCCTGTTATCTGTTGTAGTCTAACAAAGAAGATGTTATATGTTTACAGGTGGACATGAGCTGAGCAAAGAAACAGGAAATGCAGGAGAAAGAACTGCATGTGGTGAGATTTTCTAATATACGTATTGAGTTTGTAACCTTCATGTCTCGCGCCTCTTCTCCCTTGCATTTACTTTGAACTTCCTGCTCTATGTAAATGTTGCTCACTTGTGTTTCGTCGTTGTTTCTCCTCATTTCCAGGCATCATTGGGCTCCAGGGTTGAATGTGTCGATTCTGGATTTTACCAGAGCAACAAACCAGCGTCCTAGATCATATAAATGTATATGGTATCTGTGTATTAATCTGCGTGGCGTATGTTTCTGTGTACGTTAACTAGTATTTCGGCTGTCTAGGCTTAACTTATCAGTTTGCGTGTATGTTGGTATCAGTGACTAGTACTAGTTGCTTGCATGCTATACGCTCCCTCTTTTCCTCAATTTCTATCCACAGCTGCTATTCGGGTTGTAATCGAAATGTAATCGAAATGCAAATAATCCAATCTCTTAGCGAAAGTAGATTTTTGTATGATCCTAGTGGATCATCATGGGAGTATGAAGAATACAAAACAAAGTATATCAAATGCAAGGGATGCAATAAACTTTAGATGAGCACACAGAATTTCCTGTGAGCACAATTTTGAGGACACCTGATGTGAATGGAAGCAGATAAAACTCCACCTCGAAGCTCTGATCAAATGCACATTTTTTTTTCATACAACAATTATTGTATATTTTACTGCAACCAATATTAGAGCTAGGAGTCTGAATAAAAACCTCAATTATAAAATAATAAATGGAAACAATACAAAAATTATAGTCACGGAGGTCTATTTACCTGCTATGAGAATCTACAGCACTGATTCCTGGAGGCTTCATCACTCTCCTGCTAGGAGAATCTACAGCACTGATTCCTGGAGGCTTCATCACTCTCCTAATATTCCTGCAACTTTAATATGATCAGATGATGTCGGATTCAGAATCCACAGAAAAAAAAAAAAGTTTTAACTTTCCAAGTTTTTAAATTACTACATAACTTTGAATCTTATTTTCAGAAAAGATGGGGAACTGTTAAAACTTTCCCGATATGTTAGCAACATAGCGGAATAATATCACGGATTAACGAAAAGAAAGAACAAAAAACATCTACAAAAAATATAAGGGTTTAACGAGGTTCAGTAATCAATATGATTACGTACATCCTCGGAGTACAGCCAGGTAACTATTCCACTAACAATCAACAAAGGATTACAGCCGATCTCTCATTCCGTAACCTCACTTCCCTCTATCTTCCTACATTTCTTTCTTTTTGGATGGATACAATAGGCGGTGGCGGCTGTGATACACATACATGATAGGGTCTTGTATAGTGCAGACTGCAGGGAATGTTTTTAACTGCTCGACCTTCTCTTGAGGGTAAATGTAGATCTTCCTTTTTTTCCCCACTAGACCCCTGTAGAGAAGTAAAAACCGCATTATGTCATAATAAAACTAAAACATAGTTCATGTGTTGGGCAATTCATATTGGAACATAGCCCTACATTGAACAATTTGGAAGGTGGTATTAGTTTTTATATAGTTTATGTATCAGATTGATCTCTCTACTTAGACATGATGCAGCTCGTGCTTGTTGGTTTAGACTAATTTTAGGTTTATTTGCAAATGATGGATAATATCCTATATTATCTACTCGAAGGCCTTGATTTTTGTGAATGCTAGCTCATGATCAAATTGTTTTCCAGCTTCTATTTAAGATCCATCTCACTCTTTAATCAAGGTCAATAAGCTTGTTAGATATTACTAGTATTTAGATCCAGTGGATATTATGAGATATTGTGAGATGTGATTAAATATGATTTTATCTCATACCTATTTTGTAATATCTTCTAATTTCTATTTAAGAGAGGTTAGGGTTAACATGGTATCAGAGCCTTCTTGATCCTAGAGAGACCTCTTTGTTCTTCCTCGACCTTGGGGTCACCGAGGGGGTTTTCACCGCCTCCATGCTTCCGCTTGGCGGCTTCGACATCTTGAGTTCCGACAACTACTTCGAGATCAACAATTCCTAAATCCTCATAACAAAAACACTTTTTTTTTAAAAAACACTAGTCACCGGAGTACTGTTCACCACGCGAACAGTAACCGAGATCTCGGTTGATCACATTCACAGAAGTCGGATTACTGTTCACCACATGAATAGTAGCAAGTTACTGTTTGTCCGTGCCTCATCCTCGATTGACTCTGACGATCGCCACTACTTCCTCTATGACTCCGTCTCCAGTTAAAGTCATCTTTCTCATGGAAGGACGCTAAAATTAAGATTGAGCGACCAAGCGAACGATTGATCAATCAAGGGGTTTTCCTTATTGTTTCTACCGTCGTATCCGCCTAGGTTGTTTCTACTAGGCGGGGGTTTCTTTTGGCTGTGACTACACTAGTCATTCTATTACCATTTGTTACAAGATAGACATATATAGTATATATGCTCCAGTTTGAGGGGGAGTGTCAAGATATTATTAGTATTTAGATCTAGTAGATTTTATGAGAATTTGTGTGATGTTTGATTAAATATTAAAAGCTAGTAGCTTCCATGGCATCATGTCGCAGCAATCAATTACAAAGGCTTGATTCAAGGTAATGTTTGATTTGGATTTTCAATTTTAGAGTTTCTGAAAGCTTGTCAAGGAACACAATTAATTAAACTGATGCATATACTAAGTGAAAAAATCTTCAAGGTACTTACCACCACGCATAATCTCCAAGCATAAGTTCCTTATAGCCATTAAATTTCAAAAAGTCCACTGACCTCCCAAGTGCGCTTCCCTGTTCATGAACCTAAATTCAACCCCAAAAATATCAATACTCATTTGATCATTTTCGATAAATTTGGTATTTACTCAAAAGCATACCATTACCTTGACGCAGCTACGAGCAACAATTGGGGGAGTCAAGCACGATTTCCGATTGACACTTCCAGAACCCCCAGATTGCCGGTGCTTTCACTAGATGCTCAGTTCAAGAACTTCTCCGCTAATGGTTTCTGAATTTCACCAAAAGTGTCCAAATGAGGAGACATAGAGCTCACTGGAATTTGTTGAAAGTGACACAAAAGAGCTAAGTACTTGATTTGTTTTCTTGATGAGTAAACCTTTCTGATCTTTTTCATGGGTGATTTAGATATAGTTCTATACAGTAATTTTAACTTTACTAGAGAGCATACCTAGGACTTTGTGCTTCTGCTAAATGATATGATTAAAAGTTTAGATCTTATTTGCATGTCAGATGATTAGATCTAAGAATTGTCTAGTTCTAGAAGCATGATCTGTTCTTGCCTACAATATGCAACTCCCATGTTCAAACTATGGGGTTAGCAGATAACTTCAAAACTTCAGATGCAGTAGTCCGTGCGCTGCTATAAAGGGTTTGTATTCTGTAAACTGTGAAACAAATCAGAAGTCAGAAAACTAAGTTATATGTAATGATTACAGTCTCAAGAAAAACCTAAAGGAATAACAAAAAATAAATAAAAGGTCATCGTTTGGAGTAACCTTTGAGCCTCGACAATATTTTTTTTGTCCCAAGGTATAAGCTTTTTTATGGAATCGCCAAGGAAGAGGGAATGAGGCTTGCTCAAAGCTTCAGGTGGTATCGGGAAGTGGGTTTGTGGTAGCAAACCAAATGGTCACCATTGTATTTGAGAGACTACCCCGGATACTATTTTATAGAACCCCAATTTACTATCTAAAAATGTACCGGAGGGGAAAATGCATGTACATGAATGAATTTTCTTCATTTGATGTCATGGAAATATTGTGCATACGTACTTTCCTCGTAAATCAATTCTGTTATGATGAATGTTGATATGGTTGTTTGAATGCAGATGGTATTCATGAACATTTGTCACGTAAAAAATCATGGTCCAATGTATGTAATTAACAAAATGTACAAATTACGATTCACTGTACCAGAGGGGAAAATGTATGCAAATAAGAGTGTGAATGAATTGTCTTCATTTGATGTCATGAAGACATTATTCCTAAATACTTTACCTGCAAATAGATTGTGTTACAATGAATGTTGACATGGTCATTTGAATGGAGATTGTATTCATGAAAATTTGTCGCACAACGAATTACAGTTCAATGTATATAATTAAGAAAAATGTACAATATGATTCAATGTCTAGGGGAGGAAGGCATGTACATAAAGTGTGAATGGATTGTCTTCATGTGATGTCATGAATATATATTATGCATAAGAACTTGCCATGTAAATAGATTGTGTCATGATGAATGATAATGTGGTTGTCTGAATGGAGACTGTATTCATGAAAATTTGTCGGACAACAAATTATGGTTCAGTGTGTGTAACTAACGGAAATGTTTCAACATTGCAATTAATACCTCTCATTTTTTATTTAATGTATTTTAGCACGGTTCAGCAAATAGCTTGACCTATGTTCATGTGTGAATACAACAAAAGGAATTCATTTACTAAAAAATTAGACTACAACAAATAGATCGCTCTCTAATTTCACTCACCCAATCTGCAAATATGTCTAGAGATGACATGCATCGTACATCTTACTAAATGAACATTATGATTGAGATCAGACTCTAGAAAACCCTCAACTTTGAAATAAATATAAGGAAAACAATACAAGAAAACTATAGCAACCGAGGTCAATTACCTGCTAGGAGCCTCAACAAGACTGGTTCCTGGCAACTTCATCAATCTTTTATCTCGAATCATATTCCTGATATCTTCAGCACAATTCCACATTCCATGATATGCATATAAGTTTGACAATGCAACATAATAACCACTATTCTCAGACTCTAAAGAAAATAGTTTCTCTGCAATCAATTTACCCATATCAATATCACCCTTATCCCTACAAGCACTCAACAAAGCTCCCCAAACTTCTGACTCTGCTTTGCTTCCCATCTCCTTGACAAACTCATAAGCCTCATGAATCCTTCCAGCTTTGCCAAGCATATCAACCATCAATACACGATGCTCAATTGTACCTTCGAGGCCAAACTCCTCTACCATTAACTTATAATGTTTCCATCCTTCGCCAATTAGTCCACAATGGCTACAAGCTGATAAAATAGCAATGAAAGTGCTTTTTGTAGCTTTAATACCAAGATCAGACATCTTGCTGAAGAGTTCTATGGCTTTTTGACCTTGCCCATGAAATCCATATGCTGATATCATAGAATTCCAAGATGCAGTTGTTTTTTCTGTAGAACTTTCAAATACTCTTTCTGAAAATTCAAGTCTACCGCATTTGCTATACATATCCACAAGAGCCGATGCAATAAATATGTTATCACAAAATCCAAAACGAACAATGTAACCATGGATTTCTCTACCAAATCTAAGATTTCCTAGATGAGTACAAGCACACAGAAGACCAACAAGGGAGATTTCATTTGGTTGAAAACTCGTCATTTTCATTTGGTGGAAATATTCTATTGCCTTCCCACCATCCTGATTTTGTGCAAATCCACATATCATGGAACTCCATGAGCATAAATTCTTATCTCCTTCGGGTCGAAACACCAATTCAGAGCTCATGGAGTCTCCACATCTAAAATACATTGTTATGAGTGCATTTCTCACTCTAACATCTGACCCTATAGGACTCTTCAGAACAAATCCATGAAGTGACTGGCCATAGGACAAAAATTCAAGATTCCCAGAAGCCGATAGAGCACAGGCCATCGTGATAGGATCAGGGTCTAAGTTTAACATTTGATACATAAACTTATAGGCTCCAAGTGCATCCCTATAATGCCCGTTCTTGACATAGCCAGATATGATTGTATTCCATGAAACAACATCTGATGCAGGTAAAATGTTTTCTAATAGTACCAATGAAGCTCTTAGGTCCCCACAGTATATGTACATAAGCATAAGGGCATTGACGGCCGAGATTATGTTTCCAAACCCGTACTTGAGCTCCCAACAATGAACTGATTTCCCAAAGTTAAGATCCTGATGACTACTGCAAGAAGGCAGGATGGCTAATAGAGTAGCAAGGGTGCATCTCTGACTGTTTTGAAGTAATTCTCTGAACATAAGCTGAGACTCTTCTGCATAAAGTTCAGAGCTTGAATACCCAGAGATCATCGTGTTCCATGTTACCAAATCTTTACTAGGCATTCTACTGAACAACAGCTCTGCTGAAACTAAATTATCACATTTCAAGTACATATCAAGTAAGGTGTTAGCTACTGGTAGACTGGAGACCCAAATACCTTTTCTGATAGAAAACCCATGAATTGATTTGCCTTGATGAAGTAGGTTAAGTTCACCACAAATGGGTATAATTGTTATAAGTGTAATGGCATCAGGTTGGACTTCATATGCCGATTGCATTGAAAAGAAAAGGGTCAGACCTTCATCTATTCTTCCATTCTCTATCAAGCATTTGATCATAGAATTCCATGAAATCATATTCTTTGCGCCAAGTCCTTTAAACACTTTATTTGCTTCTTGTACATGTTCACATGAAGAATAGAAGGAAATCAAAGAATTAGCCACCGAAGAATGCATTATACCTTCATACCCCAATTTGATCACCCAAGAATGCACTGACTCCCCAAAACCAGAGAGCTCTTCCAAACAAGAACATGCAGATATCGCAGAAGATAGACTCATTTGGTCTGGCCGAACATCTGAACAACACATTTCTCGATAAAAGAAAGCTGATTTTACCGGAAGGTCGTTATAAAGGCATCCATTGATGATTGAATTCCAGGAAGTGGCATCTTTAACTTCCATTTCCCCAAACACAAACTCTGATCTCCTCAATTCCCCACATTTTGCATACATATCAATCAAAGCATTGCAAAGATACACATCTCCCCTAAACCCTCTTTTTAAAACAAAACCATGCAGAATTAAACCATGTTTCAAGTTTCGGACACGGGTCAAACCCGAAATCACAATGACAAGAGTAGTTGAATCGATCTCTCCAAGCCCATCAATCATTTCTTTGAAAAGGTCGATTGACAGATCAAACTGTGAGTTAAGGACACAAGCAGTAATAATAGCATTCCAAGAGATCAAGTCACAGGAGGACATGGACTCATTGAATAGAGCCAGAGATGAATCGAGGTCACAGACTCTCGCATAAGAGGTCAGTAAAGACGTTCGGATGGAGATGTCGGCGAGAGCATTGGTCTTAAGGGCGAGGGAATGTGCTGAGGCAATGAGAAGGAGATCAGTTGGGTTTTGTTTTAAGAGGTTGAGGGACTGAGAGATGAAGGAAATTCTTTGAGGCATTTCATCGAACGCGTTGTGGGGGTATTGGGAGTAGTGTAAGGCATTGAGGAGGGGGTTAGAGATGAGAGATAAGGATTGGTTTAACACGGATCTAAGAGGGAAGGATGAGATTGGAATTGTTTTGAGGGATTTCAGCATTTACTCTTTTTTGTTTGGTTACCGTTGGCCCTCTCTGGATTTAAATTTCGTGAGGCTAGGATCCATGAGACTTCTCCAATATCACCTAAAGGATCAACTGGAGCATGTATACGTTGCCAGAAGGAAAGAAAGAACTTAAGTTATGGGAGTTTTGCCCTTTTTGTACAGTGTTTAATATGTTTTTAAATAAGCAAGATATATATATTTTTTTAGAGAAATTAATATTACTAAACGACTCAGAGGGCATGAAGGTGTTTGGGAATTTTATGTGATCTTGCAGGGAAATATCCACGTAGAGATGGTATGAGAAAGCAACTAGACGTTCAGCTAGGCTTTTTAGAAAACACCATGCATGACAAAGATACACCTCTTGTTAAAACATTATGGAAAGAATTCCTATTGGAATTTTATATGGAACAAGTGTACAACCTTGTGTTGATGTCTGTACCTCAGTAGTTTTCTTGAGTCACTTTGTATTTCTAGTTTCCCACCTTCCTCCAGATTAGTCCCTCACATCTTTGAAATTGCTCATGGGCCCCTCAAACTTTACATGCCTTGCGATTTGGCCTCTTAATGACCAAAATACCCATCAATTTATGTTTTCCCTCCAAAACACCTATTGTTCAAACAAGGGTAAATTACACAAAACTCCTCAAAACTTTCGGGTGTTTCCCATAAAATCCCCTAAGCTTTTTTCCCACTAAACTCCCAAAACTATTTTCATAAAACTCCCAAAATCGCAAAGTGTCTCAAATAAATCCCTAAAAATTTTAACTTTTCCTACAAAACTCCCCTAAAAAGTGTCTTTACAACTAGAGAACCTTATCATAATCTAATCCAATTATATTCCTTCCTCGTTTTATCAGTGGCTAATCTTCTCATCTTCTCCTTGGCTTGTAGGGGTTGTTTGGTTTGTGGATTAATCTTAATGCATGTAATGGAATTTTGAAAAACCCATAACTAAAATTGTGTTTGTTTGTAATAGATATTAAAGAGGATTTGCATAAGGTTTAAAATCCGATCAAATTGTGTTTGGTTGTACATGAATTTTGTTGAGGATGTGTGACTAAAATCACAAAATCGGGTGAAATTAGCATAATTTTATGTAATCACGTTTGATGCATTTAGGTAATCACATTTGATGCATCTATCCTACGTGTCAACCCGAATTCGGACATAAAAGTGACAAACAAATAATGAATTTGATAATAATTTAGAATTTTAAGATTGTGAGTCCCATTTTTTGATGCAAGACCAACCAAATGTAGGAAAACAAACTGCCCCTTAGGGGGTTTTGTGGGTATCGAAAGATTCGAAGATATTATTTTATTTGTTGCCTTTAATAAAGATGTCTAGATTTTATGTATTAGTGAATTATAGTATCTCTATTTAGGAGTTTCTTCTATTATAGGTTTCATTTTCATAATTAGAGTTTCCTTTACGAGAATTCTACAAGTGTATAAATATGGGGTATAACCTCTACGTAAAAATCAATGAGGATATAATTTTTCTCCCTTTCTCATATTTCATTACGTGGTATCAGAGCAAGGTTATTTTCTGCAAGTGCCATCACTGCTTTCCCTCAGTGGCATCGATCTATCTTTTACCTTCGATATTGGTTTCTATTGCGACATCAAATATGTCCTAACTTTCCATAGAAGAAAAAGTTTATTCTCATTGACTTATGAAGAAGAGGCTAATACATCATATTTATACATTTGTAGAATCCTCATAAAAGGAAAACTCTAATATGAAAAGGAAAACTATAATATAGAAAATTCCTAAATAGAGAGAGATTATAATTAACCAATACATTAAATCTAGACATCTTTATTAAAGGCAACAAATAATATGATATCTTCCAATACATGCAATGAATCTTCTGAATCTTCCAACAGTGGAAAAAGATGAAAGTTGTGTGGTGTAGACACTTTGTAGTTCTAGAGGTTCTGTGGGCTTGAGAGTTTAGTGGAAAAGACAGTTAAACGGGTTCCATGGGAAACACCCCAAAGCTGATTTTTCTTTTTCTTTTTTTTCCTTTTTTTGTGAAATTAAACCTTCAAAAAGAATATAGATGACAGGTATTTTAGCCAATGAGGGACCAAATTGCAACACCCCTGAAGATTTGAGGGGCGTATGAACAATTTAAAAGATTTGAGAGATGAATATGGAACCATTGAAAGATTTGAGGGACTAATGTCTAAATAAACCCAAAAGAAAATCAACTGGTACTTTTTTTCTCTATTTCACACAAAAGACCCAACTGTTTCGAAGTAGCAGCAGGTGAAGAAAACTAGATTGCGTTTATGTTACTGATAGAATGACACTATCCAACATGTGCTTATATTTCAATTCCCAATTTGCCAAAATAAGATGTTTTTCAATTTTCTCATATCAATCTCCACAAATGAGTCATGAAAAGAAACTACAGCAAGAGTTTCTCAACTATTTGACGTGATATGTTGACATTCCCCACCTGCACATCTTACATGTTGTTATAAACAAGTTACTCCTTACCCCAAGAAACTAAAACATAATAGTTTCAAAAGTAACAACATGATGTCACTATGCCAGGTTCAGAATCCACACAAAGAAAAAAGGGGAAATTGCTTCTACCCCCCAAAATAACAATAACTACTCTCCCCCCACCCCAAGACTTTTTCAACACTCCCAAAGCTCCCAAAAGCAAAGATACAATTCTCTGAGCCCCTAAAACACAAAACCCAAGAGTTTAAAACATGTGAAGACCATAATACTCTCTCTCTCTCTCTCTCTCTCTCTTTTTCATGATGTTACTGTGATAATTTGAAATGGGTTTTGGGGGGAAAATTTCTAGTTCCCTCCAAATTTTTCCAACGGCGTCGACATCTGCGAGGAACTTTGCCGGTGTTCGTTCATGAGGAGAAGAAAACTGCGATCTTGAAGACGGTGATGACGAGTTGCGATGGATGCGTTGCTTATTCGAAGAAAAAGGCGGAACTCCTACCACCGGTGTAATTTTCCTTTTTAACTTGTACTTGAATCTGATGCTATATTTTTTTATTATTTTACATATTGTTGTAATTTTTTTTGAAATCGATGACTTGAAATTGAAGCAGAGTCTGTAAATTTACATATTGTTGTTATTTTACTGTAATGAGTTTATTGTTAAAGTTATGAGTTAGTTGTAAAGGAATGTTATGAGTTGGTTGTGAAGGTTGCAAGTTGGTTGTGAAGGTTGCGAGTTTGTTGTGAAGGTTATGCATTGGTTGTGAGGGTTACGAGTTGGTTGTGAAGGTTATGAGTTGGTTGTGAAGGTTACGAGTTGGTTGTGAAGGTTACGAGTTTGTTGTGAATATTACGAGTTGGTTGTGAAGGATACGAGTTGGTTGTGAAGGTTATGAGTTTGTTGTGAATATTACGAGTTGGTTGTGAAGGATACGAGTTGGTTGTGAAGGTTATGAGTTTGTTGTGAAGGTTACGCGTTGGTTGTGAAGGTTACGAGTTGATTGTCAAGGTTATGAGTTTGGTGTGAAGGTTACACGTTGGTTGTGAGGGTTATGAGTTGGTTGTGAAGGTTACGAGTTGGTTGTCAAGGGTACGAGTTGGTTGTCAAGGTTATGAGTTTGTTGTGAAGGTTACGAGTTGTTTGTGAAGGTTATGAGTTGGTTGTGAACCTCGGTAATGAGTTGGTTGTGATTGTTGTTAACGCTCACAACCAACTCGTAACCTTCACAATCAACTCAGAACCTTCACAACAAACTCATAACCTTGACAACCAACTCGAACCTTCACAACCACCTCGAACCTTCACAACCAACTCAGAACCCTCACAACCAATGCGTAACCTTCACAACAAACTCATAACCTTGACAACCAACTCAGAACCTTCACAACCAACGTAACATTCACAATAAACTCAGAACCTTCACAATCAACTCAGAACCTTCACAACCAACCCGTATCCTTCACAACCAACTCGTAACCTTCACAACCAACTCATAACATTCCTTCACAATCAACTCACAACCTTAACAACAAACTCATTACAAGAAAATAACAATAATATGTAAATTTACAGACTCTGCTTCAATTTCAAGTTATCGATTTCAAAAAGAATTATAACAATATGTAAAATAACAAAAAATAATAGCATCGATTCAAGTACAAGTTAAAAAGGGGAAATTACACCGAGTCGCGGAGTTCCCGCCTTTTCTTCTGAACGGCCATGAATCCATCACAACTCGTCATCACCGCCTTCAAGATGGCGCTTTCATGAACGAACACCGAAAGTTCCTCGCCGATGTCGACGCCGATGGAAAAATTTAGAGGGAACTTGAATTTTTCCCCCCAAAACCCATTTCAAATCATCACAGTGACATCATGAAAAAAAAAGAGAAAGAGAGAGAAAGGGTATTATGGTCTTCACATGTTTCAAACTCTTGGGTTTTGTGTTTTGGGGCTCGAGAATTGTATCTTTGCTTTTGGGGTTTTTGGGAGTGTTGAAAAAGTCTTGGTGTGGGGGGAGAATAGTTATTGTTATTTTGGGGGCTAGAAACAATTTTCCCAAGAAAAAAAGATCAACTTTCCAAGTTTTTTTTAGCTCCTCTACCTAATTTTGCCCCTAAACTTCAATTTACATTCACAAGTGATGGGGAATTGTTAAAACTTTCCCCAAAAACTCAGCAGGCTCTTCGGACCAAATGCTTCATGAAGCCTCGGTGTTATGCACTTGAGATTTTAACTTCTCCACCTTCTCTTCAGGGTAAATGTAGATCTTCCGTGCCGATAAGAGGAAATCCCTGTTTTTTTCCAGTAGACCACAGTCCACAGATTAGACAGGTAAAATTGGTGATATATCAAAACCAAAGTATATTTCATGTGCGAAGTGGAACAGAATTAGACAGAGTAATATATTTTAGGGTTAATCATGATAGACCCCTTTGTACTACAAATAATTATGATAGACTGCCAGATCTATTGTTGTAGATAGACCCCCTGAGCGAATTTTTGACTCTTTTACCCTCAAGAGATCTATTTGTCAAAGCACAAAGTTCTCTTTCTCTGAGGGTAGAAGAGAGGAAAAAAAAAGTCTCACTCAGGGTCTATCTGCAACAATATAACTACAGGGGTTATATTCGCAATTGGGTGACAGTACAAGGGGTCTAATCGCAATTAACCCTAGGTTTTAAATAAAAGTGGTTCTAATACCCGACAAGTTTTGTGTCAGGTAGTTCTTGACTTACGTTTAGGCACACTGTTAGATGGTGGAGATTTGTTGATGCTGATAGACATGATGAAGCTACTTATGACAAGTTTATATTGATGATGGGCGGTGCTCTAAATTGATAGCCCACGATTCTGTGGATGATAGTCCATGGCCACATTGTTTTCGATCTCTGTTGAAATCCCTAATTAATAATGTGCATATTAATGCTCAATATTGGGTAGTCCAAGCGCTGAGGTGCTAATAGTGATGCCTTCCTGAGGAAAGGTTGGCAATGGCTCAAGTTTGTTTCTTTCCCTTTCGGCAGTAGCAATGCTTGCGGACATTGGAGAACTACATATGAGATTTGTGTGCAGTTTCGAGTACTTTGGCTTGTTAAAGGTTGTCATCAGGACTACGGTCATTCCAAATCAAATAATACACGTTATGGCATCATATCTTTAATCAACTTCTAGGGCTTGATATGAGGTAATTAACGTTTGATTTGGCTACCCTCTTTTAGAGTTGTTGAAAGATTATTCAAGTGAAAATAAATGCATTTACTTAGTGAAAAATTTAAGATACTTACGACAATGAAAAATCCCAAACAATCCTGATGCCTCCTTCAGCATCAGGGTAAATGACCTTCCAGCCCTTGCTACTGTCCACCAAACCTCCGTGAAACTCGAACATCTTATCAAGCTCGACAATAAGTTCCCTGTAGCCATTGAACTTCGAAAGGTCAACTGACCTTCCGAGTGCAGTGTCCATTTTGTGAGCCTAAATCAACCATAAACAAATAAATAACCATTGAAACGGTTGGAGTGTAAAATTATACTCCTCAAGAGAACTCCGGAGTTTCGGTATGGTGGAAGAAACTATAAAATGGTAGAGCAATTCAGATTCAAATCCTACTAGCTGTGCATTAAATTGCATTTACCAAAAAAAAGGGTAAAATGCACATAATCACCTCGTCTATGCCTTGAGTTGCACTATCCCTCTTAAACTGTATCAATTTTCTAATGTGGGACTATTAGTGGGGCATCACAATCACCCCATCTTTAATACGTGATGTTCTCTTCGCGACATGACAATTAGCACATCCTAGTATCATCGTCAAGCAACGTGGACTCTAGAGATGGCTCCTACGGGCTTCTAGAGGTGGCTTAGCACTTAGTCCTGCATAGCACTTAGCTCCATATTTTCTACCTGGCTAATCGCTCGATACCATTTGTCACGCCGCTCATGAGCCCGTTAGCGCGATGTAAGTCCTGGGACTCACGGAGTGCAACATGTGGTTTGGCTCAACCCTTTGCTAGACTTGGCTAGTCAATGTTGCACTTGGCTTTCAAGACCCATCATTTAAAATAAACATTTACCGAGAAGTCTGATATTCACTTCAAAATCATAACATACCTTGATGCAGCTACGAGTAACAATAGTGTTAGTGGAGGTCGATTGCCCACTGGCACTTACAGAACCCCCGGATTCACAATGACTTGCACTCTTTGTTTTCTCAGTTAATGGTTTCTGAATTTCACCAGAAGTGGCCGAATGAGGTAAAATTGAGCACACTGAATTTGCTGGAATACTGACACCGAGCTTAAATGCTTTGTTTTCTTGGTGAAGCTCATGCTAACGAATATATTATGCATAAGAACTTGCCATATAAATAGATTCTCTTATGATGAATGATTATGTGGTTGTCTGAATGGAGACTGTATACATGAAAATTCGTTGCATAACAAATTATTATTAAATGTATGTAACTAATGGACATTGTTCAACCTTGCAATTAATACCTCTCATTTTGTAGTTAATGTATTTTAGCACGGTTCTGGCCTGACCTATGTCCACGAGCAAATACAATAAAAGGAATTCATTAACTAAAAAGTAAGTTACAACAAATAGATCGCTCTCTAATTTCACTCGCCCAATCTACAAATACATTGTTCGTCTTACTATAAAATCAACATAATCATTGAGATCAGACTCTGTACAACCCTCATTGTGAACTAAATTTAAAGAAAACAATACAAAAAGTTATAGTAGTGGAGGTTTATTCACCTGCTATGAGCATCGATAACACTGATTCCTTGGGGCTTCATTAATTTTCTATCTCGAATCAGACTCCTAATATCTTCAGCACAATTCCACATGCCATTATATGCATATAACTTCGATAATGTAACATAATAACCACTATTCTCAGACTCTAAGGTCTAAACAAACTAGTTTCTCTGCAATCAGTCTAAACAAACTAGTTTCTCTGCAATCAATTTACCCCTCTCAATATCATCCTTATCTCTACAAGCACTAAGCAAAGCTCTCCAAATTTCTGGATGTGCATTTATGCCCATCTTCTTAACAAACTCATATGCCTCATTAATCCTTCCAGCTTTGCCAAGCATATCGAACATCAATACACGATTCTCAATTGTCCCTTTGAGGCCAAACTCCTCTATCATTAGCTTGTAATGCTTCCATCCCTCGTCAATTAGTCCACAATGGCTGCAAGCAGATAAAAGAGAAATGGAAGTGCTTTTGGTAGCTTTAATGCCAATATCAGACATCTTAGTGAAGAGTTCTAATTCTATGGCTCTCTACTTTGCCCATGAACCCATATACTGATACCCTAGGATCCCAAATGTGCAATAGTTTTCCTGTAGAGGTTTCAAATATTCGCTCTGCAATTTCAAGCCTACCGCATTTGATATAGATATCTACAAGAGTCACTGAGATGAATATGTTTATCCACCCACACCAAAGCCATGGGATTTCTCTACTGAGTTATAAATTTGCATGATGATTACATGCACACAGAAGACCAACAATAGAGATTTCATTTGGTCGAACACTCGATATTCTCATTTGGTGAAACTAATGTAGTGACTTTCCACTATCCTGATTTTGGGCAAAACCACATATCCTTGAACACCATGAGCACAAATTCTAATTGCCTTCAAATTGAAACACTAATCAGAAGTCAAGGGATCTCCACATCTAAAATACATGGTTATGAGTGCATTTCTCACTCTATCATCTGACTCTATAGGACTCTCCAATACAAGTACATGAAATGAGTTGCCATATGATAATAGTTTAAGATTCCCAGAAGCTGATAGAGCATTAACCAATGTACTAGGATCAGGGTCTTGGTATATGATTTGATGCATGCACTTATAGGCTCCAAGCGCCTGTTAACTGCTCTTCGCAAAAGCAGATATGATCTTGTTCCATGAAACAGTATCGGATACAGGTAAAATGTTTTCTAATAGTGCCAATGAAGCTATCAGGTCTCCACAGTTTACGTATATAAGCATAAGGGCATTGACGGCTGTGATTATGTTTTGAAACCTGTACTTGAGCTCTCCAACAGTGAAGTGATTTCCAAAATTAAGATCTTGAGAGCTACAGCAAGAAAGTAGAATGGTTAATAGAGTGGTGAAAGTATCTCTGACGACCTTGAAGTAATTATCTGAGCAAAACCTGAGAATCTTCTGCATATAATTCATTGCTCAAGTAGCTACAGATTATCGTATTCCATGTTACCAAATCTTTATCTAGGCACTCTCTTGAACAAGAGATCTGGAAATGAAACCCGGCTCTATATAAGAAGAAAACACATTGTTAGCAACTCAGCGGAGTAATACTGCAGAGTGACAAAAGAAAGAACAAAGAGAAATAGAGAAAAATCATAGAAACACAGGGATTTAACGAGGTTCAGGAATCAATATATCTACGCCCTCAAGCATAACCAATAGTAATCAATAAGAACTGCAAGAAAACTCTCATACCCTAAGGTCACCTCCCTTTACCATTTTCTATTTTTCTCTTTTGGATTGGATACAATAGGCGTATTGCGATACATACATACATACATACATATATATATATATACATGTATATGTGTGTGTATGTGTGTGTATATGTGTGTGTGTGTGTATCAGGGTTTCTGTCTATATGGCCTAAAGAACAAGTACCCACAGTAACACGTCAACAAATCAAATTTGCACCACGCACACAGTACGAGGGTTCAATTTTGGGTTGGCTGCAAATCAGGCTCCACAGACAACACGAACACACGCTAAGCATACTCTTCAGGCCAGAAAGTTGATGCCTCTAGGATTATGCAGTAAAGGATTTTAAATTTTTAACTCCTCGATCTCCTCTTGAGGTTAAATGTAGATCTTTCGTGCCATTGAGAGGAAATCCCTGTTTTTACAGTAGACCCCAGTTCAGAAAAGTAAAATCAACAAAATATCAATCAGAATAAAACTCAACACCGAGACTTGAAGTCTTGCATATAGCTCCACATTGAAAAACTTAGTAAGTTGGTAAGATATTTAATCATTTAAGTTTATACTATATTAGTAAGATCGATTTCTCAGCTTAGACCTGGTGCAGCGCCTGCTTATTGATTTAGACTACATTTAGGTTTATCCTACAGATGATGGTTAATGTCCTTGATTATCTATTCAAGGACCATGATTTCCGTGAAAGATAGCTCATGGTCACAAAAATTTCAACCTCTATTTAAGATTTGTCTAGTTCCTTGGTCAATATGTGCATATCAATGTTCAATACCAAGTAGTCAAAACTGTCATGATACTAATCATGTTTCCTTCCTCAAGGAAAGGCTAGCCAATGCCTTGAGTTAGCTTTTTTCCCTCTTTTTTTTTTTTTTTTGCAGTAACAATGATTGCGAATAAGGGCAAATACAGATTGCAGTTACATATACGTGTTACTAGAACATATAGGAGTATCTATTCCACTATTATCCGTGTCCTATTATTTCAGAAAAATGAGAAAATAATCCTAGTAACGTAAAACTTTGTGATATGAGATTTATCTACAGTTAAAAACACTATAGATGATAAAATGGAGAGTCATTTGAGATATTTTGGTCATATGCAATGGAGATGCACCAATTAGGAGGAGCGCTAAGATTATAATTAATGGAGCACGAAGAACTAGAGGTCGCCTAAGAGAACTCGGGTAGACACTATTAAGAAGCATTTAGTGAAGGAGATAGCTTTCAACAGAACTGAATGGAACGGTAGAATTCATATTGCCGACCCCAAGAATTTGGGATAAAGGCTTTGTTGTTGTGTTGTAGAAACACTATGGCTTGTCAAATGTTGTCCTCAGAAGCACAGTCTGCACCACTCACAGGTTTCAGGAAGACCAAATCAAAAAAAGATATTAGAGATTTTGGCATCATGTCTTAGCAATCAACTATAAAGGTATTTTAAATTTCTTGCCAACTGAAAATAAATGCATAAAATAAGTGAAAAACTTAAGATGCTTACGACCACGCATAATCTCCAAGCATCTTGATGTCTCCTTCAGCATCAGTGTAGATGACCTTCCAACCCTTGCTATTGTCCACCAAACCTCCTTCAAAGTTGAACATCTTATCAAGCTCGTCTATAAGTTCCTCTATCCATTAAACTTTGAAAGGTCAACTGACCTCCCGAGTGCAGTTCCTTCTTTATGAACCTGAAAAAAACCACAAAAAACATCAATAGTCATTCAGTCATTAATTAAGAACCTTTCTATTCACTTCAAAATCATAATATTACCTTGATGCAGATAAGAGCGACAACAGGGTGAGTCAAGCATGATTGCCCATTGACACTTCCAGAACCCCACAAATTTTCCGTATTTTCACTCTTTGCTCATCCCAGAACTTCTCCACAAATGGTTTCTGAATTTCACCAAAAAAGGCCAAATGAGGAGACATAGTAGCAGTGGGGTTCTGGTGAGCTTCATGGTGAAAGAGTAAGACGAAATCTTTAAACCTTTATGATTTTGTTCATGAATGATTTCAGATATAGCCCTAGACAGTGTTTTTAACATTACTAGAGACCATGCCCGACATTGCTTCTGCCGTGTGATATGATGAATAATTGAGATCTTCATTGCAATATCAGATGATTAGATCTAACAATTGTCTAGTCCTAGAAGCATGATCTATTTTTCTCTATAGTACGCTACTCCCAAGTCCCAACTATTAGGTCAGTAATAAATTCAAAAGTTAAGGTGCCTTACTTTGTGTTTTGCTACAAAGGGTTTGGATTTTGTAAGCTGTGAAACAAATTAGAAATTAGAAAACCGAGTTCTATGGTGTGATTACAGTCTCGAGAATAATCTAAAGAAAAAATTAAAAAAAAGGGTGATTGTTTGGACTAACCTTTGAGCCTCGACAATATTTAGCCATATAATTAGGTTTTTATGGAGTCGCCAAGGAAGAGGGAAAGATGCTTGCTCAAAGCTTGGGGTGGTATGGGGAAGTGGGTTTGTAGTAGCAAACCACATGGTTACCATTGTTTTTGAAAGACTACCTTTTATACTCTTCTATAGAACCCCTAAATTCACTATCCATCAATATACCAGAGGGGAAAATGTATGTACGTAAGAGTGTGAATGGATTGTCTTCATTCGATGTCAGAAGATAGACTTGCCATGTAAATAGATTGCGGTACAATGAATGATGATATGGTTGTTTGAATGGAGATTGTAATATTGTATTCATGAAAATTCATTGCACAACAAATTATTGTTTGACGTATGTAACAGATTATGACTCAATGTAACCCGGGGTGGGGGTGGGGGTGGGGGTGGGGGTTGATGGGGGATGTATGTACATAGGAGTGTGAATGAATTGTCTTCATTTGATATCATGAAGATATTACAATAAGGACTTGCCATGTAAATAGATTGTGTTGCGATGAATGGTGATCTGGTTATTTGAATGGAGATTGTATTCCAGAAAACTCGTTGCACATATACAAATTATGATTCTATGTATGCAATTAACAAAAAATTTAACCTTGCTGTTTATATATTTACATTTTTCGTTAATGGATTTTAGCATGATTCAGCCAATAGCTTGGCCCCTGTCCACGAGCGAACACAACATAGGAATTCATTATTTAAAAAAAAAAGATTAAAACAAATAGATTACTCTCTCATTTCACTCACCTAATCCAACAAATATGTCCAAAGACGAAGTAAAGAGGAGAGTATCAGAATCTTCCTTGCTCCTATTCGTGCTGTCTCATGTGCTTCCTTTTTCATCAGCCCAAACCATTTATTTTATAGTGAATCAAATTCTCATGAAAGTTTCTTATTTTTCACATGGACTGTTTAACAACAAATGAATATATTTAATACGTAGGTTAATGGGGTGAAATAGTAACTTAATTAATCTAATTTCGCATAAGTTAAATGCAACAAGGAGAGATATTCTAATTTCATTTAGCTCCTTCATATTTGAGTCAGTTAGCAAATATTTACCTTGCTTTGAATATAAGAAATCTTTTCTTGATCTTTTCTGTCACTTCACAAATCCCTGACAGACTTAACCTCCTTCTTGTTGAATCAAGCAATTAGAGGCAATGCACAAACTTGTACAAAGGTAAGGGCTTCATCATAATATTGTTGGATTATCTGCAGGAGTTTTTGTTAAAACAGCCCACTTTTGCTAAATAATTAGCAAAACCGACCGTTTTGCTAATTATTTAGCAAATCGACCTCTTTTTGGCCTGTTGGCCAAAAAGAGGTCGGTTTTGCTAAAACAGATTTTGAAACATATGGGACTACTAGTCCCGTATGTTTAGAAACATACGGGACTACTAGTCCCGTATGTTTAGTGGCCACTAATTGCCCTTATTCTTCTTCTTTCCTTCTGAAAACAGTTTAGAAAACCCACGGGACTAGGTTTTAGCGGCTAATTACTGGCCACTAATTATACGGGACTAATAGTCCCGTATGTTTCAAAAGCTCTATCGCAAAACCGACCTCTTTTTGGCCTGTTAATAAAAGAGTCGATCCTCTTTTGGCCTGTTGGCCAAAAAGAGGTCGATTTTGCTACATAATTGGCAAAACAATTGCTTTGCTAATTATTTAGCAAAATGGGCTGTTTTAACAAAAACTCCTTATCCTGATCACCGTATTCTCAATTTTGATGACTTTATCTTCTCAGGTGAAACAATAACAGACATATCAATAAAAGAACTTGCAGAAGTAGAATCATAGAATAGTTTCCTGCTGGGCTTTTAGCATATCCTAGAGTATTCTTTATGATTGGGGAACATAAAAGGCTTGGAGAGCAATTATCATATTACATAGTGAATTGTTTGTTGTATCTACAGCAAGCTTAGATATCTTCATTAGATAATTTTGCTTAACATACTTCTAAGGTTTAGTTAGTAAATGGGCAGGTTCCTCATCTTAAGGAAATTCAAGAATGATAGTCTTTTTCCATAAAAAGCAGAGACCCAAGTCTTAATAGATGCCTCAATAAATAGAAATGATGTCTAGTGGGAAAATCCGATTTTTGCTATGATGTTCACAGTTCAGCTGGAGTCGACCCAAGTCTTATTAGTACCAAGGTTGTCCAATTAATGAGATTGATAAATGATAAGATCGTGTTTTAAGTATAGGCATCAATTATTTGATTGCATCTTCTAACAAAAATGGAAACCCAAGTTCTGATCATTAGTATACTTGGCCAGTGTTGGGTACCCCCCAAATCTCATTAAGGAATAGGAATGCTACTTTTACTAGGGAATATTGAAAGACTATTCAATATTGGAAAATGCAAAGGATGGAAGTTTGAAGGTCATGCATGGGAAGATGGAATGCATATAGTCATATAAATTAGTAAATGCTCGTGAAATTTATGAGGAAGCTTCTTAAACTTCTCTTGGTAGGCTGTACAAGGGTATGTGTATGTGTTGGGTGGTATCACCATTCTTTGGGCTCTTGAGTGAGAGTGTACTCGTGTTCTCAGGGTGGTGTGAGGTGACCGAGGATTTACAAGTTTGTACAGTGCAAAACTTGTACTAGTTTGTAAAGTATAGCGGAAGTGGAGGTAGGCGTGTTTGCCGAACCACACAAGAACTCTTTGTGTTCTTTTGTTGGTGCTTGCTCTAACTTATTTTGTGTGGTTGTTTGTGTGCTCCAATAATTCCCAATAGTGGTATCAGAGCTGAGGTTGTTGGAGTTTGTACGAAGGTTGGAGCACGCTGCAGGGAGGAGTCTGCAAGCACCATGGCGGGAAGTGTACCAAAGTTCGAGATTCCGCTATTTGACGGGAAGATGAGTTCGATGATTTGGCAAAGCACAGTTCAAGATCTCTTAGTGCGGCAAAATATTGATAAGTCTCTGCAGGAAAAGAAGCCTGACGATTTGGAGGAATCTCAATGGGCATCAATACAGTAGAAAAGAAGCCTGACGATTTGGAGGAAAAGAAGCCTGACGATTTGCACAGAAGAAAGTCGCCAGCACAATTCAGTTGGCCCTTGCTCCGGATATCAAATAAAATTTCTTGAATGAGACAACTCCAAAGGCACTGTTGGAGAAGCTCCAGACCATTTATGCATCAAAGTTGTTGATCAACTTATTGTGCTTGAGGTGGGAATTATATCAAATGAGGATGGAGGAAGGAACGAAGCTTCAGGATCACATCAACAATTTCAACCAGCTGATATACTAGTTGCAAAATGCTGATAAGAAGATATCAAATCAGAGCAAGTGTTGCTATTGCTTGCTTCATTGCCAAAGTCATATCGGCCTATTGTGCAAATGCTACTTGTGGGGAGGTCAAAGATATCCTTGGGTTAGGCGACTGCAGTCTTGTGAGAGAAAGAAAGGATGATGATGCAAGTGGATGGCGCTTCAGATGGAGATCGAGCACTGGCTGCGGAGGATCCTGAGAGAGGAAGGAGTTTATTCAAGAAGAGAGATGGCCCACAAGGAAGATCTCAGTCAAGAGGCTTTGGCCCACGAGGAAGATCTTAGCTTGACAGACTTGAGCACCGTTGAGTGCTATTATTGTAGAGAGAATGGTCATTTGCAAAGATGGAGCCGGAAAATGATGGACGGTTTAAGGAGTCCAAAGCAATTGCAAGATAAGGGTGGCAAAGCTAAAATTGAGGAGTAGGATGATCCTCGTACTAATGTGATTGTATCTGATGGAGATGTATTCTTGGCTAAGACTAGGGAGTCTGTTGAGAGACAAGACGGTTTGGTGATGGATTATGCTGCTTCTGTGCATATTTGCAAGGACCAAGCCTTGTTTGATACTCTGCACACTGATAGTGAGTATGGCCACATCAAAATGGGGAACGACAAAAAAATAAAGGTTGAAGGCATGAAAAATGTTCGCTTGAAGCTCCATAATAGTGTGGTCAGAACCTTTCACAATATGAGATTTTTGCCCAATGCTCTTGGGAAAAAACACTTTCATGGGAGAGTTCACATCCTATGGATACAGGTAATTTGGCGTTGGAACTTGGTGCAGAGTGTATCGTGGTAAGCGCTTAGTTATGCAAGAAAAGAAGGATAAGAGTAATATCTACTATTTGTTGGTCAATGCATTAGAAGCAGTGGCGCTGGTAAGACAATAGTTCGTTTTCAGAAGTTGTTGAGGTGTTCGAGATTTGGGTCGAGGGAGGAATTGTTGAGTACGCCCAAAATCTCATTAACAAAAATGAGTGCTAGTGTTGACTAGGAAATATTGAAAGACTAGTCAATATTGGAGAATGCAAAGGATGAAAGTTTAAAGGTTATGCATGGGAAGATGGAAAGAATATACATTCAGAATGTTCTTGACGTTTATGAGAAGCTTCTAAAACTTCTCTTTGTAGACTATAAAAGGGATATGTGTATGTCTTGAGTAGTATCACCATTCTTTGGACTCTTTAGTGATAGTGTACTCCGGTTCTTAGGGTGGTGTGAGATGAGCAAGGGTTTACAAGTTTGTACCGTGCAAACTTGTACTAGTTTGTGAAGTATAGTGGGGCATGTTTGCCGAACCACACAACCACACAAGAACTCTTTGTGTTCTTTTGTTTGTGCTTGCTCTCCCTTATTGTGTGGTTGTTTGTGTGCTCCAGTAATCCCCAACAACCAGAGTTTCCTCCTATTGCGTCAATTTATGATGTGAATGTGAAGCAATTAATAGTCCAATGCCCGTAGCTCTCATCAACTACAAATTTTCTTCATATAAAATTAATTATATTTCTTATTGCAACCAACATTACTATCAAGATCAGACTATATGCAACACTTATTTCCGAAATAAACTTAAAGAAAGACTAGAAAAATTTATCGTAATGGAGGTCAATTTACCTGCTAGGAGCCTCAACAAGACTTGTTCCTGGCAGTTTCTTCAATCTTCTATTTCGAATTATACTCCTGATATCTTTAGCACAATTTCACATGCCATGACATGCATATAAGTTTGATAATGTAACATAATAACCACTATTCTCAGACTCTAAAGTCTAAACAAAATAGTTCCTCTGCAATCAATTTACCCATCTCAATATCACCCTTATTTTTACAAGCACTCAGCAAAGCTCCCCAAACTTCAGACTCTGCTTTGATTCCCATCTCCTCAACAAACTCATAAGCTTCAGAAATCCTTCCTGCTTTGCCAAGCATATCAACGATCAATACACGATGCTCAACATTCCCTTCAAATTCAAACTCCTCTATCATTAGCTTATAATGCTTCCATCCCTCATCAATTAGTCCACTATGGCTGCAAGCTGATAAAATAGCAATGAAAATACTTTCAGTAGCTTTAATACCAATATCTGACATTTCAGTGAAGAGTTCTATATCTCTTGTACCTTGCCCATAAAACCCATATGTTGATATCATAGAATTCCAATATGCAGTTGTTTTCTCTGTAGAGGTTTCAAATACACGTTCTGCGATTTCAAGCTCACCGCATTTGCTATACATATCTACAAGAGCAGATGAGATAAATATGTTATCCACAAACCCGAAATGAAAAATGTAGCCATGGATTTCTCTACCGAGTCTAAGATTTCCCAGATGGGTACATGCATATAGAACACCAACAATAGAGATCTCATTAAGATGAAAACTTGACCTTTTCATGTAATGAAGTATTCTAGCGTTTCCACCGTCTTGATTTTGGGCAAAACCACATATCATCGAACTCCATGAGCACAAATTCTAATCTCCTTCAGATTGGAACACCAATTCAGAACTCAAGGGGTCTCCACATCTAAAATACATTGTTATGAGTGCATTCCTCACTCTTAACATCTGATCCTATAGGATTCTTCAGCACAAATCCATGAAGCGATTGGCCATAGGACAAAAATTCAAGATTTCCAGCAGCCAATAGAGAACTGACCATCATGATAGGATCAGGATGAAGGTTTAACATTTCATTCATAAACTTATAGGCTCCAAGTGCATCTCTATAATGTCCATTTTTCACAAAACCTGATATGATTGTATTCCACGAAACAACATCAGACACAGGCAAAATGTTTTCTAATAGCGCCAATGAAGCTTTTAGATCTCCGCAGTTTATGTACATAAGCATAAGAGCATTGATGGCCGAAATTATATTTCCAAACCCGTACTTGAGCTCCCAATAGTGAACTGATTTCCCGAAGTTAATATCTTTAGGGCTACTACAAGAAGGTAGGATGGCTAATAGAATAGCAAGGCTACATCTTTGACCGTATTGTAGAAATTTTCGAAACAAAACCTGTGATTCTTCTGCACAAAGTTCATTGCTTGAGTACCCAGAGATTAATGTATTCCATGTTACCAAATCTTTACAGGGAATTCTCCAGAACAAAAGCTCTGAAGAACAATAATCTTCCCATTTCAAGTACATATCAAGTAAGTTGTTGATTACGGATAGACTAGAATCCCCTATCTGTTTTCTGACAGAAAACACATGAATGGATTTTCCATGAAGAAATAGGCTGAATTCACAACAAACCGGTATAACCGTTACTAGGGTAATGGCATCAGGCTGAAGCTCATACACTGATTGCATTTGGAAGAAAAGGGTACGACCTTCATCTGTCCTTCCATTCTCTATCAAGCACTTGATCATAGAATTCCATGAAATTACATTCTTTAAACCACATCCTTTAAACACTTTATTCGCTTCTTCTACTTGTCCACAAGATGAATAGAATGAAATAAGAGAACTATCAACAAAAGAATGCATTATCCCTTCATACCCCAATTTGATCACCCAAGAATGCACTGACTCTCCAAAATCAAAAGATCAGAACAAGAACATGCAGAGATCACACAAGATAGACTCACTTGATTTGGCGAACATCTGAACAACACATTTCTCGATAAAAGCTGATTTTACGGAAGGTCGTTATAAAGGCATCCATTGATGATTGAATTCCAGGAAGTGGCATCTTTAACTTCCATTTCCCCAAACACAAACTCTGATCTCCTCAATTCCCCACATTTTGCATACATATCAATCAAAGCATTGCAAAGATACACATCTCCCCTAAACCCTCTTTTTAAAACAAAACCATGCAGAATTAAACCATGTTTCAAGTTTCGGACACGGGTCAAACCCGAAATCACAATGACAAGAGTAGTTGAATCGATCTCTCCAAGCCCATCAATCATTTCTTTGAAAAGGTCGATTGACAGATCAAACTGTGAGTTAAGGACACAAGCAGTAATAATAGCATTCCAAGAGATCAAGTCACAGGAGGACATGGACTCATTGAATAGAGCCAGAGATGAATCGAGGTCACAGACTCTCGCATAAGAGGTCAGTAAAGACGTTCGGATGGAGATGTCGGCGAGAGCATTGGTCTTAAGGGCGAGGGAATGTGCTGAGGCAATGAGAAGGAGATCAGTTGGGTTTTGTTTTAAGAGGTTGAGGGACTGAGAGATGAAGGAAATTCTTTGAGGCATTTCATCGAACGCGTTGTGGGGGTATTGGGAGTAGTGTAAGGCATTGAGGAGGGTTAGAGATGAGAGATAAGGATTGGTTTAACACGGATCTAAGAGGGAAGGATGAGATTGGAATTGTTTTGAGGGATTTCAGCATTTACTCTTTTTTGTTTGGTTACCGTTGGCCCTCTCTGGATTTAAATTTCGTGAGGCTAGGATCCATGAGACTTCTCCAATATCACCTAAAGGATCAACTGGAGCATGTATACGTTGCCAGAAGGAAAGAAAGAACTTAAGTTATGGGAGTTTTGCCCCTTTTTGTACAGTGTTTAATATGTTTTTAAATAAGCAAGATATATATATTTTTTTAGAGAAATTAATATTACTAAACGACTCAGAGGGCATGAAGGTGTTTGGGAATTTTATGTGATCTTGCAGGGAAATATCCACGTAGAGATGGTATGAGAAAGCAACTAGACGTTCAGCTAGGCTTTTTAGAAAACACCATGCATGACAAAGATACACCTCTTGTTAAAACATTATGGAAAGAATTCCTATTGGAATTTTATATGGAACAAGTGTACAACCTTGTGTTGATGTCTGTACCTCAGTAGTTTTCTTGAGTCACTTTGTATTTCTAGTTTCCCACCTTCCTCCAGATTAGTCCCTCACATCTTTGAAATTGCTCATGGGCCCCTCAAACTTTACATGCCTTGCGATTTGGCCTCTTAATGACCAAAATACCCATCAATTTATGTTTTCCCTCCAAAACACCTATTGTTCAAACAAGGGTAAATTACACAAAACTCCTCAAAACTTTCGGGTGTTTCCCATAAAATCCCCTAAGCTTTTTTCCCACTAAACTCCCAAAACTATTTTCATAAAACTCCCAAAATCGCAAAGTGTCTCAAATAAATCCCTAAAAATTTTAACTTTTCCTACAAAACTCCCCTAAAAAGTGTCTTTACAACTAGAGAACCTTATCATAATCTAATCCAATTATATTCCTTCCTCGTTTTATCAGTGGCTAATCTTCTCATCTTCTCCTTGGCTTGTAGGGGTTGTTTGGTTTGTGGATTAATCTTAATGCATGTAATGGAATTTTGAAAAACCCATAACTAAAATTGTGTTTGTTTGTAATAGATATTAAAGAGGATTTGCATAAGGTTTAAAATCGATCAAATTGTGTTTGGTTGTACATGAATTTTGTTGAGGATGTGTGACTAAAATCACAAAATCGGGTGAAATTAGCATAATTTTATGTAATCACGTTTGATGCATTTAGGTAATCACATTTGATGCATCTATCCTACGTGTCAACCCCGAATTCGTGACATAAAAAGTGACAAACAAATAATGAATTTGATAATAATTTAGAATTTTAAGATTGTGAGTCCCATTTTTTGATGCAAGACCAACCAAATGTAGGAAAACAAACTGCCCCTTAGGGGGTTTTGTGGGTATCGAAAGATTCAGAAGATATTATTTTATTTGTTGCCTTTAATAAAGATGTCTAGATTTTATGTATTAGTGAATTATAGTATCTCTATTTAGGAGTTTCTTCTATTATAGGTTTCATTTTCATAATTAGAGTTTCCCTTTTACGAGAATTCTACAAGTGTATAAATATGGGGTATAACCTCTACGTAAAAATCAATGAGGATATAATTTTTCTCCCTTTCTCATATTTCATTACGTGGTATCAGAGCAAGGTTATTTTCTGCAAGTGCCATCACTGCTTTCCCTCAGTGGCATCGATCTATCTTTTACCTTCGATATTGGTTTCTATTGCGACATCAAATATGTCCTAACTTTCCATAGAAGAAAAAGTTTATTCTCATTGACTTATGAAGAAGAGGCTAATACATCATATTTATACATTTGTAGAATCCTCATAAAAGGAAAACTCTAATATGAAAAGGAAAACTATAATATAGAAAATTCTAAATAGAGAGAGATTATAATTAACCAATACATTAAATCTAGACATCTTTATTAAAGGCAACAAATAATATGATATCTTCAATACATGCAATGAATCTTCTGAATCTTCCAACAGTGGAAAAAGATGAAAGTTGTGTGGTGTAGACACTTTGTAGTTCTAGAGGTTCTGTGGGCTTGAGAGTTTAGTGGAAAAGACAGTTAAACGGGTTCCATGGGAAACACCCCAAAGCTGATTTTTCTTTTTCTTTTTTTTCCTTTTTTTGTGAAATTAAACCTTCAAAAAGAATATAGATGACAGGTATTTTAGCCAATGAGGGACCAAATTGCAACACCCCTGAAGATTTGAGGGGCGTATGAACAATTTAAAAGATTTGAGAGATGAATATGGAACCATTGAAAGATTTGAGGGACTAATGTCTAAATAAACCCAAAAGAAAATCAACTGGTACTTTTTTTCTCTATTTCACACAAAAGACCCAACTGTTTCGAAGTAGCAGCAGGTGAAGAAAACTAGATTGCGTTTATGTTACTGATAGAATGACACTATCCAACATGTGCTTATATTTCAATTCCCAATTTGCCAAAATAAGATGTTTTTCAATTTTCTCATATCAATCTCCACAAATGAGTCATGAAAAGAAACTACAGCAAGAGTTTCTCAACTATTTGACGTGATATGTTGACATTCCCCACCTGCACATCTTACATGTTGTTATAAACAAGTTACTCCTTACCCCAAGAAACTAAAAACATAATAGTTTCAAAAAGTAACAACATGATGTCACTATGCCAGGTTCAGAATCCACACAAAGAAAAAAGGGGAAATTGCTTCTACCCCCCAAAATAACAATAACTACTCTCCCCCCACCCCAAGACTTTTTCAACACTCCCAAAGCTCCCAAAAGCAAAGATACAATTCTCTGAGCCCCTAAAACACAAAACCCAAGAGTTTAAAACATGTGAAGACCATAATACTCTCTCTCTCTCTCTCTCTCTCTCTCTCTCTCTCTCTCTCTCTCTCTTTTCATGATGTTACTGTGATAATTTGAAATGGGTTTTGGGGGGAAAATTTCTAGTTCCCTCCAAATTTTTCCAACGGCGTCGACATCTGCGAGGAACTTTGCCGGTGTTCGTTCATGAGGAGAAGAAAACTGCGATCTTGAAGACGGTGATGACGAGTTGCGATGGATGCAGCGTTGCCATTCCGAAGAAAAAGGCGGGAACTCCGGCCACTCCTGGTGTAATTTTCCCCCTTTTTTAACTTGTACTTGAATCTGATGCTATATTTTTTTATTATTTTACATATTGTTGTAATTTTTTTTGAAATCGATGACTTGAAATTGAAGCAGAGTCTGTAAATTTACATATTGTTGTTATTTTACTATAATGAGTTTGTTGTTAAGGTTATGAGTTG
The DNA here is from genome assembly GCA_012295165.1 of Asparagus setaceus. Classification (NCBI taxonomy): domain Eukaryota; kingdom Viridiplantae; phylum Streptophyta; class Magnoliopsida; order Asparagales; family Asparagaceae; genus Asparagus; species Asparagus setaceus. The sequence continues at coordinate 68,969,570 of CM022702.1, forward strand.
GTTGTGAAGGAAGGTTATGAGTTGATTATGAAGGTTACAAGTTGGTTGTGAAGGATACGGCTTGGTTGTGAAGGTTATGAGTTTGTTGTGAAGGTTACGCGTTGATTGTGAAGGTTACGAGTTGGTTGTGAAGGTTACGAGTTGGTTGTCAAGGTTACGAGTTGGTTGTGAAGGTTACGAGTTTGTTGTGAATATTACGAGTTGGTTGTGAAGGATACGAGTTGGTTGTGAAGGTTATGAGTTTGTTGTGAATATTACGAGTTGGTTGTGAAGGATACGAGTTGGTTGTGAAGGTTATGAGTTTGTTGTGAAGGCTACGCGTTGATTGTGAAGGTTACGAGTTGATTGTCAAGGTTATGAGTTTGGTGTGAAGGTTACACGTTGGTTGTGAGGGTTATGAGTTGGTTGTGAAGGTTACGAGTTGGTTGTCAAGGGTACGAGTTGGTTGTCAAGTGCGAGTTGGTTGTCAAGGTTCTGAGTTGGTTGTCAAGGTTATGAGTTTGTTGTGAAGGTTACGAGTTGTTTGTGAAGGTTATGAGTTGGTTGTGAACCTCGGTAATGAGTTGGTTGTGATTGTTGTTAACGTTCACAACCAACTCGTAACTTTCACAAAGAACGCGTAACCTTCACAACAAACTCATAACCTTGACAACCAACTCGTAACCTTCACAACCACCTCGTAACCTTCACAACCAACTCGTAACCCTCACAACCAATGCGTAACCTTCACAACAAACTCATAACCTTGACAACCAACTCGTAACCTTCACAACCAACGTGTAACATTCACAATAAACTCGTAACCTTCACAATCAACTCGTAACCTTCACAACCAACCCGTATCCTTCACAACCAACTCGTAACCTTCACAACCAACTCATAACATTCCTTCACAATCAACTCACAACCTTAACAACAAACTCATTACAGTAAAATAACAATAATATGTAAATTTACAGACTCTGCTTCAATTTCAAGTTATCGATTTCAAAAAGAATTATAACAATATGTAAAATAACAAAAAAATAATAGCATCAGATTCAAGTACAAGTTAAAAAAAAGGGGGGAAATTACACCGGGAGTCGCCGGAGTTCCCGCCTTTTTCTTCGGAACGGCGACGCTGAATCCATCACAACTCGTCATCACCGTCTTCAAGATGGCAGTTTTCTTCGCCTCATGAACGAACACCGGGAAAGTTCCTCGCCGATGTCGACGCCGATGGAAAAATTTAGAGGGAACTTGAATTTTTCCCCCCAAAACCCATTTCAAATCATCACAGTGACATCATGAAAAAAAAAGAGAAAGAGAGAGAAAGGGTATTATGGTCTTCACATGTTTCAAACTCTTGGGTTTTGTGTTTTGGGGGCTCAGAGAATTGTATCTTTGCTTTTGGGGTTTTTGGGAGTGTTGAAAAAGTCTTGGTGTGGGGGGAGAATAGTTATTGTTATTTTGGGGGCTAGAAACAATTTTCCCAAGAAAAAAAGATCAACTTTCCAAGTTTTTTTTAGCTCCTCTACCTAATTTTGCCCCTAAACTTCAATTTACATTCACAAGTGATGGGGAATTGTTAAAACTTTCCCCAAAAACTCAGCAGGCTCTTCAGACCAAATGCTTCATGAAGCCTCTGGTGTTATGCACTTGAGATTTTTAACTTCTCCACCTTCTCTTCAGGGTAAATGTAGATCTTCCGTGCCGATAAGAGGAAATCCCTGTTTTTTTCCAGTAGACCACAGTCCACAGATTAGACAGGTAAAATTGGTGATATATCAAAACCAAAGTATATTTCATGTGCGAAGTGGAACAGAATTAGACAGAGTAATATATTTTAGGGTTAACTGCGGATAGACCCCTTTGTACTACCAGTCAATTGCGGATAGACCCGCCGTAGATCTATTGTTGTAGATAGACCCCCTGAGCGAATTTTTGACTCTTTTACCCTCAAGAGATCTATTTGTCAAAGCACAAAGTTCTCTTTCTCTGAGGGTAGAAGAGAGGAAAAAAAAAGTCTCACTCAGGGTCTATCTGCAACAATATAACTACAGGGGTTATATTCGCAATTGGGTGACAGTACAAGGGGTCTAATCGCAATTAACCCTAGGTTTTAAATAAAAAGTGGTTCTAATACCCGACAAGTTTTTGTGTCAGGTAGTTCTTGACTTACGTTTAGGGCACACTGTTAGATGGTGGAGATTTGTTGATGCTGATAGACATGATGAAGCTACTTATGACAAGTTTATATTGATGATGGGCGGTGCTCTAAATTGATAGCCCACGATTCTGTGGATGATAGTCCATGGCCACATTGTTTTCGATCTCTGTTGAAATCCCTAATTAATAATGTGCATATTAATGCTCAATATTGGGTAGTCCAAGCGCTGAGGTGCTAATAGTGATGCCTTCCCTGAGGAAAGGTTGGCAATGGCTCAAGTTTGTTTCTTTCCCCTTTCGGCAGTAGCAATGCTTGCGGACATTGGAGAACTACATATGAGATTTGTGTGCAGTTTCGAGTACTTTGGCTTGTTAAAGGTTGTCATCAGGACTACGGTCATTCCAAATCAAATAATACACGTTATGGCATCATATCTTTAATCAACTTCTAGGGCTTGATATGAGGTAATTAACGTTTGATTTGGCTACCCTCTTTTAGAGTTGTTGAAAGATTATTCAAGTGAAAATAAATGCATTTACTTAGTGAAAAATTTAAGATACTTACGACAATGAAAAATCCCAAACAATCCTGATGCCTCCTTCAGCATCAGGGTAAATGACCTTCCAGCCCTTGCTACTGTCCACCAAACCTCCGTGAAACTCGAACATCTTATCAAGCTCGACAATAAGTTCCTGTAGCCATTGAACTTCGAAAGGTCAACTGACCTTCCGAGTGCAGTGTCCATTTTGTGAGCCTAAATCAACCATAAACAAATAAATAACCATTGAAACGGTTGGAGTGTAAAATTATACTCCTCAAGAGAACTCCGGAGTTTCGGTATGGTGGAAGAAACTATAAAATGGTAGAGCAATTCAGATTCAAATCCTACTAGCTGTGCATTAAATTGCATTTACCAAAAAAAAGGGTAAAATGCACATAATCACCTCGTCTATGCCTTGAGTTGCACTATCCCTCTTAAACTGTATCAATTTTCTAATGTGGGACTATTAGTGGGGCATCACAATCACCCCATCTTTAATACGTGATGTTCTCTTCGCGACATGACAATTAGCACATCCTAGTATCATCGTCAAGCAACGTGGACTCTAGAGATGGCTCCTACGGGCTTCTAGAGGTGGCTTAGCACTTAGTCCTGCATAGCACTTAGCTCCATATTTTCGGCTGGCTAACTGCTCTGATACCATTTGTCACGCCTCGGGCTCATGAGCCCGTTAGCGCGATGTAAGTCCTGGGACTCACGGAGTGCAACATGTGGTTTGGCTCAACCCTTTGCTAGACTTGGCTAGTCAATGTTGCACTTGGCTTTCAAGACCCATCATTTAAAATAAACATTTACCGAGAAGTCTGATATTCACTTCAAAATCATAACATACCTTGATGCAGCTACGAGTAACAATAGTGTTAGTGGAGGTCGATTGCCCACTGGCACTTACAGAACCCCCGGATTCACAATGACTTGCACTCTTTGTTTTCTCAGTTAATGGTTTCTGAATTTCACCAGAAGTGGCCGAATGAGGTAAAATTGAGCACACTGAATTTGCTGGAATACTGACACCGAGCTTAAATGCTTTGTTTTCTTGGTGAAGCTCATGCTAACGAATATATTATGCATAAGAACTTGCCATATAAATAGATTCTCTTATGATGAATGATTATGTGGTTGTCTGAATGGAGACTGTATACATGAAAATTCGTTGCATAACAAATTATTATTAAATGTATGTAACTAATGGACATTGTTCAACCTTGCAATTAATACCTCTCATTTTGTAGTTAATGTATTTTAGCACGGTTCTGGCCTGACCTATGTCCACGAGCAAATACAATAAAAGGAATTCATTAACTAAAAAGTAAGTTACAACAAATAGATCGCTCTCTAATTTCACTCGCCCAATCTACAAATACATTGTTCGTCTTACTATAAAATCAACATAATCATTGAGATCAGACTCTGTACAACCCTCATTGTGAACTAAATTTAAAGAAAACAATACAAAAAGTTATAGTAGTGGAGGTTTATTCACCTGCTATGAGCATCGATAACACTGATTCCTTGGGGCTTCATTAATTTTCTATCTCGAATCAGACTCCTAATATCTTCAGCACAATTCCACATGCCATTATATGCATATAACTTCGATAATGTAACATAATAACCACTATTCTCAGACTCTAAGGTCTAAACAAACTAGTTTCTCTGCAATCAGTCTAAACAAACTAGTTTCTCTGCAATCAATTTACCCCTCTCAATATCATCCTTATCTCTACAAGCACTAAGCAAAGCTCTCCAAATTTCTGGATGTGCATTTATGCCCATCTTCTTAACAAACTCATATGCCTCATTAATCCTTCCAGCTTTGCCAAGCATATCGAACATCAATACACGATTCTCAATTGTCCCTTTGAGGCCAAACTCCTCTATCATTAGCTTGTAATGCTTCCATCCCTCGTCAATTAGTCCACAATGGCTGCAAGCAGATAAAGAGAAATGGAAGTGCTTTTGGTAGCTTTAATGCCAATATCAGACATCTTAGTGAAGAGTTCTAATTCTATGGCTCTCTACTTTGCCCATGAACCCATATACTGATACCCTAGGATCCCAAATGTGCAATAGTTTTCCCTGTAGAGGTTTCAAATATTCGCTCTGCAATTTCAAGCCTACCGCATTTGATATAGATATCTACAAGAGTCACTGAGATGAATATGTTTATCCACCCACACCAAAGCCATGGGATTTCTCTACTGAGTTATAAATTTGCATGATGATTACATGCACACAGAAGACCAACAATAGAGATTTCATTTGGTCGAACACTCGATATTCTCATTTGGTGAAACTAATGTAGTGACTTTCCACTATCCTGATTTTGGGCAAAACCACATATCCTTGAACACCATGAGCACAAATTCTAATTGCCTTCAAATTGAAACACTAATCAGAAGTCAAGGGATCTCCACATCTAAAATACATGGTTATGAGTGCATTTCTCACTCTATCATCTGACTCTATAGGACTCTCCAATACAAGTACATGAAATGAGTTGCCATATGATAATAGTTTAAGATTCCCAGAAGCTGATAGAGCATTAACCAATGTACTAGGATCAGGGTCTTGGTATATGATTTGATGCATGCACTTATAGGCTCCAAGTGCGTCTGTTAACGCCCGTTCTTCGCAAAAGCAGATATGATCTTGTTCCATGAAACAGTATCGGATACAGGTAAAATGTTTTCTAATAGTGCCAATGAAGCTATCAGGTCTCCACAGTTTACGTATATAAGCATAAGGGCATTGACGGCTGTGATTATGTTTTGAAACCCGTACTTGAGCTCTCCAACAGTGAAGTGATTTCCAAAATTAAGATCTTGAGAGCTACAGCAAGAAAGTAGAATGGTTAATAGAGTGGTGAAAGTATCTCTGACGACCTTGAAGTAATTATCTGAGCAAAACCTGAGAATCTTCTGCATATAATTCATTGCTCAAGTAGCTACAGATTATCGTATTCCATGTTACCAAATCTTTATCTAGGCACTCTCTTGAACAAGAGATCTGGAAATGAAACCCGGCTCTATATAAGAAGAAAACACATTGTTAGCAACTCAGCGGAGTAATACTGCAGAGTGACAAAAGAAAGAACAAAGAGAAATAGAGAAAAATCATAGAAACACAGGGATTTAACGAGGTTCAGGAATCAATATATCTACGTCCTCGAAGCATAACCAATAGTAATCAATAAGAACTGCAAGAAAACTCTCATACCCTAAGGTCACCTCCCTTTACCATTTTCTATTTTTCTCTCTTTTTGGATTGGATACAATAGGCGTGGCTGCGATACATACATACATACATACATATATATATATATACATGTATATGTGTGTGTATGTGTGTGTATATGTGTGTGTGTGTGTATCAGGGTTTCTGTCTATATGGCCTAAAGAACAAGTACCCACAGTAACACGTCAACAAATCAAATTTGCACCACGCACACAGTACGAGGGTTCAATTTTGGGTTGGCTGCAAATCAGGCTCCACAGACAACACGAACACACGTTAAGCATACTCTTCAGGCCAGAAAGTTGATGCCTCTAGGATTATGCAGTAAAGGATTTTAAATTTTTAACTCCTCGATCTCCTCTTGAGGTTAAATGTAGATCTTTCGTGCCATTGAGAGGAAATCCCTGTTTTTACAGTAGACCCCAGTTCAGAAAAGTAAAATCAACAAAATATCAATCAGAATAAAACTCAACACCGAGACTTGAAGTCTTGCATATAGCTCCACATTGAAAAACTTAGTAAGTTGGTAAGATATTTAATCATTTAAGTTTATACTATATTAGTAAGATCGATTTCTCAGCTTAGACCTGGTGCAGCGCCTGCTTATTGATTTAGACTACATTTAGGTTTATCCTACAGATGATGGTTAATGTCCTTGATTATCTATTCAAGGACCATGATTTCCCGTGAAAGATAGCTCATGGTCACAAAAAATTTCAACCTCTATTTAAGATTTGTCTAGTTCCTTGGTCAATATGTGCATATCAATGTTCAATACCAAGTAGTCAAAACTGTCATGATACTAATCATGTTTCCTTCCTCAAGGAAAGGCTAGCCAATGCCTTGAGTTAGCTTTTCCCTCTTTTTTTTTGCAGTAACAATGATTGCGAATAAGGGCAAATACAGATTGCAGTTACATATACGTGTTACTAGAACATATAGGAGTATCTATTCCACTATTATCCGTGTCCTATTATTTCAGAAAAATGAGAAAATAATCCTAGTAACGTAAAACTTTGTGATATGAGATTTATCTACAGTTAAAAACACTATAGATGATAAAATGGAGAGTCATTTGAGATATTTTGGTCATATGCAATGGAGATGCACCAATTAGGAGGAGCTAAGATTATAATTAATGGAGCACGAAGAACTAGAGGTCGCCTAAGAGAACTCGGGTAGACACTATTAAGAAGCATTTAGTGAAGGAGATAGCTTTCAACAGAACTGAATGGAACGGTAGAATTCATATTGCCGACCCCAAGAATTTGGGATAAAGGCTTTGTTGTTGTGTTGTAGAAACACTATGGCTTGTCAAATGTTGTCCTCAGAAGCACAGTCTGCACCACTCACAGGTTTCAGGAAGACCAAATCAAAAAAAGATATTAGAGATTTTGGCATCATGTCTTAGCAATCAACTATAAAGGTATTTTAAATTTCTTGCCAACTGAAAATAAATGCATAAAATAAGTGAAAAACTTAAGATGCTTACGACCACGCATAATCTCCAAGCATCTTGATGTCTCCTTCAGCATCAGTGTAGATGACCTTCCAACCCTTGCTATTGTCCACCAAACCTCCTTCAAAGTTGAACATCTTATCAAGCTCGTCTATAAGTTCCTCTATCCATTAAACTTTGAAAGGTCAACTGACCTCCGAGTGCAGTTCCTTCTTTATGAACCTGAAAACCACAAAAACATCAATAGTCATTCAGTCATTAATTAAGAACCTTTCTATTCACTTCAAAATCATAATATTACCTTGATGCAGATAAGAGCGACAACAGGGTGAGTCAAGCATGATTGCCCATTGACACTTCCAGAACCCCACAAATTTTCCGTATTTTCACTCTTTGCTCATCCCAGAACTTCTCCACAAATGGTTTCTGAATTTCACCAAAAAAGGCCAAATGAGGAGACATAGTAGCAGTGGGGTTCTGGTGAGCTTCATGGTGAAAGAGTAAGACGAAATCTTTAAACCTTTATGATTTTGTTCATGAATGATTTCAGATATAGCCCTAGACAGTGTTTTTAACATTACTAGAGACCATGCCCGGGACATTGCGCTTCTGCCGTGTGATATGATGAATAATTGAGATCTTCATTGCAATATCAGATGATTAGATCTAACAATTGTCTAGTCCTAGAAGCATGATCTATTTTTCTCTATAGTACGCTACTCCCAAGTCCCAACTATTAGGTCAGTAATAAATTCAAAAGTTAAGGTGCCTTACTTTGTGTTTTGCTACAAAGGGTTTGGATTTTGTAAGCTGTGAAACAAATTAGAAATTAGAAAACCGAGTTCTATGGTGTGATTACAGTCTCGAGAATAATCTAAAGAAAAAATTAAAAAAAAGGGTGATTGTTTGGACTAACCTTTGAGCCTCGACAATATTTAGCCATATAATTAGGTTTTTATGGAGTCGCCAAGGAAGAGGGAAAGATGCTTGCTCAAAGCTTGGGGTGGTATGGGGAAGTGGGTTTGTAGTAGCAAACCACATGGTTACCATTGTTTTTGAAAGACTACCTTTTATACTCTTCTATAGAACCCCTAAATTCACTATCCATCAATATACCAGAGGGGAAAATGTATGTACGTAAGAGTGTGAATGGATTGTCTTCATTCGATGTCAGAAGATAGACTTGCCATGTAAATAGATTGCGGTACAATGAATGATGATATGGTTGTTTGAATGGAGATTGTAATATTGTATTCATGAAAATTCATTGCACAACAAATTATTGTTTGACGTATGTAACAGATTATGACTCAATGTAACCCGGGGGGGTGGGGGTGGGGGTGGGGGTGGGGGTTGATGGGGGATGTATGTACATAGGAGTGTGAATGAATTGTCTTCATTTGATATCATGAAGATATTACAATAAGGACTTGCCATGTAAATAGATTGTGTTGCGATGAATGGTGATCTGGTTATTTGAATGGAGATTGTATTCCAGAAAACTCGTTGCACATATACAAATTATGATTCTATGTATGCAATTAACAAAAAATTTAACCTTGCTGTTTATATATTTACATTTTTCGTTAATGGATTTTAGCATGATTCAGCCAATAGCTTGGCCCCTGTCCACGAGCGAACACAACATAGGAATTCATTATTTAAAAAAAGATTAAAACAAATAGATTACTCTCTCATTTCACTCACCTAATCCAACAAATATGTCCAAAGACGAAGTAAAGAGGAGAGTATCAGAATCTTCCTTGCTCCTATTCGTGCTGTCTCATGTGCTTCCTTTTCATCAGCCCAAACCATTTATTTTATAGTGAATCAAATTCTCATGAAAGTTTCTTATTTTTCACATGGACTGTTTAACAACAAATGAATATATTTAATACGTAGGTTAATGGGGTGAAATAGTAACTTAATTAATCTAATTTCGCATAAGTTAAATGCAACAAGGAGAGATATTCTAATTTCATTTAGCTCCTTCATATTTGAGTCAGTTAGCAAATATTTACCTTGCTTTGAATATAAGAAATCTTTTCTTGATCTTTTCTGTCACTTCACAAATCCCTGACAGACTTAACCTCCTTCTTGTTGAATCAAGCAATTAGAGGCAATGCACAAACTTGTACAAAGGTAAGGGCTTCATCATAATATTGTTGGATTATCTGCAGGAGTTTTTGTTAAAACAGCCCACTTTTGCTAAATAATTAGCAAAACCGACCGCTTTGCTAATTATTTAGCAAAACCGACCGCTTTGCTAATTATTTAGCAAAACCGACCGTTTGCTAATTATTTAGCAAAACCGACCGTTTGCTAATTATTTAGCAAAACCGACCGTTTGCTAATTATTTAGCAAAACCGACCGTTTGCTAATTATTTAGCAAAACCGACCGTTTGCTAATTATTTAGCAAAACCGACCGTTTGCTAATTATTTAGCAAAACCGACCGCTTTGCTAATTATTTAGCAAAACCGACCGTTTGCTAATTATTTAGCAAAACCGACCGTTTGCTAATTATTTAGCAAAACCGACCGTTTGCTAATTATTTAGCAAAACCGACCGTTTGCTAATTATTTAGCAAAACCGACCGTTTGCTAATTATTTAGCAAAACCGACCGCTTTGCTAATTATTTAGCAAAACCGACCGCTTTGCTAATTATTTAGCAAAACCGACCGCTTTGCTAATTATTTAGCAAAACCGACCGCTTTGCTAATTATTTAGCAAAACCGACCGCTTTGCTAATTATTTAGCAAAAATGGGCTGTTTAACAAAACTCCTTATCTATCACCGTATTCTCAATTTTGATGACTTTGTCTTCATTCGATGTCAGAAGATAGACTTGCCATGTAAATAGATTGCGGTACAATGAATGATGATATGGTTGTTTGAATGGAGATTGTAATATTGTATTCATGAAAATTCATTGCACAACAAATTATTGTTTGACGTATGTAACAGATTATGACTCAATGTAACCCGGGGGGGTGGGGGTGGGGGTGGGGGTGGGGGTGGGGGGGGTGATGGGGGGGTGTATGTACATAGGAGTGTGAATGAATTGTCTTCATTTGATATCATGAAGATATTACAATAAGGACTTGCCATGTAAATAGATTGTGTTGCGATGAATGGTGATCTGGTTATTTGAATGGAGATTGTATTCCAGAAAACTCGTTGCACATATACAAATTATGATTCTATGTATGCAATTAACAAAAAATTTAACCTTGCTGTTTATATATTTACATTTTTCGTTAATGGATTTTAGCATGATTCAGCCAATAGCTTGGCCCCTGTCCACGAGCGAACACAACATAGGAATTCATTATTTAAAAAAAGATTAAAACAAATAGATTACTCTCTCATTTCACTCACCTAATCCAACAAATATGTCCAAAGACGAAGTAAAGAGGAGAGTATCAGAATCTTCCTTGCTCCTATTCGTGCTGTCTCATGTGCTTCCTTTTTCATCAGCCCAAACCATTTATTTTATAGTGAATCAAATTCTCATGAAAGTTTCTTATTTTTCACATGGACTGTTTAACAACAAATGAATATATTTAATACGTAGGTTAATGGGGTGAAATAGTAACTTAATTAATCTAATTTCGCATAAGTTAAATGCAACAAGGAGAGATATTCTAATTTCATTTAGCTCCTTCATATTTGAGTCAGTTAGCAAATATTTACCTTGCTTTGAATATAAGAAATCTTTTCTTGATCTTTTCTGTCACTTCACAAATCCCTGACAGACTTAACCTCCTTCTTGTTGAATCAAGCAATTAGAGGCAATGCACAAACTTGTACAAAGGTAAGGGCTTCATCATAATATTGTTGGATTATCTGCGGGAGTTTTTGTTAAAACAGCCCACTTTTGCTAAATAATTAGCAAAACCGACCGTTTTGCTAATTATTTAGCAAAACCGACCTCTTTTTGGCCTGTTGGCCAAAAGAGGTCGGTTTTGCTAAAACAGATTTTGAAACATATGGGACTACTAGTCCGGTATGTTTAGAAACATCTGGGACTACTAGTCCGTATGTTTAGTGGCCACTAATTGCCCTTATTCTTCTTCTTTCCTTCAAAACAGTTTAGAAAACCCACGGGACTAGGTTTTAGCGGCTAATTCGGCCACTAATTATACGGGACTAATAGTCCGTATGTTTCAAAAGCTCTATCGCCAAAACCGACCTCTTTTTGGCCTGTTGGCCAAAAGAGGTCGGTTTTGCTAAAACAGATTTTGAAACATATGGGACTACTAGTCCGGTATGTTTAGAAACATCTGGGACTACTAGTCCGTATGTTTAGAAACATACGGGACTACTAGTCCCGTATGTTTAGTGGCCACTAATTGCCCTTATTCTTCTTCTTTCCTTCTGAAAACAGTTTAGAAAACCCACGGGACTAGGTTTTAGCGGCTAATTACTGGCCACTAATTATACGGGACTAATAGTCCCGTATGTTTCAAAAGCTCTATCGCAAAACCGACCTCTTTTTGGCCTGTTGGCCAAAAAGAGGTCGATCCTCTTTTTGGCCTGTTGGCCAAAAAGAGGTCGATTTTGCTACATAATTGGCAAAACAGTCTGTTTTGCTAATTATTTAGCAAAAATGGGCTGTTTTAACAAAAACTCCTTATCTGCATCACCGTATTCTCAATTTTGATGACTTTATCTTCTCAGGTGAAACAATAACAGACATATCAATAAAAAGAACTTGCAGAAGTAGAATCATAGAATAGTTTCCTGCTGGGCTTTTAGCATATCCTAGAGTATTCTTTATGATTGGGGAACATAAAAGGCTTGGAGAGCAATTATCATATTACATAGTGAATTGTTTGTTGTATCTACAGCAAGCTTAGATATCTTCATTAGATAATTTTGCTTAACATACTTCTAAGGTTTAGTTAGTAAATGGGCAGGTTCCTCATCTTAAGGAAATTCAAGAATGATAGTCTTTTTCCATAAAAGCAGAGACCCAAGTCTTAATAGATGCCTCAATAAATAGAAATGATGTCTAGTGGGAAAATCCGATTTTTGCTATGATGTTCACAGTTCAGCTGGAGTCGACCCAAGTCTTATTAGTACCAAGGTTGTCCAATTAATGAGATTGATAAATGATAAGATCGTGTTTTAAGTATAGGCATCAATTATTTGATTGCATCTTCTAACAAAAATGGAAACCCAAGTTCTGATCATTAGTATACTTGGCCAGTGTTGGGTACCCCCCAAATCTCATTAAGGAATAGGAATGCTACTTTTACTAGGGAATATTGAAAGACTATTCAATATTGGAAAATGCAAAGGATGGAAGTTTGAAGGTCATGCATGGGAAGATGGAATGCATATAGTCATATAAATTAGTAAATGCTCGTGAAATTTATGAGGAAGCTTCTTAAACTTCTCTTGGTAGGCTGTACAAGGGGTATGTGTATGTGTTGGGTGGTATCACCATTCTTTGGGCTCTTGAGTGAGAGTGTACTCGTGTTCTCAGGGTGGTGTGAGGTGACCGAGGATTTACAAGTTTGTACAGTGCAAAACTTGTACTAGTTTGTAAAGTATAGCGGAAGTGGAGGTAGGCGTGTTTGCCGAACCACACAAGAACTCTTTGTGTTCTTTTGTTGGTGCTTGCTCTAACTTATTTTGTGTGGTTGTTTGTGTGCTCCAATAATTCCCAATAGTGGTATCAGAGCTGAGGTTGTTGGAGTTTGTACGAAGGTTGGAGCACGCTGCAGGGAGGAGTCTGCAAGCACCATGGCGGGAAGTGTACCAAAGTTCGAGATTCCGCTATTTGACGGGAAGATGAGTTTGATGATTTGGCAAAGCACAGTTCAAGATCTCTTAGTGCGGCAAAATATTGATAAGTCTCTGCAGGAAAAGAAGCCTGACGATTTGGAGGAATCTCAATGGGCATCAATACAGTAGAAAAGAAGCCTGACGATTTGGAGGAATCTCAATGGGCATCAATACAGTAGAAAAGAAGCCTGACGATTTGGAGGAAAAGAAGCCTGACGATTTGGAGGAATCTCAATGGGCATCAATACAGTAGAAAAGAAGCCTGACGATTTGGAGGAAAAGAAGCCTGACGATTTGCACAGAAGAAAGTCGCCAGCACAATTCAGTTGGCCCTTGCTCCGGATATCAAATACAATTTCTTGAATGAGACAACTCCAAAGACACTGTTGGAGAAGCTCCAGACCATTTATGCATCAAAGTTGTTGATCAACTTATTGTGCTTGAGGTGGGAATTATATCAAATGAGGATGGAGGAAGGAACGAAGCTTCAGGATCACATCAACAATTTCAACCAGCTGATATACTAGTTGCAAAATGCTGATAAGAAGATATCAAATCAGAGCAAGTGTTGCTATTGCTTGCTTCATTGCCAAAGTCATATCGGCCTATTGTGCAAATGCTACTTGTGGGGAGGTCAAAGATATCCTTGGGTTAGGCGACTGCAGTCTTGTGAGAGAAAGAAAGGATGATGATGCAAGTGGATGGCGCTTCAGATGGAGATCGAGCACTGGCTGCGGAGGATCCTGAGAGAGGAAGGAGTTTATTCAAGAAGAGATGGCCCACAAGGAAGATCTCAGTCAAGAGGCTTTGGCCCACGAGGAAGATCTTAGCTTGACAGACTTGAGCACCGTTGAGTGCTATTATTGTAGAGAGAATGGTCATTTGCAAAGATGGAGCCGGAAAATGATGGACGGTTTAAGGAGTCCAAAGCAATTGCAAGATAAGGGTGGCAAAGCTAAAATTGAGGAGTAGGATGATCCTCGTACTAATGTGATTGTATCTGATGGAGATGTATTCTTGGCTAAGACTAGGGAGTCTGTTGAGAGACAAGACGGTTTGGTGATGGATTATGCTGCTTCTGTGCATATTTGCAAGGACCAAGCCTTGTTTGATACTCTGCACACTGATAGTGAGTATGGCCACATCAAAATGGGGAACGACAAAAAAATAAAGGTTGAAGGCATGAAAAATGTTCGCTTGAAGCTCCATAATAGTGTGGTCAGAACCTTTCACAATATGAGATTTTTGCCCAATGCTCTTGGGAAAAAACACTTTCATGGGAGAGTTCACATCCTATGGATACAGGTAATTTGGCGTTGGAACTTGGTGCAGAGTGTATCGTGGTAAGCGCTTAGTTATGCAAGAAAAGAAGGATAAGAGTAATATCTACTATTTGTTGGTCAATGCATTAGAAGCAGTGGCGCTGGTAAGACAATAGTTCGTTTTTCAGAAGTTGTTGAGGTGTTCGGAGATTTGGGTCGAGGGAGGAATTGTTGAGTACGCCCAAAATCTCATTAACAAAAATGAGTGCTAGTGTTGACTAGGAAATATTGAAAGACTAGTCAATATTGGAGAATGCAAAGGATGAAAGTTTAAAGGTTATGCATGGGAAGATGGAAAGAATATACATTCGTAAATGTTCTTGACGTTTATGAGAAGCTTCTAAAACTTCTCTTTGTAGACTATAAAAGGGATATGTGTATGTCTTGAGTAGTATCACCATTCTTTGGACTCTTTAGTGATAGTGTACTCCGGTTCTTAGGGTGGTGTGAGATGAGCAAGGGTTTACAAGTTTGTACCGTGCAAACTTGTACTAGTTTGTGAAGTATAGTGGGGCATGTTTGCCGAACCACACAACCACACAAGAACTCTTTGTGTTCTTTTGTTTGTGCTTGCTCTCCCTTATTGTGTGGTTGTTTGTGTGCTCCAGTAATCCCCAACAACCAGAGTTTCCTCCTATTGCGTCAATTTATGATGTGAATGTGAAGCAATTAATAGTCCAATGCCCGTAGCTCTCATCAACTACAAATTTTCTTCATATAAAATTAATTATATTTCTTATTGCAACCAACATTACTATCAAGATCAGACTATATGCAACACTTATTTCCGAAATAAACTTAAAGAAAGACTAGAAAAATTTATCGTAATGGAGGTCAATTTACCTGCTAGGAGCCTCAACAAGACTTGTTCCTGGCAGTTTCTTCAATCTTCTATTTCGAATTATACTCCTGATATCTTTAGCACAATTTCACATGCCATGACATGCATATAAGTTTGATAATGTAACATAATAACCACTATTCTCAGACTCTAAAGTCTAAACAAAATAGTTCCTCTGCAATCAATTTACCCATCTCAATATCACCCTTATTTTTACAAGCACTCAGCAAAGCTCCCCAAACTTCAGACTCTGCTTTGATTCCCATCTCCTCAACAAACTCATAAGCTTCAGAAATCCTTCCTGCTTTGCCAAGCATATCAACGATCAATACACGATGCTCAACATTCCCTTCAAATTCAAACTCCTCTATCATTAGCTTATAATGCTTCCATCCCTCATCAATTAGTCCACTATGGCTGCAAGCTGATAAAATAGCAATGAAAATACTTTCAGTAGCTTTAATACCAATATCTGACATTTCAGTGAAGAGTTCTATATCTCTTGTACCTTGCCCATAAAACCCATATGTTGATATCATAGAATTCCAATATGCAGTTGTTTTCTCTGTAGAGGTTTCAAATACACGTTCTGCGATTTCAAGCTCACCGCATTTGCTATACATATCTACAAGAGCAGATGAGATAAATATGTTATCCACAAACCCGAAATGAAAAATGTAGCCATGGATTTCTCTACCGAGTCTAAGATTTCCCAGATGGGTACATGCATATAGAACACCAACAATAGAGATCTCATTAAGATGAAAACTTGACCTTTTCATGTACGTAAAGTATTCTAGCGCGTTTCCACCGTCTTGATTTTGGGCAAAACCACATATCATCGAACTCCATGAGCACAAATTCTAATCTCCTTCAGATTGGAACACCAATTCAGAACTCAAGGGGTCTCCACATCTAAAATACATTGTTATGAGTGCATTCCTCACTCTTAACATCTGATCCTATAGGATTCTTCAGCACAAATCCATGAAGCGATTGGCCATAGGACAAAAATTCAAGATTTCCAGCAGCCAATAGAGAACTGACCATCATGATAGGATCAGGATGAAGGTTTAACATTTCATTCATAAACTTATAGGCTCCAAGTGCATCTCTATAATGTCCATTTTTCACAAAACCTGATATGATTGTATTCCACGAAACAACATCAGACACAGGCAAAATGTTTTCTAATAGCGCCAATGAAGCTTTTAGATCTCCGCAGTTTATGTACATAAGCATAAGAGCATTGATGGCCGAAATTATATTTCCAAACCCGTACTTGAGCTCCCAATAGTGAACTGATTTCCCGAAGTTAATATCTTTAGGGCTACTACAAGAAGGTAGGATGGCTAATAGAATAGCAAGGCTACATCTTTGACCGTATTGTAGAAATTTTCGAAACAAAACCTGTGATTCTTCTGCACAAAGTTCATTGCTTGAGTACCCAGAGATTAATGTATTCCATGTTACCAAATCTTTACAGGGAATTCTCCAGAACAAAAGCTCTGAAGAACAATAATCTTCCCATTTCAAGTACATATCAAGTAAGTTGTTGATTACGGATAGACTAGAATCCCCTATCTGTTTTCTGACAGAAAACACATGAATGGATTTTCCATGAAGAAATAGGCTGAATTCACAACAAACCGGTATAACCGTTACTAGGGTAATGGCATCAGGCTGAAGCTCATACACTGATTGCATTTGGAAGAAAAGGGTACGACCTTCATCTGTCCTTCCATTCTCTATCAAGCACTTGATCATAGAATTCCATGAAATTACATTCTTTAAACCACATCCTTTAAACACTTTATTCGCTTCTTCTACTTGTCCACAAGATGAATAGAATGAAATAAGAGAACTATCAACAAAAGAATGCATTATCCCTTCATACCCCAATTTGATCACCCAAGAATGCACTGACTCTCCAAAATCAAAAAGATCAGAACAAGAACATGCAGAGATCACACAAGATAGACTCACTTGATTTGGCCGAACATCTGAACAACACATTCCACGATAACAGAGTGCTGATTTGATTGGGGGGTGTTAAAGTCATATATCTACAGCTGTTAAAGTCATACTTCCGACGCCCGACGACCTACTGCTACAGTGCCCACCGGCCTACGGTTACAGTGCCCACCTACCTTTCAGCTCATATTATATTGTGTAAATTTATGTATATATACTTGTAATTCACCCACACAACAGATCAATAAGAAGCTCAGTTCTCAAAACCAAAGTTTACATGGTATCAGAGCTCTTCCATTCAACCCATTCAGAAATCCAAACTATTCATTAAAAAAAAATCCTCCATAAAATTATTAGCCTTAAATCCCAAACTCAGACAACATACCTTCAGTTCATTGTCGCCTCTGTTCGACATCAGCATCTTCAACTTCGCAAGAGAGACGTCCTCAACCTCGTCTTCAATCTCCGGTGATCTTCAACCTCACTGATTTTTTTCTCTCTCTCAGTGAGTCTGTTGGGCGCGCGGACCGCGGAACCGTCGAGAGAAACCACCACAAACGATAGCAAAAACACAATAAAAGAGTAAAGACACGAGATTTACGTGGTTCGGCAAGTTGCCTACGCCCACGGGTAAGGAGGGGATTTTCACTAATAGAAAGAGAATACAAATTAGGATTACAAGTTCTCACAAAGAAACCCTAAAACAAACCTCTCAATCTCTCAAAAGATCTCCTCTCCAAAGATGCACAAAACCCTCGAAAAGCGCTTCAAAGCGTGCTTCTTAACATTCAAATAATCGGTTTAGGGTTATTTATAAACTCTAAACGAACCGGGTTTAAAACCAAAACCCGTTTTGAATCTGCCGATTAGTCGACTACTACTTCAGATTAGTCGACTACTCATCAGATTAGTCGACTACAACACAGATTAGTCGACTACTACCGCAGATTAGTCGACTACAACACGATTAGTCGACTACTCATCAGATTAGTCGACTACAACACGATTAGTCGACTACTCATCAGATTAGTCGACTACTAAGCCCAAAACCGCTTGTGCATGTTTTGTGCATGTTCTACAATTCTCCACCTCGTACATCATTTGATTTACCTCAAATTTTGGACGAACACCAGAAGAACACCAAGAACATCTAGAGAGATCACCATTAGCCAATCCAGGCCAATCCAGCTGCGCCACTACACCGCGGCTGCCTACGTACCCTCCACCGGGATCAAGCTCATCGTAGTTCACCTCAAATCATCTCCACCTTACCCATTACCGCCCCGAAGGGCCATGCCCTCTTGGGCAAATCAACAAGAGCTGATATGAAGCAAGTCTAAGCAATGCTTAAACTTACTACTGTGACCACCTTGGTTAACATGTCGCGGGATTCTCATTCGTGTGCACCTTCATGAGAGAAATATCACCTCCTCTATGACATCCCGCACAAAATGATACGACATCAATATGCTTGGTACGAGCATGATGAACTGATTCTTCGCCAAGTGAATTGCACTCGACCGTCACACCACAAGTTCCGTTTTCTGCTCAATCCCCAAATCGTCTAGAAGACCCCACAACCACAATGCTTCCTTCACTCCCTCGCCATGGCCATGTACTCGACCTCGTAGTAGAAAGTGCCATCAGAGCTCGTAACATCGACGCCAACTAACCGGAGCTCCATGTATCTTAAATACATAACCGTAGTAGATCGCCGTCTATCTAGATCGCCCGCATAATCGAGTCCACAAACCCGTCAATCGACATGTTTCTCCACCAAAACACAGACCGTATCAGCGGTACCCTTTAAGTACTTGAGGACCCACTTCCTTTGCTTCCGGTGCCTTTCCGGATTCGCCATGAATCTCGACCACACTAACGCTGTGAAATATGCAGGCGTGTACACCATTGCATACATTAAACCGCCAACCGCACTAGCATAGGGAACACGCTCCATGTGCGCCTTCTCTTCGTAGTGGGAGATTGATTACCGAAGCCTAAAGTGTGGAGCCAATCGAGCTCTTCCATTCAACCCATTCGAAATCCAAACTATTCATTAAAAAAATCCTCCATAAAATTATTAGCCTTAAATCCCAAACTCGGACAACATACCTTCAGTTCATTGTCGCCTGCTCGACATCAGATCTTCAACTTCGCAAGAGAGACGTCCTCAACCTCGTCTTCAATCTCCTGATCTTCAACCTCACTGATTTTTTCTCTCTCTCGGTGAGTGCATTTGGTAGCGGACCTGGAACCGTCGAGAGAAACCACCACAAACGATAGCAAAACACAATAAAAGAGTAAAGACACGAGATTTACGTGGTTCGGCAAGTTGCCTACGCCCACGGGTAAGGAGGGGATTTTCACTAATAGAAAGAGAATACAAATTAGGATTACAAGTTCTCACAAAGAAACCCTAAAACAAACCTCTCAATCTCTCAAAAGATCTCCTCTCCAAAGATGCACAAAACCCTCTCAAAAGTCGCTTCAAAACGTGCTTCTTAACATTCAAATAATCGGTTTAGGGTTATTTATAAACTCTAAACGAACCGGTTTAAAACCAAAACCCGTTTTGAATCTGCCCGATTAGTCGACTACTACCGCAGATTAGTCGACTACTCATCAGATTAGTCGACTACAACACGCATTAGTCGACTACTACCGCAGATTAGTCGACTACAACACAGATTAGTCGACTACAACACAGATTAGTCGACTACTACCGCAGATTAGTCGACTACTAAGCCCTAAAACTGCTTGTGCATGTTTTGTGCATGTTCTACAATTCTCCACCTCGTACATCATTTGATTTACCTCAAATTTTGGGCGAACACCGAAGAACACCAAGAACATCTAGAGATCACCATTAGCCAATCCAGGCCAATCCAATTGCGCCACTACACGCGGCCCCGCTTCATTACCCTCCGCGGGATCAAGCTCACCGTAGTTCACCTCAAATCATCTCCACCTTACCCATTACCGCCTCAAGGGCCATGCCCTCTTGGGCAAATCAACAAGAGCGATATGAAGCAAGTCTAAGCAATGCTTAAACTTACTACCTGGACCACCTTGGTTAACATGTCCGCGGGATTCTCATTCGTGTGCACCTTCATGAGAGAAATATCACCTCCTCTATGACATCCCGCACAAAATGATACGACATCAATATGCTTGGTACGAGCATGATGAACCTGATTCTTCGCCAAGTGAATTGCACTCTGACTGTCACACCACAAGTTCACGTTTTCCTGCTCAATCCCCAAATCGTCTAGAAGACCCCACAACCACAATGCTTCCTTCACTCCCTCTGCCATGGCCATGTACTCGGCCTCTGTAGTAGAAAGTGCCACTGTAGCCTGTAACATCGATCGCCAACTAACCGGAGCTCCATGTATCTTAAATACATAACCAGTAGTAGATCGCCGTCTATCTAGATCGCCCGCATAATCAGAGTCCACAAACCCGTCAATCTGACATGTTTCTCCACCAAAACACAGACCCGTATCAACGGTACCCTTTAAGTACTTGAGGACCCACTTCACTGCTTCCCAGTGCGCCTTTCCCGGATTCGCCATGAATCTACTGACCACACTAACCGCCTGTGAAATATCTGGGCGTGTACACACCATTGCATACATTAAACCGCCAACTGCACTAGCATAGGGAACACGCTCCATGTGCGCCTTCTCTTCCGCTGTAGTGGGAGATTGATTACCAGAAAGCCTAAAGTGTGGAGCCAATGGAGTCACCACCGACTTAGCACTTTGCATCCCGAACCTCGCGATCACCCGCTCTATGTAGCCCTCCGACTCAAGAACAATCGTCGATTCGCTCTCTTCTAATCTCCATACCCGTATTTTCCTAGCAAAGACCCATGTCCTTCATCTCAAACTCTTCACCAAGTTGAGATTTCAACCTATCTATCTCCACCCCGCTCTTAGAAGCAATAAGCATGTCATCCACATACAAAGAAGATAGATAAAATTACCTCCTGAAGCTTCGAATGTAAACACAACAATCATGATCGCCGAGAAAACCCATGCTTCAAAGATGAAGGAGTCAAATCGCTTGTACCATCGCCGAGATTGCTTTAATCCATACAAGGACTTCCTCAAACGACACACATGATTCTCCTTATCCTCAACCTTGTAGCCCTCGGGTTGATGCATGTAGATCTCTTCATCCAAGTCTCCGCGCAAGAAGGTTGTTTTAACATCGAAGTTGATCCAACTCAAAATCACCATAAGCAACAATACTCAATAGCACCGAATAGAAGTATGTTTCACCACCGAGAAAATATCTCATTGTAATCCACACCCTCTTTACGTGCAAAACCCTTAGCCACTAGCCTCGCCTTGTATCTTACACCACCGAAGCTCGAAGATCTTCCTTTCTTTTATACACCCACTTACAACCAATAGCTTTTCTTCCTACGCAATGGGACCACCTCCCATGTTTGTTCTTCCAAGAGATTCCATCTCTTCCTCCATCGCAGCCAACCAACTCTCACTATCCTTGTCCCGAATAGCTTCCTTGAAGGAGACCGCTCGCCCTCCTCCACCGAGTGCGTATTCAACCATATTAGCACGCCCATAGTGCTTTAGGGTTGATCAGCCCGCTTGATTACTGCTTGTATGCTCGCTGGCCTAGTGGAAGCCAAATTATCCACAGCTGCTTTGTTGTTGTTGTGCTGTGTATTTTCTGCTGAACCTCCTCCCCGCCAAACTCATCATCTACCGACTTCCCACTTGAGCACGATTAGAACCTAGTTGGTCTTTAGGTTCTATTTCAATAACCCGAGACTTAGAAGTCTCACCAGCCATAACACCATCATCCTTGGGCCCTAGCAATCATGGATTTCTCATCAAAGGTAACATCCTGCGACCACGAACTTGAATCTTCCGTACACCAAAGGCGATAGCCTTTACGCCTTTGCATATCCCAAGAATATTGCCTTCTTGGCCTCGCGTCAAGCTTTCCTCTTTGGCGTGATAGTAGGCGGTACATCCGAAAATTCGAGCCTATCATAATCTCAGATGCCTCGACCACACCCTATAGGTGTATCACCATCCAATGTCGAATGTGGTGAACGGTTCACAATGTAACAAGTCAGAGCCACCGCCGCCCACCATTCGTTGCCCAATCACGCATAAGATCGCATACTCACCGCTTTTCCCGTAGTGTTCGGTTCGATCTCTCGCGACCCCATTCTCGTGGTGTAGACTGATGTCGGTGTCGAACAATTCCCTCGATCACAGAACTCCTTGAAAGCACCATCGTATACTGCATACGTTATCGGATCTCGGCGTCTTCAATTTCTTTCTGTCTGTTCTCAACCATTGTTCTCCACTTCTTGAATGTCTCGAACACCTCATTCTTGTGCTTGAAAATAAATCCAAGCATACCTAGAATAATCATCAATAAGCGAGACATAATACGGAACCACCCTTGAAGTTGTCCGAGCGGACCCCAAACATCCGTGTGCACATAATCTAGTATCCCTCTCGCTCTTAGACTTGTTGAAACTTGACCTGTGTGACTTTCCATACACACAATCCTCGCAAAAATCCATGCTAGGTTCCTTCGGACTCTTCAGCCAGACCCTCTTTACCAAGCGAACTAGACCCTTCTCGACATATGCCCAAGCCGCCTATGCCATAACCGTGTGTGCTCACATGGGTCTCCACCACTTCCTTCGGTTCAACGGCCGCATCTCTGTCACCGTCGTGCACGAGAGTATATAGATTACCGTGGCGAACACCCTTCATCACTACTAAGGAACCACGAACAACCTTTTTCACTCCGTTTTCCGTCACAATCCCGCAACCACCGAGTCCAAAGCACCAACCGAGATAAGATTCTTCCGCAAGTCGGAACATGCCTCACATCTGTCAAGGTTCGAACCACTCCATCATGCATCTTGATTTTGATATTACCTAGCACCACTGTTTTACAAGCATGGTTATTCCCCATCAATACAGTTCCCCATCAATGCCTCAGAGGTAGTAAACCACTTCCTATTTGGACACATATGGTAAGAGCAACGAATCAAGTATCCACTTCGGAGATCTCCTCGCCACCCGTGGCGACATAGCATTCCTTATCGCTCCCTTCCTCAAACGTAGCTCGCTTCTTCCTTGCCCTCTCTCCTCTCGGTCTTGTTGTTGTTCTTCTTTCCACCTACTCTCTTATTTGGACGGTCGACTTTGAAATGCCCAGCTTCACCGCACTTGAAACATCCTTTTCCGCAAGAGGTCTTGATTTAGATCTAGACTTTCCTCCCTTGCCTTTTCTCGCTCATTGCTCCTTCCTCTTGCAAACAATCCTGCGCTTGTTCCTGTTACGCCGATGGCCATGTCACTAGTTGCGGTCTTAGAAGATCGTCGCTAGAAGTGCCGTTCTAGTCTCATCCATCTTGATTTTCTCCCACAAGCCTCGGTGTTTGCACGGGTTCTCATAAGACTTGGAGACAGTAGTAGAAGCGCTGATCCTCGTCTCCTACTTTAACATCTATGTCTTTCAAATCTGATATGATCCTATCAAACTTGTTGATGTGTTCCGGATTGATGAGCCCTCCTCCATCTTGCAAGTATACAATTTGGATTTTAAGTAGATCCGGTTAGTTAGACTCTTCGTCATGAAGGTACCCTCTAACTTCTTCCACCGCGCTGACCGTTTCCTCTCCATCTACCAAGAAAGCTACATCCCTCTCGAGGCATAGGATAATCGGCCCGTGCTTCGAGATCCAACTCCTCCCAATCCTCATCGGACATATCCTTGTTCTTCTTCTCCTTTCCATCCAAAGTCTTGTGCAATTTTTGCGAAATTAGAAAGTTTTTCATCTGCATCCTCCAATAAGAAAAATCGTTCTTCCCATTGAACTTTTCAATCTCGAATTTTCCCACTTTGGTGATTCTTGGTTGGCCATCCTCTCGTTTGTCTTCGTGAATCCGCTTCTCTCGGGAATCACCGAACACCCCTCAAATTAGAAATTACACCACTTCCAATCGAACAATAGCTCGATACCAATTGTTGGTAGCGGACCGCGAACCGTCGAGAGAAACCACCACAAACGATAGCAAAACACAATAAAGAGTAAAGACCGCGAGATTTCGTGGTTCGCAAGTTGCCTACGCCCACGGGTAAGGAGGGGATTTTCACTAATAGAAAGAGAGAATACAAATTAGGATTACAAGTTCTCACAAAGAAACCCTAAAACAAACCTCTCAATCTCTCAAAAGATCTCCTCTCCAAAGATGCACAAAACCCTCGGCTGCTTCAAAGCGTGCTTCTTAACATTCAAATAATCGGGTTTAGGGTTATTTATAAACTCTAAACGAACCGGTTTAAAACCAAAACCCGTTTTGAATCTGCCAGATTAGTCGACTACTACTTCAGATTAGTCGACTACTCATCAGATTAGTCGACTACAACACGATTAGTCGACTACTACCGCAGATTAGTCGACTACAACACGATTAGTCGACTACTACCGCAGATTAGTCGACTACTACCGCAGATTAGTCGACTACTAAGCCCGAAAAACTGCTTGTGCATGTTTTTGTGCATGTTCTACAGAGTCCTCTCATCATCTTCATCTTTGACCTTACCAATCCACGGGTGATAACATCTCTCACTTTACAAATCCATCCTAATGAATGCCACACTTATTGCTCTGATCATCTAGTGGTAGTTTGGTTTGGTTTTCTTTACATTAAAATCCAAACAAACTCTCCATCTTTGATCTTGCGCCTCTAGTCACGGGAGAAATTATTTGGCTCTTGAAATTTTGTCCTCTTGTGAAACTCTTTATTATTGGGTCTGTTTGGTTATTTCCTAAAAAGATAAAAAGATAAATGAAATCAAAGAAATAGCTTTATTACAAGGTGGGGTCCACATTTATCATTTTTAAGCCCATATCACAACTTTTTGGGAGGAAATGAGTTTTGCTTCTTTTGAGGCCCACATACACTATTACTAGTCACATGGGTGGGGCTCACATTTAATACATTTCTTTGTTTTCTTCTCTAACCAAAACAAAGAAATCAAAGAATGGGAGAAATGAGACAAGCCCACATGGACTTGTCTCCTCATTTCTTACATTTCCTCTTATCTTTTTTGCAAACAAACAGCCCCTAAAAGCCTATCACTCTTATCCAAGCTTCCCACTGCCACAACCACCAAAATTAAAGTCAATCTTGACGGCCATCCATTATACCCTTCTGTTGCCTATTGAATTTGTTTGTCCTCTAATAATTGTGGTATCCTTCAGCGCATGTGAGATCTATTGGCACGTGTGTCCCTTTCACACGAATCATTCCTTTTCGTTTCATCTAGTTCAGCACATTCTTTCTCATTATGGACAAGAAAGGACTCTGCACCTTTCCACCCCTTGACGTGCAACTTACAAGTATTGAAAATTACACTACGTGGTCTCTTACTATGCAGTATAATCTTCGAGCTTTCGCACTATGGGGTTATATTGACGGATCTCTTCGTTGTCCATCCAAAACTGTTATTGTGCCTTCATTGTCTACATCCTCTGTATCAGAGGTCACTTCTAGTGATGATTCTCAGGTCACTTATTCTCAGTGGATCCGTATTAATCAACAGATCATTGCCTATATTATGCGTTCTGTAGCTATTCCTATTCGGCTCTCTCTTGGACGCGCATCTTCATCTCGTGAGCAGTGGCTAGCTCTCAGTCGCATGTTTGTTCAAATTGGTGCTGCTCGTGAGTATCAACTTCACCAGGCTCTTCAAGATGCACGTCGAGGGTGCCGTTCTAGTCTCATCCATCTTCGATTTTCTCCCACAAGCCTCGGTGTTTGCACGGGTTCTCATAAGACTTGGCGAGTAGTAGAAGCCGATCCTCGTCTCCTACTTTAACATCTATGTCTTTCAAATCGATATGATCCTATCAAACTTGTTGATGTGTTCCCGGATTGATGAGCCCTCCTCCATCTTGCAAGTATACAATTTGGATTTTAAGTAGATCCGGTTAGTTAGACTCTTCGTCATGAAGGTACCCTCTAACTTCTTCCACCGCGCTGACCGTTTCCTCTCCATCTACCAAGCTACATCCCTCGAGGCATAGGATAATCGGCCCGTGCTTCGAGATCCAACTCCTCCCAATCCTCATCGGACATATCCTTGTTCTTCTTCTCCTTTCCATCCAAAGTCTTGTGCAATTTTTGCGAAATTAGAAAGTTTTTCATCGCATCCTCCAATAAGAAAAATCGTTCTTCCCATTGAACTTTTCAATCTCGAATTTTCCCACTTTGGTGATTTCTTGGTTGGCGCCATCCTCGTTTGTCTTCGTGAATCCGCTTCTCTCGGGAATCACCGAACACCCCTCAAATTAGAAATTACACCACTTCCAATCGAACAATAGCTCGATACCATTGTTGAAGCGGACCGTGAACCGTCGAGAGAAACCACCACAAGCGATAGCAAAACACAATAAAGAGTAAAGACCGCGAGATTTACGTGGTTGACAAGTTGCCTACGTCCACGGGGTAAGGAGGGATTTTCACTAATAGAAAGAGAGAATACAAATTAGGATTACAAGTTCTCACAAAGAAACCCTAAAACAAACCTCTCAATCTCTCAAAAGATCTCCTCTCCAAAGATGCACAAAACCCTCCGGAAAGCGCTTCAAAGCGCTTCTTAACATTCAAATAATCGGGTTTAGGGTTATTTATAAACTCTAAGCGAACGGGTTTAAAACCAAACCCGTTTGAATCTGCCCGATTAGTCGACTACTACTTCAGATTAGTCGACTACTCATCAGATTAGTCGACTACAACACGATTAGTCGACTACTCATCAGATTAGTCGACTACAACACGATTAGTCGACTACTACTTCAGATTAGTCGACTACTACCGCAGATTAGTCGACTACAACACGATTAGTCGACTACTCGCACTCCAACGCAAACACACCTTTCGTCGCTCGCAGATTAGTCGACTACTACCGCAGATTAGTCGACTACAACACGATTAGTCGACTACTACCGCAGATTAGTCGACTACTCATCAGATTAGTCGACTACTCATCAGATTAGTCGACTACTCATCAGATTAGTCGACTACTCATCAGATTAGTCGACTACAACACGATTAGTCGACTACAACACGATTAGTCGACTACAACACGATTAGTCGACTACAACACGATTAGTCGACTACTCATCAGATTAGTCGACTACTACCGCAGATTAGTCGACTACTCATCAGATTAGTCGACTACAACACGATTAGTCGACTACTCATCAGATTAGTCGACTACTCATCAGATTAGTCGACTACTACCGCAGATTAGTCGACTACTCATCAGATTAGTCGACTACTCATCAGATTAGTCGACTACTCATCAGATTAGTCGACTACTCATCAGATTAGTCGACTACAACACGATTAGTCGACTACAACACGATTAGTCGACTACTCATCAGATTAGTCGACTACAACACGATTAGTCGACTACTCATCAGATTAGTCGACTACTCATCAGATTAGTCGACTACTCATCAGATTAGTCGACTACTCATCAGATTAGTCGACTACAACACGATTAGTCGACTACTCATCAGATTAGTCGACTACTCATCAGATTAGTCGACTACTCATCAGATTAGTCGACTACTCATCAGATTAGTCGACTACAACACGATTAGTCGACTACTCATCAGATTAGTCGACTACAACACGATTAGTCGACTACAACACGATTAGTCGACTACTCATCAGATTAGTCGACTACTACCGCAGATTAGTCGACTACTCATCAGATTAGTCGACTACAACACGATTAGTCGACTACAACACGATTAGTCGACTACTCATCAGATTAGTCGACTACAACACGATTAGTCGACTACTCATCAGATTAGTCGACTACTCATCAGATTAGTCGACTACTCATCAGATTAGTCGACTACTCATCAGATTAGTCGACTACTCATCAGATTAGTCGACTACAACACGATTAGTCGACTACAACACGATTAGTCGACTACAACACGATTAGTCGACTACAACACGATTAGTCGACTACTCATCAGATTAGTCGACTACTCATCAGATTAGTCGACTACAACACGATTAGTCGACTACTACCGCAGATTAGTCGACTACTACCGCAGATTAGTCGACTACAACACGATTAGTCGACTACAACACGATTAGTCGACTACAACACGATTAGTCGACTACTACCGCAGATTAGTCGACTACAACACGATTAGTCGACTACTCATCAGATTAGTCGACTACTCATCAGATTAGTCGACTACAACACGATTAGTCGACTACTCATCAGATTAGTCGACTACTCATCAGATTAGTCGACTACTACCGCAGATTAGTCGACTACTCATCAGATTAGTCGACTACTCATCAGATTAGTCGACTACTCATCAGATTAGTCGACTACTCATCAGATTAGTCGACTACTCATCAGATTAGTCGACTACTCATCAGATTAGTCGACTACTCATCAGATTAGTCGACTACTCATCAGATTAGTCGACTACTCATCAGATTAGTCGACTACTACCGCAGATTAGTCGACTACTCATCAGATTAGTCGACTACTACCGCAGATTAGTCGACTACTCATCAGATTAGTCGACTACTCATCAGATTAGTCGACTACTCATCAGATTAGTCGACTACAACACGATTAGTCGACTACTCATCAGATTAGTCGACTACTCATCAGATTAGTCGACTACTCATCAGATTAGTCGACTACTCATCAGATTAGTCGACTACTACCGCAGATTAGTCGACTACTCATCAGATTAGTCGACTACTACCGCAGATTAGTCGACTACTCATCAGATTAGTCGACTACTCATCAGATTAGTCGACTACTCATCAGATTAGTCGACTACTACCGCAGATTAGTCGACTACTCATCAGATTAGTCGACTACTCATCAGATTAGTCGACTACTCATCAGATTAGTCGACTACTACCGCAGATTAGTCGACTACTACCGCAGATTAGTCGACTACTCATCAGATTAGTCGACTACTCATCAGATTAGTCGACTACTACCGCAGATTAGTCGACTACAACACGATTAGTCGACTACTACCGCAGATTAGTCGACTACTCATCAGATTAGTCGACTACTCATCAGATTAGTCGACTACTCATCAGATTAGTCGACTACAACACGATTAGTCGACTACTACCGCAGATTAGTCGACTACTACTGCAGATTAGTCGACTACTAAGCCCGAAAAACTGCTTGTGCATGTTTTTGTGCATGTTCTACAGAGTCCTCTCATCATCTTCATCTTTGACCTTACCAATCCACGGGTGATAACATCTCTCACTTTACAAATCCATCCTAATGAATGCCACACTTATTGCTACAGTCATCTAGTGGTAGCTGGTTTGGTTTTTTTCTTTACATTAAAATCCAAACAAACTCTCCATCTTTGATCTTGCCGCCTCTAGTCACGGGAGAAATTATTTGGCTCTTGAAATTTTGTCCTCTTGTGAAACTCTTTATTATTGGGTCTGTTTGGTTATTTCCCTAAAAAGATAAAAAAGATAAATGAAATCAAAGAAATAGCTTTATTACAAGGTGGGGTCCACATTTATCATTTTTAAGCCCATATCACAACTTTTTGGGAGGAAATGAGTTTTGCTTCTTTTGAGGCCCACATACACTATTACTAGTCACATGGGTGGGGCTCACATTTAATACATTTCTTTGTTTTCTTCTCTAACCAAAACAAAGAAATCAAAGAATGGGAGAAATGAGACAAGCCCACATGGACTTGTCTCCTCATTTCTTACATTTCCTCTTATCTTTTTTGCAAACAAACAGCCCCTAAAAGCCTATCACTCTTATCCAAGCTTCCCACTGCCACAACCACCAAAATTAAAGTCAATCTTGACGGCCATCCATTATACCCTTCTGTTGCCTATTGAATTTGTTTGTCCTCTAATAATTGTGGTATCCTTCAGCGCATGTGAGATCTATTGGCACGCGGTGTCCCTTTCACACGAATCATTCCTTTTCGTTTCATCTAGTTCAGCACATTCTTTCTCATTATGGACAAGAAAGGACTCTGCACCTTTCCACCCCTTGACGTGCAACTTACAAGTATTGAAAATTACACTACGTGGTCTCTTACTATGCAGTATAATCTTCGAAGCCAGACTATGGGGTTATATTGACGGATCTCTTCGTTGTCCATCCAAAACCGTTATTGTGCCTTCATTGTCTACATCCTTCAGATCGAGGTCACTTCTAGTGATGATTCTCGTGTCACTTATTCTCGTGGATCCAGATAATCAACGGATCATTGCCTATATTATGCTCAGTAGCTATTCCTATTCGCTCTCTTGACGCCGATCTTCATCTCGTGAGCAGTGGCTAGCTCTCAGTCGCATGTTTGTTCAAATTGGTGCTGCTCGTGAGTATCAACTTCACCAGGCTCTTCAAGATGCACGTCAGGGTGAGCGGTCTATTCAAGACTTCTATTCCTTATTATCAGGCTATTGGGAGGAGTTGCAGACAATGGAGGAACCTATTCCTTAGACGCTTCCAGACTTTGTCATAGCATTTCAAAAATAACGTGATCGACAGCAGTTATATCATTTTACCATGCATTTACGCTCAGAGTTTGAAGGTTTGCGTGGACATATCCTTCACCGTAGTCCTCTCTCCAGTCTTCGTGAGGCGTTTGCTGAGTTCATTTCAGAAGAAACACGTCTTAAGATGCTTTCGCCTCATACGGCTCAGCCTTCACCCCACATAGTTTTGGCTACTCCTCAGCAATCTTCGTTCTATCAGAATCCTGGCAATACTTTTGATTCCTCACAACAACTTTACTGTCATTATTGCAAAAAGTCAGGACACCTTATTGATAAATGTCGAAAGAGACCACCTCGTCAGGCATTCGAGAAGACTCGACCCCAACCGCCGTGATCAAGCGGCACTCCCCGCTTCTCCGTGGATGTAGACTTCGTTCTTTCTTCTTCGGCGCCTATCGAGATTACTGCATTGATAACTAAGAACCTTGAACTTAGTGGTGCTTCTTCCAACTCAGATCTCACTGCCTTGTCTGCTCATTCTGGTACTCCTAATCCTTGGTTTTTCGACTCAGGTGCATCTCATCATATGACTTTCGATAACTCTGTTCTTACAAACTGTTCACCCACTCCTAATTCATTATGCATTTATACTGCTAATGACACTCCTCTTGCAGTTACTCAGATGGGTGATATTACATCAAGTTCTGATACTTCTGGTCGTTTAACACTATCATCTGTTTTTCATATTCCACAACTATCTATGCAACTTTTATCTATTGGTAAAATAGCAGATTCTGGTTGTACCATCTCATTTGATTCTAAATCTTGTGTTGTCCAGGATCACATGGGCCAGAAGATTGGGACAGGTCGTAGAGTCAACGGACTTTATCAGTTAGAATCTTTACATCTTTCTTCTCCTTTCAAAATTGGCCATGGACTTTCTGCTTCTGACCTGTGGCATCGTCGCTTGGGTCATATTTCTAGTTCCCGCTTAAAGCTTTTGTCTGAATCTGGTGTTTTAGGAAACTTAAGGTTCTCTTCTTTATCGAATTGTACTGGATGTCGATTAGCTAAACAAACTGCATTATCATTCTCATCTAGTAATAATACTACTTTAGCCCCATTTGAATTAATCCATTTTGATATCTGGGGACCTGCCCCATTAGCATCTTTATCTGGTTATCGATACTATATTAGTTTTATTGATGACTATTCTCACTACACTTGGGTATATCTCATGCATGCTCGTTCTGATATTTTAGATATTTATAAGGATTTTACAAACATGATTTATGCTCAGTTTCATAAACGAATAAAGATATTTCGTTCTGATGGTGCCAGTGAATATAACTCTTCGGCAATGCAGTCTGTTTTGAAATCACATGGCAATACTCTCTCAGCAATCTTGTCCACACACTCATGAACAAAATGGTGTTGCGAAAAGAAAACATCGTTACATCCTCGATACTACAAGAGCCCTCCTCATATCAGCATCAGTACCTCGATTTCTCTGGGCAGAAGCACTTCTAACTGCTGTCTATCTTATCAATATTACTCCATCTTCTGTATTAGCTGACACCTCTCCACATTTTCAACTTTTAAAGTCTCAATTTCGCTATTCTCTTCTTCGCACTTTTGGATGTGTCTGTTTTGTCCTGCTTCCAACTCATGAACGAGATAAACTATCTCCACGCACTGCACGATGTATCTTTCTTGGCTATAGCATAGTTCACAAAGGGTATTGTTGTTATGAACCTACTACTCGAAGGCTTCGTATTGCCCGTCATGTGACCTTCTTTGAGAATATTTCCTATTATACTACTTCTGATTCAGATCTCTCCTTTCTTCAACCCTCTTCATCACCTTCCACTACTATACCTGTATCATTGGCACCTGTACCTTCGTCTGCTCAGCCGACTCCCTCCTTCACTCCAATGGCATCAAACGATAGTGCTATTGATTCATCCACATCTCCTGGACATCCACCTACTACATCACTTTCGCTGCAAGATACTTCTACTGATGTCCCCTCTATATTTGTGCCAGCTTCTCCCGATGTGACTCCTCCTCGCCGCAAACCTCCATGAGATCGTCATCCCCCTGCTCGGTATGCTCAGTGTGTCACTAGCACATATTCTCCTGAGTTTGTCTCTTTTCTTGCTGCTATTCACTCTATACATGAACCTAACTCATAATCTGAGACAGTGTACATGCAGCCGCCTCCTGGCTTTCCTGCTCCTCCAGGACATGCCTGTCGCCTTCGCCGTGCTATATATGGTCTCAAACAGGCTCCTCAGGCTTGGTTCGAGCGTTTTCGACAATCTCTTCTTTCCATTGGTTTCATTGAAAGCCTAGCCGACTATGCTCTATTTTATCGGTCCTCAGCCTCTGGCACAGTCATTCTATTACTTTATGTTGATGGCATGATAATCACTGGGAGTGATTCCTCTGCCATTACTTCCTTAAAGCAGTATCTTCAGAGTCAGTTTGAGATGAAGGATCTTGGATCCCTTCGTTACTTCTTGGGTATTGAGGTTGCTGCCTCCTCTCGTGGCTATCTTCTCTCTCAGCAGAAGTACATTGCAGACATTCTTCAGCGTGCTACTCTCAGTGATCCTTCCATTGC
Source organism: Asparagus setaceus (assembly GCA_012295165.1). Taxonomy (NCBI): domain Eukaryota; kingdom Viridiplantae; phylum Streptophyta; class Magnoliopsida; order Asparagales; family Asparagaceae; genus Asparagus; species Asparagus setaceus. The sequence continues at coordinate 69,003,102 of CM022702.1, forward strand.
TACCACTCCTGTCTCCACACCAATGGAGATGAACTTGAAGCTTCGACATGATGATGGCGATCCCTTATCTCAGCCTACTCGATATCAGAAACTTGTCGGAGCATTGGTTTATCTTTCAGCAACACGTCCGGATATTGCCTATGCAGTACACATCTTGAGCCAGTTTATCAGTACTCCGACTTCCACTCACTATGCAGCTCTCATTTGGGTACTTCGATATCTCCGTGGCACTATATTCCAATCATTATTTTTCCCATCAGACTCTTTTTTGTCTCTTCGTGCATATTCTGATGTTGGATGGGCTGATGATCCAGACACTCGATGTTCCACTACTGGCTTTTGTATTTTTCTAGGATCATTTCTCATCTCTTAGCGTAGTAAGCGTCAAGCCGTTGTCTCTCGATCTAGTATAGAATCAGAATATAGGGCATTGGCAGACACCACAGTTGAGCTGAAATGGCTCCGCACTCTTCTGTGAGATCTTGATGTCTTTGTTTCTTCCCCTATCACTTTATACTGTGATAATCAGAGTGTCATCTCTATTTTCACAAATCCGGTGTTTCATGAGCGCACCAAACATATTGAAGTAGACTGTCATGTGGTTCGACAAGAGCATGTTGATGGTAACATTATTCTCTCCTATGTTGCTTCTAAGGATCAAGTCGCAGATTTGTTTACCAAGGCTCAGACCATTTCTCAATTTCGTTCCTTCTTATCCATACTCTCGGTTTTCAATCCGCCGTGAGTTTGCTGGGGGATGTTAAAGTCATATATCTACGGCTGTTAAAGTCATACTTCCTACCGACGACTCCATCACAAGGCTCCACCGCCTATGTCTACAGTGCCCACCTACCTTTCAGCTCATATAGTCATATATCTACGGCTGTTAAAGTCATACTTCCTACCGACGACTCCATCACAAGGCTCCACCGCCTACTGGATACAAGGCCCACCTACCTTTCAGCTCATATTATATTGTGTAAATTTATGTATATATATACTTGTAATTCACCCACACAACAGATCAATAAGAAGCTCAGTTCTCAAAACCAAAGTTTACAGGGGGATTGTTATAAAGACATCCATTGACAATAGAATTCTAAGAAGTAACATCATTAACATCCATTTCCCCAAACACCAAGTTTGATCTCCTCAATTCACCACATTTTGCATACATATTAACCAAAGCATTGCCAAGATACACGTCTCTCTCAAACCCTCTTTTTACAATAACACCATGTAGAATTGATCCATGTTTCAAGTTTTGGACATGGGTCATGCCCGATAGCACAATGACAAGCGCAGTTGAATCGAATTCTCCAAGCCCGTCAACCATTTGTTTGAAAAGATCAATTGAGAGATCAAACTGTGCGTTGCGGACACAGGCATTGATAATAGCATACCAAGAGATCAAATCACAGGCGGAATGAACCTCACTGAATAGAGCCAGAGATGAATCGAGGTCACTGGCTCTCCTGTAAGCGGTCAGTAGTGACGTTCGGATGGAGATGTTGGCGAAAGCATTGTTCTTAAGGGTGAGGGAATGTGCACGGGAAGTAAGAGGGAGATCACTTGGGTTTTGTTTTAAGAGGGTGAGGGTTTGAGAGATGAAGAGAGTTCTTTGAGGAATTTCATCGAATGGGTTATGAAGATTTTGGGAGTAAGAGGGTTGTAAAGCATTGGATAAGGAGTTAGAGACGAGAGAAGAGAATTGGTGATTGTGTGGTGTGGTTTTTGTGAGGAGTTTAAGAGGGAAGGATGAGATTGGAATTGTTTTGAGGGCTTTCAACATTTAATTTTTATGCGATTTGGTTATCGTTGGCTCTCGCTGTATTTGAATTTTATAATATTACAGAATGCGCTAGGCGGCCTAGGCGTTTGAGCCAATGCCTAGCGCCTAGGCGTTCGGCTATTTTTTAAATTATTTAGTTAAATAATTGATAAAATATGTATTAAATTCATATAAATTTACCAAAAAAAAGATAGCAATCTTAGATCCACAATAAACCCTGCATACTTAAATACTAAATAGCCAAAATAATAACTAATAATGTTATAGAAAGCGCTAGGAGGCCTAAGCGTTGGACCCGACGCCTAGAGCCTAGGAGATTTTCTTTTTTTTATTTTTTAATTATAATAATTAATAGTAAATATCAATGTTATAGAAAGCTTAGGTGTCGGACGAGTGTCTAGACGGATTTCTTTCTTCATTTAAGTGGTGGTCGAGGAGGGTTTGCTGAAGGTCGGAGGAGGTAGTGAAGGTGTTCATATTTAAAGGTTAAAGAAGTTTGAAGGAGGTCGAAGGACGTGGTGGCTGCAACACAAAAAATCACGATCAAGGCCTAAAGGGTGCAGTCCACGTAAGTAGACAATGCTCCCCTAAACACTCTCAAAACCTAGGTAGACAGCCTAGGTACCGTCAAGACGCTAGGTGCTAGCTAGGCAGCCTAGGTACCGCCTAGGCGGACTGGGCGGAGGCTTTTTAAAACAGTGGAATTTTGTGATTCCGTGCTCCTTAGAATTCTCCAAAGAAATCACCTAAGGGGGTGTTTGGCCGTTCGAAAGTGAATTAAAATTATGTAAGTTACTTTTTTTTGTAAACAACTTTTATATCCACGTCAGCGTGCAAGTGGAATACAATGTTTGTTTGAAATACGAATTTATTGTTGAAAGTGCAATGTGAAGATGATGTGGCAAAATTAGATTAATTAGTAAATATAGTTAAAATTATTTAACTAAAATTAGTTATCATTTTTGTCACTTTCATGTGACTTCACTTTTTTAGGGAAAGTCAAAATTGCATTAAATACTATGTGGTAACTTTCTTGCATTTCACTTTCATAACCACTTGCATTCAAACAAACACACAAAATGTTAAAAGAAAGTCACTTTCTCACTTTCATCTTTCATTTGCATGCAAATAAACACCCCCTAAGGATCAACTAGAGCATTAGAGGTTTTTCTGCATTTGCTTCAAATAGCACCTCATTCAAGTTTAGATTATAGCATTAATTGTAGTAAGGAAAGAATGAATTTTAGTCAATGGAATTACCTTTTGCAGACTGTTTGGTATGTTACAAGGATAGATGTTTTCATTTGGAGAAATTAAGATTACCAAATGAGCTGTGGGCGTATAAAGGTGTTTGGGAATTTTATATGATCTGCAGGGAAATATCCAAGTATAGATGGTATGAGAAAGCAACTCGACGTTCAGCTAGGCTTTTTATCAAATACCATGCATGCACCATACTAGTGTAACTCAAACATGAAACCCAACTAGATCGAGTATGGTACAAAGTTACCTCTCAATTGTTGATGATATGAAACACAACCTTTTCCATGTGAATGCTCTCAACAAGATGAGAAGCTCACAAGACGCACACACCTCGCTTGGGAATCCCACTTGTCATTGTGCAAACTTGATGAAGAACCTCTCCTAGACCCTTGATTTGGGGTATGCTAACCTACTCAAGACAAAGTGCATTGGGAGATCACTATAAGGGAAGGAAGTTAAATTTTTCCTTCCCTTCCCTTCCCCTCCTTTACCCCCCAATTTGGGGGTAAAATTTTAGTGCAAAATTTTCCTATTTTCCCCTCCTCTACCCTCCTAATAGAACTCCCAAACAAGGTTAAATCCGAATTTCTCTTCCCCTTCCCTCCTCTACCCTCCATCCAAACACACCACAAGAGACCACCACAGAACAAAAAGAATAGCACCCTCTCTTACTTTTTTTGGTCCCCTCTCTCTCTCCTCTCTCTCTCTCTCATGGAGAATATTTGGCAACCACTTCTTTTACAATAAGATATTTATTACTTATTTCTACTTATTTAGCAACCAGCGCAGTTAGCACCTACACAGAACTATAGGCCAAACATAATCTCCTTATAGATCCTCTCATCGGTCTGATTAGGGCGAGATTACCACTAGATGTCAAGACGTGACTATCTTTTATAAGAAGAGCGGTCGGTTGTAACCTTTCGCCGCAAATAGAAGGGGGCAAATTTGGAATTTACCCCCCAAATGAGTGGTCGAACTGACCGCTCGCACGCGTCTGACCGCTCGCACGCAGTCGGTTATGATATGATTCGTAGTCGTCGACTACTCACAGACACTGACGTCCCATCTCAGCATCTGGATCCTATTTCCTCTAAAGATCCCAACACAATGGACCCTTTTTATGAGCTTAAACCAAGATTCACTGGTTAGAGTTGACTCTTGGGTATTCTAGTACCATGTCAAAGGACTCTTCCACTATACCAAAATTTTAAAATTATGGTGAGGCTTAAGAGTTATAGTTTTATACCGATAACGGTTGATGTTGGCTAGATCTTGTGACATCAAACCTCGAAGGTATGCGGCAACCCCCATATTAGTTCTAACAACAATACTGAAAGTAGATTACACGTTCAAATTTCTCCTTGGAACATAAAAGTTCAATTTCAATGATGGAAAAGTAGACTTGTTGGAATTTTATATGGTATAAGCTTGAATCATTTTCAAATATCAATGTGCCTCAGTAGTTGTTGTTATAGTAACTCTCCTATTTTTACTTTTCCTCTTCCCCCCTGATTCAAGCAATCGAGATCCAGAAGAAAACCACAGATACTTTATCCATTTATTTTTCTTATAGCAGACAAAAGACCAGCTGCTCAAGATACCGCTGTCAACATTTGAAACCTTTAGAACTAGCAGTCAGTAGGTGAAGAAAACAATACTTTCTTCATGCTACTTATAGAATGACACCATTTCAATTCTCTGCTTGGCAAAATGGGATGTTTCTCAATTTTCTCATATCAAACTCCACATATGAGTAGTGAGGAGAAACTACAGCAAGAGTTCCTCAACTATTTGACATGATATGTTCACATCCCCCACCTACACATATTATATATTGCTATAAACAAGTTACTCCTTATTAACCCAAGAAACTGAAAACATGACACATCTTATATATTGTTATAAACAAGTTACTCCTCATTAACCCAAGAAACTAAAACATGATAGTTTCAAGAAAACAACAAGATGTCAGATTCAGAATCCACAAATGGAAAAAAGTTCAACTTTCCAAGTTATTTTTTACTCCGCTACCTAATTTTGCCCCTGAACTTCAATTTACATTCACAAGAGATGGGGAACTGTTAAAAACATTCCCCAAGAACTCAGCATGCTCTTCAGACCAAATGCTTCATTAAGCCTCCGGTGTTATGCACTTGAGGTCTGTAACTTCTCGACCTCCTCTTCAGGGTAAATGTAGATCTTCCGTGCCAATAAGAGGAAATCCCTGTTTTTTTCAGTAGACAACGGATTAGACAGGTAAAGTTCGCGATATATCAAAAACAAAGTATTTTTCATGTGCTTAATGTGGAAAGCAATTAGAAAGAGTACTGTGGATAGACCCCTTTGTACTATCGCCCAATTGCAAATAGACCGACTTGTAGATAGACCTCTGAGCGAATTTTTTGACTCTTTCACCCTCAAAAGATCTATTTGTCAAAACACAGAGTTCTTTTTCTCTGAGGGTAAAATTGTGAGGAAAAAAAATGTTTCACTCAGGGGTCAATCTGCAACAATATAACTACAGGGGTTATATTCGCAATCGGATGACAGTACAAGGGGTCTTCCGCAATTAACCCTATATTTTAAATAAAAAGTGGTATCAATACCTACAAGTTTTTGTGTCGGGTAGGTTCTTGACGTCTGTTTAAGGCACACTATTAGAAGGTGGAGATTTGTGGATGCTGATAGACATGATGAAACTACTTACAACAAGTTTATATTGATGATGGGCAGTGTTCTAAATTGATAGCCCATGACTCTGTGGATGATAGTCCATGGTCACATTGTTTTCGATCTCTGTTGAAATTCCTAATTAACAATGTGCTCATCGATGCTCAATATTGGGTAGTCCAAGCGCTGAGGTGCAAATAGTGATGCCTTTCCTAAGGAAAGGTTGGCAAAGGCTCAAGTTTGCTTCTTTCCCCTTTCTAGTTATGCTTGCGGACATTGGAGAACTACATTTGATCATTATATATAAGTGAATAAATCTTGTGATATGACCATATGAGAGATTTATGCGCAGTTACAAGTACTTCAGCTTGTTAAAGGTTGTCATCAGGACTACGGTTATACCAAATCAAATAATACACACGATGGGATCATATCTTTAATCAACTTCTAAGGCTTGATATGAGGTAATGTTTGGTTTGGAACTCCTTCAGAGTTGTTGAAAGATTACTCAAGTGAAAATAAATGCATTTACTAAGTGAAAAACTTAAGATACTTACGACCATGAAAAATCCCCAACAATCCTGATGTATCCTTCAGCATCAGTGTAAATGACCTTCCAACCCTTGCTACTGTCCACCAAACCTCCATGAAACTCGAACATCTTATCAAGCTCGTCAATAAGTTCCCTGTAGCCATTGAACTTCAAAAGGTCAACTGACCTTCCGAGTGCAGTTTCCATTTTGTGAACCTAAATCAACCATAAACAAATAAATAACCATTGAAACTGTTTGGAGTGTAAAATTATAATCCTCAACAGAACTCCGGAGTTTCGGTATGGTGGAAGAAACTTTAAAATGGTATCAGAGTAATTCAGATTCAAATCCTACCGGCTGTGCATTAAATTGCATTTACCAAAACAAAGGGGTAAAATGCACATAACTCCTATCGTCTATGCCTTGAGTTGCACTAAATCCCCTCAACTCATTGTCGGGCACTTAGCACCCTTGAAATTTCATATTTAGAAAGACAAATTGCAAATAACGCCCCTCTTTCTCATGAACTGAGGGGTTTTTTTGAGCAACTCAAGGCATCGATGAGAGGTTATGCGCAATTTGCCCAAGAAAAATATATTGTTGCGTCTATCCAAGTTTCGACCGACAACTCCAGAGTTTTGGCATAGTAAGAAGAACTTTCAACTTTAAAATAAACATTTACCGAGAAGTCTGATATTCACTTCAAAATCATAACATACCTTGATGCAGCTACGAGTAACAATAGTGTTAGTGGCGGTCGATTGCCCACTGGCACTTACAGATCCCCCGGATTCACAATGACTTGCACTCTTTGTTTTCTCAGTAAATGGTTTCTGAATTTCACCAGAAGTGGCTGAATGAGGTAAAATTGAGCACACTGAATTTGCTGGAATACTGACACCAAAGAGCTTAAATGCTTTGTTTTCTTGGTGAAGCTCATGCTGACGCGAGCAAGACGGGCCCTCTGAACCTTTCTGGTTCTGTTCATGGAAGTGCATAGGTGCATTCCCTGTTTCATTAGAGTCAACATGAAAGCTTAGACCTCGAGCTATCTTTTCTTGACCTTGTAAGACATCATGATGTCGAGCAGCAAGCTCGGTAGAAAGTATCAAAGAGCCTGGACAAGCAGAATAGTATACTACATCTCAATGAAAAAAAGATAATTAATGGGGAAAGAAGGGCTAAGAGAACTTGGTTGGAAGCAATTAAGAAGGTTATGAGAAAAATAAACTAAGTGGAGGAGATAGCTGTCAACAGAAAAGAATGGAAGAATAGGATTCATGTAACTGACCCTAAGAATTGAGGATGAAGGCTTTGTTGTTGTTGTTGATCTCAATGAAGAAAGGCTGTTCTCCATACAATTATTAAATGGTTTAGTATGTCATTCCCCAATGTCCAAATATTGGGCCAGTAGATAAATTCAAAACTTAAGGTGCCGTAATTTGAGCATCAGGTGTTTTACTTTATAGGGTTTGTATTTAGTACAGTGAAAACTAAGCTATAAGTAATGATTAAAGCCTCGAGAATAATGTAGAGGGATAACCAATAATCAAAATGACAATCATTTCAACTAACCATCTCTTTGGGAAGCAGACGATTCCGATCGATGTGGCAAATGAGCAGCACGCTGTCTCTTGGGGCGTGATGTAGATGAAGAACTGCCCGTTGCAGCTGAAAATGGCATTATTTCCCAAGGCGAAACCCTCTCCGGTTGTGCACCGGTAGGCTTGTCAGCCCTTTCAGCCCATTGCACCTGGTTAAGAGAAGTGAAAACTTATGAAGATGATGTTCTTGATAAAGGGAAAGGTTTTTTGTCATATTAGACCTTCAAATCTTTGTTAATTCTATATTGGCCCACCAAATCTTCATATTTCTAAATCAGACCCCAAAATCTATTAAGTCATTCTTAATAAGACCCCTGAATTTGTTAAGTTGTTTTAAATAAGGCCCTCATTTCAAACAAATATGAAGATTTGGGGGTCTAATATAAAATTAACAAAGATTTGGGGATCCAATGTGACTAAAACCCTAAGGGGAAAAGAACATATGTAATCATTTGGAAGACAGCCTACATAACATGAAAGTGGAACTTAGGCTCGCTCACCTTGAGACACTTCCATTTTGAATCAGGCCATGTTGCTGGCTCCCTGTCTTCAATGCCGATAATAACACCTGCATATCTGAAGTGCAAAATAAAAGTCACAAAAGAAGTGACTATTGAGAACCATAGCAGTTACAAAGACCAAAAGTTATGCACCGTTCTTCTTGACCATCTCGTCCTTCAACTTTCATTCTGAATTTTGTTCCAACTGAATAATCAATCTTCATGGATTCCATATACCGATCATAAGAAACGATAAATTCTGAAGGACTTGTCCTGATTCACATAAAATGTAGTTTAGATTCAGAAATTAAGTCAAAACTCTAACAACCATGAAGTATTTCTATTTAATCTTGAAATTTTTCTTCCAAGACTTAAATGTACAATGACAAACTTATTTTGAGCTAAAAACTTTACTAAAAGAATATATCAATCACTAGGGGGGGAAATGCGACATTTATAATGTTAATCTTTCACCTAGGCCGATAATAGACACTGAACATGGTCCCAGTGTTGATAGCATGTCTAGCAGATGCAAGGACACCAATCTGCATGCTATGTGCTGATATGACTGATAAAGATGCAAGGCTTCGTCGCTTCAGTGCACGACGAACTCCAACACGTAGTTCCCCGTTCTCACCTCTGCACAATTCATAAATGTCATTCAGAAGATATTATGAAGGGATAATTTCAGAACCCCCCCCCCCAAAAACTCGGGCAATCTTTTGGGTTTGTCACAAAATCCCTGTGAACTTTGGGCTTTTCCCAATAAAACACCTGACTGTGTTATGGTGTAATTTTATAGGGGTATTTTGTCTTTTTACAACAACCATTAACACTGTCAGGGGTTTGTTTGAAAAGGCCCAAAGTGCAGGGTGTTTACTGAGATAAAAATGTTCAGGAGGGTTACGTGCAAATCCGAACAAAGTTCAGCAGGTTTTGTGAAATCAACCCATTTATGTATTATAACAAGGATCTAAACATGTAAGTTAGCATGTTCTTGTCAATGAATAACTCCTTAAAAATCAAAAAAAGACTGATTAACCCCTTAAAAAGTTTCTTTCTTGGGCAAATTTTCAGAAGTCAAGTTGAAGATCGCCTGGATAATCCTTCAAAAGCTTACTATTGGAAAGATAGTTAGACAAATGAGCTGACCTGACGAGAATGAAAGCATCCCCAGCAGCAAGTTTCTTTGAGTTCACAAATGGACTCCAGCCAGTTGTAATCAAATGCCTTTTTGGGTGGCCTAATTAACAAAAACAACAAACGTCGGATAAAAAGCTGAAAATAGAAAGAAATGTGAAAAGCATGCATGCAAATAAATGAATCATTTCACTGCCAGAAACAAACAGCATCAGCCTCTTGTCTAATTCTTTCATCTGCACAAAACCCTTAATCAGAATGTGTAATGGCAAGGGCTCTTTCGTGAACATGAACAAAGATATCTTCTCTTTTTCACTGAATGATTTATATAACGCTAAAAAGGGAAATTTCAATATAAGTTGGCTTAACTACCCGCATTGTCCCCAGAAAAATGTAGAAATAGAACGGGATTAGTGGGTAACAGTTTTCAGTGAAAAACAAACAAATAACATCTCCATTTCAGCAAATGAGTTATATAATGCTAAGGAGAAGCTGCAATAAAAGTTAGTTCTCATTCCCCAAACCATCCATGGGAGGATCTACAGAGTAGAGGATATAATCCCTCTACACATTAATTGGATGATTGCAAAGCAGATGTCATGGCCATAAATATATAAAATTTATTAGTGAAATCAAGAATGCTTGTTTGGAGTTCATACAAAAGGAAATTCTTTGGTTTCTCAAACAGTGAGGTATAATGGCGACCATGATGAAAATGGTGATCATGATGACTAGCAATATAATGTACTTCGAGTTAGCGGTAAGCTATAATTGTGACCATGATGTGCTAACAGTAGAACACACTTCAACTTAGCAACAAATTTACGTAGTTAAATAAGGCATCATTTTCTTTTACTTTTGGTTTTCCTTTAATATGATAATAACAAGTTCCACGTATTCAGATAGAACACATTAACATGCAAACTCTACAATGTCCTAATGCCAACAGAAAAATGAATGTCAAGTAATGAAATACTACGATAAATATGAAATTAATACTTCTTATTTGTAATACACATACCGCGATAAATATGACGGAACTCCCAGCGTGTCCCATGCAAATCCTTAGCTACCAACTCTTGTGCCGGGGGGTTCTGAGTCATATCCTTCACAAAAATGAGGATACACTTGCATAATTAGTCACAATCAAATGCATCAGAACGGTTTTTAACTACATTGAATTAAGTGATTTAAAATGTGAAATTCATGATCACTACACATAGCATTCAAGAGTTTTTTTTCCATATTAGTCCCCTATATATTTTATATTTTGAAATCAGTCCTCCAAATCATTGAAATTGCTATTAGGTCCCTCAATTATTAAGTTATTTTGCATTAATTCCCCGAATCATTGAAATTGCTATTAGCTCTCCCAATTCTCGTCCATTATTTCAAATTAATCCCTCTAATTGCCATTTCTGCTCTTGACTGGAGTGAGTAATTTCAAAATATGATCAATTAAGGGACTAATACTGAGAAACCCAAAATTCAAACAGAAATATGAGCACAATTTAATCAAAACCCATATTAAGAATTCTGTTAACATCCAAAGACTACAAGGAATCGAACCAGCTGAGGAAGGCACTCATCTGCATGTCGCTTTAAAACCGAGAATCCTCCATGTGTACTAGTATCAGAGGCTGTCAGGATTTTACAAAACGACACTACAGTTTGTTGAGGAGCTGGTGAAGCCTGTACTGTTTCCCTCTCAGAGGTGCTCTCATCCTGTTGTAAACAAAACCACCCAATCAAATCCAAACACTATATGACCCTTTAATGCGAATTAGACAAAAAAAAACTTAAGAAGACTAGAATCCAACCTCGGATTGAGGAATCAAAGTCACGTGAGCAACCACTTCATCAGTGTCGCGTTCTGCCTGTACGATGATACCAGAAAACAGCAGCAAATAAATTATCATCCATGTCCAATATTGTAAGATACATATACAAACCAAGCAAAATTCTAGCCAATTAATGCATGCAAAAAAAGGAGAATATACACAGACAGACCTTGAGCTCAACATTTACAACTCTACATAATATCTTAGAAGGCAAATCATAGTTGGGAAGTTGCCTATCGCCATCTCTACTTGAATGAGCAGCAATCTACACCAATACAAATTTATCAAGCTCAAGCTATATAATCATACTAACATATCTTTTGCAATGTTGAATCTGTAGCAATTTAAAGAAAAGAAAAACAAAAGGGCTAAAATACCTCCTCAGTGTGGCCTTGAGGGAAGTAGAAAACTTTATCATCAATACAAGGAATTGATACAAGAGGGCCGGCGCATGCGCGCCACAGTGCATTGTAGAGATAATCATTCCCATCTGATACACAGAAAATTAATTAAATCATATTGATGTTAATAACCAAAAAACAAAGGAAATATTTCTAAAAAAAGGTTTTTTTCTATAAACTACCACAAACTGAAAGAAACACCCAATATAACCTAAAAGTTTCAGGATAATTAACTTGAAAGATAGTAAAATCAAAAGCATGCACAACACAGAGATTAGATTTCGCTTTAATTAAACAATTACAAGATAATAGACATCTCATTTTCATCCAATTTCATCAATTCCTCAATCTAACCGTAGAAAACACAAAACCCACAAATGGGTTGTGGCTAAAAGAGAAAGAAACACTAAAATTAATCACATACAACTTAAAATATCAACAAATGGATTTTAACCATCTAAAACAGCAAGATCAAACCATAAACAACACACAAATTATGTGGTAAAAATTCCATTTTCATCCAATCTGATGATTTCCTCAAAACTACCAAAAACAAAACAAAACCCAAAATGGGTTTTAGCCAAAAGAGAGAGAAACACCAGAAAAATCAAAACAGTACCAAAAATATCAACAAATGCCAACAAAATCAAAAACATGAACAGCAACAAACAGGAAATCTCACATTCATCAAATCAGAGTGAAAATGGTAATAAAAAAAAATGAAGAAAACCCACATGCCCATTTAGACCCACAATCTAAATAAACAAATGAAAAAAACCCAAAAGTGCTGATCCCAAAAGGAAATAAAATAATCAAGAACCAACTCTTGAGCTACCAACTCAATCTTAATAAAATAGAAAAAAATAAAAAATTTAATAACAATCTTCACCTTGCTGATTCTCTTCTGCATTGCTTGAGCCCACCATCTCTCTCTCTCTCTCTCTCTCTCTCTCTCTCTCTCCCTCTCTCCCCCCTCTTATGTTGCTCCTACCAACCCCTCTCCATATAAAACAAAAATCTTTTTTCTTTTGTTGTTGTCTAATAGAACAACAAATTAACTTTTGGGTTTCCAAAATTAAAACCCAAGAAAAATAAATGAATAAAAAAAAAATAATAATGCTCTCTCTCTCTCCAACTTGCAAACTTTTTTTGTTAAATATCCTGATCCCTAAAGCTAGAACCGCATTGATCTTCCAGTACTAAAGAAGTGTATCAATAAGCTTTCTCTCTCTAGAGCACTCAAAACTTCTCTTTTTTCTATTTTTAGAACTTTTGGGCATGTTTCTCTCTCTAGAAACTAACACTTTCTCTCTCTAGGCTAGCCATGCTGCAGGTGTTGGTGTGTTGGTGCTGCTGCCGACCAGAGCAGCGTACAGATGTTTAGAGAGAGAAAGTTATTAAAAGAGAGAAAGAGCTGCTGCTAACTCAGCGCTGGCTTTTTTTTTTTTTATCCTCTGCCATCGCATGTTTCGATAATAAAAAGGAAAAAAAGTTATGGTTTTTCTGTATTAGTACCCCCACATCTTTCATATTTAAAAGTAATCCTCTACATCTTGATATTTTGGATCAGCCCTCCACATCTTCAGGTATTTTGAAATTAGTTTCCCAAGTTGCATATTTTGAATTACTTCCCCAAAATTCGTAAATACTTTGAAATTAGTCTCACTAATTAGCAGCTAGTGGAAAGATATTGGGGACTAATATCGAGATTTTGAAACTAATTTCAAAATACTAAAATATTATTGGGAGTGATTTGAAAATATCAAGATTTGGGAGAGTAATTTCAGAACATCAAAGATTTAAAGAGTAATATTAGAAAATCCAAAATTTTAATTAAATAAGTTTGCGGATGGTGGAAAGATTTGGGATACATATCGATGTTACATTTGGGGACTAGTGTCAAAATACGAAGATGTTGGGGGCTAATATCAAAACTTCAAAATTTTAATTAAATAAATAAAATTAGAAACATGGGATTTTTTTTATTAGTTTTCATTGTTATTTTCCGGATTTTGGATCGGCGATACAAATTCCTCGGTGACGCGCATGCAACACACGCACATACACTCCTCGTAGGACTTGATGTTACGTCCGTTACCACACAGGAAGAGGAACACTGTAGTCACGCTACTAGTGTGTAGTTGACCGCATAGAAAACAATTATACGAACACAATATTTTGTTATCGAGCATGCGAACAGAATGTTCTGAACTATACATAAAGTACTTGAAATGTTCAAATTGCCCTTTAATCTTTATCACTTGTTTTGTGCATTTGACTCATACACACAAGATTTGTATTGTAACAGGTTTGCAAAAAAAGAAAAAGAATTTTCCATACGGGATAAAAGAGGTCTTTTTTCCTCGTGAGTGCAGCAAGCCGGCGATGGTTTGTAGGCTATTAATCCAATTATTATTATTTCTAAGAGATTAATGTATTTGGAATTTCTAGAAAGGAAGAAGTTCTTTTCTCCAAATGAGCGCAGCCAGCTGGCAATGCAGCAATGGTCTGTAGGCTACTTATCTAAATATCATTTATTTCTAAAACATTAATATATTTGGATTCTCTACAATACAAAAAGTTCCTTTTTTCAAGTGGAAGTGGCTCATAAGCTAACTAATTTGAATATTATTACTTGTAAAAGGTTAAAGTATATTTGGATTTTGGATTACACCACGGTGGAAAAGTGTGTTTTCTCAATTCTATTTGTCTATTACTTTCGTCCAAAAATTCCCATCCAGTGAATTTGTTAAGGATTTGCTTCTCCTTATTGACAACAAGATAGAGATGAATTTAGTTGATTAATCGTATTTGTCCATTAATTTATTTATTTTTCAACAACTTAGATTTATTCAATGAATTCAATGAAATTGGCATTATGGCTTATTATTTTTCAGTCACATGTCATGAACGTGATTTAGCAAAGTTGACCATCAGCTTCCTACCTAGTAACACTGGAGGAAACCTGTAATTAATCATTACAGACAAAAGAGACCGGTAGACATGTATGGAGAAAGAAGGCTATGAAAGAAGAATTTATAGGAAGACAAGCATACAGTGTGCGATTAAATTTAATAATTTCCAAATTATGAACTTTTCAAAGATGTCACAAAGAAGTTTCTAACATTGTTGGAAACTCCTTAACACGAGCTAGTTATTCCTATTATGGAAATTTGTAAATGAATATAGTTACATATTGAAAAATTACGAAAGAGTGATGAACTTAAATATAAAGTGTAGTTCAATACTTAAGAGCTTAAACATTTCAGTCTTAATTGGTGCAAACTCTGTTAGGATCATTTAAATTTAAAAGGATCTACTTTATCCCCAATAAAGTGATATGAGAGTTTAGATTATATTCAATAAGAGAGTAAATTTCAATGTAAAGCATGAAGATGTTAGATAAGTGATTGAGAACTTCTGGGTCCATCAAAATATATAGTTAGCCCACAAAAATGGAGCCTGCGAGATTGTGGAAGATCCAATAGATGTGGATAGTAATGTTATTGTGTCCATATCTATCTATTCAGACCAAAGTCAAGTTAACCCCCTGATGATGGATGATGTTCAAATTTGCTCGTATGAGTGATTAGGGTCATATCAACCTACATCTAGTTAACGATTTTATGGATGTTTGTAGTTTTATTGTCTCTCCATGAATTAGAAGTCTGTGGAGAATCCACAGTTTTTATAAATGATTGAACTTTGCTCATTAATGAACGACAGAATATGATTTAAATTAAGTGTGGATGCCAACATCTCTTGTAAGCATTTCTAAAATAAATACAAAGTCTCATTCCTTGACTGTACTTCTTATCATAATCGCCTGTATGCGAGCAGACAATTCCGACTCTCAATTAGGAGGGAAAATTCCAGTTGCTCCTCCACTTTTTCATTAGAGGGTCGTAACCGGCCCTCGTGTGAGGATAGTTCTGGTAAGATGAGTACTCCCATTCCTTGCATCAACAAGTTATTCGCGCAACTTTTGATGATATGTGACCATGATGCACTCAATCAAAGAAAACATGTTGCAAGAGAAATATCTATATATACCCGCATTGAAGAGGCATATGAATGTATTCATAGAGAACAAGCAAAGGACAAAGGGTTGGTGTGATTACTAAGTGCTCCCCCATGAAAGAGACCTAATAAGTCTCATCTTTAATGGGTCTGAGGATCCTGAGAAATGCCCATCAAAAAGGGCACATACTCCTCTCTGTCACTGTTGGCCAGCCTGTTGTAGCTCTGGGGTGCAGATGGGTCCGTACCCAATACACCAACTTGGACTCGACCAGACGTTGATGCAAACTTGATCAGAATCCTGGTCCAATTCACTAATTTCGGAGTTTGGTCATCGGAGAGTTGTAGTATGCAGTAGTAACCTAATAGGATTTTATTTTTATTTTTATTTTTCTTTACACAAGTAAAGTTGCATTGTAAAATTGATTGGTGATGTCAGGATACAGTCATATATGCCAAATCTAGTCATTACACAACGTTGCCCCGATATATCTGTCACCATAGTCAAAATCGAATCACTGGTGATATCTTTTTGTTTCGGACTAATTGACATCTCGACACCATTAGCAACCAACACTCTACTGCCGCTATCAAGCACAGTGATTGACAACGGTTCGATGAGCCACTCAATTCTTTTTTAATTTATTTAACAAATTGATATAAAAGCTTATAGTGCGATGTGTTTTTTTGCTAGATGTTCTGTTTGTTTCAAGATTATGTTGCATGAGTCAGAGTTCAAGATGGAGCACATGTGATGATACATTTAGCTCAAGTGTAATATGTTCTAGCGACTAGCAACATTAACTTCTTCATCGACTCATCCAAATTTTACATTTGAAATATTGCTTTGTGAACTCCCCAAGATCATAGTCACTCACTACATATTTTTACCAATACACTCTTGTATCAACAGTCATCCTAAGAGGAAAAAAAAACTTATATTTTGTGTGTTCAATAAATGGAAAAATTAGAATTAGCGAAAAGTAAATTGCGAGTCTAAACAAAATTGATCTCAATGAGCCTTAAACAAAGAAATGACATTGCAATTTTGCTAAATAATAATCTAAACAAAAGAGCAACATTAGACTGACTTATAGGTATAGGACACTTAAAATTTTAGTTATAGGACACTTAAAATTTTCTCATAATCAACACATATTTTATGAAAAAACGCATTTTACCACGTTATGTTAATTAGTTTAGTAACTTACAAAATTATACTTTATTAATTATTAACATATAAAATTAGCGTCACATTTGTTTATTACGTAGCTTCTACCTTTGCATCCAATGGTCCCTTTACCACCAACATTTACATCAAAATCAATCTAGATACCATGATTAGATTGCGGGTCCCACATAATCATATCCATATTTCATGACATTTTAGATCTTATCAAAAGCAAAGGCCACGCAAACGAGGAATTGCTACAAATCGACGATGTGGAAGCCCAAGCAAATATTTTATTAAATATTAATTAAGAGATAAAAAGCGGCGGCTCCTTTCATTTCCTCGATTAATTAAAACCTATAACTGCTTGCTTTTTTTAATTGACTAACCAACAAACAAACGGCGGCAGAGCGCCGTTAGTGTCTAACGGTAACGGAAAAGGCGCGAGGCACGAGAAGAGTTCGGATTTTGCCACGTGGACCTCGAGGCAGTGCTACTTTTGTAGACTTCTGCTTTCAGCGGTTTGAGGGTGGGGCCCAGGTTTGAGACCCCGCGTTTCTTATGGGGTTTGTGCAATTTCATTAATGTTTGAGGGGTTTATTAAATGCCATTTCAGATTTACAGAATTCTCATCATTAGCGGATCTCATCTTTGCAATTTATTTTTTAGTAAATTTCTATTTACAGATTTCTCCGTCTCCAGTCGGGCGGTGATTATTGATGAAGATTGCGTTCGCTTCCATATCATTTGATGGCTCTTTTGTTCGAATAGTGAGTGGATCTGTGGTTTTTGTCAATAAGTTTTCGGATTGTGAACAAGATTTGATTGTTCTTCCTATAAAAATAGGAGTAACAATCCTATCAGAACCCGGTACGGTGCGGGGTTCTGATAGCCATATAAGGGGAGCAGTAAATAACAGAACTGCCTCCCTGTTTGTAGGTTCAATAGGATTGTTACTCCAAAAATAGGTGCTATTAAATTAAATTTAAAGAAAAATTGTATCAATGCTCTAAAAATCAAAAGTTCACAGGTCCTAGTATTATTTTCTTTATGTAAAAATCCCAAATATATTGTTATTTTGCGTTTTACTCCCTTATACACTATCAACTCAGCAGTAAAAGGTAAAACTAAAAAATACCCCTCTGCAGTCACCATCTCTCTCCCTCTTTCTCTCCCTCACTCTCTAGACTATAGCCAGATCTCTCCTCTCTCTTTCCCCTCTCAACTTAACCCTCTCTCCCCCTCCTCTCCCTCCCTCACTTTTTCTATAATGGACTCTACAACAATAATTAGATCTCTCGTCTCCCTTTCTCCTCCCAACTCAACCCTCTCCCTCTCTCATCCTCACTCGACTCTCCCCTTAGATCTTTCCTCTCTTTTCCCCCTTCCAACTCAACCCCCTCCCTCTCTCATCCTCGCTCAACTCACCCCTCCTCTCCCATTTTCTCCAAATCCCCACCACTAATTTCACCTTCACATTAAATCCTTTCATGCCCTCAAATCATAACCCCCTCATGCCCTCAAACCATAGCCATAATTCTCCTCCGTCGGCACCCTCCCAAAAAAGACCCAAAAAATCTCAGCCTCTCCCAAAGCAATGCCTCTCCCCTTCTTCACTGACTACCCCGTGCCCTCTCCTCTTCTCTGCCACCATTGAAACCCTCACTCCGTTGTCTCACCGCTGTCGTCGTCGCCGCCGTCCTCTTTAGCAACATCTAGTGGGATATCTGCCTCCTCCACCATCGACGTTGCCATCATCGCTAGCAGCATCATCCTCAACATCTCCCACTTCAGTTGAAGCATGGCCAACTTCGAGCTCTTAGATCTTCTTCATGAGTTCTTTAATTGGAGGAGTCTTTACTTTTTATAGAGCTAGGGTTTGGGGTTTCTTTAGATCATTTCTATGAGTTTTGAGCTTACAGAGGATATTTTTATTTTATTGGGTTCTTTTATTAATATTTTGGAGATCAAATTAATGGGTTTTGTCGGGTCTGGAATTAAAGAGGAGCAAGTTGTTGGTGTCTTAGATGAAGGCGATGGACTAGGGTTTTCATATGCAAAGATGATGATTAATTTTACACTTTGGTTTGAGTGAGTCATCTTGGAGAGTGTTGTAATGTTGCGTGATAAATTATGGACCTTCGAATATTATTAAAATTTTAGATGTCTTGATACCTGTTGATGGTCTAAATCACACAGTCAATTGATGCGAGTTTGTGGCGATTAAGGGCCCTTATCTCCCTTGATGGCTGATCCTCCGATGAACCGCCGTCGCCGGAGCTGCCTGCAAAACCGCAACACGTTAGAGAACCGGAGTTGGGTTCTCTAGGTTTTTCCTCCGACGATCAAGTCAGTACTTTGAGCTTGAGTGGAGAAGTAACCAAATGAACTGAATAGTTCTAAGTCCTAAGTATGCAGATTTTGCTCACCTTGGTGCCAAGAATAGTCCCTCTATTTAAAGTAGGTTCTAAGGGGCAATTCCGTAATTTTGGCTAAGTTGAAGCAATGAGTTTAGTCAACGGTCACTTACACGTGTCAGTTGTGGGTGACATGAGTCACCTCTGATCTGATGTGATGGCGAAGAGATATGGTGGGTAATGAGTCATGAGGACATTTGGGGCTAGAGCAATGATGATTTCTGACCGTACATTTAATGTGATAGTGACTGGCTATTTGGCCGGGGGCTCGAGGATGTACTGGCTTTCCGACCTGACCCGAAGGGACGACTCGGCCTGGTGAGAAGGGACGCCTCCTGGCGAGAAGGGATGCCTCCTGGCGACAAGTACCACCTTTTGAGTCGGCCTGGTGAGAAGGACGACTCGGCCTGGCGAGAAGGACGACTCGGCCTGGCGAGAAGGGACGCCTCCTGGCGAGAAGGATCTCGGCCTGTCGAGAAGGGTGACTCGGCCTGGCGAGAAGGGACTCTGGATGGCGGGAAGGTACGCCTCATGGTGACAAGTATCGCCTTTTGAGTCGGCTTGGCGAGAACGATGACTCAGCCTGGCGAGAAGGGACGCCCGGCGAAGGGTCTCACCGGCGAGAAGGGATGCCTCCGGCGACAAGTACCACCTTTGAGTCGGCTTGGCGAGAAGGACGACTCGCCCGGCGAGAAGGGACGCCCGGCGAGAAGGGTGACTCGACCGGCGAGAAGGGATGCCTCCTGGCGACAAGTACCACCTTTTGAGTCGGCCTGGTGAGAAGGACGACTCGGCCTGGCGAGAAGGACGACTCGGCCTGGCGAGAAGGGACGCCTCCTGGCGAGAAGGATCTCGGCCTGTCGAGAAGGGTGACTCGGCCTGGCGAGAAGGGACTCTGGATGGCGGGAAGGTACGCCTCATGGTGACAAGTATCGCCTTTTGAGTCGGCTTGGCGAGAACGATGACTCAGCCTGGCGAGAAGGGACGCCTCCTGGCGAGAAGGGTCTCAGCCTGGCGAGAAGAGACGCCTCCTGGCAATAAGTATCGCCTTTCGAGTCGGCCTGGTGAGAATGACGACTCGGCTTGGCGAGAAGGGACGCCTCCTGGCGAGAAGGGTGACTCGACCTGGCGAGAAGGGATGCTTTCTGGCAAGAAGGGCGACTCGGGCTGGCGAGAAGGACGACTCGGCCTGGCGAGAAGGTCGACTCGGCCTGGCGAGAAGGGACGCCTCCTGGCGATAAGTACCGCCTTTCAAGTTGGCCTGGCAAGAAGGACGACTCGCCCGGTGAGAAGGGACGCCCGGCGAGAAGGATCTCTACTGTCGAGAAGGGTGACTCGACCGGCGAGAAGGGACGCCCGGCGAGAAGGACGACTCGCCCGGCGAGAAGGACGACTCGCCCGGTGAGAAGGGACGCCTAGGCCCCAGCCTGACGAGAAGGGAAGCATGTCTCTTTTCTTGTCCTGCCTGAGTCGAATTGGGGTGCGGTCTACTTGAGACACGTGTCAACCAGTGAAATGTGATTAACACTTGCTTATTTTTATGGCACAACAATACCCGAGGGCTATAATGTTGTTTTACATGAATTGATTGTCACTACTACATGTTAACAACAATCATATCTCTCCTCTCTCTTCCTCCTCCACAATTATATTTCTATGGGTATGTTTTGGTTATAGTTAACATGTACATGTTATAGTTAAAAGGTATATGTGATACTTAATAGGAACAATTTATAGTTAACATATACCTGTTATAGTTAACGGGTACATGTGATGCTTAATAGGAATCGATTATAATTAACAGGTACAGGGTATAGTTAACATGTTATAGTTAACGGTACATGTGATGCTTAATAGGAATCGATTATAATTAATGTGTACATTGTATAGTTAACATGTACTTATGATAGTTAACAGAACTGATTATAATTAACAGTACATTGTATAGTTAACATGTATTTGTAATACTTAACAAGAACTGGTTATAATTAACGTACATGGTATAGTTAACATATAATTGACATCTAATCCTACATAGTTCTCAATAAACTTATACAATAATCTTAAAATCTTAACATTGTATGTTCTTAATGTTAGGGTATTCTTGTTATCTATGCTTATTAAAATCTCAAAATCTTTCTACTCTCCTATTACTAACCTTCCTACTCTCTCCTAACACAAACTTATAGTTATATGAGTTGATTGTGAAGTATGAAAAATTAGTCGTGAATCTTACCGGTTGATATTATCTTTATCACTGGCGAGAAGGGACTCGATGGCGGAAGGTACGCCTCATGGTGACAAGTATCGCTTTGAGTCGGCTTGGCGAGAACGATGACTCACTGGCGAGAAGGGACTCGATGGCGGAAGGTACGCCTCATGGTGACAAGTATCGCTTTGAGTCGGCTTGGCGAGAACGATGACTCACTGGCGAGAAGGGACGCCCGGCGAGAAGGGTGACTCGACCGGCGAGAAGGGACTCGATGGCGGAAGGTACGCCTCATGGTGACAAGTATCGCTTTGAGTCGGCTTGGCGAGAACGATGACTCACTGGCGAGAAGGGACTCGATGGCGGAAGGTACGCCTCATGGTGACAAGTATCGCTTTGAGTCGGCTTGGCGAGAACGATGACTCACTGGCGAGAAGGGACTCGATGGCGGAAGGTACGCCTCATGGTGACAAGTATCGCTTTGAGTCGGCTGGTGAGAAGGACGACTCTACCGGGCGAGAAGGACGACTCTACCGGTGAGAAGGGACGCCTCGGCGAGAAGGGACGCCCGGCGATAAGTACCACCTTTGAGTCGGCCGGTGAGAAGGACGACTCTACCGGGCGAGAAGGACGACTCTACCGGTGAGAAGGGACGCCTCGGCGAGAAGGATCTCTACTGTCGAGAAGGGTGACTCGACCGGCGAGAAGGGACTCGATGGCGGAAGGTACGCCTCATGGTGACAAGTATCGCTTTGAGTCGGCTTGGCGAGAACGATGACTCACTGGCGAGAAGGGACGCCCGGCGAGAAGGGACGCCCGGCGAGAAGGGACGCCTCGGCGAGAAGGGACGCCTCGGCGAGAAGGGACGCCCGGCGAGAAGGGACGCCCGGCGAGAAGGGACGCCCGGCGAGAAGGGACGCCCGGCGAGAAGGGACGCCCGGCGAGAAGGGACGCCCGGCGAGAAGGGACGCCCGGCGAGAAGGACGACTCTACCGGGCGAGAAGGACGACTCTACCGGTGAGAAGGGACGCCCGGCGATAAGTACCGCCTTCAAGTTGGCTCGGCAAGAAGGACGACTCTACCGGTGAGAAGGGACGCCCGGCGAGAAGGGACGCCTCGGCGAGAAGGATCTCTACTGTCGAGAAGGGTGACTCGACCGGCGAGAAGGGACGCCCGGCGAGAAGGGTGACTCGACCGGCGAGAAGGGACGCCCGGCGAGAAGGGACGCCCGGCGAGAAGGGACGCCCGGCGAGAAGGGACGCCCGGCGAGAAGGAAGCATGTCTCTTTTCTTGTCCTGCTGAGTCGAATTGGGGTGCGGTCTACTTGAGACACGTGTCAACCAGTGAAATGTGATTAACACTTGCTTATTTTTATGGCACAACAATACCCGAGGGCTATAATGTTGTTTTACATGAATTGATTGTCACTACTACATGTTAACAACAATCATATCTCTCCTCTCTTCCTCCTCCACAATTATATTTCTATGGGTATGTTTTGGTTATAGTTAACATGTACATGTTATAGTTAAAAGGTATATGTGATACTTAATAGGAACAATTTATAGTTAACATATACCGTTATAGTTAACGTACATGTGATGCTTAATAGGAATCGATTATAATTAATGCATGTGGTATAGTTAACATGTTATAGTTAACGGTACATGTGATGCTTAATAGGAATCGATTATAATTACAGTGCAGTGGTATAGTTAACATGTACTTATGATAGTTAACGAGGCTGGTTATAATTAATGTGTACATTGTATAGTTAACATGTATTTGTAATACTTAACAAGAACTGGTTATAATTACTTGGTACATGGTATAGTTAACATATAATTGACATCTAATCCTACATAGTTCTCAATAAACTTATACAATAATCTTAAAATCTTAACATTGTATGTTCTTAATGTTAGGGTATTCTTGTTATCTATGCTTATTAAAATCTCAAAATCTTTCTACTCTCTCTATTACTAACCTTCCTACTCTCCTAACACAAACTTATAGTTATATGAGTTGATTGTGAAGTATGAAAAATTAGTCGTGAATCTTACGGTTGATATTAACTTTATCCATTGACTGTTAAGTTTAACCGTACACCATAACTTTAAAGAGTTATTTTAATAGACAGATAAAACTTAACAGTCAATCGTAAACTTAATAGCCAATGGGTAAACTTAACAGTCAATGAGAAAACTTAGCAGTCAATGGTTAAACTTAACAACCAATGGGTACAGTTAACATCCAATGGGTAAACTTAACATCTAATAGGTAAACTTAAATATCCAATTGGTAAACTTAGCGACTAACGAGTAAATTAAAATTAACATTCATGTATAAACTTAACCCTTATGCTATAAATTTAACATTCAATAAGTAAAGTTAATATCAATCGGGTAAGATTCACACTAATCTTTCATAATTCACAATCAACCCATATAATTATAAGTTTTGTGTTAGAGTGAGTAGGAGGGTTAGTGTTAAGGTTAGGAGAGAGTAGGAGGATTTTAAAAATATAGATAATGTGAATACCCAAACATTAAGAACATACAATATTAAGATTTTAAGATTATTGTATAAGTTTATTGAGAACTATAAAGGCTTAGCTGTAAATTATATGCCTGTACCTATTAATTATCAACTGTTCTGTTAAGTATCACAAGTACATATTAACTATACATTGTACTGTTAATTATAATTGATTCTGTTAAGTATCAGTACATGTTAACTATACCCTATACCTGTAATTCTAATCGGTTCCTATTAAGTATCACATGTGCCTATTAACTATAACATGTACATGTTAATCAGAATCGCTCATGTTAAGTATCACAATACACATTAACTATAACATGTACCGTTAACTATAACTTAAAAGCCCACAGAAATATAATTAAAATTCCAAATGTGCAGATTGGTCAACCAGATATAACATATACCATAAAACACCCATTGGATGTTAAGTTTAAATAACTTATTAGTAAATTTAGCATCTCAAGTAAATTAACCCAAAACTTTCTGCAGATTTCAGGGTAGACATGAAAATATTTCTAATCTATTACAATTATATAATTTTGGACAATTTTCCATTTTGGAACTCAAATACAACTCAAGAAATATAAACTAATGTTGAAAGATACCAAATTTCATTCATTTCATTCAAATCAAATCATACTAACATCTAAATCCCAAACAAAAAAATCATCACAAAAAACAACAACCTTAAAACCTCAAAACCCCGTCATTTCTTGACAACAAGAATATTTAGGAAACTCTACCTAATCGCCAAACCCATACAAAATTCTCCCTTGCCTTTTCAAACATAAACCACATCCATCACCGTCATCGTCTTCCTCCTTGTGTGCTCAGTGCAAGACACAGTATTGCTCACATTCTCCGGTGAAATTTTTAAAAACTCCTCCATCTCCTTGTAAATTAACCCACTGGTGCTTTTGATGACTCCTCACCTTGCAAGGTGACGGATTGATGATTTGGTGATGCCCTAGATATTATGGTTGAGGAATTTATGGTGGTGCTAGTTTGCTCCACCCTTGCAGAGTCCTCTCCCGCTTTTCCTCAGCCTGACATTGTGAAAAATAGGGGAGATTTGAAACCCTCATTTCAGAAAGGGAAAGAGAGGAAGAGGAGGGGTGGTTTTGGAGGGGGGGGATGATTGGTTTTGTGCGATT
Source organism: Asparagus setaceus (assembly GCA_012295165.1). NCBI lineage: Eukaryota > Viridiplantae > Streptophyta > Magnoliopsida > Asparagales > Asparagaceae > Asparagus > Asparagus setaceus. The sequence continues at coordinate 69,028,364 of CM022702.1, forward strand.
TACGGTGGCGGTCGATGGCATAGAGGAGGGAGAGAATGTTGAAGGTGAGAGACTCAGCTTGAAGAGGGGGAAGAAGAAGTTAGGGTTTTGGGAAGGAGAGAGAGAGAGGTGATGGAATTTTGTGGGATATGCGATGGCAGTAGTCAAGAGCTGAGAGGGGGGAGAGGAGGTTGGAGGTGAGAAGCATGGCTTGAAGAGGAGGAGGAAGTTAGGGTTTTGGGGAGAGGAGAGAGAGCTGATGGAGTTTTATGAGATTTAGAAGAATGAATGGAGGTATATATTTGAGATTTTGAAGAAATACAAAGGTACAAAGTGTATACTCGATATAGACTGAATCACATTGAACTTGAGTTTTAGGGCTTTTGCACATGAGAAATAATAATATGAGGGGTTAGAACAAATGAACTTTTGATTTTAGGACCTTGACACAATTTTTCCTAAATTTAAATGAGATCCCTATTATTTGGAAAAAAATGTCAAGAATATGTTGTTGAATAATATTGTTTTGAAAGGAATTTCTTTCCACTAAAATCCACCTAATAATGTTAATTGCAAATTTTCACATGGATGGATAAAAGTATGCAGAGATATTTTTCTCAAAGAGAAAATTGCGGTTCACGCTCTTTAAAAAGCAACGTTGTCATTTGTCGGTCATGATTGTCAAGTGAGACAAGTTCATACAATTTTCTTTGATTTACAAAGTTATTTCTCATCAGTTCATCGGAGTTTTACTAGATTTATTCTTTCTTTTCAAAAGTCTTAGCAAAATATTCATATAATTGATGCATGTATATATTTTGAATAACTACTATAGTGCACGTGCGTTGCACGTGTTCCCATCAAAAAAATAATTTCATTATATAACTTATTGTAAAATTTAATTTTAGATGTAATTATGGCAATCCTGGAGGATTTATTTGTAAACTTCTCACCATTAAGACCCTAGATCTAAAATAATTCTTTTGAGATTCATTTTTAAAGTTTATAGGGTTAATTTGTAAATTTATAAAGTTTGAAGGTGTTTTCTATAAATTTTAGGGTTTTGTTTATAAAACTATGAAGATTTAAGGTAGTTTGTGCAATTTTTGGGTTGCTTGTAATGGGAAGAGAGGAAGAAGTTAGAAGTAGTGGTGTGGGTTGAATGTAGTGTGTGCTTGCTTGTATGAGAATTTTGAATGGTTTTATTTTTGAAGATGGATTTATTGATATAGCTTAATGAATGGTTTGGGATAAGGATGAAAAAAACTTATTTTGGCTAAAGATTTTTTTTGTGCCACTCTCTAGGTTGAAGATGATTGGAATATACATGAGAGAAGAGAGGGGTTACTAATGATGAGAAGCGAAAGCTAAAGCTAAATGATTGAAGTGTTTTCCCCTAATTAAAGCACCTTCTTAAATCATCGATGGCATAGAGGAGGGAGAGAATGTTGAAGGTGAGAGACTCAGCTTGAAGAGGGGGAAGAAGAAGTTAGGGTTTTGGGAAGGAGAGAGAGAGAGGTGATGGAATTTTGTGGGATATGCGATGGCAGTAGTCAAGAGCTGAGAGGGGGGAGAGGAGGTTGGAGGTGAGAAGCATGGCTTGAAGAGGAGGAGGAAGTTAGGGTTTTGGGAAGGAGAGAGAGAGAGGTGATGGAATTTTGTGGGATATGCGATGGCAGAGTCAAGAGCCGAGAGGGGGAGAGGAGGTTGGAGGTGAGAAGCATGGCTTGAAGAGGAGGAGGAAGTTAGGGTTTTGGGAAGGAGAGAGAGAGAGGTGATGGAATTTTGTGGGATATGCGATGGCAGAGTCAAGAGCCGAGAGGGGGAGAGGAGGTTGGAGGTGAGAAGCATGGCTTGAAGAGGAGGAGGAAGTTAGGGTTTTGGGAAGGAGAGAGAGAGAGGTGATGGAATTTTGTGGGATATGCGATGGCAGTAGTCAAGAGCTGAGAGGGGGGAGAGGAGGTTGGAGGTGAGAAGCATGGCTTGAAGAGGAGGAGGAAGTTAGGGTTTTGGGGAGAGGAGAGAGAGCTGATGGAGTTTTATGAGATTTAGAAGAATGAATGGAGGTATATATTTGAGATTTTGAAGAAATACAGTGTACAAAGTGTATACTCCTGATATAGACTGAATCACATTGAACTTGAGTTTTTAGGGCTTTTGCACATGAGAAATAATAATATGAGGGGTTAGAACAAATGAACTTTTGATTTTTAGGACCTTGACACAATTTTTCCTAAATTTAAATGAGATCCCTATTATTTGGAAAAGAAATGTCAAGAATATGTTGTTGAATAATATTGTTTTGAAAGGAATTTCTTTCCACTAAAATCCACCTAATAATGTTAATTGCAAATTTTCACATGGATGGATAAAAGTATGCAGAGATATTTTTTCTCTCAAAGAGAAAATTGCGGTTCACGCTCTTTAAAAGCAACGTTGTCATTTGTCGGTCATGATTGTCAAGTGAGACAAGTTCATACAATTTTCTTTGATTTACAAAGTTATTTCTCATCAGTTCATCGGAGTTTTACTAGATTTATTCTTTCTTTTCAAAAGTCTTAGCAAAATATTCATATAATTGATGCATGTATATATTTTGAATAACTACTATAGTGCGTCGTTGCGTGTTCCCATCAAAAAATAATTTCATTATATAACTTATTGTAAAATTTAATTTTAGATGTAATTATGGCAATCTGGAGGATTTATTTGTAAACTTCTCACCATTAAGACCCTAGATCTAAAATAATTCTTTTGAGATTCATTTTTAAAGTTTATAGGGGTTAATTTGTAAATTTATAAAGTTTGAAGGTGTTTTCTATAAATTTTAGGGTTTTGTTTATAAAACTATGAAGATTTAAGGTAGTTTGTGCAATTTTTGGGTTGCTTGTAATGGGAAGAGAGGAAGAAGTTAGAAGTAGTGGTGTGGGTTGAATGTAGTGTGTGCTTGCTTGTATGAGAATTTTTGAATGGTTTTTATTTTTTGAAGATGGATTTATTGATATAGCTTAATGAATGGTTTGGGATAAGGATGAAAAAAAACTTATTTTGGCTAAAGATTTTTTTTTTGTGCCACTCTCTCTAGGTTGAAGATGATTGGAATATACATGAGAGAAGAGAGGGGTTACTAATGATGAGAAGCGAAAGCTAAAGCTAAATGATTGAAGTGTTTTCCCCCTAATTAAAGCACCTTCTTAAATCATCAAAAACTCAATACTTTCTAACTACAACCTTTCTACTTTAAACACAATAATAGAAACAATAAAGTTTTTATCCCAAATAATCTTTAACAGTTTGAAAAACCTTATAACAAAAAGAATAAAATTGTCAATCATATCTCACTTTTTAACTCAGTTTTTTTCCTCACTTATTTTACCATCATAGCTCATGAAATTCAGCATTCTAAAATTATCAATAAATTCATAACTTTGCAAGTTACAACTGTAGGCATCAAAAATTGTTGAAGAACCTCAAATATGACTAAACCATGAGAAGATCGAAGGACAACGTCGTCGAAATCTCAAGAAGCCCAACACAGGGGAAGATTGTGTCTCGCTACAGTGCGAGACACTTATGTGTGCCTCGCCACTAGCGAGACACTTTGATGTGTCTCGCGAGCGAGACACTCGTGTGTGCCTCGCCACGAGCGAGACACCTTGATGTGTCTCGCGACTAGCGAGACACTTTGATGTGTCTCGCGACTAGCGAGACACTTTGATGTGTCTCGCGACTAGCGAGACACTTACTTGTGTCTCGCCAAATCTGAGACACCCGAATACTTAAAATGAGCTCGAAGGGTCTAAATCAATCTTTGGTGGGGCCCACTTGACTTTATCAACGCAGAAACGTTGAACCGTTAATGGCGGTTACCGCGAAGATACGCCCACTAGGCGTAATTCTAGGCATTTAATCATGCCTAAAAGCGAGCCGTTACGGCGGTGAAGGGGCGATATTGCCTCGCTTATCGGCGAGGCTATCTGCCGCCGCCGCTAGGCGAGCCATATTGCCTCGCCCTTCAGGCGGCCTGCTACCTCGCCGGTTAGCGGCGACTTAGCTGGCATTTCGGTTGCCGCGCTAATACATATTTCACGCACTTATGACACTTGTGTTTCAAGAGGGCACGCTTCCCAAAGACTATAAATACCCTCCTCGTCCACTTGGGCGGGGGCCCATCGAAAGGGAAAAGTCAATCCAAGCTTAGGAGTTCAAGAACACGATCCACGCGAGATTCCTCGAGTTTAAGCCTTGACTTATTCTTGAGAAGAGTAGATATCTTACCTTGCTAAGATATTTCTTTGAAGTTCTTGTTTCCTTTGCGAAGCACTAACTAAACCCCGTCGATTCGACGATCGCTGCTCGGTGGTCCACGGATTACGCGTCCCCGGCACAGGCAAAGTCCCACAAAAATAGGAGATCTACACTTGTAGTGTCTCTTGTTCGAGTTTGTGAGAGAGTTATTTAATTTTCTTGTAACTGAGAACCAAAAGTGTAATTTTCTCAAGTTTTACAAAGAAATCAACTTTCGACCCAAACACGATGGCGACCACAGTGGGAGCCAACGATCTCGAGCCCGAGATCGTTGTGTCGCAGCCTTGCAGCGATCAAGCCGACCTCATGGTCGATGGACTGGATTATTTCTTCGATCAAGCCAAGTTTGAAGAATATCTCTCCTCTTCTTCATCGAAGTCCTCCTCACCCCGCAAACATCGGAGGATCTCATCCCCTAAGAGGGAGGTTCGTTCTGTTGTGATGTGCAACGATCTTCGTTCGCTTGCGACAGAGGCGATTTCCCCTCTCAACAAGATCTCAACTGATCTGACGAAGAGAGCTCGCCAAAGACGACGTCAAAAGATGGCCCGCCGCCAAGGCTCGAGTCGACGGATGGAGTTCACTATCGAACTCACGGATCAAAGGCATCAACAAACCGCAATCTCTCAATCCACAAGACTCTCCCAAGGAAGAATGGGTTCGTCAAAGGGCCCGATTGACAAAGAAGGAGCTGCCAAAACGCCGCGGCACGCTTTGCTCGAAAGCACGCTGTTGTTCGCAAGGCGCAAGAGTCAAAAGCAACCCGTAAAATGGCTCAAAATCGCCAAGCATGGATCCCGGTCGACATCAAAATCGGCTCAAGAGTCCGCTCGCCAACAGCTACCGAGATAAGAATCGCCAGGCCAAATAGCCTGAAGCCGCCACAACAATGGTAGCAGAAATCGCTCGCCAACAGATACCGAATCGCCGCCAAAGCGCAGGCGCCCTCCATGCATTGACAAAAGATGGGCTTTTCCGCCCCTTTCTTCCACTTTTCCGGCTGAGGTATCAACCGTTAAGTCTGGAAATCCGTCAACTTCGGTGTTCAGTCGCCTTGGTCCACAATTGAGAACCAAAGTCAAAACACCGGTAATGGAACGTTTGGGTCACCTGATCCATAAACAACGACAGGTTGGGGGCCGTACCCAAATTCCAAGTGATGTTCAGAAATGTGCCGAGCCATCTGACGCTCAAACCGAAGAATTACTATGCCTCGCTTGAGCATCCCACAAGGGGTCCACGAAGTCCGCCGAGAAGAATAAGTTGAGGCAAGTGACTCGCAAAATCACGAGATGACCGGACCCTTGTGATTCATACGAAGCAACTTCGATGACGGCCAAGCGACGGAAGTTGTCTCTCAAGTCAAAGAGTCGACGCCCCAAAGAAGACGGTCCTCCGCTAAGGACAACGTTACACTTGGGGGTGGAAGTGCAATTTGTAATAACCCACACCAACCATATCATCAGGCTGGGGGTAGTAACACACGAAAGAGGACGATCGACGAAATAGATTGTTCTTGCTCGTGTGCAAAATTGATTAAGACGTGGTTATCAGGATGTGCCTGTTTTGAGTCGAACGCTCACCCACAAAGAGCTTCAGTATTCGAACGGCTTTCCCTGTCAGTAACGGAAAATCTGAAGCCACAGTCAAGACGACGTCGAAGAAGAAAGAGATCGTCCATCCAAATTGATGAGTTTCCCGAAGTGACCATTAATATGGTGAACAAAGGAAAAGGACCGGCGACGGATGCATTCGACTACCTAGAAAAGTCAAGACCCGAAGTTTCCCAGCAGATGTCTCGGTTACAATTGCGAGCTACCCAACGCATCGACTATAGAAGGATGCATGAGGGAGAGTCATCTGATGATGAAGCTTCCGACATCAATTCGGCGATAGCTTCCGATGACACAATGTCAAGTGTTGGTCCCCATCCCAGAGAAGCTTTTACCATTACTCCCGATGTCCTGGCTCAAATGTTACAAGAAGCCTTAGCTAAGCAAAGAGAAGAGCTTAAGGCCGAAATGAGAACAGAGATGGAGCTAGCCATGCAACATGAGGAATTGCAAACCCAAACACAGACAACAACCCGGTCCAATAACAAATGAATCCACCAACAAGGTGGAGTAACCCACCATAATGTTGAAGACAATGATTCGAGATTGATGAACACATTTATTACCGATCAACCTCCCAAGGAAGAATGGGTTCTCGCCAAAAGGGCCCGATTGACAAAGAAGGAGCTGCCAAAACGCCGCGGCACGCTTTGCTCGAGCACGCTGTTGTTCGCAAGGCGCAAGAGTCAAAAGCAACCCGTAAAATGGCTCAAAATCGCCAAGCATGGATCCCGGTCGACATCAAAATCGGCAAAGAGTCTCTCGCCAGCAGTTTCAGCCGAGGCGATTAAAGCTACCAGCGCCGGTAGCAGTCTGGCTGCCGCCAACGGTGGCGATTAAGCTGTCTCGCGGCCGAAACGACGGCACTCGCCAGCGGCGGTCCTCCATGCATTGACAAAAGATGGGCTTTTCCGCCCCTTTCTTCCACTTTTCCGGCTGAGGTATCAACCGTTAAGTCTGGAAATCCGTCAACTTCGGTGTTCAGTCGCCTTGGTCCACAATTGAGAACCAAAGTCAAAACACCGGTAATGGAACGTTTGGGTCACCTGATCCATAAACAACGACAGGTTGGGGGCCATACCCAAATTCCAAGTGATGTTCAGAAATGTGCCGAGCCATCTGACGCGGCTCAAACGAAAGAATTTCCGTTGCGTCTCGTTTGAGCATCCCACAAGGGGTCCACGAAGTCTGCTGAGAAGAATAAGTTGAGGCAAGTGACTCGCAAAATCACGAGAGATGACCAGACCCTTGTGATTCATACGAAGCAACTTCGATGACGGCCAAGCGACGGAAGTTGTCTCTCAAGTCAAAGAGTCGACGCCCCAAAGAAGACGGTCCTCCGCTAAGGACAACGTTACACTTGGGGGTGGAAGTGCAATTTGTAATAACCCACACCAACCATATCATCAGGCTGGGGGTAGTAACACACGAAAGAGGACGATCGACGAAATAGATTGTTCTTGCTCGTGTGCAAAATTGATTAAGACGTGGTTATCAGGATGTGCCTGTTTTGAGTCGAACGCTCACCCACAAAGAGCTTCGATATTGAGCGGCTTTCCCTGTCAGTAACGGAAAATCTGAAGCCACAGTCAAGACGACGTCGAAGAAGAAAGAGATCGTCCATCCAAATTGATGAGTTTCCCGAAGTGACCATTAATATGGTGAACAAAGGAAAAGGACCGGCGACGGATGCAGATCCTGATTTCACTCCTGCAGGAAAAGTCAGCACCCGAGTTTCCCAGCAGATGTCTCGGTTACAATTGCGAGCTACCCAACGCATCGACTATAGAAGGATGCATGAGGGAGAGTCATCTGATGATGAAGCTTCCGACATCAATTCGGCGATAGCTTCCGATGACACAATGTCAAGTGCTGGTCCCCATCCCAGAGAAGCTTTTACCATTACTCCCGATGTCCTGGCTCAAATGTTACAAGAAGCCTTAGCTAAGCAAAGAGAAGAGCTTAAGGCCGAAATGAGAACAGAGATGGAGCTAGCCATGCAACAGATGAGGGAATTGCAAACCCAAACAGTTGCACAACAACCTGGGTCCAGTCAACAGCCTGAATCCAGTCAACAAGGTGGAGTAACCCACCATAATGTTGAAGACAGCGATTCGGAGATTGATGAACACATTTACGCTGATCAACCTCCAAAGAAAGCTGCATTTGCTGCTCAAGGTGGAAATGATCCAATTCTTTCTATTGGAAATAATCCAAAACAAGGGGAGGATGATGGCGAAAGGATGAAAGAGCTTGAAAATAAAATCAATGCTTTGATGTCCACACAGGAAGTCAAAAGGACTGGTATCCCGTGTCCGTATCCGAGAGAATGGGATTCAATCCCTTACCCGCCGAAATTCAATTTGATCAACTTCACGCCATTTGACGGGAGAGGGTCACCTTCACAACACCTGATTTACTTCAAATCACATTTGGGGGTAATCTCGGGAAACGAGCCTCTGATGGTTCGGTCATTCGTCGGTACTCTTCGCGGAGCTGCCTTCGATTGGTATCGAAGACTCAAGGCCGGAGTATTAACTGGGAGGATATGGAAAGTTCTTTTCAAGAACTTCTTCGATGACGACACCGAAGTCTCAATTGGAACTCTCTTAGACGAAAAGCAGAAAGGTGGGGAGACAATCGACACCTTCGTTAAGCGATTCCGCAATAAAGCTATGAATTGCAGGGATCCAATTACTGAAAAGTTCATATTGAAGACTTGCCACAACAATCTTTCTATAGAATTGCCGAAGTCATGGGGTCGCCCCACCAACTACGTGGAAAGACCTAAAAATACGAGGAGAACAAGCCAACGCTTCCTCGTAAGGAAGAAAGTGAAAGAGGCGAAAAGATGGTGACCCTCGAAGTAAATTTTTCCTCTCGTAATAGAGGAAAGGCATCTTGGACCGCTGTTGGTCAAACGTCGCAACAACGGCCGCGCCAAAAGCTTCTAAATCGAATTCCACAGACATACTCTTTCAAGGACTAAGAAGTTCCAATCATCTTCAAACACCTCCTTGATAACAACAAAATCAAGTTGCCTCCAATTACAAATCAAGAGGAGGCTAACAAAACTTCGGACCCTAAATCGTGCGTGCCACGGGAGGATCCTCCATCCTACAAAGGATTGCTTAGCTCTCAAGGCCATCATCCAAGCCTTGGTTGAAGCCGGCGCCTTAACGAAATAAGCCGAATCAAAATTGACTCCGGCGGTATCACAGTATAAAGCTGCTCCCTCGTACTCAAACGGTATCTGAGTATAAAGCGCACCCTCGCACTCAAACGGTATCTGAGTATAAACTGCTCCCTTTCCTCCGATGAATATAAGAGGTTAAAGCGCTCTTCCTTCTTACTCACTCCGACAGCCCAATTTTAAGAAAGCCGGGTGGATAATCCATGAGCGAGAGGTCCACTTCAGTTGAGCAATCAAACCTTCCGACAGCTTAGGATTGTCTCAAAACTCCTATCCCGGTCAAACCTTCTTACAGTTAGGACCACGGCCAATATCCTCTCGATTCCTTCTATGAGCGAGAGGTCCACTTCCAGATTGAGCGATCAAACCTTCCGGCAGCTTAGGATTGTCTCAAAACTCCTATCGATCAAACCTTCCTACGTTAGGATCATTTTTTAATTTTCACTCCCACTTGGTCAAACCTTCCTACGCTTAGGACCACGGTCAAAATCCCTCTCGATTCCTTTTATGAATGAGAGGCCTACTCCGGTAACAGGGTTCGTTTTCGCCCCAAGAGAAAACACAACAGGGTTCGTTTTCGCCCCAAGAGAAGACACAACGGGTTCGTTTTCGCCCCAAGAGAAAACACAAATTCCACAAGCCTACATATTCAAAATCGTAGCATAGATGTCATTACCTAATGACACCTAAACTATGCTTTTATGCATAGGGATGTTATCTCTGTCCTTATCGAGAGATAAGTCGATCTAACACCGCCGGGTAATCAATTCGTGATAATTGATCAAGCCTCGTATTCAAAATCGTAGCATAGATGTCATTACCTAATGACACCTAAACTATGCTTTTATGCATAGGGATGTTATCTCGCCCCTTATCGAGATAAGTCACGCCTAACACACGCCGCCGGGTAATCAATTCCCGTGATAATTGATCAAGCCTACGTATTCAAAATCGTAGCATAGATGTCATTACCTAATGACACCTAAACTATGCTTTTATGCATAGGGATGTTATCTCTGTCCCTTATCAGAGATAAGTCAGCGTCTAACACACGCCGGGTAATCAATTCCGTGATAATTGATCAAGCCTACGTATTCAAAATCGTAGCATAGATGTCATTACCTAATGACACCTAAAATATGCTTTCATGCATAGGGATGTTATCTCTGTCCCTTATCAGAGATAAGTCAGCGTCTAACACACGCCGCCGGGTAATCAATTCCCGTGATAATTGATCAAGCCTACGTATTCAAAATCGTAGCATAGATGTCATTACCTAATGACACCTAAACTATGCCTTCATGCATAGGGATATTATCTCTGTCCCTTATCAGAGATAAGTCTGCATCTAACACATGCTGCCGGGTAATCAATTCCCGTGATAATTGACCGAGCCTACGTATTCAATATCGTAGCATAAAGTCTAAGAGAATTCACTCTTTTAGCACAACGTAACATGTAGAACGGACTCAGATAATCTACATGCTAGCCCAACTCAAGCGGTAGTTGGTAAAGGCTCATCAAATCCGTTGATGGCTGAGGGTTTGCCAAAAATCCTATATCTATCATACAAGCAATAACTTGAGACAGCGGGTTCACTCTTCCTGCCGGGGTCAAGCACTTTCTCCTACCGTGATTTTAATGCACTTTGTAACTCATTGCTAATGCAAATGTGCCATTACATCGCCTCCGGAAGCTCAAGCATGCTCAGACAGATTCTGTGGCGGTCCTTTTGAGCGAGACACTTCAGATTGCCCTGCTCGCTTTCTTCAAGTGGGACAATTCGGATATTACATATAGAAGCTTTCACGGAAATCGATATTGAGAAAACCGACGGCGCTTTTTCTCGAATGATTCTCAAGGCATTTCAATTATAACCCAAGTGGTGACTTTCAAGATGAAGATGATTAGTCCAAAATCGACTTGACATTTCAATCAATCCAAATACAAATGCAACAGCTATTGATCCTAAAGTATGGTGTGACGTGGCGTAGATTCAAGCTGAAGCAAAACATGGGCCTCTTCTACAAAGTTCAACGTTGAACGTAAGCAAGCATCTTATCCAAAGTATTCGGACCCTCGACAAAATACGAGGAGTCGAAAACTTTGGAGGGTATCTGTAGGCATCAAAATTGTGAAGAACCTCAAATATGACTAAACCATGAGAAGATCGAAGGACAACGTCGTCGAAATCTCAAGAAGCCCAACAGGGGAAGATTGTGTCCTCTGATCGCGAGACACTTATGTGTGCCTCGCCACTAGCGAGACACTTTGATGTGTCTCGCGACTAGCGAGACACTTTGATGTGTCTCGCGACTAGCGAGACACTTTGATGTGTCTCGCGACTAGCGAGACACTTTGATGTGTCTCGCGACTAGCGAGACACTTTGATGTGTCTCGCGACTAGCGAGACACTTCAGATTGCCCTTCGCTTTCTTCAAGTGGGACAATTCCAGATATTACATATAGAAGCTTTCCTGGAAATCTGATATTCAGAAAACCAGACGACGCTTTTTCTCTGAATGATTCTCAAGGCATTTCAATTATAACCCAAGTGGTGACTTTCAAGATGAAGATGATTAGTCCAAAATCGACTTCGACATTTCAATCAATCCAAATACAAATGCAACACTATTGATCCTAAAGTATGGTCACGACGCCAGAGCCGTGATTCAAGAAATGAAGCAAAACATGGGCCTCTTCTACAAAGTTCAACGTTGAGCGAAGCAAAGCATCTTATCCAAAGTATTCCAGACCCCTCGACAAAATACAGAGGAGTCTGAAAACTTTGGAGGGGGTATCTGTAGGCATCAAAAATTGCTGAAGAACCTCAAATATGACTAAACCATGAGAAGATCGAAGGACAACGTCGTCGAAATCTCAAGAAGCCCAACAGGGGAAGATTGTGTCTCGCTACAGTGCGAGACACTTATGTGTGCCTCGCCACTAGCGAGACACTTTGATGTGTCTCGCGGCGAGACACTCGTGTGTGCCTCGCCACGAGCGAGACACCTTGATGTGTCTCGCGACTAGCGAGACACTTTGATGTGTCTCGCGACTAGCGAGACACCTTGATGTGTCTCGCGACTAGCGAGACACTTACTTGTGTCTCGCCAAATACGAGACACCCAGAATACTTAAAATGAGCTCTCGAAGGGTCTAAATCAATGCTGGTGGGGCCCACTTGACTTTATCAACGCAGAAACGCTCGACATCGCTAATAGGCGGTTACATCGCCAAGATACGCCCACTAGGCGTAATTCTAGGGCATTTAATCATGCCTAAAAAGCGGGAAACCGTTACGGTGAAGGGGCGATATTGCCTCGCTTGTCGTGACCCGCCTGGCCGCTAGCGAAGGCGGCCCATATTGCCTGCCCGCTAGCGGCGACACCTTGCCTCGCCGGTTAGCGAGGCGACTTAGTGAGCAGCTGTTTGCCAGCGTACCTTGCATATTTCACGCACTTATGACACTTGTGTTTCAAGAGGCACGCTTCCCAAAGACTATAAATACCCTCCTCGTCCACTTGGGCGGGGCGGCCATCGAAGGGAAAAGTCGAATCCAAGCTTCCGGAGTTCAAGAACACGATCCACGCGGAGATTCCTCGAGTTTAAGCCTTGACTTATTCTTGAGAAGAGTAGATATCTTACCTTGCTAAGATATTTCTTTGAAGTTCTTGTTTCCTTTGCGAAGCACTAACTAAACCCCGTCGATTCGACGATCGCTGCTCGGTGGTCCACGGATTACGCGTCCCCAGCACAGGCAAAGTCCCACAAAAACAGGAGATCTACACTTGTAGTGTCTCTTGTTCGAGTTTGTGAGAGAGTTATTTAATTTTCTTGTAACTGAGAACCAAAAGTGTAATTTTCTCAAGTTTTACAAAGAAATCAACTTTCGACCCAAACAACAACCAGTGAAAAAGAAAAAAAAATCATGAAATTAGAGTACCTTAAGCATCATGGAAAAAAGAAAGAAAAAAAGAAAATTTGGAGCATCTTCTCAATATATCCTTGTAGAATCCTTAAATACACTTAATTCCTTGAACTAATGTTAGTAATCATCTTTACATGGTTTATCGCATGAATTTTCACATCAGTCAAATAGATCTCAAGAGAAAAAATAATGAAGCCTCAAATAAGAAAGAAAAACATCAATAAATAAAGAATTCACCTTTAGTATCAAGAAGAAGCCGCCTCCTAAGTGTGAATTTGCTCTCTCAGAATTCACGGTCGTTGCAGCTACATGCTATCCTATGCACACTGGAAAAAAAAAGGTATGCAGTTAGTCAATAATCACTCGTTATAATTCATGCTAATGAAAATAGAGTTTCACTTAAGTTATTCTTTGATATAGACATTTAGTCATTCAATTCCTTAATTTACTTGATTTTTATCTGAGAGATGGAGAGAGCCATTGACGCAGAGTGACAACATAATTAAGAGTGAGTCTGGACCACGCTATACATTTTTTGAGGAATCGAGTCAAGCTATAATTGGTTGGATTTATAGGGTATGACGTCTTTTCATTTCATAACCGATTTGCTATTGATTCTTAATTTAAAAAAAAACGTATAATTTGTGACAATTAGTTGTGATTTAGCCTCTTCATTTCATAACAAAATTTCCATTGATTCTTAATTACAAAGCCTCATAACTTGTGACAATTAATTGGGATTTATTGGGTGTGAAGGCTCTTGATTTTATAACTCATTTCTCATCGATTCTTAATAATAAAAACACCTCTCATAACAAATTTTTCATTGATGCTTAATTAAAAACCTCATAACTTGTGACAATTAATTGGGATTTATTGAGTGTGAAGGCTCTTGATTTTATAACTCATTTCTCATCAATTCTTAATAATGAAAAACACCTCATAATTTTGCCCATTAATTCTTAAAAGCGTTTATATTGATTAATGATGATATGATGTTAATTATGTTCATGTATGTATGTATGTATATATGTGTTTTATCATGAAAAGACACAAAATTAGCATGGATGCATATGTTTTATGTATGCATGTATGTGTTTTAAAGGGCATTTTAGGAAGAAATGTTTTAACATACCAACACACTTTTATAATAGTATTAGATTATCTCTTTTCTTATCTATCTACGTGATCACTCTCCAATTTATTCACCAACCAAAAACAAGGTAAATTACACTTGTGTTTTACGAAGAGGCACGTTTCCCAAAGACTATAAATACCCTCCTACGTCCACTTGGAAGGGGCCATCGAAGGGAAAAGTCGAATCCAAGCTTCCGGAGTTCAAGAACACGATCCACGCGGAGATTCCTCGAGTTTAAGCCTTGACTTATTCTTGAGAAGAGTAGATATCTTACCTTGCTAAGATATTTGCTGAAGTTCTTGTTTCCTTTGCGAAGCACTAACTAAACCCCGTCGATTCGACGATCGCTGCTCGGTGGTCCACGGATTACGCGTCCCAGCCAGGCAAAGTCCCACAAAAACAGGAGATCTACACTTGTAGTGTCTCTTGTTCGAGTTTGTGAGAGAGTTATTTAATTTTCTTGTAACTGAGAACCAAAAGTGTAATTTTCTCAAGTTTTACAAAGAAATCAACTTTCGACCCAAACAACAACCAGTGAAAAAGAAAAAAAAATCATGAAATTAGAGTACCTTAAGCATCATGGAAAAAAGAAAGAAAAAAAGAAAATTTGGAGCATCTTCTCAATATATCCTTGTAGAATCCTTAAATACACTTAATTCCTTGAACTAATGTTAGTAATCATCTTTACATGGTTTATCGCATGAATTTTCACATCACCAAATAGATCTCAAGAGAAAAATAATGAAGCCTCAAATAAGAAAGAAAAACATCAATAAATAAAGAATTCACCTTTAGTATCAAGAAGAAGCCGCCTCCTAAGTGTGAATTTGCTCTCTCAGAATTCACGGTCGTTGCAGCTACATGCTATCCTATGCACACTGGAAAAAAAAAGGTATGCAGTTAGTCAATAATCACTCGTTATAATTCATGCTAATGAAAATAGAGTTTCACTTAAGTTATTCTTTGATATAGACATTTAGTCATTCAATTCCTTAATTTACTTGATTTTTATCTGAGAGATGGAGAGAGCCATTGACGCAGAGTGACAACATAATTAAGAGTGAGTCCGACCACGCTATACATTTTTTGAGGAATCGAGTCAAGCTATAATTGGTTGGATTTATAGGGTATGACGTCTTTTCATTTCATAACCGATTTGCTATTGATTCTTAATTTAAAAAAAAACGTATAATTTGTGACAATTAGTTGTGATTTAGCCTCTTCATTTCATAACAAAATTTCCATTGATTCTTAATTACAAAGCCTCATAACTTGTGACAATTAATTGGGATTTATTGGGTGTGAAGGCTCTTGATTTTATAACTCATTTCTCATCGATTCTTAATAATAAAAACACCTCTCATAACAAATTTTTCATTGATGCTTAATTAAAAACCTCATAACTTGTGACAATTAATTGGGATTTATTGAGTGTGAAGGCTCTTGATTTTATAACTCATTTCTCATCAATTCTTAATAATGAAAAACACCTCATAATTTTGCCCATTAATTCTTAAACGCTTTATATTGATTAATGATGATATGATGTTAATTATGTTCATGTATGTATGTATGTATATATGTGTTTTATCATGAAAAGACACAAAATTAGCATGGATGCATATGTTTTATGTATGCATGTATGTGTTTTAAAGGGCATTTTCGGAAGAAATGTTTTAACATACCAACACACTTTTATAATAGTATTAGATTATCTCTTTTCTTATCTATCTACGTGATCACTCTCCAATTTATTCACCAACCAAAAACAAGGTAAATTACTATAATTCCTATAATAACTGACATTTCATCTCATACAAGATGAAATAAAATAAAGGCTCTACATACTGCTTGCCGCTTAAATTAGTAAATTTGTCTATTCTTTGTATATACCATTAATTCATCTCCTACTCACCTCCTGAACTATTTTATTTCCCACTTTACCACTTAAAATATTAAAATTATTTCTACCTATCTCCTAAATTATCTCTTTTAAGTATCTAATTATCACTTTTCATTTATTACTTTGTGAATGCTTTAAATGAATTTGGAGAGGAAAGTAATAGTTAGGCAGGGAATGAGACTTAAAATAGATCAGAGATAGCGTAAGCAAAATTCAATAGTTTAGGAGGGTAAGAGGAGACAAAAAATATTTGAGGAGAATAAAAGAAACAAATTTGATAGATTAGAGGACAATTAGTAGCGAGAATCATAAAATCTAATATCTAATACTATTATAAAAGTGTGTAGCATGTCAAAACATTTTCTTCCAAAATGCCCTCTAAATGCATAATGCATACATAAACACATACATATATACATAAATTCACATTCATATATACATAAATTCACATTCATATATACATAAATTCACATACATATTCCTTCATTCAATATGATCAAAAACATAAATATGTAATATGACATAACCCTCCTATTAATTATCCATGATGAATATTAACTTCTATCTTTTATAAACCCCACCATTAAACCTATATTAATTCCATCAAACCATTCATATCCCAAACTCATAACCTATTTCTCATTTATATACTATCATCTATATAATTACTATATTTTTGTAATGCACGTGAAAAAGTCAATAATATAAGCAATGACACATCATATTTTATTGATTAATAACTTTTAAAACCTACAATTTGATATCAAGAAGATTAACCATTCTTATGTAACTACCATTTCCTAATTCATTTCTCTACAACCCCATTCTATTATAAAACTTACAATTCTTTCTTACATTTGGCCTCTGCCCTACCTCTTTACCTTTTTTCTAAATATGGTATATCATTATTTCTCTTCAAACTCCTCCCCATTTGTGGCAAGCACAACATTGACGCTTAGAAAAACTATGTTGATCACTTCGACGTGCAATTCGAGAGACTCAACATATACTACAACGAGGCCGATAGAGGACAATACATTGAGGTGCAGTGGAATTCAACTAGATGATCGTGATGTAAAGACGAAGATTTTAAGTCAACTTACAGTGTAATTTTGTGAATTTAGTAGTTATTCTGAGGGGTTTTCTTTATGTATGTGTGAAGGTTCAAATCAAGCACTTGGGTTTTGCGTGCAGGAGAGATTATGCTTGTGAGAGGAGGAATTGACGGTTTAGTCTTTGGGAAATAGGTATGTTCTAAATTTGCTCATTTACGTGTGTATCTTTTGATCTCATAGTCGCTATGTTTATTTTGCTTTTACATGTTCTGCAGATCACTTTGAAAAGGTTTTATTTGCCTTATAATTTATTTATTAATATTAGATAAATAATATTGAATAATATATTATTCTAAATTAAATTAAATTATTAAAACTATTAATATATAATAAATATATATTTTAATATTGGTGCTTCAACAGCCATGGACGCCACCTACCAGTGACATCTCGAGTCGAAAAGACTGCAAATCACCGTAAATTTCTTAGAGTTTTTATTGATTCTGTATTCTTTTGAAGATTAGTGATTGATGTTTATTTGTAATCCATTCACAGTGTTATAGTTAAGGATCGAGGAGTATTGGTTGCTTTTTAGCCTTCCTAAAGATAAAGTGAGTGGCTATTTATTATTTCTAATAAAACTAATATTTGTAATGTAATAAATTATCTCTAATAAAATAATTAATAATATTGTAGTGAATATTAGTCTTTTAGTTTAACAATTAAATATTACTATTGAAATTATTATTGAAATAAATATATTATTAAATTACTAGTTTATTAACATTGGTTTTATAAAATTATTTGTTTAATAAAGTTTAATCATTAGTTTTATTAAATATTATTTCTAATGAACATTAGCAATTAATTATCCAGGTCAATATACTACTGACTATTAACTATTTTATTAGTATAGTCATGTTAGTATACTAATAAATACTACTTTTTTTGTCAATGAACAATTTTATTTCATTAAACCAAATTGAAAAATAAAACACATCACCCAGGCATACCCGAGCTCAATTTTTACATCACATCAGGGACCACATATAACAATAATTCCCTACGACAACTACAATACTCCAATCATAAACTCTGAACCCAGAACTTAGGGTTGTACAATGATATAAAGCAATAAGGGTTATAGTTTTGATGTTTTTCCAAAACCTACTCAGAGCTCTTCTTTTCTTCTGGTGCATCCTTGAGTTTCTTATCATCCACTAATAATTATACTACTTCATTACTATAGTAACGTATAACATTACTTTGGTAAATTTAATAATTATTATTTATTAGATATTACTGCTTATGAACATTACTATACTAATGTAAGTAATGTTATTAGTATTGAAATGCGATTATAGCAATCGTCACAATCGGTATAGTAACTATAACATTGCTATACTCTTGAATATTGAAATGCGTTATAGCAATTATTAGTATTGAAATGCGTTATAGCAATCGTCACAATCGGTATAGTAACTATAACATTGCTATATACTCTTGAATATTGCTTCATTAGTAAAATATGGACAATTACTATAACAACATGGACTATTCAGGAACTACGTCACTTATAAGTTGCATGCTCATAAAACTCATGCTATGTGTTATATCTAATTAATCTGATATAAGGCAAATGACTCAAGTATATACAAAACCGTAGAAATACATACAAAACAAAAGGATAAATAATCAATGATAGAAGTCTATATATGGTAAATAATACAAGTAGATACAAAACCGTAGAAAAATACAAACAAAATAGAAGGAAAAAAGTAGGATAGATTTCAGGTTACCCACACCCACACCCAACACACGCACAATTAAGTTTGGTTGTGCTTTAGATAAACCATGTAAATTTTAGATAGAGTTAATGCACATCACAAACATCTTAAAGCGCAAAGGTAACCTATAAAAAATGAAGAAGAGAAAAAGATTTGACCCTATGTAGTGTAGAGAAAAAGGAAAGAAAAATGTGCTAAGGTTCTCGCATGCTATGTTTTAATTGTTAACTAAGGATCTCTTATGCATTGTTTTTTATAAAACACACTATTATTATAT
The DNA here is from genome assembly GCA_012295165.1 of Asparagus setaceus. Lineage (NCBI taxonomy): Eukaryota > Viridiplantae > Streptophyta > Magnoliopsida > Asparagales > Asparagaceae > Asparagus > Asparagus setaceus. The sequence goes on from CM022702.1 coordinate 69,047,548, forward strand.
ACTAGTGTAGTGTAGTGCGTTGCACGTAGTCATACTTGTTATTAGATATAAAAATTATAAATTTTTATTTAATACATATTAATTTATTAGTATGACACCATATTATTATTGAAGTTATTAGTTTAGGAAAAGTATTAAATTAATCGGTATAGTAACTATAACATTGCTATACTCTTGAATATTGAAATGCGTTATAGCAATTATTAGTATTGAAATGCGTTATAGCAATCGTCACAATCGGTATAGTAACTATAACATTGCTATATACTCTTGAATATTGCTTCATTAGTAAAATATGGACAATTACTATAACAACATGGACTATTCAGGAACTACGTCACTTATAAGTTGCATGCTCATAAAACTCATGCTATGTGTTATATCTAATTAATCTGATATAAGGCAAATGACTCAAGTATATACAAAACCGTAGAAATACATACAAAACAAAAGGATAAATAATCAATGATAGAAGTCTATATATGGTAAATAATACAAGTAGATACAAAACCGTAGAAAAATACAAACAAAATAGAAGGAAAAAAGTAGGATAGATTTCAGGTTACCCACACCCACACCCAACACACGCACAATTAAGTTTGGTTGTGCTTTAGATAAACCATGTAAATTTTAGATAGAGTTAATGCACATCACAAACATCTTAAAGCGCAAAGGTAACCTATAAAAAATGAAGAAGAGAAAAAGATTTGACCCTATGTAGTGTAGAGAAAAAGGAAAGAAAAATGTGCTAAGGTTCTCGCATGCTATGTTTTAATTGTTAACTAAGGATCTCTTATGCATTGTTTTTTATAAAACACACTATTATTATATACTAGTAGTGTAATGCGTTGCACGTAGTCATACTTGTTATTAGATATAAAAATTATAAATTTTTATTTAATACATATTAATTTATTAGTATGACACCATATTATTATTGAAGTTATTAGTTTAGGAAAAGTATTAAATTAATAGTTTTAGTTTCTATTACTATTAGTTTATAATATTAATTTTAGTAAATTATTACTTCTAATAAATATTAATTCAATTTGGAAGTCTTTTTACTTTTTCTACATTTTTATCAGTTCTTGGGACTTATCTCAAAATTTGTAATTTTCTGATAATTTTATCTTTCCTATAAATTATGCTAATTCTAGAGATTTTGATGCAAAATCCGCATTTTTGGGGTACTATTTTAAATATCTACAATTATAGTGTTCTTTATGCAAATTTGCAAAATTAGGTTATTATAAAGTTTGTCATTTTATATGTTTAATTTGTTTAGGCCTAACTAAAATGGGCTGTTTTAGTTATATGTTTTATTAACTGGGCCGGTTTGATATTGTTTATTTTGTTGTATCATTTTTATTTCTTGCCATTGACTGGTCTGCATAACTCCACTGACTAATATGAAAATATATTCTCTCTCTTACTTCTTGAAATTTTTGTATAATGTAATGGATAATTTGGACTACGCCAAACGTGAATCCTACAGAGGGAGAAATATCCTTCAGTAAGTACAGGTGATAGAATATAATTATATAATCCATTAAGACTAATTAGTATAAACACAATAATCCACTTGCACTGCACAACTATATGAAAATGCTATCCTATTTTATAGAGGTATCATTTATTTAATTAGTTTATAGACTACAGAATATATGTACATATTGCGCAAAAAGAACAAAACCGAGAAAATGTGTAAATTGCAAAAGGGAAAAAGAAGAAGAAACTTGCGTACATCTGATGATGTTGCCAAGTTGAGGGAAGTTGCTGTCATAGGGCAATACACTGGCAATGAGGATGTTCCTCTCATCCGACCATCAGGAGCTACTCATGAGATATTATATTTCTATTTCTCTATTTGAGTGCATTACGCATTTCCATGTTAAAAACATCCAGCATGTAATCCGTCTTTATATAGGTTGCAACTTGCAAGTGAGGGTTAATACTACTAACTATTATCTAAAGAATTATGATAAAAACCTAGGCTCCTTACATTCCATATATAACTGAACGTAAACGTTCTTATGTGATAAATTATTGTAATTGCCACTAAAATAAAAATGAAACTAAAAAAATGTATTATCAAATGATAGAGCTATAGTTTGTAACATCCATGTCCCTTGGTTGCTATCTGTTACATGCCTTTACATCCTCATTTAAATCACCATCATTATCCATTGTCCGTTTCTTTCACTTTTAGAACCATTCTGTTTTATTAGAGAGTATTTCAAGAGTTCGAGCTAATTCATTCTGAATTAAATAATTTCTTGATGTGACATTTCATTGAAGACATAAGTATTAAATGACAACATATAGGTATGTATGTGTTATGTATGTATGTTGAAGGGTATTAATTTGATGACGATGTCATTGCATTGAATATATAATTAGCATGAATGTGTTCACATATGTATATATGTTGGAGGGTATTTTTAAAAAATATTTTAACATACAACACACTTTTAGAAAAGTATTAGATTAGATAAAGCTTGAGCTCACATTTTGATGGTGACATGTAAACTTTATCTCTTTGTTCACTATTTTGTAATTGTAATTTTAATAGTTATTATTTGAGATTTGGATTGGTAGATTTCTATACTCATGTGATATTCTATAGTATTGTACATTTAGTTTTATATTTGAGATTTGGATTGGTAGTTTTCTATACTCATTTCATATTCAATCGTACTGTACATTTAGTTTTCTATAGTATCATACATTTTAATTTGTAACTTTTCATTTTTATTTTTATAGTTTTTATGATTTGAGATAACATTGCTATAATTTGTTATGTATGTATGTGCATGTTATTATATTATTTATTATTGTCTTTATCATGTTATGTATGTATGTATGTATGCATGTCGAGGGGTATAATTTGTGATTTATGTATGCATGTATGTTTTTATATGTGTATTAGAGGGTATTTTCGGAGAAATGTTTTAACATACCAACACACTTTTATAATAGTATTAGATTAAGGTATTTGACGGTACATGCATATTAGTGGGCTCTCGCATTTAATATTTATTTACAAAGAAATATGGGCTACACCCATTTAAAACATAAAAATGTTAATAATTTAAAGAGAACAAAGTGACAGGTTACCTCCCTAAATTTTACAAAAGTTATCTTGAAGTCCAATTTAAGAAAAACGTTTAAAGAAATTTTAGTTTAACTCCTAAATCCTACAAAATTTAAATTGAAGTTAAAAAAATTGGAGTTTAAGAAAAAAAATTTCGAAAAATTTATCATAAAAATGGCCACACGCGCAATGCAAGTGCACCACACTAGTAATTATAAATACCTATTCGTATTTGTCTAGTTAGGCTTTGTACATAGGCCCAAGCTTAACATGCTATTTATGGGCCATGTAGTTGGGCCTTTATCTCCTGGGCTTGAACCTACACTAATAATGAAATGTTGTAGAAAAACCCATTTTATTAATAATGGGCAATGTACATGGGCAAAGTTTCCCTTAGGGCCTGTTTGGTTCATTTCCCATTTTATTGAAAAATATCATATCATGTGAAAAACCCATTTTTTGAGTTATACAAATTTTTCCATAAAAATGGTTGTTGTGTTTGGTTCACACATAAAATATGGTGGGAAACCAATGTACACACTTTTCTTATGTTTGGTTGGCTTTTAACAAATGGGAAAACTATTGATTGATAAGACTTTTCCACTTTTCTTGTGTTTGGTTAGTTTCGAAATTTGTATGGAAAAGTTTATATTGTTACCATGATGAGATTACCTCTCACTAAAGACAAAATATTTTGTGAGCGTCGTGGGTGGTAATTTTACCAAAAGAAAGCTTATAGAATGCAACTAAACAATATAACAAATTTGTATAAAAATACTAAAATAATATATGAACAAATTCACCATCACTAACATGAAAACTGATAGTGCATCCCCTTAGCACATATTAACAAGAGTTTCTTGATCAACAAAATCACCATCACCGTCCATCTAGAATACACACATGCATCCACATCCAAAAATAAATATACTGAATAAGCGGAAAAAAATCATTGAACCAAATTCTTAGAAGTCATAACGACATGAGCCATAATGATATAAATATTATTGCGTTTGCGGTTACATGAAATCAATTGATTTGATATTTAATATTAAGAATGAAGCTAGTCATGTAAAAAAAACCAACAGTTCCAAAATGAGTGAAATTCATGGTTATGCCCATCAATTGATTCATGTACAAAAATTAACAGTTGCAAGTATATACGTAGCTAACCTCAAGTTATATTCATCATGTACAAAAACTAACAATTGCATTTATATATGTAGCTAACCTCAAATTCATAGTCATTACCCATCAATTTCTCTCAAGAACACACTCAAGAACACAAGCCTCTTGGTGGTAACACATTATTATTGTTAGCAACACTTAACCATATACATATGAATTTTTCCTAATTATTACTAAGAATATTCAGGTATAAGAAATTAATCAAGACAGATCCAACAAAATGAAAATTCTAAAAATAATTTTAGAATGAAATGGAAAAAATTGAGTACCTAAGTTTTTATGAGGTGAAGTCGAGACAAATCCAACAAAGCTGCAAGCCAATTTCAGAGAAATCTCCAACTTCAAGGAATTTTGATTTTTGACTAGATCAAACACCAAAAATCGAAAATTTCAGAGCAAAATTCAATCCACACTAATAAATTAGCCAAGAAAAGATCAAAGAGCACAAGATCCCCAATTTTCGACTTTGATCCGCTCAAGAACACAAGCCTTTCATAAAATCTCTATCACAAGCACAAATGAGAAGAGGGGTTGTTAGATTTGGCGATAAATGCTCACGGTTACAGAGATGGAGGCGGGGAAGAAGAAAAAAGAAGGTAGCCCTAGCGCTCCTCTTTTTCCTCCAAAAACATCAACCGAGAGAAACCGAGAGAGAGATAGGACTACGTCGTCAGAGTCGAAGTGGGTTTCATCCCATTTCTGATCGTTTTAAGCGGAAATGGGTGTTTCCCATTTTTGATGAGTCTTGTGTGTGTGTGTGTGAGAGAGAGAGAGAGAGAGAGATGACTTTCCCATTTTGATGAGTTAGAGGCCAATTACCCAGCCCATTTTCCATTTTACAAATGTGAACCAAAGCAAAGAAAAGAAAGGCCCAATCGGAGTTTTGCCCATGTGCACTGGGTTGTTAGAGTGGGAAATAGTTTTTCTGGGCCCATTTTAGCGAACCCCAAAGCCCCTTAGCATGAAATTCCTTTCATCGTCAATTACTATTAAACCACAAGAAGTAGACCAACAAAAAGAAAAAAAAAATTTAAAAAAAGATCGCAACAAATCTATCTAGTTTTGGAGAGTTGCCAAAAATACCTCTAGAGGTATGCTTGACTAAGTTTTGTACCTAGTTTGGCAACTCTTTACAATTGGGCTAGGTTTGAACCTAATTGTATTTTACAGTATTTTGTTGAGTGGCAAACCCTAGGTCACAAATGGCCCAGTTCACTTTAGTTCAATTTTGAGCTTTTAACTTGTTATAGTTGTGGACTAGGGGGAGTTGGTCCAGAACTAAACCAGTTCTTACCAAAACTAGTTTGCGAATCAAATGTAGCACAATTTCAATGAGTTGCCAAACACAACCTTTAACTTTCACTAATAACGAAATATTTTCACTTAACAAAAAAAATCAGTAGGTTCTAAGTATTGAAGATGTACTACCATGCTTCCTGCTCGTACAAAATTTAACTTCACAGAAGTAAATGCCTAGTACTGTCTATCTCTTTCTCTCCCCCTCCCTGAAAAAAAAAAAAAAAAGGGGAAAAAAACTGTCATCTGATTTTAATTTTACTTTAGCAGAATTCTGTAGGTTTTATTTGAAGATTCACTGCAATAGGGAAGCAAGGATTTTTGAGTGTGTGTTCTCTGCGGGCATCATGACCAAGGTAATTAAATTCCATGGATTGGAGTGTAGTCTATCCCCTTAAATTGTAATCAAATCCTTCAATGGAGTTGAATTCATTTTAGGGGCAGAGCTTAATTTTAAGAAGAGGTTGGTTAAAGCAAGCGTATATTGCAGGAACAACAGAATACCTGCAGATGAAAAAGCCAAAAGAGATTCTAGGCAATAAAAGCTGATAACAAAAATATGCATTGAAATAAGATGCAAATTTACATTCCAATCAACTTAATACATCTAAGAAAAGTAAAAGAAACATTGAAGTAATTTTTTCTATAATAGTGATAACTATGCTATAAACATTATATTACTTTTGTACTAACACAAAAGTAATTTAACGTTTATAATATGTTAGCATTTCCATTTTTCCTGATCCTTTTTCCTACAAATCCAAACTAATTAATAGAGAAAATAAAATACTCCCAAAACTAATCAAGCAGGTTCTAGACTAAATATCAGAAGAAGAAAAACCCTAACTTTGGACAAGTATATGAAAATCTTTCTTTGAAGTTTAGGGATTATCAGAAACCCTTTTTAACTTTAAGATTTTATCAGAAAACCTCTCCTAAAAGTGTGAATTGAAATTTGAAAAATCGTGTTTAACGTCGATAGGGAGATTTTCTGACAAAATCTTAAAAGTTAAAGAGGATTTTATAATAATTCCTAAAAACAAGTGTGATTTTCTGATATTTTGAAAGTCATGGGAGGTTAGCTGATGATGATGATCGTCGAGAGCAGAGTCTACCTTCAATGACAAGACTTGTGCTGAGAGCAATCTCGACAGCTCAACAAGCGGCCCAGATGACGTATAGTAGTAAAATCTCGGATATTATAGTCCCCAAGAGTTCCTTGGTACAAGTCTTTTGATTCAAAAACTACCCTCTGTAAGCGCGGATCCATGTAATCCTCCTCTCTTATCATAGATTTCAGGCGATCTATCGTATCGGACTTCACCATCGGAAGGGAAACATGTTTCCCCGCTATAGTTTGAACATATATTAACATCCCACCTCGTAAAAATAAAATATCATGCTTCTCTATACCATAATGCATCAAGGTATGTGCATCGTCTAGTTCTGTTCCGTAAAATACCAATCGTTGGCGTTTTGCCAGGACCCACTCCGATTCTTGGATCATCTCCTTGAGATTGCGGACGGTCTGTGATCTTGCCACTTGCATGGTGATCTTGAGCCCTGACGGCGCCACAATGAAGATCTCCATGGTTCGGATGTTTAGGTCGAGGACTGATTGGTTTTGGATGTTGTAGTGCTCTAGGGTTTTATCGTCGTCCAGTTCTTGGCCGTCGAGCGTCATGCACTCCTCGTCATGGACTTTGTTCTTGATGTCGGCGATGGTGTCGGAGGCCTCGGCGTCGACCGTTATGGTCGTGCCGGCGAGGGTTTTGACAAGGATCTGCATCTGATGTTGTAGAACAATACAATTGAAGATCCCTGTTTGGCTCGCAATCAAGTTGCAACTTTGTCTACTAACAACGATGCCTCATATATATAGGGCAAAAAACAAGGGTTCCGAATCAAACCGAACCCACGATGAAAACCCACCCGCAAAAATTGTCACTGATAGCATATCTATTTACTAGGCCGGCGATAAAATCTCAAAGTGGGAAGGAAATTCAATTTGTAATATGGGAGTTTTCAAATATTGGCCCCTCAAATAGTCAAATGACTCAAATCTCACCATATTCTGATATCAGTATCTCAAATCACTAAAAAATTTGCTCATAGGTCTCTCAAACCATAAGGATACTTGCAATTTGGGTTCGTTTGGATACCATGATGTTTTTCTTTTTGTATTTTTGTAAACAAACACAATGGTGTTGTGTTTTCCCCCTAAAGTGTTTTCAAAACACCGTGCTGAGTATTTTGGTCAACACTTGTTTGACCTATTATAATATTAGTATTAAATATATTATAATAGTAAATATAACATAATATAATATTGTATAATGTATTATAATATTATATTATACTTTAATGTATTATATGACATTATAATTATTACATATTAAAAAATATATTTAATTATTTTGGTTTATCAATTTATTATTGCAATATATTATATAATATTATTATCATATTATTATTCTATTGCTGTTTTATTATCAAATATGTTACTATTATATAACATTTTATACTTATTAATTTATTACATATTATTTATTAAAAATTAATAATATTATAGTGATTGTAATATTGTATAGTGTATTATTATATCAATATTATATTATTATTTGTTATCAATAACTATTTTATTATTTTTATTAATTTATTTTATATTTTATTATTATTTATTATTATATTAATTTAACTATATTATCATATACTACATTATCAACATATTAAATATTAGTATTTAATATGTTATTATATTATTATATAAGATACTTTAATTATTAATATATTTTAAATTATTTAATTTAATAAATATTACTAATATATTAGATTAACTATAATATAGTATAATATAATATAATAAAATATAATACAGTATAAGATAATATAATATAATAAGCATGTCGATAATAACTATATATTAATTATATTTAATATATTATGTTAGATATTATATTAACACCTCCTCGATCTCAAAACCAAAACACCAAACTTTAAAATAAGTGTTGTGTTTTGGTTTGAGTATGATTTAGCTAAAAAAATACCATGGTTTCCAAACGCATGGTGTTTTGTTTTTGGCAAAAACACCATGGAAACAAGAAAAACACCATGGTATCCAAACGAAACCCTACATAACTCGCACTAGATCTGTGGGCAATGTTCCCTCAAATCTATTGAAGTTCCAGTTATGCCCCTTGGTCACGTTTAATCATTTTTTTGTTAATGGATTTAATCCTTAACCCCCAAACTAAATATCCAAACCCTCATACTTCATCTTCTCCATTGGTAAAAGAACTCCCTAAGGTCTACGGAATTTTTGAATACGTGGAATCCATTCTTAATCCAATTCAAATTCCATTGTACAAAAATTATTAGAATATCAATTCTAGACATTTTAATTCCAAATTCACTAATTTCGTAATTTTTTATTTTTAAAGGGTTTGGTTTATAATATTTAGATTTCTAAGTATTGTTCTTGTAATTTTTAGATTTTTAAGGGGTGGTTTGCAATTGAAGATTTTAACAGTTTTGTAAATAAAATTTGGATTTTAAGGTTGTTTTCATAATTTTTCCAATTTTAAAGTTTTGTTTTCGAAATTTTAAGAGAATTGTTTGTAAATTTTGAATTTTAAAGTAGTTACAAATACGTCTCTGGCTTTAGGAGAGCTTTATCTTGGTTCCTTTCCATTATAAAAACAGGGTGAAGGTAAGTACTTTTAACTCCAATCGTTGCGATTATTTAATGAGCGTTTGTTGATATTTGTGATTTCCAACTATGTTACCATTACATTTACATAATTAATATTTGAACCAAAATGGTGATCTCTCCATATATTTTAGTAAGAAGAGGATTAAAATCCTGCTCGTTATATATGTATCTATAGTATAGTGGATGCAACATGCTGAAAAATCATAGAATGTCTGTCAAACACACTGGTATCATATTACATCCACATATCAGATGCAAATAATAACGAGATAACAAACATTTAAACATTTAAATGATCAAATAATTCACCTCTTAAACAAAATTTTCAAATCTTGAGCCTCTTGAAGGCTGTAAACCCGCCATCCACCACAAAATTATGCCCACTCACAAACTTGGCCTCGTCGGACGCCAAAAACACCGCCGCGGCCGCCACATCCTCCGCCTCGCGCCGCCCCCTCGAGCTCCCCACTCCCTCCAAAACCTCTACTACCTCCTCCTCCCCAACTCCGGCCAATTCTCATCGCATCGACCCCCATTGGCGTCGCAATGGCATGGGGCGATATGGATTTAATCCTTAACCCCCAAACTAAATATCCAAACCCTCATACTTCATCTTCTCCATTGGTAAAAGAACTCCCTAAGGTCTACGGAATTTTTGAATACGTGGAATCCATTCTTAATCCAATTCAAATTCCATTGTACAAAAATTATTAGAATATCAATTCTAGACATTTTAATTCCAAATTCACTATTTTAGTAATTTTTTATTTTTAAAGGGTTTGGTTTATAATATTTAGATTTCTAAGTATTGTTCTTGTAATTTTTAGATTTTTAAGGGGTGGTTTGCAATTGAAGATTTTAACAGTTTTGTAAATAAAATTTGGATTATAGGGTACATCGCTGAACCGGCCGTGAGAGAAACCACCACAAACGATAGCAAAAACACAATAAAGAGTAAAGACACGAGATTTACGTGGTTCTGGCAATTTGCCTACATCCACTCGGGTAAGGAGGGGGATTTTCACTAATAGAAAGAGAGAATACAAATTAGATTACAAGTTCTCACAAAGAAACCCTAAAACAAACCTCTCAATCTCTCAAAAGATCTCCTCTCCAAAGATGCACCAAACTCTCTCAAAGGTCGCCCAAAACGTATTGAAACTTACCCTAACAATCGTGTTAGGGTTATAATAGCCTCTAAACGAATTGGGTTTAAAACCATTCCTAATTAGACCCGTTGAACCACTGATTAGTCGACTACAACTCATATTAGTCGACTAATGCATCGTAGATTAGTCGACTAATAACACCATTAGTCGACTACTGCACTCAACGCAAATACACCTTTCTCGTTACGCTGTATCGACTATAATGCCTATTAGTCGACTACTCGGCCTCCCACCAAAACTTGCTTTCTGCTATAGCAGTAGTCGACTACAATGCCTAGTAGTCGACTCATCAACCTAAAACTGCCTTGTGCATATTTTTGTGCATGTTCTACATTCTCCACCTCGCACATCATTTGATTCACCTCAAATTTTGGACTAACACCAAGAACACCAAGAACATCTAGAGAGATCACCATCGCCTAATCCAGCCAATCCAAATCAAGCCACTACACCGCTGACCGCTTAATGCATCTCCACCGGATCAAGCTCACCGAGTTCACCTCAAATCATCTCCACCTTACCCATTATCACTCAAGGGCCATGCCCTCAAAATCAACAAGAGCCGATATGAAGCAAGTCTAAGCAATGCTTAAACTTACTACTGTGACTACCTTGGTTAACATGTCCATGGGATTCTCATTCGTGCACCTTCATGAGAGAAATATCACCTCCTCTATGACATCCCCACAAAATGATACGACATCAATATGCTTGTATGCAGCATGATGAACCCGATTCTTCGCCAAGTGAATTGCACTCGACCGTCACACCACAAGTTCACGCTTCCCCGCCAATCCCCAAATCGCCTAGAAGACCCCACAACCACAATGCTTCCTTCACTTTCCGCCATGGCCATGTATTTCTACCAGAGTAGAAAGTGCCATCAGCCCTGTAACATCGACGCCAACTAACCGAGCTCCATGTATCTTAAATACATAACCGTGAGTAGATCGCCGTCTATCTAGATCGCCTGCATAATCGAGTCCACAAACCCGCTAACTGACATGTTTCTCCACCAAAACACGACACTGTATCAACTGTATCTTTAAGGCCGAGGACCCACTTCACCGCTTCCCAAGATGCCTTTCCCAGATTCGCCATGAATCCATCACCACACTAACCGCCTGCGGAAATATCCGCGGTACACACCATTGCATACATTAAACCGCCAACGCAGACTAGCATAGGGAACATCCATGTGCCTTCTCTTCAAATTGTGAGGGAGATTGATTACGTAGCCTAAAGTGGAGCCAATGAGTCACCACCGACTTAGCACTTTGCATCCCGAACCGCGACACCCGGCCTATGTAGCCCTTCCGACTCAAGAACAATCGCCGATTCGCCTCTTTCTAATCTCCATACCCAAGATTTTCCTAGCAAAGACCATGTCCTTCATTCGAACTCTTCACCAAGTTGAGATTTCAACCTATCTATCTCCACCCGCTCTTAGAAGCTAAGCATGTCATCCACATTCAAATTCCATTGTACAAAAATTATTAGAATATCAATTCTAGACATTTTAATTCCAAATTCACTATTTTAGTAATTTTTTATTTTTAAAGGGTTTGGTTTATAATATTTAGATTTCTAAGTATTGTTCTTGTAATTTTTAGATTTTTAAGGGGGTGGTTTGCAATTGAAGATTTTAACAGTTTTTGTAAATAAAATTTGGATTTTAAGGGTGTTGGGCGCGCGGACCGCGGAACCGTCGAGAGAAACCACCACAAACGATAGCAAAAAACACAATAAAAGAGTAAAGACACGAGATTTACGTGGTTCGGCAATTTGCCTACATCCACGGGGTAAGGAGGGGGGATTTTCACTAATAGAAAGAGAGAATACAAATTAGGATTACAAGTTCTCACAAAGAAACCCTAAAAACAAACCTCTCAATCTCTCAAAAGATCTCCTCTCCAAAGATGCACCAAACTCTCTCAAAGGTGCTCCAAAAGCGTGCTTGAAACTTACCCTAACAATCGGGTTAGGGGTTATAAATAACCTCTAAACGAATTGGGTTTAAAACCAATTCCTAATTAGACCCGTTTTCGGAATCGGCCCAGATTAGTCGACTACAACTCATATTAGTCGACTAATGCACTGTAGATTAGTCGACTACAATACCGATTAGTCGACTACTGCCAGAAGCAGAAATACACCTTTCGTAGTTTACGGTGTAGTCGACTATAATGCCTATTAGTCGACTACCGATTCCAAGCCGAAACTTGCTACATGCCTTTCTGATGTAGTCGACTACAATGCCTAGTAGTCGACTACTGAACCTGAAAACTGTCTTGTGCATGTTTTTGTGCATGTTCTACAATTCTCCACCTCGTACATCATTTGATTCACCTCAAATTTTGGACGAACACCAGAAGAACACCAAGAACATCTAGAGAGATCACCATCAGCCAATCCAGGCCAATCCAGCTGCGCCACTACACCGCGACTGCCTACGTACCCTCCACCGGGATCAAGCTCACCGTAGTTCACCTCAAATCATCTCCACCTTACCCATTACCGCCCCGAAGGGCCATGCCCTCTTGGGCAAATCAACAAGAGCTGATATGAAGCAAGTCTAAGCAATGCTTAAACTTACTACCTGTGACTACCTTGGTTAACATGTCCGCGGGATTCTCATTCGTGTGCACCTTCATGAGAGAAATATCACCTCCCTCTATGACATCCCGCACAAAATGATACCTGACATCAATATGCTTGGTACGAGCATGATGAACCTGATTCTTCGCCAAGTGAATTGCACTCATTTGTCACACCACAAGTTCCGTTTTCTGCTCAATCCCAAATCGTCTAGAAGACCCCACAACCACAATGCTTCCTTCACTCCCTCGCCATGGCCATGTACTCGGCCTCTGTAGTAGAAAGTGCCATCAGAGCTGTAACATCGACGCCAACTAACCGGAGCTCCATGTATCTTAAATACATAACCGGTAGTAGATCGCCGTCTATCTAGATCGCCGCATAATCGAGTCCACAAACCCGTCAATCGACATGTTTCTCCACCAAAACACGACCCGTATCAACTGTACCCTTTAAGTACCGAGGACCCACTTCACCGCTTCCCAAGACGCTTTCCTGCATTCGCCATGAATCTCACGACCACACTAACGCTGTGAAATATCCGGGCGTGTACACACCATTGCATACATTAAACGCCAACGCACTAGCATAGGGAACACGCTCCATGTGCGCCTTCTCTTCAGTGTAGTGGGAGATTGATTACCGAAGCCTAAAGTGTGGAGCCAATGGAGTCACCACCGACTTAGCACTTTGCATCCCGAACCTCGCGATCACCCGGCTCTATGTAGCCCTTCCGACTAAGAACAATCGTCGATTCGCCGCTCTCTTCTAATCTCCATACCCGGTATTTTCCTAGCGGCACCCATGTCCTTCATCGAACTCTTCACCAAGTTGAGATTTCAACCTATCTATCTCCACCTGCTCTTAGAAGCAATAAGCATGTCATCCACATACAAAGAAGATAGATAAAATTACCTCCGCAAAGCTTCGAATGTAAACACAACAATCATGATCGCCGGAAAACCCATGCTTCAAAGATGAAGGAGTCAAATCGCTTGTACCACTGCCGGGAGATTGCTTTAATCCATACAATTGACTTCCTCAAACGACACACATGATTCTCCTTATCCTCAACCTTGTAGCCCTCGGGTTGATGCATGTAGATCTCTTCATCCAAGTCTCCGTGCAAGAAGGTTGTTTTCACATCGAGTTGATCCACTCAAAATCACCATGAGCAACAATACTCAATAGCACCCGAATAGAAGTGTGTTTCACCACCGGAGAAAATATCTCATTGTAATCCACACCCTCTTTACGTGCAAAACCCTTAGCCACTAGCCTCGCCTTGTATCTTACACCACCGAAGCTCAAAGATCTTCCTTTCTTTTATACACCCACTTACAACCAATAGCTTTTCTTCCTACGGGCAATGGGACCACCTCCCATGTTTGGTTCTTCGAAGAGATTCCATCTCTTCCTCCATCGCGACCAACCAACTCTCACTATCCTTGTCCCGAATAGCTTCCTTGAAGGAGACCGCTCGTCCTCCTCCACCGAGTGCGTATTCAACCATATTAGCCTGCCCATAGTGCTTTAGGGGTTGATCAGCCCGCCAAAACCTGCTTGTATGCTCGCTTTGTCCTAGTGGAAGCCAAATTATCCTCGGTGCTTTGTTGTTGTAGTACTGTGTATTTTCTGTGAACCTCCTCCTGCTCAAGCTCATCATCTACGACTTCCCACTTGAGCACGATTAGAACCTAGTTGGTCTTTAGGTTCTATTTCAATAACACGAGACTTAGAAGTCTCACCAGTCATAACACCATCATCCTTGGACGCCCTCGCAATCATGGATTTCTCATCAAAGGTAACATCCCTGCTGACCACGAACTTTGAATCTTCCGTACACCAAAGGCGATAGCCTTTTACGCCCTTTGCATATCCCAAGAATATTGCCTTCTTGGCCCTCGCGTCAAGCTTTCCCTCGTTGACGTGATAGTAGGCGGTACATCCGAAAATTACGAGCCTATCATAATGCATGCTCTCGACCACACCCTATAGGGTGTATCACCATCAATATCGAATGTGGTGAACGGTTCACAATGTAACAAGCTGTAGCCACCGCTTCTGCCCACCATTCGTTGCCCAATCCTGCATAAGATCGCATACTCACTGCCTTTTCCCGCAGTGTTCGGTTCAGTCTCTCCGCGACCCCATTCTGCTGTGGTGTAGACCTGACTGTCCAGTGTCGAACAATTCCTTCCTGATCACAGAACTCCTTGAAAGCACCATCACGTATACTGCGTACGTTATCGGATCTGGCGTCTTCAATTTCTTTCTGTCACATTCTCAACCATTGTTCTCCACTTCTTGAATGTCTCGAACACCTCATTCTTGTGCTTCAGAAAATAAATCCAAGCATACCTAGAATAATCATCAATAAACGAGACATAATACCTGGAACCACCCTTGGAAGTTGTCTGAGCCGGACCCCAAACATCCGTGTGCACATAATCTAGTATCCCTCTGCTCTTAGACTTCTTTGTTCGAAACTTGACCGTGTGACTTTCCATACACACAATCCTCGCAAAATCCATGCTAGGTTCCTTGATTCTTAAGCGGACCCTCTTTACTAAGCGAACTAGACCCTTCTCGACATATGCCCAAGCGCCTATGCCATAACCGTGTGTGCTCACATGGGTCTCCACCACTTCCTTCAGTTCCAACCGTGCATCTCTGTCACCGTGCGTGCACGAGAGAGTATATAGATTACCGTGGCGAACACCCTTCATCACTACTAAGGAACCACGAACAACCTTCTTCACTCCGTTTTCGTCACAATCCCGCAACCACCGGAGTCCAAAGCACCAACCGAGATAAGATTCTTCCCAAGTCGGGAATATGCCTCACATCTGTCAAGGTTCGAACCACTCCATCATGCATCTTGATTTTGATATTACCTAGCCCCACTGTTTTACAAGTATGGTTATTCCCCATCAATACAGCTTCCCCATCAATGCCTCGTAGGTAGTAAACCACTTCCTATTTGGACACATATGGTAAGAGCAACCGAATCAAGTATCCACTTCCGGAGATCTCCTCGCCACCCGTGACGACATAGCATTCCTTATCGCTCCCTTCCTCACAAGCGTAGCTCGCTTCTTCCTTGCCCTCTCTCCTCTCGGTCTTGTTGTTGTTCTTCTTTCCACCTACTCTCTTATTTGGACGGTCGACTTTGAAATGCCCAAATTTCACCGACTTGAAACATCCTTTTCCCGCAAGAGGTCTTGATTTAGATCTAGACTTTCCTCCCTTGCCTTTTCCTCGCTCATTGCTCCTTCCTCTTGCAAACAATCCTGCGCTTTTCCTCATTACCGCCGGTGGCCATGTCACTAGTTGCAGTCTTCGAAGATCGTCGCTAGAAGTGCCGTTCTAGTCTCATCCATCTTCGATTTTCTCCCACAAGCCTCAGTGTTTGCACCAGGTTCTCATAAGACTTCGGCAGAGACAGAAGTAGTAAGCGCTGATCCTCGTCTCCTACTTTAACATCTATGTCTTTCAAATCGATATGATCCTATCAAACTTGTTGATGTGTTCCCGGATTGATGAGCCCTCCTCCATCTTGCAAGTATACAATTTGGATTTTAAGTAGATCTCGTTAGTTAGACTCTTATCATGAAGGTACCCTCTAACTTCTTCCACACGCCCGCAGCCGTTTCCTCTTATCCCTCTGAGGCATAGGATAATCGACCTTCGTGCTTCAGATCCAATTCCTTCGATCACGAGAACTCCTTGAAAGCACCATGTATACTCTGTGCAGTTATCGGATCTGGCGTCTTCAATTTCTTTCTGTCTGTTCTCAACCATTGTTCTCCACTTCTTGAATGTCTCGAACACCTCATTCTTGTGCTTCGAAAATAAATCCAAGCATACCTAGAATAATCATCAATAAACGAGACATAATACACGGAACCACCCTTGGAAGTTGTGTGGGACCCAAACATCCGTGTGCACATAATCTAGTATCCCTCGCTCTTAGAGACTGCGTTGAGAAACTTGACCACTGTGACTTTCCATACACACAATCCTCGCAAAATCCATGCTAGGTTCCTTGATTCTTAAGCGGACCCTCTTTACTAAGCGAGAACTAGACCCTTCGACATATGCCCAAGCGCCTATGCCATAACCGTGTGTGCTCACATGGGTCTCCACCACTTCCTTCAGTTCAACGGCATCTCCTGTCACCGTCATTTTTGAGAGTATATAGATTACCGTGGCGAACACCCTTCATCACTACTAAGGAACCACGAACAACCTTCTTCACTCCGTTTTCCGTCACAATCCCGCAACCACCGAGTCCAAAGCACCAAGCGAGATAAGATTCTTCCCAAGTCGGGAATATGCCTCACATCTGTCAAGGTTCGAACCACTCCATCATGCATCTTGATTTTGATATTACCTAGCCCCACTGTTTTACAAGTATGGTTATTCCCCATCAATACAGTTCCCCATCAATGCCTCTGGAGGTAGTAAACCACTTCCTATTTGGACACATATGGTAAGAGCAACCGAATCAAGTATCCACTTTCCGGAGATCTCCTCGCCACCGTGGCGACATAGCATTCCTTATCGCTCCCTTCCTCTGGCGTGTGCTTCCTTCTTCCTTGCCCTCTCTCCTCTCGGTCTTGTTGTTGTTCTTCTTTCCACCTACTCTCTTATTTGGACGGTCGACTTTGAAATGCCATTCCCACGCACTTGAAACATCCTTTTCCCGCAAGAGGTCTTGATTTAGATCTAGACTTTCCTCCTTGCCTTTTCCTCGCTCATTGCTCCTTCCTCTTGCAAACAATCCCTGCGCTTGTTCCCTATTACCGCCAGTGGCCATGTCACTAGTTGCAGTCTTCCGAAGATCGTCCGCTAGAAGTGCCGTTCTAGTCTCATCCATCTTCAGATTTTCTCCCACAAGCCTCGGTGTTTGCACGGGTTCTCATAAGACTTGGCGAGGCAGTAGTAAGCGATCCTCGTCTCCTACTTTAACATCTATGTCTTTCAAATCTGATATGATCCTATCAAACTTGTTGATGTGTTCCCGGATTGATGAGCCCTCCTCCATCTTGCAAGTATACAATTTGGATTTTAAGTAGATCCGGTTAGTTAGACTCTTCGTCATGAAGGTACCCTCTAACTTCTTCCACTGCCTGTACCGTTCCTCTCCATCTACCAAGAAAGCTACATCCCTCTTGAGGCATAGGATAATCGGCCTTGGTGCTTCGGATCCAACTCCTCCCAATCCTCATCGGACATATCCTTGTTCTTCTTCTCCTTTCCATCCAAAGTCTTGTGCAATTTTGCGAAATTAGAAAGTTTTTCATCTGCATCCTCCAATAAGAAAAATCGTTCTTCCCATTGAACTTTTCAATCTCGAATTTTCCCACTTTGGTGATTCTTGGTTGGCCATCCTCTGTTTGTCTTGTGAATCCGCTTCTCTCAGGAATCACCGAACACCCCTCAAATTAGAAATTACACCACTTTCAATCTGAATAATAGCTCGATACCAATTGTTGGTAGCGGACCATGAACCGTCGAGAGAAACCACCACAAACGATAGCAAAAACACAATAAAAGAGTAAAGACACGAGATTTACGTGGTTCGGCAATTTGCCTACGTCCACGGGGTAAGGAGGGGGGATTTTCACTAATAGAAAGAGAATACAAATTAAGATTACAAGTTCTCACAAAGAAACCCTAAAACAAACCTCTCAATCTCTCAAAGATCTCCTCTCAAAGATGCACCAAACTCTCTCAAAGGTGCTCCAAAGCGTGCTTGAAACTTACCTAACAATCGGGTTAGGGGTTATAAATAACCTCTAAGCGAATGGGTTTAAAACCAATTCCTAATTAGACCCGTTTTCGGAATCTGCCCAGATTAGTCGACTACAACTCATATTAGTCGACTAATGCACTGTAGATTAGTCGACTACAATACCGATTAGTCGACTACTCGGATAACGCAATACACCTACGTGCGTTTTGATTATAGTCGTATAATGCCTATTAGTCGTACTGGGATCCCGGCAGAAAACTTGCTTTCGTACTTCTGATTGTAGTCGACTACAATGCCTAGTAATTGACTCTTGAACCCTGGCTAATGCTTTGTGCATGTTTTGTGCATGTTCTACAAAGGGGTTGTTTTCATAATTTTTCCAATTTTTAAAGTTTTGTTTTCCAAATTTTAAGAGAATTGTTTGTAAATTTTGAATTTTAAAGTAGTTACAAATACGTCTCTGGCTTTAGGAGAGCTTTATCTTGGTTCCTTTCCATTATAAAAACAGGGTGAAGGTAAGTACTTTTAACTCCAATCGTTGCGATTATTTAATGAGCGTTTGTTGATATTTGTGATTTCCAACTATGTTACCATTACATTTACATAATTAATAATTGAACCAAAATGGTGGTCTCTCCATATATTTTAGTAAGAAGAGGATTAAAATCCTGCTCGTTATATATGTATGTATCTATAGTATAGTGGATGCAACATGCTGAAAAATCATAGAATGTCTGTCAAACACACTCGCCTCCTACTTTAACATCTATGTCTTTCAAATCTGATATGATCCTATCAAACTTGTTGATGTGTTCCCTGATTGATGAGCCCTCCTCCATCTTGCAAGTATACAATTTGGATTTTAAGTAGATCTCGTTAGTTAGACTCTTCGCCATGAAGGTACCCTCTAACTTCTTCCATACCACAAAATGCTTCTCTCCATCTACCAAGAAAGCTACATCCCTCTTGAGGCATAGGATAATCGGATTGTGCTTCCAGATCCAACTCCTCCCAATCCTCATCGACATATCCTTGTTCTTCTTCTCCTTTCCATCCAAAGTCTTGTGCAATTTTTATGAAATTAGAAAGTTTTTCATCATCCTCCAATAAGAAAAATCGTTCTTCCCATTGAACTTTTCAATCTCGAATTTTCCCACTTTGGTGATTCTTGGTTGGCCATCCTCTGTTTGTCTTCGTGAATCCGCTTCTCTCGGGAATCACCGAACACCCCTCAAATTAGAAATTACACCACTTTCAATCAATAATAGCTCGATAATTAATTGTCATGACGGAACCAATGAGAGAAACCACCACAAACGATAGCAAAAACACAATAAAAGAGTAAAGACACGAGATTTACGTGGTTCGCAATTTGCCTACGCCCACGGGTAAGGAGGGGGATTTTCACTAATAGAAAGAGAGAATACAAATTAAGATTACAAGTTCTCACAAAGAAACCCTAAAACAAACCTCTCAATCTCTCAAAAGATCTCCTCTCCAAAGATGCACCAAACTCTCTCAAAGGTCGCTCCAAACGTGCTTGAAACTTACCCTAACAATCAGGTTAGGGGTTATAAATAACCTCTAAACGAATTGGGTTTAAAACCAATTCCTAATTAGACCCGTTTGACCTGCTTGCATTAGTCGACTACAACTCATATTAGTCGACTACAATACCGATTAGTCGACTACAATACCGATTAGTCGACTACAACTCATATTAGTCGACTACAACTCATATTAGTCGACTACAACTCATATTAGTCGACTACAACTCATATTAGTCGACTACAACTCATATTAGTCGACTACAACTCATATTAGTCGACTACAATGCCTAGTAATTTACTTTGAACTCCTAAAACCTGCCTTGCATGTTTTGTGCATGTTCTACAAAGGGGTTGTTTTCATAATTTTTCCAATTTTTAAAGTTTTGTTTTCCAAATTTTAAGAGAATTGTTTGTAAATTTTGAATTTTAAAGTAGTTACAAATACGTCTCTGGCTTTAGGAGAGCTTTATCTTGGTTCCTTTCCATTATAAAAACAGGGTGAAGGTAAGTACTTTTAACTCCAATCGTTGCGATTATTTAATGAGCGTTTGTTGATATTTGTGATTTCCAACTATGTTACCATTACATTTACATAATTAATAATTGAACCAAAATGGTGGTCTCTCCATATATTTTAGTAAGAAGAGGATTAAAATCCTGCTCGTTATATATGTATGTATCTATAGTATAGTGGATGCAACATGCTGAAAAATCATAGAATGTCTGTCAAACACACTGGTATCATATTACATCCACTTATCAGATGCAAATAATAACGAGATAACAAACATTTAAACATTTAAATGATCAAATAATTCACCTCTTAAACAAAATTTTCAAATCTTGAGCCTCTTGAAGGCTGTAAACCCGCCATCCACCACAAAATTATGCCCACTCACAAACTTGGCCTCGTCGGACGCCAAAAACACCGCCGCGGCCGCCACATCCTCCGCCTCGCACTTCGCCCCCTCGAGCTCCCCACTCCCCTCCAAAACCTCTACTACCTCCTCCTCCCCCAACTCCGGCGCCAATTTCCTCATCGCATCGACCCCCATTGGCGTCGCAATGGCATGGGGCGATATGCAATTAATCCTAATCCCGTACCTCCCCATCTCCGCCGCCGCGGACCTCACCGCCCCGATCACGGCCGCCTTCGATATTGAGTAATCATGCGGCGCCATTCCACCCATGACTCCCGTCACGCTCGCGGTGCAGAGAATACAGCCCGATTGTTGCGGGATCATGACGCGTGCGGCGTGCTTGATACCGGCGATGACGGAGCGGAGGTTGACGGCCATCGTGCGGTCAAAGTCGGAGAGGTCGAGGGCGCTGAAGGAGGGTGCAAGGGAGCCGGCAATGCCCGCATTGTTGTGGAGGACGTCGAGGCGGCCATGGAGGGAGACAGCAAGGTCAACGGCAGAGGAGATGTCGGGTTCTTGGGTGACATCGCAGGGGACGAAGGTGGCGTTGGGGCCGAGGGTGGCGGCGACCGCAGCACCGAGGTCGAGGTTTATGTCGGCGAGGATGACTTTGGCGCCGTGCCGGATGAGTGAGGTAGCGGTGGCCTTGCCGATGCCGCTGGCGGCGCCGGTTATTAGTGCAACTTTGCCGGCTAACCTGTGAATAGAGAAGTTGTTCTAATTGACACATTCGACGTATAGAAATAAACCATTTTCATCATTCACAAGTGTTATGCCCATACTCGCATGGGTTGATTTGGTTTATTTATTTGTACATCTAATTTGTTTGTTATCCATGAACTTCTTTTTGGGTTATAATTTTGCTTCTAAAATTGAAATTATTTTCATTAAAAATTTAAATTGTATTGATTTTTTTTCTTTCGATTGTTGCTCCTTCTTCAAAAGTAAATAACTTGAGTCAAAGCTTTTTTCCTTATAATAGAAATACAAAATAAGGATATGGAATTTTTAGTTTTCTCACTTAACCCCAATAGCTTTTGGTAGAAAACCTTAATAATTATTGTTTAGTATTTTTAGGCTCTATGTAATTTTCAGTTTTTTAGGAGGTTGTTTCTAAATTTTGAATTTTAAAAGAGGTTTTTAGGAACTATTTGGATATTTGAACTTTTTGGTAGTTCTTTGTTTTCATTTTATTTTTAAATTTTTAGGCTCTTCTTGCAATTTTAGATTTTCAGAGGCATTTTCTAGTTTTAGATTTTTGAGGGGTTTGTTTGTACTTTTTATACTTTAAAGAGATTTGTTTGTAGTTTTTGGAGTTTTAAGGCAGTTGTCTACAATTTTTAGAATTTACAGGGGTTGGTTTGTAATTGCTAGATTTTTAGAGAATTCTCTGAAACTTTTAGAATTTAAAGGCGTTTTTGTGATTTCTAGATTTTTCAAGGGGTTGTTTGTAGTTTCAAAGGGCTATTTGTATTTTTCATATTTTTAGTAGTTGTTTATAATTTTATGGGTTAATATGCAAATAGGAATGATTTGAGAGGTATATATTGGCCTTGATGAATAATGTTCGTCAGTGTAAAATTAAGAGGTAATGGCCTTATGGGGTAAAGTGCAATAAATAAAATATTTTGGTGCTTTTTGAAATTCTATCTGGTTTTCAGAAAATTTGTAGGCTAATTGATGGTTTGGTAAAATTTATCTAGAAGCTCCATGCGATTATCAAATTAAAACTATCTATAATTAAAATTTTCTATTAATCAAAGCCCTTCTTCATATAAAAAAGTTTTTCAAAATTAGAAAATTATCAACTGCCCCATTGAAAATATAAAAATTACAAACAATCCCAAAAATCCAAAACTATAAATAATGCCCTCAGACCAAAAATTAGAAATAGTTTTATAATAAATCTAAAATTTCAAAAGGCAAAAAAAAAAATCAAACACTCGCAAACAACCCTTTAATATTTAAAAACTACAAATGCAACCCTAAAAATCCAAAATTATAAATAACATTTCTAAATTCAGAAATTATAAACTATCCATTTTAAAATTAGTAAATTATAAACAATCCCTAGAAAGTAATAAAAAATATAAAATTCCCATGAAAAGTTTAAAAATAAAATAGCCCCTGAAATTTTATACTCTTTAAAATTTTACAAATAACCCCTTGATAGTTTTGAAAATTATAAAAATCCCTAAAAATTTTACAAATAGCCCTTCAAAATTTTACAACTAGTCATATGAAAGTTGCAATAATAATAAACATCATGCTGAAAATTTTAAAATATTACAAACAACTCCCTAAAAATTTTTACTAACAACCCCTTAAAAGTTTTCAAAAATTACAAATGCCCTAAAAAATCTAAAAATTACAAATAATCTCATGAAAGTTGCAAATAAACCCTTAATATTCAAAAGCATAAATAAATCCTTGAGAAATTAGAGACTTACAAATAGCATCATAAAATTCAAAAATTATAAACTACCCCTTTAAAATCCACAAATTACAAACAATCCCTAAACAAATTCAAATTAATAACAGTCCTCTGAAAAGTTCAAAACTATAAACAACCCCTTGAAGTTTTATAAACAAACCCTAAAAGTTTTATAATCAAGATCTAAAAATTTTCAAGAATTACAAATATCCCATTGAAAATTTTATAACTAGCCCCATGAAAGTTGCTAATTAAAATAATAAACAACATGTTGAAAATTATCAAATATTACAAATAACTATTACAAATAACCCCTTGATAGTTTTGAAAATTATAAAAATCCCTAAAAATTTTACAAATAGCCCTTCAAAAAAAATTTTACAAATAGCCCTTCAAAATTTTACAACTAGTCATATGAAAGTTGCAATAATAATAAACATCATGCTGAAAATTTTAAAATATTACAAACAACTCCCTAAAATTTTTACTAACAACCCCTTAAAAGTTTTCAAAAATTACAAATGCCCTACAAAAATCTAAAAATTACAAATAATCTCATGAAAGTTGCAAATAAACCCTTAATATTCAAAATGCATAATTAAATCCTTGAGAAATTAGAGAATTACAAATAGCATCATAAAATTTAAAAATTATAAACTACCCCTTTAAAATCCACAAATTACAAGCAATCCCTAAACAAATTCAAATTAATAACAGTCCTCTGAAAAGTTCAAAACTATAAACAACCCCTTGAAGTTTTATAAACAAACCCTAAAAGTTTTATAATCAAGATCTAAATTTTTAAGAATTACAAATATCCTATTGAAAATTTTATAACTAGCCCCATGAAAGTTGCTAATTAAAATAATAAACAACATGTTGAAAATTATCAAATATTACAAATAACTATTACAAGTAACCCATTGAAAGTTTTCAAAATCACAAACACCCTCGAAGAATTTATAAAATGCCCCATAAAAACTTTACAAAACAGTCCTCTAAAACTTTACAACCACCCCTTAAAAGTTATAAAACTTACAACAGCCTCAAAATCTCACAAACGTCACCCAAAAAAATTCTAATGTTACAAATGGCTCCCTAATCTAACATATTATATTATAATACTATAATACATTGGTGTGGGGAATATATGAGGTGATAGGATATAATGGCAATGAGAAGTCCTATGTCCTGAATGCTAAAGGATAGTGGACTCTTTACTATCCATTTTAAGGATTAGAAGAAAGTCTTAATCCCGTTCATGTCCCAATCTTGAGCGAACCAAACATGAGCACTGATTTAAATCTCGAGATATTGAAATCACAATGATTTTTTAGTTTTTAAAAATCATAAATTTTTATTTAGATTTGTAAAGGAGTGATTGATGGCTAAGCTTCCATTTTGAATTTCAAACATAATATTTTAATTTATCTAAGAAAAATTGTACTTCAAAAAACTTTATCTCGAAAAATCCTACTACTCAAACTATCTACTTTAAGTAATAAAAAATTATATTCTCTTCTTCTCATAACATAGAAAAATAGAGTTACTCATTGTTTTTCCTTCATAATCATTTAAAGTTAGTTAAAAGATAACTGTAAGTTATAATCTAAAAAATACAATCAAATCATCTCTTACTACACTAGGGTCGCTTAAACGTATTCGAATGACATATAAACCAACATATATAAACCAAAGAAATTAAAACAATCCATGTGAGCACTAGCTTAATAATTGTTCTAATTTAATATTAAAATAATATATGATATGTGTCATTATTTTATGCACTTAGATATTGTTTGGTGTCTTTAAAAATACCACCAATTTCTCATTATATATAAATAAGAGATATTTTATTTGATAAAAACATCAAACAATCCTACAGTACATTAAATTCAGAATCAGGTGGCACGTGACCAAGGTAGGAATATGCTTTGTCCCATCCCAACAGCCCCATGTTCTATAATATCTACTGCTTACTTCATCTACTCTTTGCAGATCCACAATATATCACTAAAAAAGAAACGAACTGTATTTGGTTAGCAATAATAAAACTTACAGGTTTTGACTTTGAAGTTGTAAAGCTTTGTTCTCAAATTTATTAGGAGTTTAAGGGCGCGTTTTATAGATCCTTAAAACAGGCCAGGAGTGATCCTAGACTGGTTTCATCTTAATTAAGACTAAAAAACCTAAAAGGTGAATCAGAAAAAAAAAAAATCTGGCAAAATTTGATCAAAAAATAGAATTTGAATCCTCTCCACTATCAACTCTCCGGTATTAAAACAGTAGTAGCGAGATCACTATTTTAATCATAATCATTGGATTATTTAGTATGTGGTTATGATTCATTTTAACTAAATCTAGCACTCTTCATATCCGTATCCCGTCAATTGCATCTTTCCAACTTTACACTCATAATCAGATGACAACTAATCCACTAAATAAATCAGCAGTTCTAAAATATTAGTGGTCTCTCTGTTGATTTTTAATAGTGGAGACGATCCGAATTTAAAAAAAGGGATCAATTAATATTGATACTATATTTGTCAAGCACAAAACAACTACAAAACAACTATTAATCAGAGTTGGATCAGTCCTCGCCCGATTTTAAGGGGTTTATATTAATTGCACAATTTGCACTAAGGGGTTCATATATGTCTTTTTAATGCATTCAGTAAGTATTGTTAGACAGAAAAATTAAGAGTGAGTGACAGAGAACCTTTGCCCTCCATGAACTCCATGATCAGAGGTAGTAGTGGAGAATAGCTGTTGCCTTATGAAACCGCCCTTGGTATTAATCAGCATATTTCTCATGTAACTGCCCTAGAAAAGAGCCAATAATTTTACTAAAGAGTTACAATGAAAGAGATCTAGGAGTGGAACTCAGAGTCTCGGGTCATACCTCAACTTGAGCCAAAGCATCTCTCTCTCTCTCTCTCTCTCTCTTGTTTGAAGACCGAAGAAGACACCCTTTCAAAGTGATGCAAGCTGTTTGGCTAGAAGTGAAAGGAATAATGAGGGGAGAAAAGGTTATAGAGATAAGGACAGAAATTTAAGGGTAAATTACACTACACCGCAGGAACTTCCAGCATTTTGCAGTAAACCCCCAACAACGTTGAAAGTCACACTGGTCTCTCAAGAATATTCAGTATTTTGTAGTAAACCTCCAGTGAGTTTTGGAATTGTATACACCCTTGATAAGTTTCTGCATTTTGCAAACAACCCCATAAATTAAAATAAAGAAAACAACATAAAAAAGGCATTTTGAAGGACCATTTTAAGGAAAAAAATAATAATAATTAGTGATCTGGACCACAACATGAGTGCGAGCAAGAGGAGGATGAATAACCACAACATGAGACGAGATATTTTATTTTTAGGGTTGAAAATATAAAAATGTCATAGTGGGATTTTTAAAGAATTTAAAGGATATTTTGATCTTTTAAAGCCATGGAAGTTTCACGTGACACGTCAAATGTAAAAGTGCTAATTTTGGGAGTTTTCTGCCAAAAAAAAAGTTTATTGCGAATTTGATGCAATTTTTAAAGTTATTGGGGGTTTATTGCAAACTTTGAAAGTTTTTGAGGTTCCATATGATTTTGAAAGTTATCGGGGATTTACTATAAAACGTTAAAAGTTCTTGGGATTTAGCCTAATTTACCCAAAATTTTATGCCAACGGCTTCCATACTCCTAGGGCAGTCCAAACGGGCCGGCGCGGCTCGAATTTTCGGTCCGGGCAGGGCAAAATGCCTAGCCCAGTCCCGGACCCAAGGTGCTTGGGCTAGGCCCGGGTCCGGGCCAAACAGGGCCGGCCTCCGGGACTGCCCGAATTTTTATGTATTTTTATTTAATTTTTTTGCCAAAATTTGTTAAATAATTAGATTAATCTTATTATGTTTATATAAGTATGTATTAGTATATACTTACATATTAGTATATAGCTATATATTATATGTAAGTATATATAAATAGACATTAATGACCATATCATACTATAGTTATATAGTTATATATAGTATACATTAGAAATATATATATATATATACACAAAGCCCAAAAGATTTCTGCAATTACGAAATCGACCAAGACAAATTCAGAAATTACAACACAGTCAAAACAATTTCCAAAATTATAAATCAGTCCCAAAAAGGCTAAAAATTACAAATCAGTCCCAAAAGGATTGAAAATTACAAATCAGTCCGTAAATATACAGAAGTTGCTAATCGGCCCCTCAAAAGATTGAAAACTGCAGATTAGCCCACAAAAAACTGAAAGTTATTAAAAAAATCAGTTTCTAGAAAGGCTATATTTTGCAAATCAATCACAAAAAGGCTGAAAATTATCAATCAGTCCCAAAAATTCTGAAATTTACAAATCAGTCCAAAAAGCTTAAATTTACAAAAAAAAATCAAATCCAAATTATGGACCGAGACATCCCTAAACTAAAATCAAATCCAAATTATGGACCGGCATGTCCCTAAACTAAAATTAAATCCAAATTATGGACCGAGATGTCCCTAAACTAAAAATTAAATTCAAATTATGGACTGAGATGTCCCTAAACTAAAATGAAATTCAAATTATGGACCGAGATGTCCCTAAACTAAAGTCAATTCAATCTAAATCAAATCGCCAAAAACTCAAAAAAAAATGTTATTCCATTCAAACATATAGATTTTATTTATTCTAGTACTATTAATTAAGCTCATATAAAATTTATAACCCGTTAATCGAAGGTTCCTTTGATTCACTACAATGGATAATTAACAATAGGCTCTTGAGTCTATTGGAGATACTGAACCCCACTATCAATAAACCTCTATCTGTGTAGAGGGAATCTTAGGGATATACCCCAACTAAAATAATATCTGCTTCCTTATCCAACCTAAAGGGAATAATCCTTTTAGGGTGAGATTTGCGACCCTACATATATATGCACTTATGTAGAGATTAAAGAGTGAGATAAAAATATACTATTGTCATCTTCTTCCTCTCCCAATTGTATAATTTATGTGTTAGTCGAGGAGTTATGCGGGGGGCTCTCGTCGTATCGGTATGGTTGCCCTCTAGCAATTGTTCGAAGATCAATATTAGATACGTGGGGATTCTTCCAAAAAATCCAAAAAGATAACTTCTAAACAATAGATTTATCTATTTTTATACATGATTATGCATGGTTTACACATGGATTGGTTGATGCGTTATCAATTAAATAGTGATGTTGCTTTTGTAGAATGTAATTATTTGTCTCAGTTTTTTTATTGTACGGGGATGCTAAAAGCTTTGGTACGTTCGTCATATTCTGCTTCAATGTAGAGATGTTTTATTTGGTTCTTCCATTCTGTTCGTGTACCGCAAAGGTAATTTCCATGCATATATTCTCTCTAAAGACGCTCTAGCTCATACCGCTACTAATTATTGCTTTTATGCTAAGGATCTTTCACGTGCATGTGCTTCCGCTATTGTGAATGATAGGATGAGTCAATTTTCATCCATGAGTTTCTTTTTTCTCCCATCATAACTAATAAGGTCTTCAGAAAGGGGGAGATTCTCCATTATTTCTTTATCACAATATGTTTTTTAAGAGAACAATCCCTCTTATATGTGGTTTGGTATAATGTCCTTCCCTTGTATATATTTTTCTAATTAATTAATAAAATTTTCATGGCTGGCTGGGGCTCTGCATGAAATTCTGGATAAAAAAAGATAAAAACATGATATTATATTAGGGGGTGTTTGGTTCACTACTTTTATAGAAAACTTTATAGAAAATAGCTGACAGTGGCATTTCTGTAAATAATTTTTTTTAGATTACTATAAACTGTTTGGTTCAAAAAAACGTTTCCTATAAAGTAGAAATAAGTACCCCATTTTATAGAAATCAAATTCCTCTCAAAATGGGCTGAAATTGCCCAGAAATCTGACAAAACCAATTAAAAACTAGTAAACATCTACCCGTACCCATTTTCCTAGCCTGATTACAATTTCTCATGGGCGATTGAGGGCGGAAAATCTAGGGTTTGCTCCCCTCTCGTTCCCGCCCCCAAATCCAGGTTCCCACCAATTCTTTCGCTCCTTTTCCTCTTCCTCCAGATCTCATGCTCAGTTCTTGACGCCATTTTTGCTTGATCGAGCTCGATCTTCGTCAGTTTTCTCAAAAATCAGATTTTGGGGTGCGGTTGATTTGAGGATTCTAGTATGGCTGATTTTAGGTTCTAGTATGGCTGATTTGGGGGTTCTTTTTTATCATCTTAAATTTATCATGAAACTTAAGTTATGATTTTGAAGGACCAATCGAGCTTGTATATTTTAGACTCACTATGCCTGTAATGCAAGCCCTGTATTTTGGTTGAACCAATTGCCTTTATTTCAAGTGCTTTATCACATAAAAAATAACTTATTGTACATACATCTGCTCTGTTAGATGCTAACATCATCTGGGTTAGAAGCTAGGGTGGGAAGTCTTGTATGTGTAATTTCTTTTGCTTCTAAATAACTCGATGACATTACGAAAGTAACCCGCACCCATTTCATCATCTTAAATTTATCATGAAACTTAAGTTATGGTTTTGAAGGACCAATCGAGCTCGTATATTTCAGACTCACCATGCCTGTAACTCAAGCCTTGTATTTTGGTTCTAGTATGGCTGATTTTGGGTTCTAGTATGGCTGATTTGTGGGTTCTAGTATAGCCAATTTTGGGTTCTAGTATGGCTGATTTGTGGGGGTTCTTACATTTATTTAGTTTGTGTTAGATATCTCATTGGTTTTGGGGGTTTCTACATTTATTTATTTATTTAGATTGTGTTATTTACTTTTCTATCCATAAACCCTTTTTTGTATGA